>OU343216.1:181259632-181316031 GCA_910596185.1 Chrysanthemum makinoi
GATCATTCAAGAGTAGCTCATCGATGACACTGATCATCCTCCATTCCAAACTTGCATCGTCCTTACTTGTGCTAAGCGTCAATGAATTTCTGACAATTTCAGGATCCTTAGTCTCAGATTCTTTGCATTCATCGTTAGCAGATACAACATTCGATGCCATTCCAATTTCATCGCAGTAATCAACTGATGGTGTACTACATTCGTTCAACTTTCTGATCACAACATCCCCTGATAGTTCACAATTATCATTCAGTTGTTCCTGGACTTCATTGTCATTTGCTTTAGCAGCTTCCTCAATGTACATCTCCATATTATCCATTAATTGAATGAATGTATTGGTAAATTCCCGATTTCCATTCCAGGATGCCTTTTGAAGGTGATACTACAATTGTTGATCAAAATTTGAGTATCCTCATTGATAAATGGCTGGAATTGTTTGTGAATCATCTGAAGTACAGCCATGGAATCATTTTTTATTATTTTCCCGTTGATGAGCTGGTTCTTCAATTTTTCAAGGTATATCAACATCGTTTTCTTTAGTGAAGGTAAGTCCTGACGGAAAAGGGCACTGCATGTTCGATCCATGGATGTGGATAATACATGTGATATATGAGAATGAAGCAGTAAATAAGGTTCAATACTGCATTCAATATGTCAATTTGGGTTGGACTCAAAGTGTGACGGGTTTAGATCATCATTGGTTGAATCATAAGGTCAAGCATGAGTAGTACATACTTTGTCTCTAAATTCCACCGAGTCATATAGTTTGAGCACATTAGAGATTACTGGATCAGTGGGAAGCCATGAATGTTGACTTTACGGATTTTAATTCTTAGATTAAACCGGGAAATAGATTCTTTCACGGGATTTTACAAAATCAAAAGAACAACCGTAAAGCGTAGTAAAAGGAAGTAAAATGTCTCAATAGACAAGTCGCTAAATAGCCAACTCGCTTAGTATCAATACGCTACACAATCAACTCGCTTAAAGAAACAAGTCGCTTATACTGTCAAGTCGCTTAAAGAAACAACTCGCATAATATCCAAGTCGCATACAGAAACAACTCGCTTAACCACCAAGTCGCCTAAGATAACTCGCTAGCAGTACAACTCGCTTAATAGCCAAGTCGCTTTAGAACTCAAGTCACTTAAAGAAACAACTCGCTTAGAACCCAAGTCGCATAAATAGTCAACTCGCTAAGTAGCCAAGTCGCTTATACCAACTCGCTTCTAATGAAGAAGCAACTCGCATCCAAGAAACTCAACTACGAGACTCAACTCGCTTTGTACATTTTTCACAAATACCCACTTAATCAATCAAAAGCGACCAAACCACAATGATTTAAGCCTTCCAATTCAAAACATAAACACATATGATGATCCTAAACACAAAAGTACAAGCAAAATTCAAACTTTAACACTAGAATTTGTCCAAATGATTCAAACTCTCCTAATCACTTAAAACCTCAAAAACCTTATAAAATCCACCAAAACAAAGAGCATGAAGATGAGTGATCAAACCTAGCTCTGATACCAATTGTAAGATATAGGATTTCATAATCACATTAAAGCACAAGAAAGTGAGGTGTATATAAGTTTTAGAGAGAGAAAGGGAGATGTTCTAGTAAGAGAAAACTCATGGAAGGTTAGATTCCAAATGAACATTCAACCCTCTCCCTTGTGGAGAGAGGGCTATTTATACAAACTACTACGCCCTCCTACGGGTTGTGGATCAGGCATACAATGGGTAAAGACCCGTCCTTCCTCCACGAAGTTGCACAAGACTAAATTATGCTAATAACAGACTAACAACTAATATAATAAATGATAGTCTACGAGCTAACTTAAGCTAGATTATACATGAGGTGACCGATGCTTCACAATATATTTTTCAATTCCTAACAGCTGGTTCTATCAAACCCATCATTGAAAAACAGAGTCCCACAGATGCTGATGATTTGGATTCAGGAAACAAGGTTGATCATCATCAAGATAAGGAAGAGTTGTTTCAAGATAACTCAGTGTCGGTAGAAGAAAATGAGAAGCAAAAGAAAGATGTTGAAAACACTGCTAAGCCACTAGTTGATTTTGAAGAGTATCCACATGATCCTAACATTCCTGATTTGGAAGAGATGGATACTCCTACAGATGATGAGAACATGGATGACTTTTTCACGGATGCAAATGTTACAAACTTGGATTCAGTCATTATAAAAAGTCCAATTCCTACCACCAGGGTTCATAAGAATCATCCCAAAGAGCAAATACTTGGCAATTTGAATACCCGAGTGCAAACAAGAAGCAAGGCTAATAAAACCTTCTCTGGACAAGGTTTCTTTGCAAGGTCACTTCATAAAAGGAACAGTCATCAAGACCTGCAAAATTGTTTGTTTGCTTGCTTTTTGTCACAGAAGGAGCCCAAAAGAGTTGAAGAAGCATTATGAAAAGAAGATTGGATTGAATCAATGCAAGAGGAGCTGTTTGTGACAACTCGTAAATTCCTCGATGTGTCATAATTGGAGAAACATCGATTAGAGTGATCGTTTTAACTAATTTGAGATACGAGTCGTATTATATATCATTTTTATTGGAAATAATATTTTAAAAACAATAGCGTAACTCTCAAGTCACGAATCCCTCGCTTGCTAGTTCAAACGAGTTCCGAACCTATTATATCAAAAAGTTTTACAAAGTTACATCTAGGGTCCTTGGATAGTTTACGTTACCACCCCTTATACTTTCACTTATGCATAATTAGCCCCTCATGGGAGTATATATACCCCCACATCTTCCCACTCTCATTTCTTCCACTCTCTTTCTCTCTCTAATAAACACACGCACAAATATCCTCCCTTCTCTCTCTACAAATCCGGCCACCCTCTCTAGGGTTCTGGCGCCGTCGTCGGATTTCGGCCAACTTCCGGCCACCTCCATTATTAACACCACCCGTCTCAAATGATACATCGGCCCCTTGTGGTTCCCTTCTCGTACCACACGCGCCCCATAGACACCCCACACTCCCTAGATCTTCATTTTCAGTTTCGAACCTATGGTTTCTAACGGGTAAATAAAGGGTTGTACGAGTGATAAAGGTTTTTTTATGTTAGGGTATTATTGGTTTGTGTCCGTGAGCCACCACAGCCACCACGGATGTGGTCATCGTCACTCCTTCTGTCGCCTCTCTTCTTCTTTCTCTCGTTTGTTGGTAAGTCGTCATCGACAACCCACTTGGGTTATATTATCTTCGTTTTTTTTAAACAAACCATATATATAAACATATCATTATGTTTATATTTTCGTGGATAAAACTTGTATTAAAATGATTAGGGTTGAAAAGCAATTATGAGAAAAACGTTGATATGAGGTCTTGATTAAAAACTGATTAAAACATTTGTGTTTATAAATTCGTGTGGTAATCATAAAGAGGTGTAAGTTGTGTATGTCTTGTTTGAGTCAGTTGGGTGCAAGAGTCAACTTGGTAGACCCCGTCGAGTCAAGACTGACTTGGGATAGTCGCGGGGTAAGGTTTAATGTTCGATGGTGATGGTGTGATGTTTGGTATACGGGTCAAAGTGTTATTGTTGACATGAATTGATATGGACTACTTGGTGTTTGATTTATTTTGGTTTATGAGTCGGATATGGTATTGATAAAATTAGTTACGGGTTTAATTCGATAGGACGTGATAATAGTTATAAGTCTTTAATGGTTATTAATATGAATTAACGGTTACTAATGAAATGATCAAATAAGGTAAGTCAACGGGTATACTTTTAATACGTCTAATTTAGTCATGTTAAAGATACAAGTAATTGTGGTAATGGAGTTAACTTGATATAGTGATATATACGCAACGAATTGAATTTGTAACGAATCAATTATATAACGATAACGGGATAAATTGTAATTCTTAGCGGACAAATAATATGTCGATACCGGAATAACACTATCGGATAAACAATATTGGACTTGAGCACATAGTGAATAAGTTATTATAGAATGGGCTGATAATTATTTAGAACTAACTACGTGATTGGTAACTAATATCAAATATTATATATATACATTATAACTTATAAGGTTCAACTATCGTTATAAACTAGAATAACATTTGATACATGAGTCATATTGGATATAAGTTGTGCCTTATTAAACGTTTTGAACTAACCAAATATATGTATTAGACTCGACGCGGGTTAATATAATTGATTTGCGATAGGACTAAATATTCCATTTTCACCTTTTTACTAATAGCAAAACATTTATCTATATAATAGTGACAAATATGGTTTTATTTAGTATAAACCTCTAAAAACTACGGTAATAACTCATGTTTTACCACGATAATAACTTGTGTTTTATAAAAATATGTTGGCTTCTATAAACTCATTGAGACGGTTATTTTGATAAGTCAACTCATTAAAGTCATAACAATTTGGTAGTATTGGATAAACAAACGCGTCATTTATAATACCAAAAGTTAATGGAAACTATTCTTTTATTATAAACATGTACGTCTGGGGATTATGGGGTAATTACCAAAAGTTAATCTATTTATGTGTCATAAATAGCCGTCGTCATTTCCTAGTCTTTGACTAGTTGAGTGTTGTCAGCATTTCTTGACTTTGTCAATATCTTTTCCTTTTTGGCGTGCGTTCTTGTTGTATGTCTCGATTGTGTCTACGTCTTCTCTTCTTTCGCGTGAGTTGTGCGTCGTGTCTATGTTTCTTACCACCACACGAAACGTTAAAACTAAACTTTTGAGATATTAATTATTAACTTTTGGAAACGATAATGGACTTTTGAAAGTAATAACATAAATGATCCACGAAAACTATGACACAATATCTCTTATTGACCTGTTTATCATATGAGCCATATTTTAAGAATATCATATACGCATTAGGTTGCTTCACTTCTATTCTATTGTACTCGTCGTACATTCTTCCGATGCCGTAGATTTTAGATGCCGTACCGCGGTCAATAGTGAATAGTGCATTGTTGTGGCTAAGGTGAGTTTCATAGCTCCTCTTTTCAAATGTTTTCATAACTATTTTGGGGGAGAATACATGCTGATTTTAACAAACTATAATTGGATATGTGAATATTATTTGGAATGACTGTTGTTTGGTATATTTGATTTGGTGATTGAACGTTTTATGTGTTTATGTGAATGCAAACTATTTCTTGACCGACACTATTCTTTGAATCTAATGTGTTGACTAGGAAAGGTTAGACATAATGACATTTGTTGACTTAGACTAGGGTAGCATCTCTATGCTATAACACGATGCCTAGCTAAGAATAGACCACCTAGTCCATTGATTGTGTTCTAGGCCTTGCTAATAATCGGGTTGGCTTAGAGTCGGGGCCCTGCATTGAGATCTCAAACGTGTTATAGATTATCGATTGGATTGATTATTGATTGGATAGAATATTGATGGATGGATGGTTGATTGAAATGTATTATATATATCCTTTAATCGCATAGCAATTAAACTTTATCAGTCCACTACTATACTTTGTAACTAAACTTTATGAACTCACCAAATAGTCGACCTTTTAGCATGTGTTCTCGTGTTTATAGCTCACTATTGGAAGACGCTTGGCAAGAGGCATGGTCATAGGCGACTCTAATGAATACACGGGACCGCTTTAATTATCTTTTGGGCCTATTTCCGCACTACTTTCTTTAATGTAAACTTATGGTTTTCAATTAATGAATCTTATTCTAAATAAATGGGATAAAAACCATTCTTTGTACCTTACATTGTGATACTAAGATTGTAGCACCCAAAGGATCGTATGCTTCCGCTAGACCGTATTTTCGGGGTGTTATAGATTGGTATCAGAGCCAAGGTTATAGAGAACTGGGTATTTTCAAAACCTAGACTATAACCACTTTTTTGAAAAGTTAGCCCTATGTCCGCCACGCTGCCGCCGCCAAGTGAAGCCTCGCATGACTAGTTTAAGGATGTAGATGATTGAGAACACATTAGAGCAACTGATTGATGAGATGTTATTGGCTTATTTTATGAATTGTTTGATGGGATACTTGTCGATGTGTGCCTTAGTTAGTGGACGATTTAAGTCTGCCTATCTTAGCAGTTCACTATAAGCATTCCACATGCTTATACACACACAGAAAGCATGTCCTCATGCTTACGCATACCCCATAAGCATTTCTATATGCTTATGCACGCCTTATAAGCATGTCCTCATGCTACACACACCCGTAGCATCCTCATGCTTTCAAGACGACTATACCTTTCACAGAGTGTGAAGTCCCAAACCTTAGATATATAACACTTAGCTTGTATTAAGTAGTTGCCCTGGATAGTTCCAAAACAACAAAGAGAAAACCTTGTACGAATATACATAAACATGCGGAATCTACGTGAGTATACTTAGAAGATGAAAGTAAAAAAACGAACACAAACTGTGTTAACCAATACTTCAACATTACAAATCAATAATACGGATACTCAAACTATCGAGTTGCAATATCCTTTATGTAATCTCACCACTCGATTTAGAACTTGCACATTAGTAGTGTAGTGGGAATGATTTGGGAATGTAGAGATGGTGCTATTATAACTAAGTCGGGAGTCACTAACGAGACCTTTTGTCTCGTAAACGTGAGTTCCATAGTTAAGTTTTTTTGATGAACCCAGTCTAAAAGCGTTAAAATTAATAAAACATGTAAACTGGTGTGTTGGTATCGTGTGTTGTGTCATGTTCACGTGTTTTTGCATTTTATCATGTTTATGTGTTCTTGGTCATAACTAGATGATGGGTTATAATGGTTTTGATGATGTCGAAGGGTGTGTAGTCTCGTGTCGCAAATTTTGGGTTGAGACTTTTGTAAACCGTTGTTTTGTTCTTAAGTATTGTCAAACAAGTGGTAATCGGTTTTGACTATTAATAATAAATTCATGTCTCCTAGTGTTATAATAATATGTGAAACCAGTAAATGTTTTCAGATAATAAATTGGACTAACGTGTGATTATTTGGTTAACGGTGAATCATTGGTATGAATCAGATTTTTAGGAACGGACGACATTTTAATTAACAGCCTTGATTGGATAACAAATTAATTGTGGTATTTTGGGTAATTGGTAAGTTATTAACAAACATTAGATTTGATACTCGCTAATCGATTATGTTTGGGAAATTGAAAGAGTCAATTGGAAGTGTTTAGTGGTGTTGGGTATGTTTGGTTGTCTGTTAAATGGCGAGATTGGTATGAGATTGTTTAGAGGATTAATTGGAGTTGTGGAATTGTTTATTTTGGACTTAATGATATGTATGTCAACTTTTGCCACGTCCGGTGTTATCGTGACTTTTAGTCTCGACTGGCCCCACAACGCCAGCATGGTCTTTAGTATTTATTGGGCAATATGATGTGTAAAAGCCATGAGTAATGACTCAGACTTGTGAACTCGAAACAAATAATGACTCGAAACTTATATTGAAGCTTGACGTAATATATATATAAATTAGTAAATAATACTAGAAAATATAGATGATAGATGGTTTCGTACTAAACATTCGATAACAAGGCTCGCCTTGTTATTCGATATTTTAAAAAGGGGGCTAACGTCTAAAAATAGAAATGTTTTGTAATAAATGAGTCATTAAATGTTTCGAGGGCACATTTATCGAAAGGTGTCATTTATGAGTATTTAATACTATTTATGTGTTATGCGTGGGTTACGGATGACCTAACATTAATAGCGTCGATCCTCGTGGATAACGGATTTATTAGGTTGACGAACCTAATAAGCGCCCGCTATGTACGTAGGATAACATTATTAATGAGTGAATTATCCTTATGACTCGTTAGGATGTGACTAGTCTTTGGATAATAAGCTACATGGATAAATGGTTGAGTTTATCAAGTTAATGAACTCGATAAGATCTAACCATTTATTTCGAAGCTTATTAAACTATAAAGAGTATCACTTAGACGTCTTATTGTGTCATTACATGTCACATTGTGGTTATTTGAGTGCATTCATGGTGTCTTGTTGAGTCGATACCACACACACACGATGATACCTAACGCTAATAACTAAATGGTGAAACGAGATATTATTGAGATAAGAAAATGAATACATTTGGGGTAGATAACATTGAAGTTGGGAATATATATTAAGAATTGGTTATAATAATTGGTGGTTCCTTGATTTATAAAAATTCATTGAACCTCAAATGAATATAGACTGATCACCTATATTCACCGTAGACAAATAGACATGGACTCGATCACCTATGTCCGCCTCGAGGTGAATTTTGCAAATAGTTATAACAATTCTTGCTGGTTTGAGATTGGTTTTAAGAACGATGAACTTTAGGTAGACTCACATACTCACACTAACTAAACATCACGAAAGCCTGCACTCACACACGACACACTGGCATCGCAACACCTCTCGAACCGTAGTATTTCTAACACCACTATGAGTCTCCATATAGATGGAATTTTTGTTTGTCGTCGTCGAGCGTCGTTCGCTATAAGTAGGGTTAGACCCGATTGGCACCATTTACATCCGAGTTGTTTATCGTCATAAGCCTCGTTGATCTTATTTACAGCGTTTAAAATTGTTTTGGGCTATTTTGGATTTGGTCTTGGCTATTTTGGATTTGGTTTTGATTTTGGTCTTTGGGTTTTTGATTTTGTGATTTTGATCTCGTTCCGAGTTTTAACTCATCATTTGACTCTGAATCATCATTTGGTCTCGAATTATTATTCGGCTCTGTTTCGTTGATAACTTCGTTAAAATCATCATTCGACCTCGAATCGGTATTCAATTTCGAAACGTCATTCGGTCACATTGCGATAGTAACCGTATTGGAATTATCATTATGCCGCATTTCGTTAGTAACCTTGTGGAATTATCATTATGCATCGTCTCGCCAGTAATTCCATTGGATTTGTCATCTAGCCTCGTTTCGTTGGTAACCTTGTTACCGACACTTATACCTCAAGCCTAGTCTTGAACCGATTGTTGTTAAAACTTCCGAAACCTTGCCATTCATTCGATGTTGATTTAAACGACGTCATCTAGTCGACGTTGTACATTTCCTAAACCGATAATGTTTTGGTCAACGTTGCTTCGCCAACAGCTTTCAGTTAAGGTAGTACCTTATGTGCTGTTGATGTCGTCCCTTATCCCCTATTTAGGTACCCCTATCGATAACGTTCTAACGACCTGTTTTAGTGAAGTTGTTCACCGAGGTTAACCTATAGATATTATTCTATCGATGATAGTCTGCTACGTCATACCTCCGATTGTGGTACTACCTATACTGCCCTATCAATGATGTACCTTACACTCTATCGATGAGAAATTCTCTTGTATACCTACTTAGAGCCGTTAACCTTCACTCATACTTAAGAGTTGAATTGATGTTGATCGATAGTCAAACTTCTTTTGGGAATTGGGACTTTAGATTCGAATATTGAACCCTTCTGCATTAAGTATTTAGTGCACCAATGAGTCAATCGACGGACTGCGGTTAGTAACCAATACTCTCTTTTAGGAGTCGTACTTTTCGTCTCTAACCTAGATATTATGCTAAGTCAACTGGTAGCAATCAACACTTCCTAACAGAGACATACTATGGACTTCCTATGCCTCTCATCCAGTAGAGATTTTGTACTCAGCAGAAATCTTGGAATCCTAAGGAGTAACCTGAACCGCGTTCCTTGAGACAACCACCTAATCCTTCTCTCATCCTTCGAGAACCACCTGCTATCCTTTCGTTCCTCTTAACCGAACGATAAGCTACACCGTAGACGAAACCTTGGAAGTAGAATTCCGCGACCCTACCTGAGTAGTTACTGGTAGTCCAACCTAACATGTTCACCTCCCGCTATTCAACAAGATAGAAAGTATGGACGACCTTGCTCGTCTCTCCTCATATAGTTTTTGCAGTTCTAGAGAATCCCTCAATCTTCTTTTAAGGAGGTGTGAGTGTACTCACTCCTCTTCCTCCCAGTAAAGTGACTTCACTCCTATGAGCTAGTCCTCATTTTCGAACTCTAGCTCCTTACCTTCTTTCCACTATGGAACTCCGATTGAAAAGGGAATCCCCTTGGTCCATTTTCTCTATCTGAGATTCATTTGGTTAGTACACATCTGATTCTTCTTTCTCAACCTTCAACTCCTCGATACTCTTTAGGAAGTGCGACGGAATCCCGAGTTACACAAATAGACTTCTCCACACGTAAAGGAAACCATGTGCAGTAGGATGTGCTGAATTCTATCCTTTTCAGATCATGGCAATCGCCACACACCCACTTTTCGCCTATCACTTCCTAAAGCCGAGAGAACATATCTGGATATGCTTACAGTGTATCATCTCATCGATGTAAGTAAAGAAACCATTTGAACATTAGTAGAAGACATCGCGTGCCCATCAAGTTTGGCAACGTATGGGATAGATACCTCTCGTTGGCCAAACTCTCTTATAGACATCTCTCGAGTCTGACAATGGTTGGTACTGATCTGTCGTTTTCGTACATAGATATTTTCCGAAGAAATACAAAGGAATGTATTTCCCGGGTCGTTTTCCCAACGAGGGATGAATGGAGTTTGACAACTCACGTCGCGATTCGGGATTCGAATGGGAAATAAGGAATTTGGGTTTTCTAATCTACGATGCAAGGAAATATAAAGGAAAGCGATGAAATTCACTAAATCAATGATGCAATAAAGGAAATACGACTAATTATGCAAGTTTAAACTAAAAACGCGAATAAAACGCGAATAAAATGCAACTACTCTAATTTTAACCTATAAAAATGAACTTCTATTTTCCTACAGCTAAGAATGATATTTGAAATTTATTTGTGAATTAAAACTATTTTTTTTTTTTGGATTTTTCTTGATTTATTTTGAATTAAAAACTAATTTAAGACATTTAAAATAGACTTGAAATACTAAAAATTAGGAAAATAAGCTAGAAAATTATAAAACTATTTTTCAAAAATCTTAAATAACTAAAAAGAATTTTAGAAACTGGAATCACATTTTTTTGACTTTTTCCCAATTTATTATGAATTTAATACTATTTAAAACTAATTAAAATGATAGAAAATCTATTTTAACTAAGAAAATTCAGGAAAAATACTTTTTATGACTTTTTGAATATTCTAAAACTAATAAAATTGAAATTTTATTTTTCTGAATTATTTGGATTAAATGCTAATTAAAAATGCTATAAAATGACATAAAATGCAGAAAAATAGCAAATGAACATGGAAAAATATGAAAACTTCCAGAATATTATAAAATAATACCGAGAACATGGGAAAATTAACAAAAACGAATTTGGAGCACAAGAACTATGATTTGGGCACACTACTAGAATGAATAAGCACATAAAATTAAGCTAAAATCCTCAATAAGCTACCATAAGCTACTACAGCATAAAACTAACCTAAAATGAGCAACTGAAACTGATTGGGACCTAAAAAGCACAAGATAGAAGGATTTAAGCTACAAAACCATAATATGACAAACACCCTTAACTAGCTACTTTAAGCCTAAAATAAGCTAGTTAGAAAAATTGCTAAAAATAAACTAAAATGGCCATGGAGTCCACAACCAACCAAAGAACTTAAGTCTAAAATTTCAGCCTAAAAGGATCTAGCATGTGGAAATTAGAAATAAAAAACATAAGGCTATTGGGGCTATAGTAACTGATGCACAAAGCAGGTCTGAACCACCTATTTTCACCCATCCACAGATTAAGCTACAGATTTTTATGATTTTTTTCCTTTTGGGAAAAGTAAAAGGAGATGGTGAAATTGTGATTTTAATTTGTAATATTTTTATGACCACTAAAAATGGATTTAAAAGTGATTTAAACTTTAAAAAAAGTTTTAAACAAAAATTGACTTTTGGCAAAAACTCCTATTTTGACTAATATGAACTTAGATCCACTAGAACAGATTGTAAATGTTATTTTGAGATTAAATGAGATCAAATCATGCAATCCTATATGAATTTATACCTAAAATGCAAGTTATGCTTAATCCTAACTCAACAGATGTGAAGTGAAACGATATATGATTCAATATTGATTCTTTAGTGAAAGCAGATGGAAACCAATTATCTAAATGAGTCTAAAGAACCTAGAATGAACTTACACAACTGACCTAGATCTCTGAATAAGCCTCTAACTCAGATAGATGAACTATTCCAAACACACCTAATATACGATATGCAACCTTATCAAATCAAACCACTAATACAAGCTACAAAAATCCTTGATCCAGTTTCTATTATCAATATGCAGCCTAAATAAAGTGATTATGACAGCAACCTTAAGCAAAACCATGATCCCCTAATAAAGTTAAGGACAAATAGTGTGATTAAGTATTAAGCTAAAACAATTATGAAATCTAGAGACACAAGCTATTAACAAACTAGAATAATGCACTTTAAAACAGTTAATGCAATTTAAACTAGAAATTGAATTAGAACTTACAAACGTCCAGCCACTATGGCTTGCTTAAGAAATCAATGTACCACTAATCCTAAACCAACAATCAACCCAAATCAAATCAACATCAACCCATAACCATCACCATACAGCAACTCAGAACCATTCCTTCTTATTAACTGCAGTTTGACTTTACTTGACTTTTTGCTCAAAACTTAGGATCAAAAGAATTCAACCCACAATTCACTCACATAAGCTTATTGAAGCTTATGTGAGCTCATACAAACAGAAATTAAACACTCTATTAATTCGAAAACAGCTTTGAAACTTAAATGGGTAAACGAAGAATTCTCATTAACAAAAGTGAATTTATAATACTGAATTGGAAATTACAATTAACTAATGAAAACGACTGAATTTAAATGCTAGAAAATAAGTAAATGACAGAAAATAATTGGTTACAATTTCTCTAAATACAATGAGAAAATGGACATCTATCTATGTGACTGAGAAGGGGTTTTATAGCAGATCTTGGAAGCTTGGGAAGGTTCTCGCTTCTCTAATCCACACCATTGATGTTCTAACTTGTCATCCACTCTATCCACAGCCCTAGGATCAAATCAGTGATGTGGCTTGGCCAATGAGGTGCTTTCTTTTGTACAGGCTGGCAATCCAAGAGTGTCACACCTCGACACGCTTGTCGAACTTCTAGAAACCAATTTAAGTGGGTAAAACCGTGAGCGTGGTAATTTGTGGAGATGGGATGGTAACAGTAAAATGGGTATTTATCTGTTTAAGCGCGCTTGGTTTTGTTTGAGCAGGGATTATTAAAATGGATTGGGTGTTGACCGTTGGTTTATATTTAGACGGATAAGGGATTTTTGGTGTTATGGGCTTGGGTAAAGTGGGTAAGTGGGCTTTTGATTTATTCGGTCAAGGTATTAATGGGTAAAAGTTTATTTGATTTGGTTTTGTACATATGTATATGAATAAGAATTCAAGGACCATAAGTGTACTTTGTGAAATAATAAAGTGTAACTTGGGTTAAATAAGGGTTGCAAGGTATAAATGATAAATATAAGAAAGTTGAGGGTAGTTTGTGTAATTTATGGAAAGTGAAGGGTAAAAAGTGAAAATTCCCAATAATGATCCCGAACTTCGTAAAATGATCTTTTAAGCATCAAAGTCCCATGAAACTGCATCCCCAGACGCTTTTCTCTCTCTCTCGGTCTTTGTTTAGGCTTTTTTGTATCATCTATCATCACATCCTAAATATTAAGCACTCTCTTTCTTGGTTATTTTGGGTCTATATTTGTAAAGAAATGATATGTGTTTTAGCACATATCAAAATACCCCAGGCTAGACGATTTTCGTGTCCCCACGCAATGCAATCAACTCACGCTTCTAAAACTAAGGATTTCAATCTCTTTCTACTAAACCTATGAGAAGTAGCAAAGATTCCTCAAAAGAGATTAAGAAACCCTTAATTCTAAAAACGCTTACCTTTTAATTCACATATAGATATTACGATTAAGCACATTCCAGTTATGAGTGACGGTTTGTTGAACTTTCATGTCGATCAATAACTCCAACATTTTTCAAACGACATGTTAGGACGAAAGGAAACACAATACAAGTGACCATACTGATAGAATACATCGTCCTCATTTTTCACAAGTCCCCAAACTAAGTTGCAAAATCGAAATCATTGTTTAATATGATTTTAGATGCTAACACTACCCATTGAAGTTACTTGTGTAACTACCTTTTGCTCCCATTTTCCTATTTTCCTTTATTTATTTTATTTTTGTGAGAAATGAATTTCTTCAAATTTCTCGCGATAATTTTATCCGATAAAGATATAAAGCTAAGTCGCTAATTAGTTATCCATCTTCTCTCAAGAACTATTGTCTCAAAAATGAGGTCCACATCAAGGAATTTTTATTCACTTATATTTTTGACTTTTTCATTTTTTCTTTTTTTTTTCTTTTTTTTTTCACTTTTTTTTTTGGTGCACTTATACTTTTTACTTATACGAGCTATGAACCACCTGAGCTTCACGGGTAATTCCAAGACTCTAGGTTCATGAAATGAGGATCCCAAGTTAGACCAAGACCTCACCCAATCCCGGCTAAAGATCCAAGGGTCCGATCTCGAACCGCAACTCATAACTTTATTTATTACTTATTACTTATTACTTATTACGAGTCCTTGATGTGTACCCAATTTTAAAACAAAGATTCTTTTAAGAAGATAAAGAACTAACTATCGCCAAAACTCAACATCTCTAATTATATTTTAACATATGGGGTGAAACAATTGTGGGAACAAAAAGCCATACGCATACCTTCGATGGGCTCTTAAAGAGAACCAACTACTCCACGCTTAGCATCTAAACTCATAAGTAACTCCATCATTCCTCGATCTCCGCAAATTTAAAATCCCAAAGAATGAGATCCGCGGATGCTTGGCCATAATTTTAGATTATCAATGGTTGGGAACAAGCTAGGCTCAACACGCCATTGTCGAATTCTATTCCTACTCTAACCAGCGGAAAGTCAACAAGGTGTCAAAACATATATTAACTTAGCAATTGTTTCAGAAAATAATATCAAGTCTCGCATTTTTAAAGTCACTTATTAGAAACTAGCAAATTGTTTGCTTCTCAGATATTTAAAATCACTTAGGGAGACTTGCAAATTCTTGGCCATGTGAGCTAGAATCGCATTTTATAGCCTCTTGTCTAAGTAATTAGCAAAGACTATTTCAAGAAAAATGCATATTTAAAGAAACTTCTAAGAGACTAGCAAGAACTTTTCAATCATAAAACTAGCAAAAGCTTATGAAAAAATTTAAATTTTCACGTTTTTAAAATTTTCATTTTCTAAGGAAAACGGGTTGCAGAGTATAACGCAAAAAACAAGCAAGCTCAAATCAAATCGAAGATTACCCTACCCCAGACTAAAACGAAACATTGTCCTCAATGTTAAAAGCAAGGGTATCAACGAAAATCTAAAAGCCGTTTATTAAGTATGCTAGAAGATAACGTTAGTCGAAGATTTTGGATATCGGATTTCCATAAGCAACGATCATGAAACTTCGTGGAGAAAAGACAAACTTCAGCACGAGTCTTAATATCGGGAACATCCTACACACAACATCACAAACAACCAAACACGAGAAATCGAAGAGGCTAACCCTTTCATGTCACTTATTAGAAAATAGAAAGAAGATAGAGATATGCATGGGTGCCCCTAAGCGCCATCGCTTTTATCACCGAAGTCGCTAGCTGACTCGCCCCCGAATTCATTTGTCCTTGGGGAAACAAGCGGAAGGGATACCCGGATCAAAGATGGTATCCTCACTCCGGAAGGAAAGAGAATGGGTGGGTCGGGAGGGGAAGAAAGTGTCGGGCTCAAGCACAAATGGTATATCATGAAATAATGATCCATCATCCGGCGCGGTTGCGGGTGGACGAATGGATGATGGATAAGGATGAGAAAACTCCAAAGAAGACGGGAGCTCATGGTAAAGGATAAGAGGTGTAGGCTCAACAACGAAGGCATCCATCGGAGGATCCTTATCTCGAACAACGTTTTCAACAAAAATCTCATCAATGCATATCCCAGGATTAAAAACTTTATCTTCACATGTGGGCTCATCGGGATAAGTGATGGCGGACTCATCAAAGAGAGGAGAGTCAAGATAACCATCATGAATAACCATATCCCCCTCGGGTTCATGCACGACATCCTCAATACCCGGTGGTATCAAGTCATCAATAGCATCCTCAATGATCGGGTCATTTGTCGGCGTATCGGAAATCTCATTCAAAACTTTGCTCAAATCAAAATCAAAGTAAAATCGCTCAAGAATCGGAGGATAAACATCTGCCATAGTGGGATTGCCACTAATCTCTTCATCAAATCCGAAAGTCTCAAGCTCGGGCAAAAAGTCGCTATCTTTAACGAGATAGATAACTTGAATTATCGTTAAGAGCTTCAATCTTAGAAATGAGAAGATTAACATTCAACAATGTTTCACGTAATGCTTCATCCTCGACGAATATCATCGCTCAATCTCTTCATCTTCCGCACAAAATCATTATCTTCTTCTATGGACGGCTCGAATAAATCGTCGACGAAATCGATGTCTCCATAAGAATCGTATCGGACGGAGAACATCTCAACATGATCATCTGAAATATCAAGAGAAGGCTCATCACAAATATCATCAACAACCTCCTGCTTGGGCTAGGGATAAGGACCTCAAGAATCAATGATCCGTTTTAATAGTACTAAGATGCTCATCCCCATGAGAGTCAACGGTTCAACAATTATCGAAGAAACATGATCATCGAACCTTTTCCAAAGAACGTCACTTCTCTCAACCGGCGTGAAGGGAAGGGTCGGAAAGGCTCGAGATGAAAGAGGGATCGTATTTTGAAGATTCCGGTGGGACAAGTGATGTGCTCGAGCTAGCAAGTTCCACCACTTCCGTTGTGGTCTCCTTTTGTAATCATCTTCCGTAATTTGAACGGGTTACGCATTAATACTTTGTTGATATTGACTGAGAAAAGTTATTAACATGCATTCCATTGCGATTCTTCGTTGCTCAAAAGCATCGTCAATCCATGAAAAATCGTCACGAAACCCCTGGGTTCTTCAATCATAGAATCATAATTCACAATCGGAACGGGTTCTTCATAAATAGGATGTATCTCGGGCATACACCGTAAACAACAAAAATCATTCGACGAGTCTACCATATCTCCACACCCATAACAATAATATGGATCGAACGAAGATATCTCGGGCTGTAGAGGGTTGTCAGGAAAATTTTGAGGATTATTGAAGAGCACATATGATTATAAACCGATAATCATATCCCAAACGTGAATTACAACACTGACCGAAATAGTCGAAGGAGTCCATAAGAATCAAATATAAGAGGGATAAAAGGAAAGAATTATCGAATCAAAGGGTAAAGAAGAATATTTTTGGGTTATAAAAACAAATTTTGAAAAGGAAAATCTTTTTGGGTTTTTTTTTATAAAAGGGATATTTACAAAAACAACGATAACTTCTCGGGGAAGGATCTTCAAATACACGAGAATCGAGACGGAATCGACAACTCACTACATGCCCTCCCCGGCAGCGGCGCCATTTTTGATCTGTCGTTTTCGTACATAGATATTTTCTGAAGAAATACAAAGGAATGTATTTCCTAGTCGTTTTCCCAACGAGGGATGAATGGAGTTTGACAACTCACGTCGCAATTCGGGATTCGAATGGGAAATAAGGAATTTAGGTTTTCTAATCTACGATGCAAGGAAATATAAAGGAAAGCGATGAAATTCACTAAATCAATTATGCAATAAAGGAAATACGACTAATTATGCAAGTTTAAACTAAAAACGCGAATAAAACGCGAATAAAATGCAACTACTCTAATTTTAACCTATAAAAATGAACTTCTATTTTCCTACAGCTAAGAATGATATTTGAAATTTATTTGTGAATTAAAAATATTTTTTTTTGGATTTTTCTTGATTTATTTTGAATTAAAAACTAATTTAAGACATTTAAAATAGACTTGAAATACTAAAAATTAGGAAAATAAGCTAGAAAATTATAAAAATATTTTTAAAAAATCTTAAATAACTAAAAAGAATTTTATAAACTGGAATCACATTTTTTTGACTTTTTCCCAATTTATTATGAATTTAATACTATTTAAAACTAATTAAAATGATAGAAAATCTATTTTAACTAAGAAAATTCAGGAAAAATACTTTTTATGACTTTTAAATATTATAAAACTAATAAAATTGAAATTGTATTTTTCTGAACATTTTCTGAATTATTTGGATTAAATGCTAATTAAAAATGCTATAAAATGACATAAAATGCAGAAAAATAGCAAATGAACATGAAAAAATATGAAAACTTCCAGAATATTATAAAATAATACTGAGAACATGGGAAAATTAACAGAAACCAATTTGGAGCACAAGAACTATGATTTGGGCACACTACTAGAATGAATAAGCACTTGAAATTAAGCTAAAATCCTCAATAAGCTACCATAAGCTACTACAGCATAAAACTAACCTAAAATGCGCTATCAAGAATGATTGGGACCTAAAAAGCACAAGATAGAAGGATTTAAGCTACAAAATCATAATATGCCAAACACCCTTAACTAGCTACTTTAAGCCTAAAATAAGCTAGTTAGAAAAATTCCTAAAAATAAACTAAAATGGCCATGGAGTCCACAACCAACCAAAGAACTTAAGTCTAAAATTTCAGCCTAAAAGGATCTAGCATGTCGAAATTAGAAATAAAAAACATAAGGCTATTGGGGCTATAGTAACTGATGCACAAAGCAGGTCTGAACCACCCATTTTCACCCATCCACATTAAGCTACGATTTTTATGATTTTTTCCTTTGGGAAAAGTAAAAGGAGATGGTGAAATTATGATTTTTAATTTGTAATATTTTTTATGACCACTAAAAATGGATTTAAAAAGCTGATTTAAACTTAGAAAAAAAAGTTTTAAACAAAAATTGACTTTTGGCAAAAACTCCTATTTTGACTAATATGAACTTAGATCCACTAGAACAGATTGTAAAGGTTATTTTGAGATGAAATGAGATCAAATCATGCAATCCTATATGAATTTATACCTAAAATGCAAGTTATGCTTAATCCTAACTCAACATATGTGAAGTGAGAACAGATATGATTCAATATTGACTTAGTTAAAGCAGATGCAAAGCAATTATCTAAATGAGTCTAAAGAACCTAGAATGAACTTACACAACTGACCTAGATCTCTGAATAAGCCTCTAACTCAGATAGATGAACTATTCCAAACACACCTAATATAGCTGATATGCAACCTTATCAAATCAAACCACTAATACAAGCTACAAAAATCCTTGATCCGGTTCTATTATCAATATACCCTAAATAAAGTGATTATGACAAACAACCTTAAGCAAAACCATGATCCCCCTAATAAAATAGTTGGCGAATGCAAGATTGTATTAAGCTAAAACAATTATGAAATCTAGAGACACAAGCTATTAACAAACTAGAATAATGCACTTTAAAACAGTTAATGCAATTTAAACTAGAAATTGAATTAGAACTTACAAACGTCCAGCCACTATGGCTTGCTTAATAAATCAATGTACCACTAATCGTAAACCAACAATCAACCCAAATCAAATCAACATCAACCCATAACCATCAACATACAGCAACTCATAACCATTCCTTCTTATTAACTGCAGTTTGACTTTACTTGACTTTTTGCTAAAACTTAGGATCAAAGAATTCCTCGATATCACTCACATAAGCTTATTGAAGCTTATGTGAGCTCATACAAACAGAAATTAAACACTCTATTAATTCGAAAACAGCTTTGAAACTTAAATGGGTAAACGAAGAATTCTCATTAACAAAAGTGAATTTATAATACTGAATTGGAAATTACAATTAACTAAGAAAACGACTGAATTTAAATGCTAGAAAATAAGTAAATGACAGAAAATAATTGGTTAGAATTTCTCTAAATACAATGAGAAAATGGACATTGATTGCTCCCAAACGGTCAGGTTTATTACACAAGTCAACCACTTGTGAATGGTCAACCGTAATAAAAGTCAAACAGCTTGAGAACGCAATGCAATTATCCAGGAGAGTCTAGTGTTTCCCCGGGTCGTTAAGTCCCAACGAAGCTGCGGCGGAAGCTAAACGTGTTGATCGGGTGATATGAACAGAAAGGGGTTAATGATAATACTAGATGACAAAGGAAAAAAGAAAGAAAATTAAAAGCTAAATTATATTAAACGCTATCACTATTTTTTAAAATTGGATTTTCTTGATTTTTCTTTTATAAATTTGAATTAAAACTAATTTTAAACTTTTAAAACTAAATTAAAATACTAAAAATTATGAAAATAAAGAGGAAAATTGTGAAACTATTTTTCAAAAATCTACAATAACTAAAGAGAATTTTCAAAACTAATTTTTTATTTTTATGATTATTTTTCTATTTTCTATGAATTAAAAACTATTTAAAACTAATTTAAATTCTAAAAATTACTATTTAAACTAGGAAAATTATGGAAAAATAGTTTTTTGGCTTTTTATATTTATCTTAATCTAGGAAAATTGAAAACTTATTTTTCTGAAGCTTTTCTGAATTATTTGTATTAAAAGCTATTTAAAAAGTCTTAAAAACTGATTTAAAATAGGAAAAATACTAAACAGTGATGAAAAATTATGAAAATTTCAGGAGAATTCTAAAATATTATTATAATTCTATGAAAAATATGAAAACTATGGCTTATGTGTGAGAATATGAAGCTGTAGTGCAAACTATTTGAGAATAAGCACTTAAAATATGCTAATAAGCACTAGAAAGCACCAATTTATCACAGAAGCTAGAATATAATAAAAAAACTTAATTCCAACCTATTTCAACAGGCCTAAACCTCTAGAGTGCAAGCTAAACTGATTGGACTTAACTGAGTGTTAAGTTGAAAACAACTTATGATCCTCCTACTTTAAGCTAACTTATAAGCTATTCTAATGCACCAAACTGAAAACCAGAAAATGAGAACTTAAGGCCACCAAGCAAAGATTACTTGTACCAAAATTCAGACCCTAACTATGTAAATTGAGATCGTGCAAGCCAAAAGTTGTTCGATTCACACTCGCCATGCCGAAAAGTAACGGCATATGGGAGCTTATTGGACAACTGATTAAGTGCTTAATACTGTTTCCAAAAATTTGAAAAAATCACTATAAACTTGACCAATTGAACCAAAATCCCAAAATTTAATTTGATCCAAAATGAAGCTATGAAAAATCTATAAAGTTTGTGGAAAACAATTTTACCACTTTTGACTTTTATTAGATTCTAAATTTGACTATTATGAGATTTTGATCTACTGAAATGGATTGAAAATGATACTTAATGCTATAATAAACCTAATGAAAACTGTATCAACTAAGTTAACACCTAATTGTATGATTTGAGCTATTGATTCCAACAGATTAGATCACAAGGACAGTTTACAACCAATTTTGACTAAGTGAGTTCTAGGATGCAATATTATGACCTAATATGAATGCAATAAGCCTAACTGAGATCAAATCAACTAAGCTTAACCACAAAATAAACCTCAAATCAGATCAATGATCTGATCCAAACACTAGTTTGAAACTGAAATGCAAGTTGACACCTCTATAACACTAAATTAGCTTATGCAAAACCTTAAACTGAATCAACTATAGCCTAGAAACAATTAAATGAGCAGATCTAAACTAAAGCTAACAACAAATTTAGACAGATTTTGATGATGCAAAATATACTAGTATTGAAATAGGTAAAGTACTCACAAGTAGTCCAAATTTTATTAACGCTTATACCAGAACCAAACTACCCTATTTTTAACCAAATCCAACTCAAAACCAGCTCTGCATCAACCCAAATCCATTTCCATAACTGCTAACCCAAAATTCCCACAATTTGACTTTTCGTTGTTGATGAGAGTTTTTTAAGAGTGAACCAAGAACTAGGACCAAGAAACTCTTCCTATAACCTCCATTGTGTTCAATAACCAGAACCATCTTCATTTCACCATGCTCCTGCTTCTTTCTTTTTCTTGTGATTTTTATTTTTACACTATTTTTTTTATTTTTGGTATTTTTTTTGCTTTTTGATACTAATCAAAGTTTTAAGGTTTCTAATAGCTATATTAAGCTATTTAGGAGCTTATGTGAGCCCAATCGTCCAATGTAACAACTTTAAATCAACAAAGCTTAATTTGGAATTTCGAATTTAAAATTGCAAACATGAGAATTAATTCTACAAACTTGAAATTAAGATTGAAATGAGTTCAAATTACATCAAGGTAACAGAATACAAGTTTTTAGAAAGCAAAGATTACAACTGATTTTGAGTTTACACTAGCTACGACAATAATTTTAACTAAAAAAACTACTCTTTTCTTCAGCCTTTCTCTTTATATGCTCAAATTAGGTTTGTGGTACCCTTCATCATTCCCACCAATAATCCCGGCCTTTGATGCTTGAATGGATTTAAGCCGTTGATGAGCTTTTGGCGCCAAAAGATATAGCAACTGGGGAGGATTGAATGGTAGAAGAAGCATTAAATGCTTGGACGTTTGGTGAGGTGGAGTGATAAGGGGTGGTGGTATGGAGGTGGGGTGGTGAAAGTGGTTGCAGTGGTGGGTGAAAAGGTGGTTTGAGAGGAAAAGGTGTGGGTTTGACCGAGTATTTGACCGGTGTTTATTAATAGACGGGTTCGCCAAAGGGGTCGGGGGTATATTGGCAGGGGTTCAAGGTTCAAGCAAGGGTTCAAGGGGTTTGGTATTAATAACAATGACCATTCTTGTAATTTCTGATTTTTGAGGGACCGAACCTGCCAATTATGCAAACTTAGCTCGTTTTTCATATGTTTTTAAACATTTTGCATCTGAAACATATAAAATACAATCCTTGGATATTTTCAGTATTTTGATGCATTTCTGAGTGTTTTTAAATGTTTTGTAGTTCAGATTTGACCAAAAATGATGAGTATTTACACACTCATCAATCCCCCATACTAAAACATTGCTAGTCCCTAGCAATTTGGAAAACTTAATGGATTTGAATCTCTTTACCAAAAGCCATTACTTCAGGAGTAGCCAATTGTTTCAGTTCAAGTAAGAACCTTGGTACAATGATAACCAAATGATTTTGAGCAAATCACCATCTTTCAACTTTTGATTTGTTCTTACCGTAAGCCGCTTGCTACTAGCCAACTCTTATATAATATATACTATCTTTGGTGAGTCGATTACCAATTATGGTTTTCCAACCGCCTTTACCACAAGCCATAAACTTGCGGGCTAGCCAACTCTTCACTAATTAAAGATATGGTGAAATAACACCATACATTTTGGGCAAATTGCAAGTCAGTCAACGGATTTGAGATATTTTACCAAGAGCCGCTTGCTCATGGATTAGCCAATCCTTTGTTTATTAGACATGGCGGATCGATACCGTAGTGAGTAAGTGCAAAACACTTACTCCCAAAAAATTTTAGCCAAAATGGGGAATTGGGTGGTATAATTACATGATAATTCGTGAGTTCCCCCACACTAGAAATGAATATTGCCCTCAATATTCAAAGTACCCAGCTATTATGCCCGAGAGAACTCGCCTAATGAATCCTTTGTCGAAGCTCTTGCAATTGATTAGACAATTTTGCATTTCGATGGTGCGACGATACTTGCTCGCAAGAATTCTGGCAGCCCCGCACTAAGTCAATATGAAATTCTACTTGACGCGTAGGTGGAAGTCCCAGAAATCCTCTGAAATACTTTAAAAATTCACGAACATAGGATCTTCGAATTTCTTCTGGTTACATGAGCTAAGAAAGCAAGACAACCTTTCTTAATGTACTTCTCCTTTTGATGCACGATATGATACTACTGTTCCACTGCTCCCACTAATAATCAAAGTTTCATAGGGAAGATGAACACCTTTCTCATCACAAATGATCTTTGCACGATGCTTAGATAACCAGTCCATGCCGATGACGACGTCAAAACTACCAAGCTCTACGGGCATGAGGTCTATGTTGAAGGGATGATTAAGAAAATTGAATGTGCAACCGCGAACAATGGTGTTGGTGTTAACTACGCTACCATTAGCTAATTCGACGTTGTATGATATGTCTAATGTAGTTGGTTTAATGTTGAGCAAAGGTGCAAATGCATTGGACACAAAACTTTTATCGGCACCCAAATCAAATAAAACTGAAGGTAACGATTATTGAGAAGAAACGTACCGTTATGACATTCGGTCCTCCTATCTCTCCAATGACGTAAACCGCGCCAAACCTCCTTGATTCGGATTTGCTTGATTATTTCCTTTCTTACAATCCTTCTTGTAAGTGTGTGTTCCCCGAACCAAAACATGTAACTTGTGGCCACTTGCAATCCCTAGTACGGTGACCAACTTTCTTGCACTTTCACACGGATCAGACATCGACCGGATTGTGATGACTCAAACACTTATTACACTTCGCAAAACCCCGTATATCCTTTTCCTCCTTCTCATTCCGAAGATAAACCTTAGCAACCTCTTGGCGGTTGTTGAGTAGCATTCCTACCCCTGTTGTCCCACTTGCGTTTGTTGTTGTTGCTATTGTTGTTGTAGTTGCCTCGGTTATTGTTGTTGAAACGGTTGTTGGGGTTGTTGTCGCTCGGTTGGTGGTGGTGTACTTACCTCGCTTCACCACTTGTGCCATCAACTGCTGAGTCACTCGAATAGCTTCCTCAATTGTTTGTGGATCAAACGAAGTCACATCTCCTGAACAACTTCGGAAGTCCCCATGAAAGCCTCTAGCAACTTTTCATTATCCATACCATCGACGGGCATAACGCTGCCAATTCCTCGAATCTCGAATGTAAGTGTCGATATCATAACCAATAGTGACCAATTCATAGAACTCCGCCTCCAACTTGACCGCTCAGACAAACTTTAGTCACCAAGCCTTAAATTCTCCCAAGAAAGCTTAAAAGCATTCTCCATTCCAATCGGTTGAGCGTATGAATTCCACCATACAACGCCTTATCGAGTAAAGAGCTCGTGAGTAATTTGACCTTACCTGTCATCCGGACAGCATAAAGCAAAACACCGATTCCAATTTCAAACCATCGTACCATTGCAAGAGCTCCCCTGGTACCTCAAACTTAGTGGGTTCACCACTCTTGAAATCTTTGTACGAACATTTCTAACCCTGCATCCTCCCGGATTACAATAAGTAGTAGCTAGCCTAGCTGCCTTAAAGCAGTTGTACCATTCCTTCGACTCTTAGAGCATTAATGCTATCATTCACCAACTTTGAATTTCTCGCTGGTCATTCCGTAGCTTTCTTGAAGCCATAACTCTTCAAAATCACAAGATGAAACAATCATGAGAACTTGTAAGTAGAAACAACCATCATACAAATATATCCACAACCACATCATGCATAAAGATAAATGGAATCACAACGTAACAATAACGAAATATCACAAATATAATCACAACACACGTGGATAATATACATGAAAATTTCGCCTACATGGACCGATATCATAGATAATAATAACCATTCCTACATAGTAGAGTCAATACTTGATACATTTGTTTGTACAACAAACAAAAAAACAAGTTTTAAACTAACGTCACACACCTTGTGACTAGGATAATAATGGTCAAAACTATACAATGACAAAGTCTACATAAGGCACCTCATGGTGCTCCGCCGCCTGTCTCGAAGATCAACCCGAAAATCAAACTATCCACCAAACTCCTCAACTCATCAACTCGAACTGCAAGAAGCAATACTCTCCGTCCCTATTCTGCTTCTTTGATACTCGATGAGATAAGTCAATAAACCCCGCCTAATATCAAACCCTCGACCTCCTCACCGATGGGTTCAATCCTATCTCTTGACAACCTCCAACCGTCGTGTCAACCTATCTATCTGGATCTCATCGACAATCAATACGGCTCCTAATGCCTCTAGAAGGTCGGCCAACGGGTGCCCTAGAACTCTCACCTAACCTCATCTAGCGGGTGCCCGTGCCTCTAAGATGGTGGTGTAGGATATCAAACGAAACGCTTTGCGTCCCGTCCGAGGGTAAAGGATCTCAGAAAATATGATGAAGATGGTGATGATGGTGGTGATGGTGCTAAGGAAGCGGTGGATGTATCCATCACAAGCAATACGAGATGGGTGCAACCTCGCCTCCTCAGGGTTCTGGCCTTGTCGGTCATGATAGGTGGAAAGACTGAGTAGATCCAATGGAAGATACGATCTCATGGAATGTGATGCAACATCATCCATGATGGTTAGCTCGGACATCATCCGAGCAGAACCGATGATATGGTGATGGGATGTGAATCAAGATATGCCCGTGACAACCGATGTGAAATAGAAAGTGAAGCTAAAGTAATAAAGAAAAAGATAAGTGAAGAAGAAGAACCTCTAAGTGATGAAATAGTAAACATTAAAGAGTCCAAAGATCAACCCCGTAGATTTCTCTATAAGTCATAGGAAAACTAAACGAACTAATGTCACACCCCAATTTACCTGCTTTGCGCCGAATGGAATTCCCGGGGATTGACTGTCATAGCACCACATCACAGTTATATTGAACGACCTAAAGTGTCGCTTTAAAAACACATCGTTGGATATTTCATAAAACATTCAGAGTACAACATCGGTCCCAAAAGGTTTACAAAGTTTATGCTTAAATACAAATATAATAAAAATCCAAACGATGTTTTGAAATAAAGTGCCATAATGTACATAATGTAAGTCGACGCCAGCGACTCAAAATGTAGGTCCCTAAACCATGTCATGATGATAATGCCTCAGCACACGAAAATACATTGCTAATAACGGTCAACAATAATGTTGGTGAGAAATCATAGGTTTATGTAAATGTTTTATACGACTACACAAGTATCTAGCATGCATGACCATCAAGTCACGAAAAAAATAATGTTACAATTGCTCTAAGCCCATGACCCTCAAACTAGACTGCTCAATCATGTATGCCCCCGCAGAGTGTTTGCCGACAACCTCGTAATGTGATCAAATGAAATGCATCCGCTTTACCTCGTTGGGATTCACCAACCCGATGGAGGCGCCACCCTCGATAGATCTATCCACTCATCCTCGCATCAAAGATTAACGGTTCATGTTCAAGTAATGGGGACTTTCAAATTGGCAAATGCGGTAACTTAAGCAATGTAAATGAATTTAACATACTTGGTATCGCATAAAAAATGTAGTGCAATGGATTCTCCCCCGTGGGTTTGAAAATAATCGAAAGCATGTAAAACGGGCTATGAAAACTCACTTGGATAAACTGGAATAATGGCAAAAGTGAGTACACCGAGGTTTAATGTGATGCTACCAACGGACCTATTATCAATTATATGATATGTCATGAGTTGCAATGTAATGTTATGCATGCACTTGATATGTTATTTATACCATTTACGAGTTTTGAAAATATTACTGACATCGCCGAAAAATACTCTTTGACGCCTTGACCAAACAAAAATCACTTTACATGTTTTTACGCCAAAATGTCATCCTACAATGGTTTTATAATGATTTTTAGAGAAATTACCACTTTTCGTCGCGAAAACAATGTCGCTCGGAAAAATCATGAAATTAACAAAATGGCTTTGGAAAACTAGTCGTAAATCGAGTGTGACGCCGATCGTTAGAGAACGCAATCGACGGTTTTGGAAAGTTTGTATCCATATCTAAAAGTTTCAGTTCAGAGTTTTCGCCCAAAAGGTCTCGAACATAAAGATAATAAGGGTTAAAGATGGTGGTTTTTGGCTAATTGTGTGCGTAAAATTAGTTACGCAAGTTTATGAAAAGTGCATATCTTTGTCGCTTTCAAACCGCTTTCTACGCTTAATATGTCCTTAGCTTCATATTGAAGTAAACCAATATATTTTTGACAAGTCGAAATAATTTGTGAAGCTTAAGGCTCATTTTTGACTCTCGACAAATAAATATAGTATGCTGAAATTTCAAAACTATATTTTCGTCGTCAAACTTGTAAAATCCATAACTTCTTCGTATAAGTCCGCTTTTATTCGCTCAAGCGCCACGGATTCGCTTTTAAAGTATATTTTCTACAAATCAAGGCCAAAAAGTCGTGCCTACTGTCGGATTTTCCAGAAAAGCAAAACAAGGACAGAACACAAAATATACTTATCGAAAATAGTTTTTCTCAGACAAAACCTATTCTAATCCCTTCAAATCAACTCCAAACTAATCTAATCCTACCATACACCTTCTTAGGGTGTCATGGGTTCCTAATCACCATCAAGACCAAAGAATACCATGGGAATAATTATAGGATGACCAATATGTATATATATACTCTAAAATCATGAAATAAAATGGTATAAATCACATATCATGCATAATATCTCCAAAAATGAAAAGATACATATGAAAATGAAAAGGAAACATGAAAATGATAAAAACATGCTTACTAGTGAAGATGATGAGGTGAAAGTAACAAGGATTAACTTAAATACCCTTGGTTTTTATTTCAAAACCATAAAAAGAGTATAAACTAGGTTGTTAATACACTTGACTTGAGAAAAATTTTGATCCCTTTGAGCTTCTCTATGTGGCCGGTTTTGGTGAGAACCAAGGAAGAGAGAAAAGTTTTACTAACACTTGAATTATTATGAGAATGAATGAGTAGAAAATATAAGTAAGTAAGACTTTATGTATAAGTATCAATTAAAGCAATCAAGAAACCATTCCCCACATTTATTAATGCAAGCCCTCCCCTTGGTCGCCATTTAGGGAAATAGATATTTTATTTTATTTTTTTTCCTAAAATCTTGTATAAACTTGTATATAATGTGTATTTTTTAAATGTTTATATAATTTGTAAGAAATGTAAGTAAAGTGTTGAAATGTATTATAGGTACTTTTGGTACAAGTAAGTTTTTAATAGGTCCAAATAGAATGTATTGAGATGATAAAAATTGTAAAAATACTTTCCTTGTGAAATTTGAGTGATAAAATAATTATCGAGTAGTTTTTAAGAAAACGACGTAATAATTAAACTTTAACGATTAATATACCAAATAAATTTGAAACACTAGGAAAACTAAAAATATAGTTTTTATAAACTAAATGTAAGTTTAAAAAATACCTCGGGATCATTTTTGAAAGTAATGGATTAAATATTCAAAATAATAACTCACGCGATAAAGATTATTAAATATAAAAATTACACGTTGAAGGTGAAATGAAATGTCGTGAATGAATTAATGAGATGCAAATGATGTCCATGAAATGTAGACTAATCATAGTCCATATGAAATGTACGTGATGTCATGATCATGAATTCGCCGCTAAACCTCCAAGGTTACGCGATTTTGAAACAAGTAAACCAAGTTTACTATAAATGTTGAAATAATAAGACATGAATCGTGTCGAGAAATGACCTGAAAGTACGGATTGTCACATTCGCCCATCCAAAAAGGAATTCAGTCCCCGAATTCAATCGTTGTTAGGTCTAACGGTGTCGGCTTAAAAGATGAGGATACTTGCGTCGCGATCCGTCTTCCTGCTCCCAAGTAAACTCGTGACCTCGCCGAATTCCAACGAACTTTCACAATAGGAATACGACTGTTTCAACCGCTGACCTCGCGTCCATGATTTCTACTGTGTTCTTCCACAAATTGAGTTTGTCATCAAGTCGAATTTCGTCCAATGGAAGAACGAGCGATTCGTCCGAAAGACACTTCTTCAAGTTTGAAACGTGAAACGTGTTGTGCACATGACTAAGTTCTGATGGAAGATCAAGTCGATAAGCTACCGGACCAACTCGCCAAAATCTTGAATGGTCCAATGTATCTCGGTTCAATTTCCCACGCTTCCAAATCGTCACAACGCCTTCCAAGGCGATACTTTCAACATAACTTTGTCTCCCACTTGAAATTCCAAATCCTTGCGCCTAACATCCGCGATAACTTTTCTCGTCGAATTCTCCTTGCGCTCGAAGTCTATCACGAATTTGAACAATCTTTTCCGTGGTTTCCCGTCCACTTTCTGACCAAGAAGTTGTAAGCCTCCTACCCGCCCAACAAACGTGAACGCACTTACGACCATACAAAGGCCTCAAATGGTGCCATCTTGATACCGTGTGATAACTATTGTGGTACGAGAATTCTATCAATGGCAAATGGTTAGCCCAACCATTTCCAAAATCAATTACACATGCTCAAGATATCTTCTAGCTTGAATGGTCCTTTCACTTTGACCGCCGGTTTGTGGGTGATATGCTGTGCTCATCTCTAACTGGTTCAATGAATCTTGCAATGAATTCCAGAAGTTTGAAGTGAATCGACTATCTCCGTCGGAAATGATAGAAATTGGTGCTCCGTACCTCGAGACTATTTCCTTGACATAAAGTCTAGTGAGTTGCTCCATGGAATAAGTCTCTATAATCGGTATGAAATGGGCCGACTTGGTAAGGCGATCAACAATTACCCAAATAGTCAACCTCCCGATGTCTTAGGAAGTTTCAGAACAAAGTCCATTGTAATGCTCCCATTTCCATTGAGGAATTTCCGGTTGTTGGAGTAAACCAAGGCTTCCGATATTCGACTTTTACCTTAGCAAGGTAAGACATTTGCTAACGATGCGCGGCAATCTCCGCTTTCCTGTTCGGCCACCAATAAAGCTTCTTAAGATCTTGATACATCTTATCCGATCCCGGATGAATAGAATACTTTGACTTATGCGACTCATGCATAATCAATTCTCGTATTCCGCCATACAATGGAACCCACATTCTATCCTTGAAACATAATACTCCATCCGCTTCTTTACAAAACCATTTGTGCTTTCGGGCATACCATAAAGCTTTTCACTTGGTCGATTTTCCTCCTTAAGTGCTTCGACTTGTGCTTCATGGATTTTCGATGGTAAAGGAGAAATAATCGTCATTCCCAATGATCGAACTCTTAAAGGTTTAGGCCTCTATTTCCGACTAAGAGCATCAGCCACAACATTGGCTTTTCCCGGGTGATACTTGATTTCACAATCATAGTCGCTGAGTAACTCCAACCAACGACGCGTTCTCATATTAAGCTCCTTCTGATCAAGAATATATTGCAAACTCTTGTGGTCGGTAAACACCGTGCACTTTGTACCGTAGAGGTAGTGTCTCCAAATCTTGAGCGCAAAAACTACGGCTCCTAACTCGAGATCATGAGTTGTGTAGTTCTTCTCATGAACCTTAAGTTGTCGAGAAGCATACGCTATCACCTTCTCGCTTTGCATTAAAACAGCCCCAAGTCCTTTATGCGGCCGCAATATACAACAAAGTTCTCAATGCCTTCGGTAGTGCCAAAATTGCTACAAGACCGCAAAGCTTTTGCTTCAACAACCTAAAAGCAACTTTTTGCTTTTCCCCACTGCATTCTTGTTTTTCTCGTCAACTTGGTCAAATGTCTCGCTATCTTCGAAAAACCTTCGATGAACCTTCGGTAATATCCTGCTAGTCCTAGAAATTGTCGAATTTCCTAGGATTCGTTGGAGTAGCCCAATCTTTCACGGCTTCAATCTTTGCAGGATCAACTTGTAGTCCTTGACTATCAATGACATGACCAAGAAATTGCACTTTGTGGTTCCAAAAATCACACTTCGAGAACTTGGCATACAACTTCTCATTCTTGAGTAGCCTTAAAATCATCCTTAAATGCTCTTCGTGCTTTCTTTTGCTCTTGGAGTAGATCAATATGTCGTCGATGAACACTATAACAAACTTGTCCAAATACGGCTTACAAACTCTATTCATGAGATCCATGAATACCGCCGGTGCATTAGTCAATCCAAACGACATCACTTGAAACTCGTAATGACCGTAACGTTCTAAACGCTGCTGAATATCCTCTTCCAACTCGAAGCCGATGATAACCCGAACGAAGATCAATCTTGGAATAAATACTAGAACCTTGCAACTGATCGAACAAGTCATCAATTCTGGGAAGTGGGTAACGATTCTTCACCGCTAACTTGTTCAACTCTCTATAATCTATGCACATTCGGAAGGATCCATCCTTCTTCTTCACAAACAAGACCGGTGCTCCCAAGGAGAGAACTCGCCTAATGAATCCTTTGGCTAGAAGCTCTTGCAATTGATTAGACAATTCTTGCATTTCGGATGGTGCTAGACGATACGGTGCTCGCGCAATCGGTGCAGCCCCGGGCACTAAGTCAATCTGAAATTCTACTTGACGTGCGGTGGAAGTCCCGTAAATCCTCTGAAATACTTCTAAAATTCACGAACAAGAGGAACATCTTCAAGTCGCTTCTCCTCCGACTTTTTCTCGGTTACATGAGCTAAGAAAGCAAGACAACCTTTCTTAATGTACTTCTCCGCTTTGATGCACGATATGATACTAATTCTAGTTCCACTTCGTTCCCCACGAATAATCAAAGTTTCGCCGTAGAGGAAGATGAACAACTTTCTCATCACAAATGATCTTTGCACGATGCTTAGATAACCAATCCATGCCGATGACGACGTCAAAACTACCAAGCTCTACGGGCATGAGGTCTATGTTGAAGGGATGATTAAGAAAATTGAATGTGCAACCGCGGACAATGGTGTTGGTGTTAACTACGCTACCATTAGCTAATTCGACGTTGTATGATATGTCTAATGTAGTTGGTTTAATGTTGAGCAAAGGTGCAAATGCATTGGACACAAAACTTTTATCGGCACCAGAATCAAATAAAACTGAAGCATAACGATTATTGAGAAGAAACGCACTGCGTGATGACATTCGGGTCCTCCCTATCTTCTCCGCCTCCAATGACGTAAACCCTTCCTCGTGCCAAACCTCCTTGATTCGAATTTGCTTGATTCTCTCCTTTCTTACAATCCCTCTTGTAGTGTCCAGCTTCCCCGCAACCAAAACATGTAACTTGTGGCCACTTGCAATCCCTAGTACGGTGACCAACTTTCTTGCAATTTCACACGGATCGTGACATCGACCGATTGTGATGACTCAAACACTTATTACACTCTCGCAAAACCCCCAGATATCCTTTTCCTTCCTTCTCGGTCCCAAACATAAACCTTAGCAACCTCTTGCCTCTTGGGCGGTTGTTGAGTAGCATTCCTACCCCTGTTGTCCCACTTGCGCTTGTTGTTGTTGCTATTGTTGTTGTAGTTGCCTCGGTTATTGTTGTTGAAACGGTTGTTGGGGTTGTTGTTGTTTCGGTTGGTGGTGGTGTACTTACCTCTCTTCACCACTTGTGCCATCAACTTCTGAGTCACTCTAATAGCTTCCTCAATTGTTTGTGGATCAAACGAAGTCACATCTCCTTGAACAACTTCGGGAAGTCCCCCGATGAAAGCCTCTAGCAACTTTTCATTATCCGATACCATCGACGGCATAACGCTGCCAATTCTGGAATCTCCGAATGTAAGTGTCGATATCATAACCAATGTGACCAATTCATAGAACTCGCTCCAACTTTTTGATTTCGCTCGAGGACAAAACTTCTTAGTCACCAAGCCCTTAAATTCCTCCCAAGTAAGCTTAAAAGCATTCTCCATTCCAATCGGTTGAGCGTATGAATTCCACCATGACAACGCTCCATCGAGTAAAGTGCTCGTAGTAAATTTGACCTTATCATCATCCCGACAGCTACAAAGCAAAACACCGATTCCAATTTCTCAAACCATCGCATCACCATTGCAGTAGCTCCTCTGCATTCTCAAACTTAGTGGGTTCACCACTCTTGAAATCTTTGTACTAACATTTCTAACCCCGATCCTCCCGCATTACCAAGAGTAAAGCTAGCCTAGCGGCTTCAAAGCAGTTGTTCCATCGCCCTTTCGACTCTTAGAGCATTAGCAATGCTATCATTCACCAACTTTTGAATTTCGCTGGGTCATTTCCTGTAGCTTTCTGCCATAACTCTTCAAACTCACAAGATGAAACAATCATGAGAACTCGTAAGTAGAAACAACCATCATACAAATATATCCACAACCACATCATGCATAAAGATAAATGGAATCACAACGAAACAATAACGAAATATCACAAATATAATCACAACACACGTGGATAATATACATGAAAATTTCGCCTACATGGACCGATATCATAGATAATAATAACCATTCCTACATAGTAGAGTCAATACTTGATACATTTGTTTGTACAACAACCAAAATACAACAAGTTCTTTAAACTACGCCACACACCTTGTGACTAGGATAATAATGGTCAAAACTATACAATGACAAAAGTCTACATAAGGCACCTCATGGTGCTCACGCCTCTCATTCAAGATCGCTAACCTCGAAAGTAACCAAACTATCCACCAAACTCCTCAACTCATCAACTCAACCTCGCAAAGAAGCAATACTCTCCCTCGCCCTCTATCTGCTATGTCAATACTCATGAGATAAATCAATACAACCCTCGCCTAATATCAAACCCCGACCTCCTCAAGATGGGCTCAATCCTATCTACCGACAACTCCTCCAACTGCCGCTGTCAACCTATCATCTGGATCTGCCGACATCAATACGGGCTCCTAATGCCTCTAGGTAGAAGGTCGCCGAATACAGCCGCCTTCTAGAACTCTCACCTAACTCAAATCTAGCGGGTGCTCGCCCGTGATGCCTGGTGTAGGATATCAAAACGAGCACGCTTTTTGGGCGCAAGTCCGTCGTGAGGTAAAGGATCTCTACGAAAATATGATGAAGATGGTGATGATGGTGGTGATGGTGCTAGTAGTGGTGCCGGTGGATGCGGAAATCGGGCTAACGGTGAATGGTGCAACCTCGCCTCCTCGGCGGTTCGGTCTCGGTCGGCCATGATAGGTGGAAAGATCGGAGTAGATCCAATGGAAGATACGATCTCAGCGGAATGTGATGCAACATCATCCATGATGGGGTTATCGACATCATCCGAAGCTAGAGTCCGATGATATGGTGATGGGATGTGAATCAAGACATGTCTCGTGACAACCGATGTGGAATAAAAGTAAATAATCTCGAATAAAGTGTAAGTGAATCCGCATGAAAAGTGAATATGTACTATGATGAAATGATGAGATGCTATGATAATGTAGCTATAGTCTAGGGTCAATGATGCAACCTAGTTCTCTATAATCAGTAGCTCGTACCAATCATCACACCCCAATTTACTGCTTTTGCAAAATGAATGGAATTCTCGGGGATTGACCGTCATAGCACCACATCACAGTTATATTGAACGACCTAAAGTGTCGTTTTTAAAACACATCGTTGGATATTTCATAAAAACATTCAGAGTACAACATCGGTCCCAAAAGGTTTACAAAGTTTGCGAAAATACAAATATGTTACAAATCCAAACGATGTTTTGAAATAAAGTGCCATAATGTACATAATGTAAGTCGACGCCACGACTCAAAATGTAGGTCCCTAAACCATGTCATGATGATAATGCCTCGCCAATTCTGAAAATACATTGCTAAAAACGGTCAACAATAATGTTGGTAAGAAATCATAGGTTTATGTAAATGTTTTATACGACTACACAAGTATCTAGCATGCATGACCATCAAGTCACGTAAAAATAATGTTACAATTGCTCTAAGCCCATGACCCTCAAACTAGACTGCTCAATCATGTATGCCCCTCGCAGAGTGTTTGCCGCACAACTCCGTAATGTGATCAAATGAAATGCATCCGCTTTACCTGTTGGGATTCACCAACCCGGATGGAGGCGCCACCCTCGATAGATCTATCCACTCATCCTCGCTTCAAAGATTAACGGTTCATGTTCAAGTAATGGGGACTTTCAAATTGGCAAATGCGGTAACTTAAGCAATGTAAATGAATTTAACATACTTGGTATCGCACAAAAAAAAATGTAGTGCAATGTATTCTCCCCCGTGGGTTTGAAAATAATCGAAAGCATGTAAAACGGGCTATGAAAACTCACTTGGATAAACCGAATAACGGCAAAAGTGAGTACACCGAGGTTTAATGTGATGCAAACCGCCAACCGACCTATTATCAATGACATGATATGTCATGAGTTGCAATGTAATGTTATGCATGCACTTGATATGTTATTTATACCATTTACGAGTTTTGAAAATATTACCGACGTCGAAAAATACTCTTTGACGCCTTGACCAAACAAAAATCACTTTACATGTTTTTACGCCAAAATGTCATCCTACAATGGTTTTATAATGATTTTTAGAGAAATTACCACTTTCGTCAAAACAATGTCGCCGAAAAATCATGAAATTAACAAAATGGCTTTGGAAAACTAGTCGTAATAAGTGTACGCCGATCGTTAGAGAACGAACTCGACGGTTTTGGAAAGTTTGTATCGATATCTAAAAGTTTCAGCTCAGAGTTTTCATCCAAAAGGTCTCGAACATAAAGATAATAAGGGTTAAAGATGGTGGTTTTGGCTAATTGTGTGCAGAAAATTAGTTACGGCAAGTTTATGAAAAAGTGCATATCTTTGTCGCTTTCAAACCGCTTTTCTACGCTTAATATGTCCCTCAGATGAAGTAAACTAATATATTTTTGAAAAGTCGAAATAATTTGTGAAGCTTAAGGCTAGATTTTGACTCGGACAAAATAAATACTGCATGCTGAAATTTCAGAAAACTATATATTTCGTCGCCAAACTTGTAAAATCCATAACTTCTTCGTTATAAGTCCGTTTTTATCCGCTCAAGCGGCCACGGATTCGTTTTAAAGTATATTTTCTAAAAATCAAGGCCAAAAAGTCGTGCCTACTGTCGGATTTTCCAGAAAAGCAAAACAAGGACAGAACACAAAATATACTTATCGAAAATAGTTTTTCTAGGACAAAACCTATTCTAATCCCTTCAAATCAACTCCAAAACTAATCTAATCCTACCATACACCTTCTTAGGGTGTCATGGGTTCCTAATCACCATCAAGACCAACCAATACCAAGGGAATAATTATAGGATGACCATATGTATATATATACTCTAAAATCATGAAATAAATGGTATAAATCACATATCATGCATAATATCTCCAAAATGAAAAGAAACATATGAAAATGAAAAGGAAACATGAAAATGATAAAAACAAGCTTACTAGTGATTATGATGAGGTGAAAGTAACAAGGATTAAACTTAAATATCCTTGGTTTTTATTTCAAAACCATATAAAGGATATAATCTAGGTTGAAATAACACTTGAACTAGAAAAATTTTTGATCCCTTTGAGCTTCTCTATGTGGCCGGTTTTGATGAGAACCAAAGGAAGAAGGAGAAAAGTTTTACTAACACTTGAATTATTATGAGTAGAATGAATGAGTAGAAAATATAAGTAAGACTTTAGATTGTGTATGAGTTTTAGCAATCAAGAAACCATTCCCCACATTTATTATGCACCCTTCCCCTATGGTCGGCCATTTAGGGGAAATCTTGTTTCCCAGATATTTTATTTTATTTTTTTTTTTCTAAAATCTTGTATAAACTTGTATATAATGTGTAAAGTTTATATAATTTGTAAGAAATGTAAGTAAAGTGTTGAAAATTATAACTTTTTGGTACAAGTAAGTTTTTAATAGGTTAAAATATAATGTAATGAGATGATAAAAATTGTAAAAATACTTTCCTCGTGAAATTTGAGTGATAAAATAATTATCGATAGTTTTAAGAAAACGACGAAATAATTAAATTTTAACGATTAATATACCAAATAAATTTGAAACACTAGGAAAACTAAAAATATAGTTTTTATAAACTAAATGTAAGTTTAAAAATACCTCGAGATCATTTTTGAAAGTAATGGATTAAATATTTAAAATAAAACTCACGCGATAAAGATTATTAAATATAAAAATTACGCGTTGAAGGTGAAATGAAATGTCGAATGAATTACTAATGAGATGCAAATGGTGTCAATGAAATGTAGACTAATCATAGTCCATATGAAATGTACGTGATGTCATGATCATGAATTCGCCGCTAAACCTCCAAGGTTACGCGAATTTGAAACAAGTAAACCAAGTTTACTATAAATGTTGAAATTGTGAGACATGAATCGTGTCGAGAAATGACCTGAAAGTACGGGTTGTCACAACTAACATTAAGATCTCAAGTTCAAAACCAAAGTAGCTTGTTTTGTTTCGTTTCAACCTTAGAACCTAAGAATACACAAGAAGCCATAAAAGACGAAAGTTGGGTAATGGCTATGCAAGAAGAATTAAATCAATTTGTTTCTAATGATGTTTGGACACTTGTCCCTCCACCTAGTAATCAAACCATAATAGGAACCAAATGGGTTTATAAAAACAAATTAGATGCAAATGGAGTAGTGTCTAGGAACAAGGCTAGACTCGTTGCTCAAGGGTATAACCAACAAGAGGAATAGACTTTGATGAGACCTACTGTGCTAGATTAGAGTCTATAAGAATACTTCATGTATGCTAGTGCTAATGATCTAAAGCTTTATCAAATGGATGTCAAAAGCGCTTAAAATTGTGTTATAAATGAAGAAGTATATGTAGCTCAACCTCCCAAGCCATTGATTTTGAAAAACTCAAACATGTGTATAAATTAAAGAAAGCCCTTTACGGTCTTAAACAAGCTCCAAAAGCTTGGTATGATAGACTCAAGTCATTTCTAGTTAAACACAACTACACCATGGGGTTAGTTGACAACACACTTTTACTAAGAAAAGAGAGTCACATATAATCATAGTACAAATATATGTAGATGATATTATATTCGAATCCACTTGTCAAGACATGTGTGATGATTTCTCTAAAATCATGCATGACGAGTTCGAGATGAGTATGATGGGAGAACTTAGTTTCTTTCTTGGTCTACAAATAAAACAAGTAGAAGATGGTATCTTCTTTAGTCAATCTAAGTACATCAAGGAGATGTTAAAGAAATTTGGTCTAGAAGTGTCAAAACCAATTAGGACTCCAATGTCATCCGACACCAAACTCACAAAAGACGAGGACGGAGAATCCGTAGATAATACTAAATATCGTGGCATGATAGGTAGCCTTCTACCTCACCAAGCAAGTAGGTCGGATATCATGTTTAGTGTTTGCTTATGTGCTAGGTTTCAAGAAGACCCCAAACTATCACACCTAGAAGCCGTAAAAAGGATATTTAGATATATTAAGGGTACAACACAATTAGGATTATGGTATCCTAAGGCACGGGAGTAGAAACAATTGTATATGCAGATTCTGACCATGCAGGTGATTACGTTGATAGAAAAGTACAAGTGGGGTATGTACTTTTATGGGATGTTGTTTAACATCATGGTTTTCTAAGAAACAAACGGCACTTGCAATATCAACAACCGGCCGTAGTACGTCACTTCAAAGCATGCCAACAAGCACTATGGATGAAACAAGCGTAGACTTTACATCCATCTGCGACATAGCCATCCTATATGACAACAAAGGTGCAATCGATCTAAGCAAGAATCCGGTATTGCATTCTCACACAAAGCATATAGAGATTCGTCATCACTTCCTTAGAGACAATGTTCAAAAGGGGAACATCTCTATTGAGAAGGTGAAGTCCCAAGACAACATATAGCCGACATCCTCACCAAACCGCTTGAAGCGGGAACAATTCAACCTACTGCCTTGGTCTTGGTCTAATGGAACAAACGTTGTAATTTAATTGACTCTACAAGGTATGTAAACACTAGCCTTCTTCTTCCCGAGTCTAGATTTCTATTTCACGACAACTCACAAACAATACGGAATTTTCAAAACCCAAGATGAGTTTTTACACTTATAGTTTTTTTTAAACCTACTTTCACAATGTTTTCTAAAAGGATGATACCTTCCCGTATCAATTTCACAAAAGCAATTTCTCACGCCTAGGACAAATCGCTTTTTCATTATTAATACAAAGTAAAAAACCGCTTTCATTGCATCTCATGTCTTTTGAATGCTAAAGGGGACACATAACTAATATGTGTTTTCGGGTACATTCATTTAAGCAACAATGAATTAGGAGCATTGATAACACAAAATTACGCATCATGTACTAAATATGTTTTCGGGTTATCTCAATAGGTGCTTTTACACTTCTAGTTTATTTTCTATTCCTTGGGTCGATAAACTAAACTCCATATAGTTTGCATATAGGGCACACTAGGCAAAACAAAAGGAAAATTTTGTGTCAGCTCGAACACCAGACCCACGGATCCTTTATGCCGGACGGATCCTCGGGGAAGGATCCGTGGATCCGTAACAAGTTGTTTTCAACTTCTATTTTTCACTTTGATGAAAAATCCACATTTGTTTTATTTTTGGGAGTATGCTCTTTAATGCTTGTGTTCTCATGATCACATGCCTTGAATTCATATCTAATCATTAGATTTTAATCCACATTTTGGGTCAATCATTCATTACCATGCTTTGTTTTTCTATATATATAACTCCCCAAATGCTTGCATACTCCATCTCCTTCTCACAAACACACTTCATCATGTCATCCAAAACCCTTTAGGAGAATCATCTAGTACAAACAATCATGATATCCAAACCTTTATATTTCCACCATCCAAAATACCACAATCAAATGCTAGGATATCCGCACGGATTAGTATCCGATCTTGTTGTTTAGCAAAACCAACCTCAAATGGTTCATCCTCAACAAATAACTCACCACAAGATGCTTCCGTTATAGCACCAACCTCATCACCACCTAAAATAACTCTTTTGGAACTCCTTAAGACTCCAACAAGATCTAACCAACCTAAAGAAAAAGAATTAGTCTTTTCAACACCCCCACATCTCCAAATACTATCTTTCAAGATCGCGGAAACATCACCACCATTAGCTCCCATCACATTACAAGAACATCTAGGTTCTTTTCCACTACCACTTATTAACATTCCGGATATTGATCCATATTTTCCTATTTTTCCACCACAACTTCCGCAAAACTCAAATCAAACAACCCGAAAAACTTCCCGACTCATTACCCACATCATTTACATTGTGAACATTGTCAATCCACTAGAATTTAATAGAAGTTAGGGAAGAAATGCGCTTCATACTCAACCTCATCCTTGATCGCATCAATACCATTACTCATCCAAATCTCCATCCATAACCTTATGCAAGCATGGAAGGAATCACTACTACTACCTTTCTACTTTTAGTATTATTTTTCTTGAGGTTTCAAGAACAAGTCTTGTTCTTATTTTTACATGCTTGTAAGTGGCATACATACCACTACAATTTGTTGTTTTATTACAAGGCCTTGTTTACATACATTGGCTCCTAATCTTGATTCTCGACAATCACAAAATTATATAAGCATGTTACTAACTTTTCTTTTTTGTAGGATCTTTATTTTTCTTCACTTGACGCCCCAAACAAGGGGGAGCTACCATCAAGGGGGAGTTAGTAATACGTGGACTAATTTTTCCACACTTTTATGTTTATTTCTTCCATGGGTTAACTTTTTGTTTCGACAAAAAGGGGAGAAGAAGTAAAACTTAGGGGCTTTCAAAACTTGCATCTATTCTTAAGGTTTACTCATCATAACATTATGTTTTGTCATCAACAAAAAGGGGAGATTGTTAATACAAATAAACCGTAAAAACGTTTATTAATATTTTGCGATCTCTTTGTGTTTTGTTGATAACAAATATAATGTTATCTTAAGTATAATTATAAGGATACATGTTATTTTTGTAAAGCATTTACATATATCCATTTAAATACAAAAATGTAATAATTAAGCATTTGTTGTAATAGTTTATTAGGATGGGTAAAAACCATAACCCATGGATCTTAACCCATAACCAAGTAGACTAGATACAATGTATACTTAGATACATTGAATCTAAAGAAAACCCATGGACCAACCCATAACCCATGACCCATAACCAAAAACCCATGGGCAAAGAGGAGCGTCCCACGGATCCCTAGGATTACACTAGACGGATCCCAAGTGGAAGGGATCCGTGGGATCCTTGGAAATGTGAAGAATTTTGCCTATAAATAGAGAGACATTTCTTCATTCTAACTCACCCCTCTTCTTACTAAATCTCTCATACACTCTCATTCTTCTCTAACATATAGATCACTTGATCTAGAGAGTTGTTCTTCTTTCTATTTGTGATCCTCATATAGGTCCTTCTCTAAGGCGAGATCACGAAAGCATTCTACAAGTCATCCAAGCAAGGGGTCCTTGATTGATTTGTCACTCAAGAAGATTTCTCAGAGCGAAGATCTTGTATTTGATTATTTCACATATTTGTTGTGTAATAGTTGTGTTGGTTTGGTCCACGAGGTATCTGGACTCTCGGTTCAGCTTTGTACCGAAAAGTGTAAGCAACGTTTTTAAGGCTTCTCCGCCAAGTGAAGGAGTTTGTTGACATAGTGCTTGAACTCGCGAGTAGGTGACTCGGGGAGTGGAGTAGGGCAAGGAAGGTGACCTTGTAAACAACCACTATAAATCGTTTGTCTCATTTCTATCCCTTAACTTTATCTATTTGCTTGCATTATCATTAGATCTATATCGCTTCAACATCCATACGATTTAACATAATATCGAATCTAAAGTTTTTGAAATCAACTTAAAATCGGCAAAACTATTCAACCCCCTTCTAGTTTTCCACAGATGGTGCATCTATTGCACGTTGTCGCATATCAAAAGCACACGCCTCGCATTAAACAAAACCACATGTCACACAAAACAAAAATAACATTAAAAAAAATGATACTGATTTAGGTGTTTTCGATGAGTCCGCATATTCTTATTTTACGCTACATGTTGACCTATAATAAGCCCTCAAATCCACCAGTAGTGAAAAACCAAACTAACCTCGAGATTCTTTCAAAGTTATCTACAACCCTTGCTTCTTCACTAGTAACAAACTCCATCGGATGCTTAATCACATCATATAATATCATACATCCAGAAGGCGATGCAAACTACAATTCTAAGACCGACAACAATATCAAACTACAATTTTCATGATGAAAAACATATCTAGTACACTCAAGCAATTTTACTGAGGAAATCAACTTATCAGTACACTTGAAGATGCAATTTGATTATCAAAACAATGAGTCGTGATTCTAAATCCCAAAAGACCGCCTAACTACCTTAAGCCATCGCGAAACTAACGAAGAAAAATAATATGTCTCATGTAACTTATCGTAATCTACACTTGTGTAACCTGTAAGACCAAATATAATAAAAAAATGAAGGAATACAAATCAAGATTCAACAAAAAATGATCATAAACTCACTAAACAAATATACTCGTATGCATTCCACCATACCGATTATTAAATTAAATACCTAACATTCCACAGCATAGCCATAAACTCAAATAACCAAACACACATATCGTAATACGATAAATTAAAACATTTACACCTAAAAGTAATAAAAAAAATAGCAAAACAATCACAAAGTTACAAAGCAAGATTTCAACAAAACAACTACTAAAACCATTAAATTGAAAAACATATGACGTACATGAAGGGTAACACCACCTGGAAGAAAAACGATTTGAGCAATTGATTGATATCAAGATAAAAGGTGGATCACCACACATAAGACACGTTAATTTGGGTTTGATAGACGTACAATATTTGAGGCGTCGACATGTAGCAAAAACGAAAAACAAAGATCCAGATCCGGTCGCAAATAAAGCGGTGAAGACGATGGTTTTGATACGTATAGAAGGTTCAGGAGTTCTTATTTTAGTAAACCGGTATCCGAATATAAAATTAAAATTTTAACAGGCCACTGGTAAAGAGTAACGGACCAAGGTAATGGACTCAACTTTAGCCCATGAAAAATAATAGTTGCTAATCGACGTCGTTTTAAACGACTTATAATATATATTATAATTATATTAGCTTAATAGCTTTTGTACTCTTAAAACAATTCATTTATGGATTTAGACACTAGATGCAACTGGGCTTCAGAATTGACTATTAATAAACCACCAAGTGGCTTTTATATGGACACAGAGAGTACATGTATTCCAACAAAATAAATTATACGTGTTTCAAGTCTTATATTAAAAGTAAGAAAAATGATAGACGGGCCTAAAAAGTGGTTTAACGTATAAATGATTTGTACAATTATGCAAGGCTATCTTTTAGCCCTTTTAGTTAGGTCTCTATATCATCGCTCTAAAAGTAAATTTGTGATTGCCATATTTACATTTGCGATTATTTTTATTCAATTCTCATATTGTTAAAAAGTTATGTCTCACTATACAATCTAGAGTTTAAAAACCTTTTAAAAAAACTATATCTCTAAATATACATAAGTATAATAATATAATAATTACATCAATGTTAGCTGCGGCGGGTTTTCTAGATCTTTTTCACTCAAATAAAAGCATATAATTGAGGCAAAATTTTCACTCAAATAAAAGCATATAATTGAGCCCGCCGCGTTGCGACGGGGGTGTTTGCCATCTTTTTTGACAATGTAACTATGAATACAGATTTGAAAACGCAGAAATTGATACCGCATACAAAAATGTTAACCCAAGGTGTACATGTAGTATAACGTTGTGTGCAGTCCTCTTTCAATGGTAAAAGAACACATAAATTGACTAATGGATATCCCAAAATGACCCATTTCAGCCCCCACTCTAGTCCCTAAACACGTCCAAGGCATCCCTGCTTCAAATCCATACCTCATTAACCTTGACCGCCATCCACGCTTTCCTCTTTGCCCTTCCGTGAGCTTCAGAAATATTTCGACTAATCGTAGTTATGATGATCCAAATGGCATCTAAAACACTCACTTTGAGCAATTTACCTTATCAACAAAACCATTAGCTATAGAGGTTATAACATACATGTCTCAGTATCATATTATATCATCTTTTGAAGAAAGCCCGTAGGTATCATATCATATATGTCCGGATAAACCGATAGTGGACTGACAGTCATGGGTACCAAGAAGCGTCAAATACACATGCAATTGCGTGGTGGGTATTTGGTTTTGGCATGGACGCACCATGAGCTATAAATAATATGTAACTTACATCCCAACCATATAGAATCCGGCTGAGTATGTACCTTAGCTTCGAATGCAGGAATAAGGAACATCTCGCAGCTGTAAGGTGTAAATGCTCGATACTATTCGTGGCCCCGCATATCGCATAAAAACAGATATAGAGACCGCACACCTAAATACGTAGAAGAAAATGGTGCAAGTAAATCAGATGAGTTAAGTGTGCGCTACTAACCCGCACGCCAAGATCCGGCCGATGGACGCGCTGTGTACCGTTGATCCCGAGCCGATGTCGGCCTTGTTCTAACTCTTTAAAGATGTCTTATTTGGATCGGGCATATGTGAATCGATGCCCTAAAATGACAAGACATAATAATCGCAAATAAGTATCCAAAGTAAGATAACGTGGTTTTACAAAACATCTGACTTCACGTTAAATAAGTAAAATTTTTGAAAGTTTATAGCCAATCCGTAGAATTAACCTCAACAAAAACTTACCCATCAGACAACTAAATTTCATTTGATAGCTCAAAATATATACTCGTAATCTAGCATACATAGAAGTTTGTATATTACAAACTACATAGTGTTGAGTAAAGCCAAAGTTGATACCTCCCAAGGTATTAACAGGAACACTAATGCTTTAAACGAGTTCAATTTTTCATTTTTTACAAAATGTTGAATAAACATTTCAATAAGTCGAACCCAAAAACATTTTAAGGTAACTGCTACACAAATATTCAGCTAAAATTTAACACCCTTCTAAGATCGATGTGTTCTTCAAAATAAAGTAAACAAACAACTCCTAAAGCTTGTACAAAATTGCATAAATTTCTGCAGACAACAATGACAAAGAATATTATGAACAATATATACATATTTAGAAGCCACACAACATATTAATATTTTCAGATGGTAATATTTGGCCGCTAAAATGATTAATATAAGGCTTGAATATAGCCTAAAACATCTAAAATGCTCTAAAAGTTTAGAAGCAAATAAAATTAAGATAGCTAGTTATAGCAAAGTAACTTAATTAAGTATAGAAAAGCTAATATCTACAATATTGTAATTACATGAAAAACGCTTTGTTACAACCACGCTTAAACTTCAAATATGTTGTAAACTCAACACCCCCAAGTGCATATTACATTGGCAAAGCAAAGGATGTGAGATCGTCAAGTTATTCGAGCTCGAGGTTTACTCAAGCTCATTCTAGTTAACTTCTTACCAAGATTTGTAAGCTTCATTCATATGTATAGTAATTCTAATTACTACACAGGTACTTAATTTGGGTTGTAAATCATGCATATTTCATATATCAAGTTAACATCAGCTTAAAGTTAACATATTCCGTTCTCGCTTGACGAAATCAATCAAACTCCTATGTTGAGTTAGAGCTTAAATAATGAAGGATTAACACAAAAGTATTGAATTCAACTCGAGCTTAGCTTAGGTTAAGTTTTTCGAGCTCGTGATTGATATCTAGTTAACTATGTAACTTGTGAAAAATTATTCTTCTCATAATCGCATCTATACTAACTTTTAAAATTAACGACTTGATCATCAAACCAAATCCTAATAAAAAAATAAAATTAAAACTATTTGATTAATATGTGAAAGAGAACATATATCATTCCTTGGAGACCATGCATATACTATGATTATCATGTATGCATGCACAATGCAAAGAGTTAAAGAGTACTTACCGTAATATCAAACCCATCAAATGTGGTTTGAAACCAAAAGCAAAAGAGCGTAATGGAAGCCTAATCAAGTCGACAAAAACAAACATTACGCTCAACCCCAAGTTCCTTAAGTGGAGTCCATGGCCTTTAAACCTTTTTACTCATCTCGAGCCGCTAGCACCACACTCCAACCCCATTCAAGAAATCTTTAACCAACGCTGCACTAATACCTCTTACTTGCTCCAAATGACAATAGCTACCGTGGTCCTTTTGACCACCATCAACCATGAGTTTAGGGTGGCAATAGGTTGTTTTGTTGTTGTAAGTGTTTGATGGTCTCCCATTCGTCATCTTCACAATCCACAAACATTTCCAACCAAAAATTTAAATTTAAAACTTAAAAAAAAAAACAATAAGTAATCAATTTCATTTCATTACCTTGACAACAGTTATAGAAAGTCAGGTTTTTGGGGCACCTTGGTCTTCTTTAACGGCACCCACCTACACAAAATCAACAATAATTTAATAACCAAAGAACTGACACTCCAAGACCTCTAAGGAGGGGTTTAGGTTAGCTTATTTTCACGGCTTGAATCTTTATTCCCCTTGTTTCCAGTTCTGCAGAAGGTTGTGCCAAAAGTTTACTTGTTTGTGTTTTTTTATTTGCTAACTACTTTGATGTTCACCAAAAGTTAATTCATATGTTCATGTGACAGTATTTATGTGAACTTAGAAGTTAAAGTTACCATTTAGTTTCACTGGATCGGCAAAAGATAAGTTTGTAGTAAGACGTCCTATAAACAAAGCTGTAAGAAATAAAAGACGAATGAGTACAAAAGAGAAAAACTAACGGGCATAATTGTCCGAAATACACAAAAATAATTAATAGAAAACCTTTTAACAAACCACAACATCGTTTTGAATCAGAATAATTACCAACCCAACGTATTAAATTAGCAGCCTTCAACGACAAATGGCATTTGAAACACAAAAAAGTAAGCAAAATCAAAGACGGAAAACCGATAGAATCAACAAACGAAAACAACGTAGCACGATGTTTTTTGGCCGTCATTTTTAAGCGTAAACGCGTTACAACTCACTTTTTGTCCCTTCATTCATACCTAAACAACACAAAGAGTGAAAAAACTAACTTGTAATGAAATTAGGTGATACAATCTTCCCTGGCGTAAACTGCCAAAGCGTAATGAAGCGAAATGGAATAGCATATACTAACAATAATTATTCGATACCAAAATAACAGCATTCATCATCAATAAATCATATATAAAATAATATATACCTTGAAATTTTCATCACATTGCTTTACAACTTATTCTAACAAATTTGTATCCTTCTTCTTTATCTTTTTCTTTCGCTCTCCTAGTTATAACATCCTCATATCATCAAATTAAACCTGCAATTTACCCGTGATGGAATTAGAACAAATCTTGCATTAAGATTAACAAAACTATCTTATACAAACCAACAATATCCAAAACAAAAATTACACTTCAATCGCAGTGGCTTCATTGGTGACATAAACAACCGAAGAGGGCATAAAATAAATATCGCCTAATTCAAACACGTAACAACCTTAAATTCCATTCCAAATAATGACAATGTATCGTACCTAAAACCCCCAATTCTTTTTATAAAATACGAAATTAATACACATAAATTAAGGCAAAAAAGCCTACCTGATAATCGTTCGAAGAAGCCAACACTGATGCATTCTTTCAACCAATCCGCGGCTACTGAACCGTTCAAGACCTAAAAGGGGGATGAATGTCAATATACAAACTTACCTAAACCCGAACAAAATACGACAACACGTGGTCTTAAAATCCAAGAATACTCAAAAGTCAAAACTGAGAATTCAGTTAGGGTACGCGAACTTACATAATTAATTTGATTTGCACATTGAAATCAATCACTGATACCAAAATCCAAGCGATACAAATACTGAAAACCTAATCAAATCAAGTCGTAAAAAATTTGCTGAAACATAATTCAACTTGATAAACTTTAGGTAAAGATAAACTTACCAAAGTTAGTCATTAGCTTTCCAATCAATGCCGACCCCATAATCCTAGAGACGATCAATCCTATAAAACCCGAAAACAGATTTACGACTTAGCTTTTCATAAAATAACATAAGAATAAAAAGGAACAAATTTACCTCAAATCTTAGAACTAACCGATGTAAGACTCTTTGTTCTACAAAAATAACAACCATTCATCAATTCTCTTCAAGTGTAGAAAACACAAAATTGAATTGAAGTATTGTACCAAATAAAACCCTATAACAAAATCACATGACGTATACCAATCATTTGGTGTCTCCAGAGGAAAAATAAAAGGTAAACAATCATGTTGTTAACTTCTTTCGCTGCTCTTTGATAATGAACCTTCCTGTTATTTTCAAAGAAATTCCCACCAAAAGCTACAATCACCTCACTTCTCCCTTGTTTTTCATATTCGGTTTGAATTAGTTGGTGTAGATGGTAAAGAGGTAGAAGAACAGCCTGTCGTGTGTGGATGGAGGGAAGTTCTGATCTGAAAAGCTGTGTAGAAAGTTGGAAGGCGGTGGAAATGTGAGATCTGGAAGATGGTGGAAGAATATGAGTTACTTTACCAAAAAGAAATACATTACATATATATAAACTAGGCAAAAGTTCAATATACAACCAAAATTTACCATAGATCCAATCAACCAATAATAGCCATTCATTTTTTTATTATGATAAACTTTCACCCTTTTTTAAAATTAAATATCTCAAGAAACCGTTAATCGTTAATACGATAAAATTTATATTATCGCGATTATCTTATAGATATGCACTACTATTTATTTTTAACAATTTTTTTTTCAAAATTTCGGTCAACAAAAATCATATATGATTTGTGAAAATCATATATGATTCGATTTTAACGAATCACATATGATTTTTGAGAATCATATATGATTGTAAAATCATATATGATTGTGAAAAATCGAATCATACATGATTTTAAAATCATATATGATTCTAAAAATCATATATGATTTTTCTGACGGAATTTTTGAAAAAATGTTTTTTAAAATATGAAAAGTGCATATCTATGAAGTTATAATTTAATTTCGCCACATGGTGTATTTTTTATATTTTGAAGATTTACCGCTTGTAAGATATGTTGTTTTAAAAAGTAAAATGATTTTGTATTAATTTAGATAAAAATGGAGGGTTATGATTGGTTCATTTGTTCTATGACAAATATGAGTTCTATATTGATCTCAACTCATATAAACTAATTGTGGGGGAAGAAAACAGTAACAAGCCAAACATTAAATGCAAACTTTCCCAAGTTGTTAAAAACAAATTGGGCTCAAGTTCTTACGCAAAAAATGTCCCAGATCATTAATTGCTAACTATGCAATCCCAAGAAAATAGTCTCTAAAGTTTGATGGCGTAAGGGAAGTCATGTAGAATTAATTGCTAACTATAGCAACTTGGCAAAATTAGTCCCTAAGGTTTAAGTGTCACTACAAAGTAAGTCCTTAGCCAATCCGCAGATCGCTGGTTTCCACACTCGTTAGTACTTATCCGGTATCATCGAATAAAAAAAGGTTAGAAAGTGTCGGTGGAAGTTTGGAAAACAATAAAATACGTTCATCGGCCATGCTGATTAGTTTAAAGATATAATTATGAGTCATGAAATTTTTTTCATGAATAACTCATATCCTATAAAAAAGTTATTTTTTTTAAATGCTTAAAATTTACATTTTTTGTGTATCTTTTATTTTAAGACGATAGTCTCAAATTGGAATTTTATGGAGAAGATGGATTATGGCAATTGTAACAATGTAATTGACTTTTAAATGAGAAAATTAGATATATAACATTACAAGAACGTATACTTATTTTATTTATATACTCTACGCACAACCTCTTGATTATGATTGGGAGTCTGAAAAGTTGGAGAAAGAGGTAATAAGTCAACCATTATACTACTTACATGAAACCATGGTATAAAGTAAGGTTATTATTATTAAAGATATGTTAGTTGTCTTATGTTTTTATTACATATTCAAAAGGTTTATGAATTTAAAGAGTTTTTTGAAAACTTCAACAATGATAATGTAGTTGTACTCCACGCCAAGAGGCCAAGCTACTCTTAGTGATACAAAAGACCCCTTCATTGCCATTGTCTAAAGATTTTTTCAAAAAGACGTTGCAACTAATAATGCATATTAATAGTTGGCATATTTGTGTTTATGCCGAATTACATTTTATTATGTAATGACGTCTATTTTAACTTATGTTTCAAATATGCTTTTTATGCTCCTTTCTTTAGTTTGGATCTTATGTTTATTTGGATATCAAATAGTTTTGCATTGTTATTGCTTAAAGTGATTTTAATTTAAATTATTATTCATTCATAGAGTTATTGTTAAAAACGATAATCTATCATAACATTTCCCTCAAATGTAATCACAATGCACTCGCTAGTTAGATCAAAGGAGACAAAGCTTTAGATGGAAGTTTATGGTGTAAGAAAAAAAAACAATGGGCAACATTAGATGGTGTAGAAGTATTCCGCCTGCAAAAAAAAAAGAATATTACGGGAGTAAGTACATTTTTACGAGATTATAATTACGATATTATGGGACGCTACAATGTTTGGAACAAGAATGTAAGTGGTAGCGGTTGTTACTACGCTTGATGTATGTTATTGCTAGCCAATACTCCTGAGCCTTGGTCCCACTACCCAACAATTAAAAAAAAACGCAACCAATAGGGAAAGAGTTTAGGGAAAATCAAACCTTGTAATTGTCGTATATTGAATATAGTATAATTCTCACATTTAGTATATAGTATAATATGTAATAATTGATTTATTTACTTGTTTAGGGTCTCATTACTAGCAATAGCAAAGTCATTTTCATCCGAGCATAGGTACGGTATCACACACATAAATGAGAACATGAACCTGATATGGAGAGGAGGAGAGTACAAGGACATATTGTGGAAGTGTGTCACCCCTTAATGTGGTTGAATTTGAAAGAGGTATGTAAGAGTTGAAAGGATACAACAAGAAGGCCTTTGAATGGTTGAATAAAATTGCACCACAATGTTGGAGCATATCTCACTTTTTCCGTATGTACAATTTACTTCTTATTTTTTCCTCTTTGAACCTTCGCTATGTACAATATTAATAGTTTGTTTGGTATGTCCTATAAGTATTCAAATTTAATACCTTCGGAAGGGTTTTTCCAATCCAGGCCATCTAGTGGAAGTCAAACGACTTTATTCATTTTAAAAAAAAATGTGTGCTAAGAACATAGGGTTTAATGGTCTGATGGCTCAAGCCATCACCATGGTATGACCGGTACGCCGAGGACCACACGCGGTCGGGCTTCAGTATGGGCTAGCCGCCGCCACCAGCCCCACGCCGGGTCGGGTTTTTTTTGTTTTGATTTTTAAGTGGGTAATGTGAGTGAGGTTTTGTGTTTGTAATAATTGTGTTTTAAAAATGTTTATTGTGTTTGTGTTTCAGTTTTTGTTTTTTTTTTAAGTTGCAGGTCTTCGTATAGGGAAAAAGGAAGATGCCGTTGACCTTTTTTAACCCCTATTGTAATATAAGTTTACATTATTATTTGCTCTTGTTAGTGTTTTTCTTGCAACGTTAGTCCCTATTTTGTTTATATTGTTAGTCCTTATTTATATAATGTCTTTTTTTATTTGATGTATTTTTTTAGTTATATATTGTTTATATTCAAAATTGAAAAAAATAAAAATAATAATAAAATAAAAAAAAATCCAACGGCACCTAGCTAGGAATAGGTGTTTTATGTTATGGAAATTCACCATACATGAAAGTGGTCTGTGATGACACCACTTTTTCCACTTAAGCACCACCTCAACGACATTTCATCCACGCACCAACTAGTATTCATTTAATAGTCAAAAGATTCTTTTTAGAATATTTTTGTTTTTTTGTTTTCTATAAGAGGACCCACTTCATTATTATATATATTTTTTAATTTTGTATAATAATTTTGATTTCAACTCATGTACGAAAATATAAAACAAATGTTATTTAATTTAATCAAACATTTTCTCTCTCATAATTTCTTTTAATCCATACTTATTCAAATCTGATTTCAATCCCGTCTATAAACCAAACGGGCCGATTTGGATTTGATATAGTAGTTAAAAAATATATTTTATTAATTAAAATAAATTTTTTATATTATTTTTTATTAGAATATATTATTTTATTAGATATATCAAGACATAAGAAGAAAATGACCCTACTACTTTTTACAACCGAAGCTTTACATAATGGAATTACTTTTGGCACAGTTCTCATTTCCACAAGAAAATCCAAGAATTAATAACCCAACCAATTTATATAATAACTACTTAATTAAGAAAGAGAGAGATTTTAGTAGACCCCTTAGTTAATATGAAATAAAGGATTAAGCCCACTCATAAGTATAAAACACCCTAAATACCATTAAACTCAAAGCGGCGCCATTTGTTCAGAATTGTATAATATAGTAAAAGTAATGGGATAAGTTACCGCTTGTTCACTTTGCGCTTCTCAAGTTTTATAATTGTACATAACTAATCCCTCGATTGTTCTTATTTATGCCTAGCAACAAATAAGACTTCCTACTCTTTGCAAGTATGGATTATTTTCCAAAAGTAATATACCAAGCATAACAAATATCTTTATCAAAAGCTTGAAATTTTAAAATACCCAATTTTGAAAATATCAAACTATGTACAAATTTTCTTACAAACAACTTGACTAACACAACAACCAAATGCGGTGTAACCAACTAAGACCCGAGGGCAAGGGGTGAAGTGAATCACTCACCTTGCTTCCATCACTGCGGAGTTACCATGCACAAAGAAAAATGAGTCACGACTAGTCTCACATTTCAAGGCAAATTAAGGTGAACGATTCATTCCTTAATTGTTTTGTGCACATATTTATTACCGTATGGTTTGTATGGGTTTTGTATGTTGTTTTATTAAAAAGAAAATGTGAGTTAAGCGCGAAGCAATGAAGTCTTTTGTGTGAGGTAGTAGTGAGAGAGATATGGTGGAGAAAGCGATTCCGCCTAATCACTAACTATATAAACCCTTTTCACCATCCTTCCACCATCATCCTCACCTCATTTCTATCTCAATCACACACACTAAAAACACACACTAATGCATCCATAACCATGGAACAACAACAACAACAACAACCATCAGAATCAGACCTACTCGCTCGCTTAGCAACCAATCATCTCTTCCTAAACCAAATCGAGCCGTTCCGAGCAACGATACTCGCGCTTCGATCTCGAAACCCTGACCTAGCTCGGTTAATTCTGCAGACGATTGTTGCGAAAGGCGGTCGGTATGATTGTATACTGTTTAATACTAATTCTACTCCTGCTTTGTTGACTTATTTATGTGTTATTGAGTTACTGCAATTTAATGATCCTGTTGAGAGTGTTTGGAAATTCGACGCTAATTCGTTATGTCACGCTGAGTTTTGCTTTGTGTTCAGATTGTTGTGTCTAGGGTTAGGGATAGGAGTAGTAGTTTAGGTCAAAGTGATGTTAATGTTGCCGATACTAGTGTGGAAATTGAGTCTGTTAGTAATAATGAGTTAGGAGATGCGGTTGGGACGAGTGGTGGTAGAATTTGATTAGGAGATGTGTTTGGGGGTTTTGAATAAGGTGTTAGAGGTAGGTTTAGGCGGTTGAAGCCGGATTTGATTAAGTCGGATTTGGAAGTTGGAGAGAGTGTGGAGATTGAAGGCGAAATGATGTGTCTAAGGGAAGTGATTTGGAGAATGGTGATATTTTTTGAGGCGTTGTGTGAGAATATATGACAAACAGGTTAAGTGGAATGAAGGGGGTAATGATGATTTGGGTGATTCGCCGAGTGTTAAAGAGGAGAGTAGAGATGAGATGTTGTTTTAAGATGATACAAAGATGTGTTCAGACGGTGCATTTGGATGCTATGAAGGAATGCTTGAAGGAGGGTGACGAGGATGGAGCTTTGTCGCGTATTCAGTTTCTTCGGTTTCATTGTGGCGTGGATGAAGCTGATTACCGGTATGCCTAAAAAACTTTTTATGGCAGTTTTGTTTTATGTATGTCAATACCTATAGAACTTTAGTCATTGCATGCATTTATTTTGTATGATCATGCATAGATTGTGAACGACCTTCAAGAAATATCCTTGTAAACTATGTTTACTTGATATCATTTTTTATTAATTTTCCTCTGATTCATTTCGCTCTCTACATATAGTCAATCCAAGCACGTGGAAAATGAAGGAGCGCGTGCAAATAGAAAGTAAACTATCATAAGTGTAAATAAAGGAAACGACATGTACTTCACGACCCAATGTGGCTTATAAGTTTTACATTTAGCTGTCTTATGTTTGTTTCCTATAGATATTAAGTTGTTATTATCTGCCAACTTGGACAATTTCCTAATCAGTTCAGAGGTCCTAAGATATTTCCTTTAGTCCTACAACATCAAATGTAATCATCTTTTTATTAGATTATATTTTTGTTAGTTATTTATTTGTAATACCTTGTGATGTTTGAATAGCATGGTTTTGCAAGATTTACTGAAGAGGGGTTTGTCGGGAATGACAGCGTATGATGACACTTGGTTTTCCACCCAAAGAAAATTGCTGTCAGTATATGAGAAAGCACTCTCATCAAACTCCACACAGATTGTTCCATATGATACAGGTATGAGGTTTTTTCCTTATCAAGTATATGTGATATGCTATATTTTTAAGCCTACCCAGGTATATTGGAATAAATGGCTTGTTGTTGATCTGCTTTACATCTGTGCATCACGTGCTTGTTTCTATGATTATGGACTTATTGCTATAATGTCATTGTGTACCACATGTAAATGAAGTGGAATTACATCAGGAATTGTGGACCTGCTTAGTGTGGTTTTAGTGGAAGTATTTTGGCTAGAAGATGTTCTTTAATTGTATGTGTATGGCACCTGCTCTGATTACTTTCTGTACATTAAAAACGTTACAGTTGCTTCTAGCTGTCTTCTACTTTAAGGCTACAGAATCATGTTATCCAAAACACTTTACTACCAAATCATGCACTTTCAGTTATTAGGCATAACTAACATTCCTTGTACAACAGAACACTTTGGTAGCCACCTTAATAAAAAATAATGAGAGAGAGAGGGTTAGATGATGTATTCTTAATCATTCCCAGACTTACTTTGAGTCTATCTATATATTTTGGTAAGCAATCCCTGATCAATACGTTGCAGTCAAAGAACCCTAACTATTTACCACATTCTTTTTACTACCATGCATGTTAAGTTCTCGAGTGGACCAACTTGCTACTTGGTGTTTTTTCCATAGTCTTTCAGTGTCCCATCCCTTTCTTTTTAATACAGTTAATGGCATTACAGTTATGGTAATTCTCGGAAATTTATGCCCATTTATTTTGCTCCAGTATGAGCATCATTTGATTTTATGCCTGCCTGTACATTTGAGCAGCAGTTACCTCTACATATGATTTAACACTTTAACTGGGTGCAAGTTCTGTATGGGGTCAACGCATTCTATTT
>OU343216.1:181316131-181342320 GCA_910596185.1 Chrysanthemum makinoi
CTTAAAGGTATATGAGTCTGAGAACAACATTGCTGGTACATCTACATCTAGTCAAAACATTGCTTTTGTTTCTACTAGTCACAAGACTTCACAAGATGTATCCACTGCTGCTTATGGTATAACCACGACTATTGCAAACAATACCACTGTTAGTGATAATGTCAGTGATGGTGCAATTTGTGCTTTTCTGGCTGATTTAACTACCAGTGTTACCGTTTTGAATCAAGATCTAGATCAAATTGATCCTGATGATCTTGAGGAGATTAATCTTCAATGGCAAATGACAATGTTGACTCTACAAGCAAGGAAGTTTTTGAGAAGGACTGAAAGACAGGTCAAGTATGATGGTAAAAGAAGAGCTGGATTCGACAAAAGCAAGATGGAGTGCTTTAACTGCAAGAAGAAGGGTCACATTGCAAGGGAATGTCGAGCTCCTAAGAGGATTGAAGGCATCAAGAAGACCACTGAAGAGTCTGCTCCTTCTTCAGCATTGGTGGCTCAAGATGGTCTTGGTGATTATGACTGGAATGATGAAATTGAAGAAGGACCCAATGCAGCTTTTCTTGCTAGTGAAGCTTCAAAAGAGCATAACTTTGCTCTTATGGCCTATGCTTCATCTTCTAGTTCAGATTCTGAGGTATCTAATGAGTCTACTTGTTCTTTTAAGTCATGTCAAGATAACTTAGAATCTCAAAAAGCTATCACTGAGAATTTAAGAAAAGAAGTAGAAAGACTGTCTATGGACAACCTAGGTTATAGAGTTGGTCTAGAGAGTGTGGAAGAGAGGCTTAATTACTGTATCAAATGTGAGTTTGAGTATGTTGATAAAATTAATATACTAGGTGGAGAAATTGATCTTAAGAATAGGGAGATTAAGATGCTTAAAGAGAAACTAGAACAAGCTGAGAGTGTTAAAGTAGAAGCCCTAAAAGAAAAAGAAAAACATGTTGTTAGGGTTGCTAAAACACAATATGCTTCTGATCTAGTAAATAAACCAATAGGTCAAAAATTGTTCAAAGATGGATTTAGCTTCAATAAACCTGTAAGTGAGACTAAAAAGAATGAATCACCTAAGATAGGTTCTGATATGTCATCTGATGCACCCATCATTGAAGATTGGGAATCAGATTCTGAGGAAGATAGAGATGTATCAACAGCTGAGAAGATAGAACCTTTTAAGAAAGTTGATACTAAGCAAGCCAACCTTGTGCCTAGATTTGGAGCTCAAATTGCTAAGAAAGTAGTAGAGTACAAGGAAGTACCCAGGGAACAGTTAAAAAGATATATACCTAGGGGAAACCAGAGAAACTTCAATGGACTAATTTCAAATAGGTTAGGCAATGAGTTTCAATGTGTTAAAAAGGCTTGTTTTTCATGTGGTAGTTTTGAGCATTTACAGAGAAATTGTTATAAAAACAGACCACAAGTTTGGAATCATTGGAGGAGGGTAAATCACCAAAACTTTTCAAAGAAAACAAACCCTCATCCTAACAGAAACATGATTCCTAGAGCAGTGTTAATGAGGAATGGTAATACTTAATAAGCTTTTGTTTTAAGTCAGTTTCTATATTAGATCGTTTGCTCAACTGGGATCAACAAGGAGATTGAAGCACAGAGTATTGGTTTTGGAAAAGATAAGAAGACCTGGGATTGCTGTTTTGAAAGCTATGAGAAGAAGGAAAAAGAAGGTGGACTCCTCTCCAGCTCTGAATGTGGAGAATGTATCCAAACAGGGGAGGAGTGTTGGCATGAATTCAGGGGAGGCTGTTGATGTAGCTGTTGATGTACCTATGGAAGAAGATGTTGATAATAGAGATCAAGCATTTTTTTTAATCAAACATAAGTAGCTAACACACCAGCTCCTATGTATACAAATCCTTCATACCTGCAAGACAAAAACACAAAACAAACACAGAGAAGAAGGTCATTGTTGTCAGTGGTTAGAAAGAGCTAGAAGTGGTTCCAAATGACCTATCCGTGGTTTAGAACAGGTAAATCAATATGGTCAACTTCTAGGATTAATATTAGTCCAACACCTAAGAATCTCATTAACTCCTCAACCAAATTTAACCTGCCCCTCATTTACTTCCATAACCCATAACTCTGCTTATATAAAGAACCCAAATCTCATATAACGCACACACCAATTAAAATCAAAACCCTAATTTCTCCAAAATCCACAATCAACTTCAAGCACCATGTGGAACTGATCTGCTCCAAACCGTCAAGTTTAATCACTCAAGCCGGCCACTTGTGAATGGCCAACCGTAACAAACTTCAAACAGCTCAGAAGCAAATGCAATGAAGTCCAGGAGAGTACAGTGTTTCCCCAGGTCGTTATGTCCCAACGAGCTGTGCGAGAATAATCAAACGAATAGTGATCGAGAGATTTTGAATGGGAAAGGGTTATGATTGATTATACCTAAAAGAAAAAGTATATAAACTACAGGGGCTTAAATGCAAATTAAAGAAAATTAAAAAGATAAATTATATTAAATAAACGCTATCACTATTTGCAAAATGATGTTTTTGATTTTTCTTTTATAAAATTTAACTTAAAAACTACATGACGTACAAAAGAAAATGTGAAACTGAAGCAATATAAATCCTGAAAATATGAAAATGACATTTTTACAATCCTAATGATAAGAGAAAATTTTTAGAAAAAGAAAATTATTTTTAAAACTATTTATCTAATTATTATTAATTAAAAACTATTTTTACTTATTAAATAATAACCTAAAATATAAGAAAATATGAAATAAAGCTAGAAAAGTGAGATTATGACTTAGAAAGATCTAAAATATTATAAAACTTATTTTAAAACTGAAAATATATTTTTTAGACTTTTTATGTAATTATTATTAATTTAAAACTAATTTAAACTAATTAAAATTAAGAAAAATAGCAAATGAACAGTAATAATTATGAGACTTTACAGGAAAATCTAAAATATTGTTCTAAGCCTGGGAAAAATATAAAAAGTTAAATAAGCCCACTAATAAGCTGAATTGGGCAAATAAGCAGTTTGAATAAGCACTTGAAATAAGCTAAAAGCTAACTATAAGCTACCATAAGCTACTAAAGCCTAAATCTAACCTAAAATGAGCTAATGCAACTGATGGGAACCTAAAAAGCACAAGCTACAGAAAAAAACTCGAGACCAGATTTCAAGTCTCAACACGCCAAACGGCCCTTATAGCCCTACTTTAAGCACTAATTAAGCTAGCTAGAAAAATTCCTAAAAATAAACTAAAATGGCCATGATGTTCACAACCAACCAAAGATCTTGTATCCCAAATTTGAGCTCAAATGGACTTATAATGAATCCGTGAAAATTCCACAAAGTTTGGCAAAAATCACGTTTTCACTTTTTTTTTTCTTTTGCAAACTGATTAAGGATAAAATGAGGACCTTTTTTACACAAAGCTAGAACTTGGAAAAGGCTTGAAACCAAGCTGTATGTACAGCAGCAGGGACTGTTTGGGATGAGTAACAAACTAAAGGACATAAATAAGCTACCTAAAGCTACTAAAAAGATAAAAAATGGATAAAAGCTATCCTATAAAACCTAAATGCTAAAAGGTAAGGAAATAAGCAGTTTAAAAGAGCTAAAAAGCAAATGACTAAACTAAGCAAAAACTAAAATTCACTACTACTAAACAGTCCTAGGGGGTATATATAAGCTGGTAAAAAGCTATTAATAGGCTAGAATAAAAATTCACAAAAATGTGAATCAACTAGATAGGCAACCAAAGAACAAGCATGCCAAATTATAGATCATATGAGCTTAAAATGAAAAGATGAAAACTTAAAAAGGACAAGCTGATTGACCAATTTTTTAGATGTGCAGGGCATGACAGAAAGTTGGTTCAAAAGTGAGAACATGTAACTACCATGACAAATTGGAAACTGAGAATCCTATAAAATCAGTACCAAGACCATCTAACTAAGATTCAACTCACCCCACATGATGGAAATTCAAAAAATAGCTTAATCCAAACACCCCTTAACAGTTTCATCAAGCAAAAGGTGAACTAGGAAAAGCTTTTAGATAAACAACACTAAAGGGTAATTCAGCAAGCACACTAAATAAGCAATAAATAACTGAAATAGACTAACTAAACGAGGGAATAAGCAATTTGCTAAGTTGGCCACTCTAGGGAAATCTTGAGCTAACAAATGAACATGAGCTCCTAGATTTCACAAATAAGCACTAAATAAACCAAAGAACTTCTAATCTAGTCTAAGCTCACCTATGAAACACTAACACTCCTAACTAAGGTACAAACTCCTACTAATAAGCAATTGCAAAAAGAAACTGACCGTGTGGCTGTTGTGCAAGCTGAAAACAACTTAATGGTAACTATTGGAGCTTATTTTTAAGCTACAAAAGATCTCCCAAAACCAAGACAAACCTGAATGAGCCAACAAGTTCACCCAATAAGCACTATGAGAACTGACTGCTGCTATTTTCAGTCCCCTAAACAGCCTGAAGAGGGCGATTTAGAGCTTAATTACAAGCTAAATGGTGAGATTCCAAGTGAGAAAAAGTTAGAACCTTTGAAATAACTTGTGAACATGACAATTAACTAGAAATCTAAATATTGCTTTAACAAAACACTCCTTCTGGCATAAATAAATTATAGGATGTAAAACTCTTTTTTTTTATTGACTTGCCTTGATTTCACAAGCTCAGAATTAATTTAAACAACATTAACAAGCAATTTTGAAACACAAGCCATAGAATTTAAGGACATAAAAATGAAAAGTGCATAAATTTAAAGTAGACTGAAATAAAAAAAAAACATGAAAGTAACTTGCATTCAATTAAAATTACAGGAAATCTTAATTAACAGGAAGATTAAATCGGGACTAGAACTCAAAAAATTCTAGACTAAAACTAAAAACTAACATTAAAACTAAAAAAAAACTAACTACTCCTCAAAGGCTACAATCAGATTTTTATACTACAACTCCATGGTCTTCTCTCTTTCTTTGGTCCCCCTCTGTCTTCTTTCTCCCTTTCTCAGCCATTGATTTGGTCCTTTTGATCTCCACCCTTGATTCATGAAATTGGCGCCAAAACTATTTGCAACAGGTCTGGTGATTTGGGACAGGGGAAGGTAAGCATTAAATGCTTCTTGTCTTGGGATGGAGGTGGAGGGGACATGGAGTAGGGGAGGGGCTGGTCATGATGGTGTTGGGAGATGGAGGCTCTGTGTTTGCAGGTAAAGGAGGGAAAGCGTGGGAGAGTGGGAAAGGCAAGTGGGTTTATTTTATGTTTGGGCTTTGGGCTTTGGCTTGGCTGGTTTGGTGTTTGGTATTAACACAAGGACTAATTTTGCAATTCCACCAAACTTGAGGGACCGAAATTGTAATTTTTCCACAAATTAGTATAAGGACCATAGATGAAAAACTTTATTAACCAAGGACCATAAATAATATTTTCCATTTTTGAAAATCCCGGGGACTTGCTTTGCCATTTTTTTGAAAGTTGGGGGACCGAAACTGCCAATTATGAAAACTTTGTTCGTTTTTTAGCTGTTTTTACTCATTTTGCATTTAAAACATATAAAACACAATTTTGGGGTATTTTCAGTTATTTTGATGCATTTCTGAGTGTTTTTAAGTGTTTTGCAGTTCAGATTTAACCAAAAATGATGAGTATTTACACACTCATCAATCCCCACACTAAACTATTGCTAGTCCCTAGCAATCTTTTGAGAAAAACTTAATGGATTTGAATCTCTTTACCAAAAGCCATTACTTCGGGAGTAGCCAAATGTTTCAGTTCAAGTAAGAACCATGGTACACCGATAACCATGTGATTTTGAGCAAACCACCACCTTCCAACGGATTTGATTTGTCTTTACCGGAAGCCGTTTGCTCTGGACTAGCCAACTCTTAGATAAATTATCAATATTATCTTTGGTGAGTCGATTACCAATTATGGTTTTTCCACTGCCTTTACCACAAGCCATAAACTTGCGGGCTAGCCAACTCTTCACTTTTAAAGATATGGTGAGCTGAATACCATACAATTTTGGGCAAATTGCAAGCCGTCAACGGATTTGAGATATCTTTACCAAGAGCCGTTTGCTCCTGGATTAGCCAATCCTTTAGTTTATTAGACAAGGCGGACTGATAACCAATTGAGTAAGTGCAAAACACTTACTCCAAAAATTTTTTTTTTGGGCCAAAAACGGGGGAATTAGGTGGTATAATTACATGATAAAATTCATGAGAATTCCCCCCCACACTAGAAATGAATATTGCCCTCAATATTCAAAGTACCGGCGGTTATGCCGAAACATAGAACGTAAAAGGGAAATACTACGGCCATTATTTTGAAAGTTATTTTTATTTATTTATTTTTTTTGAAAACTTATATATATACACAACATGTGGGGCAACCCCCCCCCCCACACTAGGGTGTTAGAAAGATAGAAAGAAGTCAGAAATATGGGTGAAAACCCATATGGCATTCTACTGTTTTTGATTACCGAGTCGCTAGCTTGACTCAACCCCGAATTAATTTGTTCATGGGGAAGTAAGTGGAAGAGACAATCTCCATCGGACTTTCATTCAAGATGTTTGGACAACATTTGAAGCACGTGAAAGTTCCACCCCGATGAGATATACATAGAACCGGCTCAAAAATGATAAATGAAAATGCTGGGGTCAAAGATAGTGTCTTCATTCCCGAAGGAGTGAAGAAGAGAGGAAGTCACCGGGTAGGTGAAGAAAAGAAAGAAAGTCATGATGACGATCATGATCAGATCTTCTTCCTCAGGATCAAGTGCAGTTGCACTCGTATGGATTTTATCGGTTGAGCTCTTTGGTTTGGAAAGCATCTCGGGAGGGAGGGTTGGAAAATTCGTCATAGAAATACAAACTCTCATGTTTGAAAACTTTTCCCCCCGATCATGATTTTTGCCATCCAAGCAATCATACTCCGACGGAGTCATGATATGAGTGAGTTCACCGGCGAACTCCTCATGAAGAGAATCATTCACATGATGTGAATTTGTGAACTCTTGTTCCATTGTGGACTCATCACTATCCTTGTCAAAGATTGGATTGTCAAAATCAAGGTGAATTCAGATTCGAATTCAAATAGAGGATTGGTGAGAGTTGTTTTGAATGCTTCAGGAACAAAGTGATTAACATTCTCTATTGGACTGTTGGGATAAGAAGTGAGTGAACGATCATTATAAAGGAGACTTTCAATCTCTCCTAGATCGGCTTCGAACTCAAAGAGACCATCATCACTTCCTGATGAAAGTGGATTGATGTGAGTGAGTTCATCGGTGAACTCCTCAAGAAGATGATCGTCATCAGTTGTGAAGCGATGCCTCAACATACTCGATGTTTCCATAAGAAGCACAATCGTCGCTAAAATCGGAGAAAGTTTCAAAATGATCTCTTGAACACTCAAAAGGGGAAGAAGAATCACACATATGATCAGAAGTTCCCTGTGACTCTCTCGGGATTGGGACAAGGTTCTCAACACTAGACTTTATGAATTCGTCCGATTCCTTTTGAGGAACAGTGTCAAGATGCTCATCCCCCATGTTTAGAGAGTGAGTGGGAATATCGGATGTGATAGCAGTTGTTTGAGAATGAATCTCAACTGCTGGGATATCAACTGATGAACTTGATGAATCTTTATAGAATTGAAGGATATCAAGTGTATCCTCATCATCACTGTCATCAGGAATAAAACGAAATTGAGAGCTAGATCTGGTGCTTTTCTTTTGCAATTGATTCCCTAATAGATTTTCAAACGCAATTTGGGAATTTATTTTAGCAGCCTGCTCTTCAGCTAACAATTCTTCCATGGATTTTGATTTGGATTATCTTGGGAATGTTTACATTCCTTCAAATCTTTCACTAAATCCAAAAGATCAAGGAGAAGATTTTGAGGAAGTGGCTCAGGCTGAGGTGGTGCCTGATTCATTTGGTACTGTGGAGGTTGGTCATGATACGAAGAGTCATAATTGTTACAAGGAAATGGGTTCCCTGTTTGACAATCCGAGCTAGAGTGAGGACCTCCACAATACTCACAACAGTAAAACTGATGTGGCTGTGAGTCATATGTGTTGTAGTCATAATTGTTATCGAGGCGCTCATAGACAAGCGTGTTTACCGATTGACAATCAGAACTGTAGTGTGAACCACCACAGTACTCACAACAGTAAAGCTGCTGAGTCTCACAGTGTGGTAGCTGATGGAATAAATCAGTTGTGTTATGGTAGGAATAGGGATCCGGTTATAGATAGACCCGTTTCGACTCCACCATGCTACAACTGGGGCAATTGTCACCATTATAAGGACCACCACACCATTGACAACCAAGAGAGTGAGGATGAGACATAGAAAGAATCAAAGGTTTACAGAGGGGTTGGGATGAAGAATCAAAGATGTGAGAGGGTAAAGATGGATATTTTGGTATTTTGAAAAACATTTTATAAAAATAAGAAAGAAAATCTTTTTGGGTTTTTGTGTTTGTTGAAAACTGATTTTAAAATGTTTTTGGATTTTTGGATTTTTATAAGAAAATATAAACATATATAGATGGTATGAACAAGGAGTGAATATTCAAATGACTAATCTGCTAAACGGAAGATTATTAGCACAGCTCCCCGGCAGCGGCGCCAAAATTTGATCTGCTCCAAACCGTCAAGTTTAATCACTCAAGCCGGCCACTTGTGAATGACCAACCGTAACAAACTTCAAACAGCTCAGAAGCAAATGCAATGAAGTCCAGGAGAGTACAGTGTTTCCCCAGGTCGTTATGTCCCAACGAGCTGTGCGAGAATAATCAAACGAATAGTGATCGAGAGATTTTGAATGGGAAAGGGTTATGATTGATTATACCTAAAAGAAAAAGTATATAAACTAAAGGGGCTTAAATGCAAATTAAAGAAAATTAAAAAGATAAATTATATTAAATAAACGCTATCACTATTTGCAAAATGATGTTTTTGATTTTTCTTTTATAAAATTTAACTTAAAAACTACGTGACGTACAAAAGAAAATGTGAAACTGAAGCAATATAAATCCTGAAAATATGAAAATGACATTTTTACAATCCTAATGATAAGAGAAAATTTTTAGAAAAAGAAAATTATTTTTAAAACTATTTATCTAATTATTATTAATTAAAAACTATTTTTACTTATTAAATAATAACCTAAAATATAAGAAAATATGAAATAAATCTAGAAAAGTGAGATTATGACTTAGAAAGATCTAAAATATTATAAAAATTATTTTAAAACTGAAAATATATTTTTTAGACTTTTTATGTAATTATTATTAATTTAAAACTAATTTAAACTAATTAAAATTAAGAAAAATAGCAAATGAACAGTAAGAATTATGAGACTTTACAGGAAAATCTAAAATATTGTTCTAAGCCTGGGAAAAATATAAAAAGTTAAATAAGCCCACTAATAAGCTGAATTGGGAAAATAAGCAGTTTGAATAAGCACTTGAAATAAGCTAAAAGCTAACTATAAGCTACCATAAGCTACTAAAGCCTAAATCTAACCTAAAATGAGCTAATGCAACTGATGGGAACCTAAAAAGCACAAGCTACAGAAAAAAAAACTCGAGACCAGATTTCAAGTCTCAACACGCCAAACGGCCCTTATAGCCCTACTTTAAGCACTAATTAAGCTAGCTAGAAAAATTCCTAAAAATAAACTAAAATGGCCATGATGTTCACAACCAACCAAAGATCTTGTATCCCAAATTTGAGCTCAAATGGACTTATAATGAATCCGTGAAAATTCCACAAAGTTTGGCAAAAATCACGTTTTCACTTTTTTTTTTCTTTTGCAAACTGATTAAGGATAAAATGAGGACCTTTTTTACACAAAGCTAGAACTTGGAAAAGGCTTGAAACCAAGTTGTATGTACAGCAACAGGGACTGTTTGGGATGAGTAACAAACTAAAGGACATAAATAAGCTACCTAAAGCTACTAAAAAGCTACTATAAGCTAAAAAATGGATAAAAGCTATCCTATAAAACCTAAATGCTAAAAGGTAAGGAAATAAGCAGTTTAAAAGAGCTAAAAAGCAAATGACTAAACTAAGCAAAAACTAAAATTCACTACTACTAAATAGTCCTAGGGGGTATATATAAGCTGGTAAAAAGCTATTAATAGGCTAGAATAAAAATTCACAAAAATGTGAATCAACTAGATAGGCAACCAAAGAACAAGCATGCCAAATTATAGATCATATGAGCTTAAAATGAAAAGATGAAAACTTAAAAAGGACAAGCTGATTGACCAATTTTTTAGATGTGCAGGGCATGACAGAAAGTTGGTTCAAAAGTGAGAACATGTAACTACCATGACAAATTGGAAACTGAGAATCCTATAAAATCAGTACCAAGACCATCTAACTAAGATTCAACTCACCCCACATGATGGAAATTCAAAAAAATAGCTTAATCCAAACACCCCTTAACAGTTTCATCAAGCAAAAGGTGAACTAGGAAAAGCTTTTAGATAAACAACACTAAAGGGTAATTCAGCAAGCATAGTAAATAAGCAATAAATAACTGAAATAGACTAACTAAACGAGGGAATAAGCAATTTGCTAAGTTGGCCACTCTAGGGAAATCTTGAGCTAACAAATGAACATGAGCTCCTAGATTTCACAAATAAGCACTAAATAAACCAAAGAACTTGTAATCTAGTCTAAGCTCACCTATGAAACACTAACACTCCTAACTAAGGTATAAACTCCTACTAATAAGCAATTGCAAAAAGAAACTGACCGTGTGGCTGTTGTGCAAGATGAAAACAACTTAATGGTAACTATTGGAGCTTATTTTTAAGCTACAAAAGATCTCCCAAAACCAAGACAAACCTGAATGAGCCAACAAGTTCACCCAATAAGCACTATGAGAACTGACTGCTGCTATTTTCAGTCCCCTAAACAGCCTGAAGAGGGCGATTTAGAGCTTAATTACAAGCTAAATGGTGAGATTCCAAGTGAGAAAAAGTTAGAACCTTTGAAATAACTTGTGAACATGACAATTAACTAGAAATCTAAATATTGCTTTAACAAAACACTCCTTCTGGCAGAAATAAATTATAGGATGTAAAACTCTTTTTTTTTACTGACTTGCCTTGATTTCACAAGCTCAGAATTAATTTAAACAACATTAACAAGCAATTTTGAAACACAAGCCATAGAATTTAAGGACATAAAAATGAAAAGTGCATAAATTTAAAGTAGACTGAAATAAAAAAAAACATGAAAGTAACTTGCATTCAATTAAAATTACAGGAAATCTTAATTAACAGGAAGATTAAATCGGGACTAGAACTCAAAAAATTCTAGACTAAAACTAAAAACTAACATTAAAACTAAAAAAAAACTAACTCCTCCTCAAGGGCTACAATCAAATTTTTATACTACAACTCCATGGTCTTCTCTCTTTCTTTGGTCCCCCTCTGTCTTCTTTCTCCCTTTCTCAGCCATTGATTTGGTCCTTTTGATCTCCACCCTTGATTCATGAAATTGGCGCTAAAACTATTTGCAACAGGTCTGGTGATTTGGGACAGGGGAAGGTAAGCATTAAATGCTTCTTGTCTTGGGATGGAGGTGGAGGGGACATGGAGTAGGGGAGGGGCTGGTCATGATGGTGTTGGGAGATGGAGGCTCTGTGTTTGCAGGTAAAGGAGGGAAAGCGTGGGAGAGTGGGAAAGGCAAGTGGGTTTATTTTATGTTTGGGCTTTGGGCTTTGGGCTTTGGCTTGGCTGGTTTGGTGTTTGGTATTAACACAAGGACTAATTTTGCAATTCCACCAAACTTGAGGGACCGAAATTGTAATTTTTTCCACAAATTAGTATAAGGACCATAGATGACAAACTTTATTAACCAAGGACCATAAATAATATTTTCCATTTTTGAAAATCCCGGGGACTTGCTTTGCCATTTTTTTGAAAGTTGGGGGACCGAAACTGCCAATTATGCAAACTTTGTTCGTTTTTTAGCTGTTTTTACTCATTTTGCATTTAAAACATATAAAACACAATTTTGGGGTATTTTCAGTTATTTTGATGCATTTCTGAGTGTTTTTAAGTGTTTTGCAGTTCAGATTTAACCAAAAATGATGAGTATTTACACACTCATCAATCCCCCACACTAAACTATTGCTAGTCCCTAGCAATCTTTTGAGAAAAACTTAATGGATTTGAATCTCTTTACCAAAAGCCATTACTTCGGGAGTAGCCAAATGTTTCAGTTCAAGTAAGAACCATGGTACACCGATAACCATGTGATTTTGAGCAAACCACCGGCTTCCAACGGATTTGATTTGTCTTTACCAGAAGCCGTTTGCTCTGGACTAGCCAACTCTTAGATAAATTATCAATATTATCTTTGGTGAGCTGATTACCAATTATGGTTTTTCCACTGCCTTTACCACAAGCCACAAACTTGCGGGCTAGCCAACTCTTCACTTTTAAAGATATGGTGAGCTGAATACCATACAATTTTGGGCAAATTGCAAGCCGTCAACGGATTTGAGATATCTTTACCAAGAGCCGTTTGCTCCTGGATTAGCCAATCCTTTAGTTTATTAGACAAGGTGGACTTCAAACCCCCAACCTTCATCATCCCAACCCCAACCAGGACCACGAGCAAGAAATCCACCACTCCCAAAGGACAGAGAGGTGGTTCTTGGTCTTCCTGCACCAAGTTGTGGTGCTTCTTCACATATCGTAAGGGGGAAGGGAAAAAAGGAAAATGGAATGATGCGTTTTGGTGAAACCAGTAGATGCAAGTATGATATGACTATGTCCTTTGTTCTTCATCTACTATATTCATCTTCATCATCTTCGTTTTCATCAATCCATCCTTCCCATTTTGATCCTTAGCTTATCATGCATATCCAACAGCTGAGGATAGTAGTAGGAAATCATGTATAGAAGTAGTTTTTTAATTTGCACTTGAAGTTTCATTGTAAGCTGTAAGCTGTAAGCTGTAAACTGTTTTGATGAATGAATGAACAATTAACTTCAGTACTTCTTTAGCTTCCATAATGAACTTACTTGTATCTCCAAAATGGTTAGTGGAGACACAGAACAACAAGCAGTGGTTTGAACCAAACTATCAGTGGTTAGAAACAAGAATAGCAAAACTAAGATTACATAATAACAGACCAATACTTATACAAACTGGTACAAAACAATTTGAGAGTTTAGAGATTTATCATTCCAATACTAACAACAAGATACTGAAACCTCCCCACATCAAAAGCTTTAATGAGAAGATCAGCAACATTGAAATCAGTATGGATTTTTACCATTTGAATCAGTCTTTTCTCATTACAATTTCTAATAAAATGATGCCTTATCTCAATATGTTTAGTTCTAGAATGTAAAACAGGATTTTTAATGATGCATATTGTGCTGTTATTATCAATGTAAATCTTAGTATGCATAAAGTTGTACCCAAAATCCAGCAATTGATTCTGAATCCAAAGAACTTGACCACATCAACTAGCGTGAGCCACATATTCAGCTTGTAGAATTAGCCACAATAGTTTGCTTTTTACTTGCCATGAAATAAGTCTGATTCCCAAAACTGACATCCTCCGTAGTAGACTTCCTATCCAAACTAGCACCAAAGATAGTCACTATTTGTGTAGGCCACCAAATCAAAAGGAGAATCCTTGGAGTACCAAAGGCCCGTTTAGGATGACCTTTAAGATACCTAAAGATCCTCTTAACAACATTCATGTGTGAGGTATTAGGTGTGACTTGAAATTTGGCACACACACATACCGAGAACATAATATCCGCCTAGATGCAGTGAGATACATCAAAGATCAAATCATGGACCTGTACAACTTTTGATCAAATTTGGGACTTCCATCATCAGGTAGCAGTGGTTTCTGAGTCTCCATTGGTGTACTAGCACTCTTCACATCCCGAAACCCAAACTTCTTCAAAACATCTGCTACATACTTGTCTTGACTAATGAAGATACCATCAGTCCTTTGTTGAACCTATAGCCCCAAAAAGAAAGTGAGTTCTCCCATAGAACTCATCTGAAACTTATCATGCATAAGCTTCTCAAAATCTTTGCATAACTCCTTATTGGTTGAGCCAAAGATGATGTCATCTACTTAAACCTGAACCAATAAAATATCATCTTTGTGCTTTCTAATGAACAAAGTTTTATCAATCAGCCCTCTTTTAAACCCATTGTCCATCAAATAAGTAGACAGGAACTCATACCATGCCCTAGGAGCTTGATGCAAAGCATACATAGCCTTCCTCACCCTGTAAACATTGTCAGGATGATCAGGATCTTCAAAAACAGGAGGTTGACAAACATAAACCTCCTCATCAATTGTGCCATACAAAAATGCACTTTTAACATCCATTTGATACACAAAAAAATTCTTGAATGAAGCATAAGCTAAAAACAATCTAATAGCCTCAATTCTTGCAACTGGAGCAAATACTTCATCATAATCCAAGCCTTCAGTTTGTGTGTATCCTTGAGCAACCAACCTTGACTTGTTCCTTACAACAATACCTCTTTCATCTCTTTTGTTTTTGAACACCCATTTTGTCCCAATTGCCCTCTTACCATTTGGAAGATCTACCAATGTCCAAACCTCTTGAAGTTTGAACTGAAGAAGCTCCTCTTGCATTGATTCTACCCATCCTTCTTCAGATAATGCTTCTTCAACTCTCTTGGGCTCCTTTTGAGACAGAAAACAAGCAAACAAGCAATTTTGCAGATCTTTATGACTATTTCTTTTGTGAAGTGATCTTGCAAAGAAACCTTGTTCAGGAAAAGTTTTTGTATTCTGAACCTTGCTTCTTGTTTGAACAGGGGTGTTCAAATTTCCAAGTATTTGTTCCTTGGGATGAATCTTGTGAATCCTTGTTGAGGTAACAGGACTTTCATGAATGACATGTTCCAAATTAGTTAAATCAGCATTGAAGAAATCATCCATGTCTTCATCATCAGTAGGAGTATCAATTTCAATCAAAGCAGGCATATCGGGATCATGTGGATACTCCTCTTCACCAAATAATGGCTTTGCAGTTGGCCCAAAGAAAGTACCATCATCAGTACTTATAACTGTGGTTTCACTGATACTGGTAGTGGTAGAAGTTGGCTCATCAGTGTTTGCATTATAACTGTCCGTGCTTTGGTTTGGCTTAGCAGTGGTTTCGGAATGCCTTTTCTTCTTTTCAATTTCTTCTACCAACACCGAAGTTATCTTTCAACAGCTCATCCTTATCTTGATGATGATTAACATTGCCTCCAGTATTCAATACATCATCATCAGTGGGACCTTGCTTCTCAATGATGGGTGAGACAGAACTAGCTTTCCACTTTTCAAACAAATAGAACTCTTGAGGAGAATCAGCTTCCTTAGAAATTGCTTCAAGCATCAGAATCCTTTTGTTTACCTGCATTAACATTAGTGGAAGTTCCTGCAATGATAGGCTCATAATTCATAGATTTGGTTAGCATATCAATGTTAAACGACCCTGGTCCTTTGGTCTCAATACTAGGAGTCTTTTCACTAAATTGAACATGTAGATTCTCTTCAACAATTCTAGTCCTCCTATTGTATACTCTAAAGGCTTTACTATTGGAAGAGTAGCCTAAAAAGTATCCATCATATGCTTTTTCTTGAAACTTGCCTAGGTAGTCTATGGTATTCAAGATAGTAACAGGACACCCAAAAGGTTTTAGAAATGCAATCATTGGCTTCCTATCATGTAACAGCTCATAGGGGGCCTTGTTATGAGGCTTTACTACCTTACTTGTTTTGCACATAACATGCGCTTCCTACATTTCACCCAAAGGTAGTTGGTAACTTTGATTCTGACAACATTTTCCAAGCAGCCTCAATTAGTGTCCTATTTTTCCTTTTAGCTACACCATTTTATTATGGTGTTCTAGCAACACTAAACTGTCTCTCTATACCTTTAACTACACAAAACTGATTCATCACAGCATTCTTAAACTCAGTTCCATTATCACATCTGATTATCTTTACCTTATGATTTACTAGATTTTCTATCTTAGTAATGAAACTCTTGAGGATCTCACTAGTCTCACTCTTAGCTGCCAAAAAGTATACCCAAGAAAATCTACTATAATCATCAGTGATAACTAGGCAATAATGCTTATGGTTCAAATTTTTAACAAAGGTAGGTCCAAATAAGTCCATATGAAGCATAAACAGTGGTTGTGTAGTGGTGTTGACAGTTTTGGTCTTACAAGAAGCTCTATGTTGTTTTCCTTTTGACAAGCCACACACGTTCCTTACACTCAAAAACCTTAGAAGGTAAACCTCTCACTAAGTTGCCTTTTACCAGTTTATTGATTGTTTTGTAATTGAGGTGACCTAATATTCTATGCCATAACTTAGACTCATCCACAGATGCTTTAGCAAACAAACAAGTTAAGGACCTATTAGGAATTACATCTTTAAGATCAAAAAAATATATATTTTCTTTCCTAGGTACCCTTAGCTGTATGTATTTCTCATCGGGCATCTTAAATTCAGGTGACAACACCACACACTCAGTTTCACCAAAAAGTACCCAGCTTTTCTTATCACACATTTGAGACACACTGAATAGATTGTACTTAAGTCCCTGTACCAAATAGACCTTTTCAAAGTCTAAATTCCCTGCTCGATTGTGCCTCTTCCAAGTATCTTTCCTCCCTTTGGATCATTGCCAAATGCCACATATCGTCCATCAAAAGATTCAAAATCTTCTAGGTTGCTCCCATCCCAAGTCATGTGCCCAGAGCAACCACTATCAAAAACTCCTTTGTATTTTAGCTCATCTTGTAGATTGCCCTGCACATGAAATTAAACAAGTTAGTTCCTTTTGTGGACCCAAGCCAATACTGACTTGGGTCTGCGCCTGCATAAATATAATCAAATTTGTTTAGGTCCATTGATGCACAGTTGACATGATGTAAAACCTTTGTCTTAGGCTTCCATTGCCAACTTGCTGAGGCCTTAACAACATAAAAATGATTTCCAACCACTGTATCAGTTATCACCTTTGGAATTTTTAAAACTTCTTTGATATCTGTGGTGATTTTTGGCTTAGCAGTGGTTTGATTTTGCTTAGCCGTGTTTACACTTTGCTTAGCAGTGGTTGGAACCCATTTTGGTTATATGAGATTTAGGTTCTTTATATAAGCAGAGTTATGGGTTATGGAAGTAAATGAGGGGCAGGTTAAATGTAGTTGAGGAGTTAATGAGATTCTTGGGTGTTGGACTAATATTAATCCAAGAAGTTGACAATATTGACTTACCTGTTCTAAACCACGGATAGGTCATTTGGAACCACTTCTAGCTCTTTCTAACCACTGACAACAATGACCTTCTTCTCTGTGTTTGTTTTGTGCTTTTGTCTTGCAGGTATGAAGGATTTGTATACATAGGAGCTGGTGTGTTAGCTGCTTATGTTTGATAATAATAATAAAAAAATTGTGTAATCCTTCATATTTTTGTGAGATCTTTATTATTATGACACAGATTTAATTGCTATAACTCTTGGACGTTTGGTTGGAGTGCTACTATGTATCCACGGATGGTGTGTGTCTAAACGCGGATAGCTGTTCTGAAACCGCGGATAGAATTTTGATTAGTGTTGGATACTACAGGGGCTGATTGGTAACTTTAGTAAAAGTATATTTATTTCCCCCAAATCACGGATGGATCATTAATTTGGTCTTCAAATCACTTCAATTGGCGCTCAACATAAACCCTAATCATTTATCTTTGCATAATTCACAAAACCCATATCATACCCATCATTAATCACAATGGCTGAAAAGTATCCCACTACACATAACCTTGTTGCTATTCTCACCAAGAATGATCGATCTGAAGGGTTTCATCAAATGATGGATTTCCTTATTCACAGTCCTATTCACTATGCCTTAACTGTCACACCAACCATTTTTAAAGCCTACATACATCAGTTCTGGAGGAATGCTAAGCTTGAAGAGGTTGATGGATTCGAAGTGTTTAGCACTATTGTGGATGAGCATGCTATTTCAGTTACTGAGGAGATCATAAGGATAGTTTTACAGTTTGATGATGCTGTGGTATTACTAATCTTTCAGATGTTGAGATTGTTGCTGGTTTGGAAAGGTTATGTTATACCCACAGAGGTGATAAGGTACAATATTTTAAGAGTTTATTTTCAAAACAATGGAAGTTTCTTATTCATACCTTATTGATGTGATGAGTAATAAGACCACAGGGTTTAATGACTTTCCTTCCAAAATTGCTACTGCTATTATTTGTTTTTCTGATGGAAGAAAGTTCAATTGGTCTAGGATGATATATGAGGGGCTAGTACAAAACATTAGGAAGAAGGGTAAATACTATTTATATCCTAGGTTTGTTCAACTGATTGTGGAAAGTCAAATAGAGGAGCCTGTTGAGCATACTCAGGAGTATGAAATACATCATATGCTTCCTAAAGTTTTTGCACATATGAGGAATCAGCCACAAAATGTACAAATAAGAGATGTTCCTTTATTTCCTCATATGCTTACTTTGCCTGCTGATTCTGTGTTTGATGAAGGTCTTGAATCTCCACCTTTAGTCACTGAACCCACTTATAGTACATCTGAACCCACTGCTAGTGCACCTCAAAACCCTGACTAGGAGACAGAAGGGCACTAAGCTACCTCAGGCTAGTGCTAGTGGTGTTGCTAATGAGGCTGTCACAGGTGGTGGAGGTGACATGATTGGAAGGGCTTCCACTACTGATTCATGCTTAGATGCTGATCAGGATAGTGGAAACATCAATAAGACCCAACCTTTGGCAACTCCTAATGTGGAGAGTTCCTTGGAACTTAACACAGGTGGAGGAATCCCTAGCCAATTGGCTACTACAGGGTGCATAGCTGTTCAGGCTAGGTCTGATGCTATGTTTACTATATCCAAGGATTCACCTCTCGGAGCAGTTAACACAGCTCGAAGTGATGAGGATAGTTTGGAACATGAACATGAATTGATGGATCCTAAGCTGGTACATGATGACTTTTCCAATGAACCACCTCTCGGACCAGTTAACACAGGTCGAAGTAGGGAGGATATTCTTGAACAGTTAAATGAATTGACGGCTAAATGTACCAAGATGGAGGAGACAATCTCAAATATTCAAGAGCTGGCTGTGTTTCAGGGTAAGGATATTACGAGATTGAAGCACAGAGTATTGGTTTTGGAAAAGATAAGAAGACCTGGGATTGCTGTTTTGAAAGCTATGAGAAGAAGGAAAAAGGTGGACTCCTCTCCAGCTCTGAATGTGGAGAATGTATCCAAACAGGGGAGGAGTGTTGGCATGAATTCAGGGGAGGCTGTTGATGTAGTTGTTGATGTACCTATGGAAGAAGATGTTGATAATGGAGATCAAGCATTTTTGGTATCTGATAAAGATGGGAATGAGGCAGTTCTTGAAAATGTGAAGAATGTTGTAGAAGATGTAGTGCAGGACACAAACACTGATGGTATGTCTAAAACCACGGTTAGTACTCTTGTAACCACTGCTACAGTTTCAAACATGGCAATTATACCCACTACTATCATACCCATTGCTATCATAACCAGTTCCACTGTTGTCACAACTCTCTCTGTATCACCACCTAAATCTAAAGAAGTTGAGAAAGAAGCTGCAAGTACATTGATAAACTTAAGCAAAACCTCATCTATTTCTACACCCATCATTGCACCTGTTTTATCTGTTCAATCTACTGCAACTAAACCCAAAGGAAAAAGTTTAGTTATTGGTGAACCTTTGAAGAAGAAAGTGGTTCAATATGATATTGGAAAAGGTAAAGGGGTTGTAGTACCAGAGCTGAAGTTTAAATCTAAAGCAGAACAAGAAGCTTATGATGCAGAGTATGCAAAGAACATGTTAGCTGAAGAACAAACATCTTTAGAGAAAAGAAAGCAACAAGAAGAGGAGGCTAGTCAGAGATGGTTAGCTACATGGTATGAATCACAGAACTATCTTGAAGCTTCTCAACTAATAAATGATAAGTATACTACATAAGAATGGGCTTTGTTGGATGATGAGGAAAAAGCTAGACTTTTGGGTGAATGGGCAAGGAAGGTCAGTAAAGACAGAACGCAAGTTATAAGAAAGAAACCTCCTTCAATTGCACATATGAAGAATGTATTGATGAAGATTATTAAGAATTCAGGCATACATGTTCCTGATAATCTTAATAGGTGTTCATTTGAAATAATTTATGAGTTTATGAAAGATGTATAAGGATTAATAATGATGATTTCTGTCCAATGAATTCTAAAAAGGAAGAAGAGTGGATTAAAAAGGATGAAGAGTGGATTCAAAGTAAAAGAAAGAGAAAATCTGAGATTCAAGAGACATCTGATTCTAAAAGATTAAAAGTAGTTGAAGATGTTAATCAAATTGTTTCTTATGAGTTTAAGCTTAAAGATGGAAGTGAAGGAGATTGGAAAATTCAAAGACTCAACAATGAAGTTTATGAGTATAATAAATTTTCACAAATGCTTCAGTACTTTGAAAGAGATGATTTGATGTATCTTTGGATACTTTACAAGAATAAGTTTGGTGAAGTACATCCAAATGATTATCATGAGAGACTGGTCTATTATAATTTGAAGATTTTATTTGAACCAACTCATGCTGAACCTGAGTGGAAAGGACTCTACAATGGTACTATAACAAGATAGTTTTTATATCAAACTTGTGGAGTTCATGTTTTAACTGTTTCTGGAAAAGTTATTCACATGCTTGTAGAAGGTGATTATCCTCAGTTGAATAAGTATCCAGGAATTATTGCTCAGATGTTGAAGCCTGGTATTATCAAGATGCTGTTACCCTATGATGGTCAAGCTTATGATTTGTTGCTGAAATATGAGAAAATTCTTAAATCTAGTAAGTGTTTGGCTACATCCTCCAATTCAGATGTTTTGAGCTTAAAAGAAACTTGAGAATTCTGTTAGAATGTATCAAGTTTAGGGGAGGATTGTTGGGTTTTAGGTTCCTTGAATCAAGAATTACTCTAAGTGCTGGAACCACGGACAGGTTTGATATAACCACGGACAGAAGAATGTAACCGCCGATGAAGACAAACCGCGGCTAGTAGTATTGTGTAACCACTGATATTGATATATAACCACTGCTAGTCGTGTATAGTCGGTTTAGTTTATTGTATTAGATAAATATGGAAAAGATATTTATCTTGTAGGTTACGTATTTTATAATGTAAAGGACTTCTTAGTCTATAAAAGGAGGTCCTAGGTTAGATTAGATATACGTATGTTTTATATCTAAGGTCGATACACTTCAAGGTTGTAAAACCCTAATACTGTTAAGAGTATTCGTATTAATAATAATATTGAGGTGTTGAATGTTTATTGTTCTTCTTCTTAAGATTAAGTATTAAATTCCGCGTAATACTTAATAAGCTTTTGTTTTAAGTCAGTTTCTATATTAGATCGTTTGCTCAACTGGGATCAACACCCATCGGTACTAATATGTGGCTTATCAGTAATAACCACATTAGTACTGATCACTTCAGTTTCAACAACTGCATCACCTTCATTGGTTACTACTCCTTCAGCATCAGTATCAATGGTCTTTGGAGTCTGATCACCATCTTTGTTTGCCTCCCCTGAAGAAGTGCTTCCAATTGAACTATCCTTCCAAATGGGCAATAAGACAAAGTCATCATCATCATCATCAGAATGTGCATTAGGACCTTGCTTTTCTCCTGCTACAATGTTAGAATCGACAGAAACAGGCACATAATTCATGGATTCAGTTAGCATATCAATATCAAAAAGCCATTTTGGTGCTTGCCCCTCTACACTAGGTTTATCCTCAAGAAACTCTATGTGCAGATTCTCCTCAATCCTTCTGGTTCTAGAATTGTAAACCCTAAAGGCCTTACTATTCAAAGAGTAGCCAACCAGATATCCATCATCAGGCTGTCCATCAAACTTTCCTAAGTGGTCAATGGTATTGAGAATAGAGACATGACACCCAAAAGGTCTGAAAAAGTCTAGGGTAGGAGCCCTACCTAAGAATAACTCATAGGGAGTCTTGCCATGAGGCTTTACCACCAGTACCCTGTTCTGAACATAACAAGCAGTATTAACTGCCTCAGCCTAAAATGTTGTGGGTAACTTGGAATCTGCTAACATAGTCCTAGCAGCCTCTATCAATGTCCTATTTCTCCATTCAACAACCCTATTTTGCTGAGGAGTGCTAGCTACACTGTATTCTATTTTAATACCCTTAAGTTGACAGAAATCATTCATCACTTGGTTTTTAAACTCAGTCCCATTATCACACCTAATGATCTTAACTTTCTTATCAGCAAGGTTTTCTACTGCAGTTATGTATGACTTAAGGATTTCACTGGTCTCATCCTTAGTATTCATGAAGAAAACCCAAGTAAACCTGCTAAAATCATCAGTCACAACCAAACAATATTTCTTATTATTCAAGCTGCTAACAGAGGTAGGGCCAAATAAGTCCATATGCAGCATATGCAGTGGTTGGGTGATAGAGTTAAAAACCTTGGGCTTACAAGAGGCTCTATGTTGCTTCCCTTTGAGGCATGCAATACATGTCTGTTTATTTTCAAATATTTTTAAAGGTAAAGCTTTTACAAGGTTATTTTTAGCTAAAAGATTGATTACCTTAAAGTTCACATGACCTAGCCTTCTATGCCATAACATAGATTCATTCAAAGAAGCTGTAGCAACTAAACATGTAAGGTTTTTATTGGGCACTATGTTTTTCATACTCACACTGTACAGATTTCTTTTCCTAGGAAACTTAAGTAGTACCTCATCTTTACTAGGCAACTTAAAATTAGGAGATAACACCAAGCAATCAGTGTCAGTGAACAGAACAAAATTCTTCTTGTCACACATTTGTGACACACTGAACAGAATATATTTGAGTTCTTTCATAAAGTACACATTCCCAAAGTTTAAATTACCAGTCTTGATTGTGCCTTTACCAGTAATTCTTCCACCTATACCTCCTCCAAAGGAAACATATCCTCCATTCAAATCAGTAAAGTCTGAAAGATAGGATAGATTCCAGTCATGTGCCTGGAACATCCATTATCTGAAAAGCCAAGATCATCATTATTACTGGAATGTCCCTGCACACAAAATAAAGGAAATTAGTTCCTTTTGGGGACCCAAGCCATTACTGACTTGGATCTGCCTCGTGCATCAATGTAATCATATTTCTTGAGAGTAACTGATGCACTGTTGGGTTGAGTGGTCTTTCTAACCCAACAAGCTGAGGTCTTAACAGTATTGCCCTTGATTCCCCCAGCAGCACTCACTTTTGAACTATCAGTTTTAGTTTTAGGCTTAAAGGTATTAACTTTTAGCCTATCAGTATTAAGTCTTGGTTCAACAGTATTTACCTTTTTCTTGTAAAACTTGATTTGTTCATCATAGGACTTAAAGGTTTGTGCTGCTCTATCATAAAAGGGCATTGGTGAAGTAGATGGTGATGATTTTGGAAAGTTCTTTTTGGGTCTTTCACCAAATACTTTGGGTTGTGGTCTAGCAGAATTAACTGGCCTTGAAGTATTCAAAGGTTTTATCCTAGTCTTAAGAAGTATTGCTCTTGGGGTCATGATGGGTTGAGGTCTCATAGGGTGTCTGCATTGATCCTGCAGATGGGAGAAACTTCCACACACAAAGCAAGATTTGTTAAACATGACAAATTCATCCCCTAATTGCTCAGATTTAAGCTTGTTTCAGTTCCTTTGATTACCTCTAGGACTGGATGACATGTTTCTATATATCTCATCATATTTTACTGTCTTCCTAACAGGGTTTTCATTAGGTTTTACAGGTTTAGAAATTGTCTCTTGCTTCGGTTCATTAGACTCTACACCTCCCTTAATGTTTTTATTGTCAAACACATACACCTCAGGTAAAGAAGTGTCACTAGCACTTTCAAAGGCTTCATCAGCCTTTTCAGTTTTGGTCTCCTTGACCCCAGAGTCATGAACAAATGTGGGCACCTTAAACTCTTCTAGGCCTGTGTGTTCAAGGTCTATACCAGGAGGTGATGGGACACCTCTGAGTGGTGGTGGTGCTCTTTTATAACCCATTCCTGATTTGGCTTTGCCAACTAGAGAGCTTTCAATCATTTTATAAAGTTTCTCAGAGTTATAGTGATGTGTATGCTTATGAGTATCAACACTGAGTTCTATGTTATCTTTAGCTACTGTGACTTTCTCTAGTTCTTCTTTTAGCACACTTATGGTGGTGTCTTTAAGCGATATTTTCCTATTAAGCACAGCTGTTGTTTCAGAAAACTTTGACTCATTTTCCTTATAATGCACAATTTGTTTTTCCAAAACTGCTAAGCCTCTTTTATGGTTTGCTAAGCTATAACTGGTTTTAGAAAGCTCTTCAGCCAAATTATCAAACTTAGTTTTGAGAGACTCATATTCACTTAATGGGACACATGTATCTGAGCAATTTGTTTTAGTAAGTACCTCAGATACCAAAGCCATGTTGATTGGACTTTCTTCTTCATCATCCATGAAGCTCCAATCATATCCAACACCATCAATAGCTACAATTGCTTTGGAAGAAGAATCATCAGCTTCATCACTTCTTCCTTTGTTCTTGGGGCTTTTGCACTCCTTAGCAAAATGCCCAAACTTGCCACAGTTGTAGCACTCCACCTTTCCTTTGTCAAAACCAATAGTATCCCCATAATTGATCTTGATCTATCTCCAAGTTCTCTTCATGAACCTTCTTGCCCTTATCCTTATCAAAGCAATATTCCACTTGATATCCATTTCTTCAATGTCATCTTCATGGATCTGTTTCAGGTCATCATGAGTGATCTGGGATCCCTTTTGCTGCTCAGAGATGAAAGCATAAATGGTACTTTCATTGATGCCCGGTGTAGTGATAGCCAAACAATCAGTATTAACATTAGTACTAAGAGTACTAATACTAAAACTGTCTTTCTCATTACTAGTGACTGGTTGAGCCATAAAAGCTATGTTTTGTGACCCAAAACTGGAAGATGCAGCTGCAACTCTTTTCATGTCTTGTTCAATGAATTTGAAGTTATTGAACAAATTATCCAACCCCATAGTTTCAAACTCTGCCTTATTCTTCCAGACAATGACATGTGTGTCCCACTTTGGTGATCGAAGACTTCTAATGAACCTGAGATTGACATCCTCCTGAGAGATATCCACACCTAATATTGCCAATTGACTGATAAGTTTTTGAAGCCTATTGTAAACTGAGTCAATAGACTCAGTAGCACCAGCAAAGAAGTTTTCAAATTCTCGATTCAAAATGGTTTTCTGAGTTTTCTTGGTGGCAGAGTTCCCACCAAACCTAGTCTCAATGGCTTTGAATAAGGTTTGAGCATCCTTGTGTTTGCTGAAGTTGCGTTGATGATCATCTGGTAATGCCATAAGTAGAAGACTTCTGACCTTGAGATCATTTCCTCTTTGAGCCATTTCATCAACAGTGACAGGTTTACCTTTGTCTTTAACAACAATTTTGCCACAAACTTCTTCAGAAACAACGGATTTATAGGAGTCCCCATTGAGCACAATGTTCTACAGCTTATAGTCCAGTACCAAGAAATACTGTTCTATACACATCCTCCAAAGATCATATTCATTTTACTGCAACTTAGGAACTCTGGTCACAACACTGGATTTGCTTGAATCGAAGCCCATTTCTTCAATTCTGTCACACAGGATCTTCTAAAACAAAGCTTTCAAGACACAAGCTCTGATACCACTTGTGAAGTCCCAAACCTTGGATCTAGAACACTTAGCTTGTAAATGAGTAGTTGACTTGGATGGTTCCAAAACAACAAAGAGAAACTTTGTTATGAATACACACAAGTATGCGGAATCTACTTGAATGCACTTAGAAGATTAAAGTAAACAAGTAAACACAGAATGTAACACCAATGCTTCAATATTATTAATCAATAATCTGAGTACTCTTCCTAGTACTAGGGCTTACAACCTTGAAGCTTTGGTTAGAATGGCTAGGGTAAGGGAAATGCTAGTATGTGTAAGAGATATGTTCTGACCTAGCTAGGATCTCCTTTAATACATCAAGGA
>OU343216.1:181342820-181358646 GCA_910596185.1 Chrysanthemum makinoi
GCATAGCGTATAATATCACATTTAAAACACCGAATTATGCTAAGGAAAACTGGATTTCCTTCAATAAGTTTAGACCTCAGACTCAGTTGACCCCTGAACAAGTGTTTTGGAAGAAAGATATGGACAAGCAAAAAGCAGATAATCTTGTTGAAAAGAATCCCCCTTGTAGGAAATTGCCTCAAGCTAGTGTGTATCCTCTAAATACACCTATGCATTTAGTGCCTAGAACTCTTCCCACTCAAAGCAAAACCCTAGTCAGCCTGTATGTAGTTTACCAACTATTTGTTGACTTTGAAAAAACATGTAAGAAGAGAATCACTCCAACGGGAATTACTAAAGGGGAAAGGGGTTTTGAGCAAACAAAAAAATGTTACCTAACTGAGGTCATGCCTTTCTTTAAACAACTAAAAGAACAATTTGAATCTCTTCAAAAGTCCGTAGATACTGAGGTTAAAGATATGAAAAGAATGTTTAATGAAATGGAAAACGAGGTCAAAGATTATGAATGTGAGCTCAAAAGTAATGAGATTGAGAGGAAGAATCTTTACATCCTAAATGATAATTTGATTTCTATATGTATTGCTCAACATGTGTTTTACACTATCATAAATTATTCTATTACTGCTTCACAATTTTGAAAGTCTTCCACGATCATGTCATTGAGCTTGAGACCACAAATTCAAAATTACATGATAAAATCGAAAGGGATGATCATGATAACATGGTCAGACAATTTTCTAAATTGGAAGTTGAATATCTTTCTTTACAATTAAAATATCAACATCTCAAAGAAAATGTTAAAACCTCGAATGCCAAGACATCCTTGGATGCTCCTGAGTTTGATGCAGTTTTTGAATTAATCAAACGAGATGAACAGATTCGAGCCGGTCAACACGAAAAAGGTTGAAAGCCCAAATATCTCAATTGAGAAGAAGAATGAAGTGGACCGGATCCTATATGCCTCCTCCTTTATATCGACTTCTGCAAAATTTTCATCTTCAAAACATCATTAATGAAATTGAGATGAAAATGAGTGTTTTCTAGCCAAAAATGAAAAAGTTAAACTACATTTCAAAGAATTATATGAATCAATTAAGGTCACTCATGAAAAGAACAATGAAAAGATAACCTCTTTGCAAAATGAAATTGACTGTGAAGTATATTCCCCTTCATCTTAGAAACAATGAACTTGCATATCAAACATATTCTTCGTACCTTAAGGATAGTCTAGAATGTATCTGTGAGATTGTTGAAGAGGATAAGATAGAGAAACCAAATGATAATGCGATTAGGGTTGCATGCTTATATGCCAAACGATCTCGAGGCTCTTAGAATGTTTAATAGCTATATGTCCTAAAACTGGTACTAGGAATGATAGTGTTGTTATGCCGTGTTCTATGCCGAAATTCAAGCATTTGTACCTTTGATGTGCCTCCTAGAATCTCAGATCCCAGCACTTCTAGATCAGGAATGCAAAAAGTAGTGAAACCAACTAATGTTCCCATTATTCCTTTTACAGGAGTAATCAGTGACACTAAGGTAAGCGGGTAAAAGCCTCTAGGCAATACAAAGCAAGATAGGACCTCGCAAGCCAAGAGTGATCAAAGGAAGAAAGTAGAAGACCACCTTAGGAACAATAAGTTTGAGTTGAATAAAACGAATCGTGTTGATTCTAGTATTAGCTATAAGCGTACCGTAATTAATTCGAATTATGCTACTATTTGTAAAACATGTAATGAATGTTTGGTTTTAGGTATTTATCATGAATGTGCTGTGAATGAGTTGAAAAATGTTGTTAAATCCCCAGTCAAAAATGTTAGAAGTGCTAAACAGGTTAAGGATGCCAAAAAGCCAATTTGGAAAAAGGTTAGTAATTATTGGAAACCTACAGGGAGAAAGTTCAATAATGTAGGTTATCAATGGAAACCCACTGGCCGAACATTCAAAGTTAACAAATTTTGTCCAAATAGGAATATCTATGCCCACTAAGGAATGGAAACCTACAGGTAGGATCATCCCTTTAAGAAGTAGTCATACTACACATAGGCCAAGTGCTTCTACTAGTCTTGCATCCACTACTAATGATGTCATAGCTTCTATTTCTGATGTGGCTGTTCCAATCTCATTTACTAACCAAGTGGAACCCAATCTCGCATGGGGATCCAAATTATCCAGTCATCCATACTTGTCGTATTCAAGCAGGTCGTACAAATTGTTCTATGGTATTTGGACTCAGGCTGTTCAAAACATATGACTGGAGATCACTCACGACTCATGAACTTCGTAAATAAATTCATTGGGACTGTTAGATTTGGGAACGACCACTTTGGGGAAATTATGGGTTATGGAGATTATGTATTTGGTGACAGTGTGATCTCCTGGGTATATTATGTTGAAGGGCTTGGTCATAATCTGTTCTCTGTTGGTCAATTCTGTGATTCTGATCTCGAAGTGGCTTTCAGAAAACACACTTGCTTCGCTAGAGAACTGAATGGTGTTGAAATTTTAAAGAGAACACGTGGCACTAATCTGTACACCATCTCTATCGAAGATATGATGAAGTCTTCTCCAATCTACTTGTTGCCAAAGGCTTCTAAAACAAAGTCATGGTTATGGCATCATCGTCTCAATCACTTGAATTTTGGGACCATAAATGATCTCTCTAGAAAGGACCTCGTAAGAGGTTTGCCCAGATTAAAATATGAAAAAGATCATCTTTGTTCAGTATGCCAATTGGGAAAAAGCAAGAAATATGCCCATAAACCCAAACCTACAAACTCAATTATGGAAGTTCTACATACTCTTCATATGGACTTTTGCGGACCAATGAGAGTGCAAACTATAAACGGGAAGAAATATGTGCTAGTCGTGGTTGATGACTACTCTCGGTTTACTTGGGTTAAGTTCTTGAGGTCAAAGGATGAAACTCCCGACGTCATCATCAAAATTATTAAAAAGCTGCAGGTTCGGCTTAATAAAACAGTCAGAATCATCCGAACAGACAATGGAACTGAGTTTGTAAACAAGAATGAGTCAGTTTTATGAAAGCATTGGAATCATCATCAAAGAAGTGTTCCACGTAGTCCTCAACGAGTAACGGTGTAGTTGAAAGACGAAATCGAACTCTTATAGAAGCTGCAAGAACTATGCTGATTTATTCAAAGGTTCCAATATTTCTCTGGGCAGAAGCCATTGCCACTGCATGCTACACCCAAAATCGGCTCCTAATTCATACAACTCATGGAAAAACTCCTTACAAAATAGTCCACAACCAAAAACCGGATATGTTTTTTCTACGTGTGTTCGGTGCCTTATGCTATCCTACTAATGAAGGTCAAGATTTGGGTAAATTGAAACCTAAGGCGGACATTGGAGTTTTCGTTGGTTATGCACCAAACCGGAAGGGTTACCGAATCTACAATAAAAGAACCCGAGATATCATGGAATCTATTCACGTCACGTTCGATGAGCTGTCTGAGCATACGGCTCCAGGACAATCTAGTTCAGGACCCACTTCTCAACCATTATCAATTAGTCCCATTAGTTCTTCTCTTGTACACGATCACTCCACTACAGCTCCATATATACCTCCATCAGAAGAAGATTTGAAGAAATTGTTTGATCCGATGTTTGATGAATATTATGAACCTCAGACTAATGATAATTCTGGACCACCAAATGCAGCTGCTTCTAATCCAACCAATATGGATGGTCCATTCGTTTCAATGACTCTATCTCAAGAAGCTCCAATTGTCGATCCTCATCTTCATCTTTGAATCCTCAATCTTCAACAGTACAAATTTAGCTGCTGATTATGATGGAGATAACCCTTTGCTACCCTCGAGATGCCTCATTTTTGAAAACATATTTGCCCCTGAACCAACGCCTGAATCATCTTCATCAGGGGATCCAAACTCTGCTACATCAGTTCCTCATCATTAACCACATGAATATCTCAGAAAATGGACACATGATCATCCACTAGATAACATCATTGGGAACCCTTCTCGTCCAGTATCCAAAGTAAACAACTTGCCATTGATGCCTTATGGTGCTTCTTCAATTATGTATTATCAAAGATCGAACCTAAAGATTTCAAAACATCAATGTCCGAGGACATTTGCTGGTTTAGTGCTATGCAAGAAGAAATCCATGAGTTTGATCGCCTTGATGTATGGGAATTAGTACGTGCTCCAGATTGTGCTATGATTATTGCTCTTAAGTGGATCTTCAAAGTAAAGCTTGACGAGCATGGTGATGTTCTAAAGAATAAGGCAAGGCTAGTGGCTAAAGGATAACGATAGGAGGAGGGTGTTGACTTTGAGGAATCATTTGCTCCGGTTGCACGGATTGAGGCTATCAGAATCTTCCTGGCCAATGGTGCTAGCAAGAACATGGTGGTTTATCAGATGGATGTAAAGACTGATTTTCTTAATGGAGATCTCAAAGAAGTGGTTTACGTCAGTCAACCCGAAGGTTTCGTGAATCCAGAGCATCCTACCCATGTCTACCGCTTGAAGAAGGCCTTTTACGGTTTGAAGCAAGCTCCAAGGGCATGGTATGATACATTTTCAAAGTTTCTCTTGACAAAAGGATTCAAACAAAGGAGTAGTTGATCCTACATTGTTCACCAAAATTTCAGGCAAACACTTAATTCACATTCAAATTTATGTTGATGATTTTCAAAGGAGATGGGCTCCAAATTTCAAATGTCAATGATGGGACAAATGTCATTTTTTTGGGATTATAAATTTCACAAAGTCCCGGAGGCATTTTTATTAATCAATCTAAATATGCATATGAAATTTTAAAGAAATTTGGATTTGATTCTTGTGATCTTGTTGACACTCCCATGGTGGAGCGCACAAAACTGGATGAGGACCACTCAGGGATCATGGTTGATCAAACGAAATATCGAAGTATGATTGGATCCCTGATGTACCTCACAGCCAGTAGACCCGATATTCTGTTCGTTGTATGCATGTGTGCTAGATACCAGGCTAAGCCTACCAAAAAGCACCTTGAAGCGGTTAAACGGGTCTTTCGGTATCTCCAAGGAACTATTAACATGGGAATTTGGTACCCGAAGGACACCGATATGTCACTAATAGCATATGCAGATGCAGAACCATGGAGGTGTCAAGATACTCGTCGAAGTACGTCAGGAGGTGCTCAGTTTTTGGGAGATAAGTTAGTAAGCTGGTCTTAAAAGAAACAAATGAGTACGTCTATATCCTCTACAGAGGCTGAATACATAGCCATGTCATCTTGTTGTGCTCAAATCTTATGGATGAGATCCCAATTATCTGACTATGGCTTTGTATTCTACAAAGTTCCTCTGTATTGTGATAATAAAAGTGCCATTGCTCTCTGCTGCAACAATGTTCAAGATTCAAGAGCAAAGCACATTGACATTCGATATCACTTTATCAGGGAACAAGTGGAGAAAGGTGTGGTTGAACTATACTTCGTAAGGACTGAATATCAGCTGGCGAAGATCTTCACTAAAGCTCTTCCTAGAGAGCGGTTTGAGTTTATCCTTCCACGACTTGGCTTGAAGAGCCTACAACCTGAGACACTCAAACGTCTTCAGGAGGAAGACGAGGAGTAAAGGTGTTTCCTCATCTAATCTTTGTACATATTCTACCAAAAAGCAAAATAAAAAATTATAAAACCAACAAAAATAAAAAAGAAAAATATAAATTTTCAAAACCCATAATAATCAGAAAATTTTGAAAAAGTCCAAAAATATTGCTTTTATATCATGTCATCCGGTTTTGATAACATCTACGGACTTTGGTATGTCATTAAAAAATGGTACGGTTCTTTAGATGAAGTTCGATATGCGATAATAAACTTTTATTTTCTTTAAAAAAAAAATTGATGGAAAAAATGTAGGTTTATTGTCATTTCAGGCAGTAACCCGTTCGTTTTTAAAAAGAAAGAACAGAGCCATGTTTAACCTTGTTTTGAAACCTCATGCTCTGATTCTAAAAACAAAGGTTCATAAGGAAAATTTATCGCCTTAAAGACAAATGTTTCCTCACAGAAATTTTTTCTTATAAATATTCTTCTGAAAAATATTTGTCATCTATGAAAACTAAATTGCTTTGATAAATAACTCGGACTTAATTTTGAAAATAATCTGGACGTATCATTTGTCAAAATCTCTATGACTCAATCAACAACTTTGGTCATTGATTGAGGGGGAGAATGATTTCAATCAAAACAAAAAAGGTTATTTTTCAAACAATTGGCACGTAAACGAGCAATGTCTATTTTTGGATAATCAAAAAGAACAATGTTTTTCAAACAATTGGATCCAGACCAAGACTAATGGTGTGTTTTCATAAGATACCTAAGCATGTTTGATTGTTGGAGTTTAAAGTCTTATAATCCGATCTTTATCAGTTAAATGTTTTTAAAAGCTAGTCACATTTTCTTCTCAAAAAGCTTTCAAAAATAATTTAAATCAATTGAGATCACAAATCTCAAAAGGTTTGAAAATTGTGATTGGGGGAGAATCTGTGATTTAAATTGGATAAAAACTGATAATTCGATAAGTGGTTTGTGAAATATAATAACAAGCACTCGTCCCTACACGTGCCAAACAATTTCAAATTTTCCATGCACATGTTAAGGGGGAGCATTTATCTTAAACCAAAAGGACTGAAATGTGATTGATTTATCTCAAAGTGTAGGTTCCCTCTAATATGTGCAAAACACTTTCGAATCTCGATGCACATATTGAGGAGGAGAAATCAAATGAAAACCTCATCCTTCCCAAAATATTTCATCCAAAGTACTTAAAATACAATATTTGATCGGGAAGTGATGATGATCATTCTAGAAAATGTTAATCAAAGATTGGATCTTTCATTCTCAATCTAATGTTTCAAAAGTCCTCTTTCCTCCATGTGCTAAAATGATTTCTAATACTTGAAGCACATGTTGAGGGGGAGCATTTATAAAATATTAAAAACAATTAAGGTACAAAATGCTTTGACTTTATATCACAAGTACCTTGATTGATTTTCAAATGGTTTTCAATTGGTTTCGAGGCGGAATGAACAATACCAAAAGACCGACAAATTTATTTTATGCATGGAGATATAAGGATGGCTAGGTTAGATATTCGTTCCTACGATCTCGCCAGAGCCGGAGGGATCTACCCAGGGACAATCCACTAGATAGTGTAGAAGTCCTTAGGTATGATGAAAAAGGAGAAAAATGAGAATAACGGAAGAGTGCCGACTGAGATTGAGCTAGAACTGGAATAAACCCAACAAGGTTCTAGTAATGAAGTCTCGGTAAGCACTTAAGGGGTTGAAGAATTAAAAAGAATTGAAAGTGAAAAGGGTGAAAAGAAATAGCTCTCAATTAATTCAACCTTAGGGCAGAAACCGGGTTCAATTCATATGCTACTGGTTGTTACCAAGGTAACACCGGTATTGAAGACAAGATGTCATGGAACCAGTGACGCACATCACTAATCTTCCCAAGCTACTCAAGTTCCTCTTAAAAGGACTTATTTCATTCTCATGGGGAACCTACGTAATCTATCGACTTTCTCTTAGAGACTGTTGATATTGAAGAAGGAGACCCTCCACCTAGTCTCCGGCATAGGAAACCAAAAGTGCACTATTGAGTCTAGAGCCAAGAGATCATCAATAAATCTCATTAGGACACAAATTATTTAAGACTCACAGTTTCACACAATGTGGAATGTGAGAATATATTTTGAGAGTCCTACGCACTGATGCAGGTTTTACTGACCAAGTTTTAATATTTATATTGTCTCGTTATACCTATGGTCTACCCTAATGCACTAACGGGCAGTGTACCCGGTCGTGTGTAGTGTAGTATTCGGTAAAACCGAGGTCGTCCCAAGAGCTATGTGTGTTGGATTATTACTAAGTCTAGGTGTCACAGATTTGAATATGATTTCGATAAGGAATTAATTAATTAACTACTAAAGCAAGTAAAAGGCAAAGGTTCAATCAATAGAGGAGAGTGGTGCTAACCTAGTTAATCATCCTAGCTAGTAATGTCTACGTCTAATTACTTCCAATTACTTCAGGTCGGGTCAAAGTCGACAGGACAACATTTGTTCAATTCGCCCTAACCTATCAGTAAAGATGGCACCACTGGAGAAGTCAGGTGTCCCCTCATAAGTTCACTTGTTCCTGGTCCCCTAAGCCGAGTCATTAAGTACCGCTACATGCTAGATTTATAATAGTGAGTGCAGGGCATTAGCAGCTTAAACACTCACCCCTTAATTCTTAAGTTCATCCAAATGGTAGGTGATAAGTTGGTCAAATCGCACAAGTAGAAAGGGTCGTCAGTTGGTCATATCTTACCCTTCCCGTCTCAGTATACTCACTTAGAGTCAGTTGGTCATATCTCCTAAGCAACTAGCCTCTACCGCCATTCAAAACTTTGAAACAAGGGTAGCTACCAATAAACTATGCATGCATACACTTAGAAATAATTATACGGAAGTAATGTAAACGCAAACAAAACAATTAAGGAATCATAACTAGGCCAGCACCAAGAGGTGCTTAGCCGCTCATATTAACCATACAAATCAATTCAATATTCAATGTTACGAAATACATGAATCGAAAGTAGAGAAACGATAAAATGCTAATGCTTATCGTAGGGGAGTGATTTCTCCCTTGGAGACAGCTCCGTATGCTCCTCTAGATCTGCCTTTGGCTTCTTCCCACGTTCTTTGGTTGTGGTGTGTGAAATGGGATGATTTGAAATGCTGGAAATCATGGGGTATTTATAGGCCAGTTTGGGTTACGGCGTAACTAATAGAATAGTTACGCCGTAATCTTCAATTTCTTCGTAATTTGCACTAGATCTACTGGTTACGGCGTAACCTTATAAGTAGTTACACCGTATCTTCAATATTTATTAGTTACGCCGAAGTTTATGCAATAGTTACGGCGTAGTTATCAGCGGCGTGGAACCTCATTTGACCTAATATAGTTACGTCGTAGTCTTTTGGGAGAGTTACGCCGTAATCTTCTGATGAGTTGGATTTCTGAGTCACGCTTTAGTTACGGCGTAATGTGAGAGATGAGTTACGCCGTACCTTCTTCAAAGTCAACATACTATGATAAATCTTTGATATTTCTCCAATTCCGCGTCTCTTTAGCTCCAATGCTCGTAATTTACCTGAAAGTGGAAAACAATGAAAAACAAGCGTAAATCCAAATAAATGATATAAATTACAAGCATTATTGGGGAAAATTGACATTTAATATTCAGGTTAATTTGATGTTCTCACGTATTATCCTTGTGGTATTGCCCGAACATCTGAGTGATATGTAAAATTATTCACGATGAAGATGGAAATCCTTCTATAGACAACATCAAACAAGCTCTTGGTGGATGACATGTGAGATCTTTCCAAAAAATCAAGCTTGTGACAACTGGACATAAACGATGGGGCGATTCACTCTTGAATCAACCTTGGTCCAGGAAATGGTTTGACGGATACCTTTGAAAAACCGGTCGTTGTGCCTAAAAACTCTTTCTCTAGCACATCGACTGTGCATTAAGTTTTCAAAATTAAAGGGTATTTATGATTGAAAATTGATTTTCCTTATAAAACCTTCGTTGTATTGAAAAATTCTTTCTATTAAGCAATACACGATTGTTTTTCAAATCATTTCCTTCAATCAGCGAATCTCAATTTGCTGGTTCACTTACTTCGTGTTGTCTTCTTTGAGACGTTCCGGTTTGAGAATGGCTAGAGCAACTGCGAAACCCTGTCAAGGAGATTCTTTGGAGTTATACCTGATCATAGGCAGTACTTGTACTGATCAACGGGGAATCGTGGTTCTTACAACCTATTCAACGAAGGTGATCAAAGACACTTTCGTGCGCTTTATTACTAACTTTTGTTTGCAAGGATACCCGACGGTTGTAGCTGATCAGAATTGAGGAGTCAATCCATAGCCGCATGCTCACACATCAAAATCACCTCTAAAGAAATCACGATAAGTACATATCTTTATCAACTGACTCTGATATTTTCAATCCAAGCTTCTGTTACGCTGCTGCAAATATCATGAATCAACAAAAGCTTCCGCAACTCTGATGAGAAGATTTCATGATTCAAAATGTGAGCATGTCGGTCCAAAAGTCACAACTTCACATTATGGCGATACAATAAAGGATGAGTCAGAGATTTACTGTGGCTGATGATCTCAAAGCTGGCTAAAACTTACTATCACGAGGATCGTTTAAATACCTCCACTTGGAACAACCATACATGCGAAACATGAAGAATCAAAGACTACGGGCTACAGAGCAAAGAACTTAATCAAGAATCCAAGAACACCAAAATGCAATATATGTTTGTAATTGATGTAATTGAGGTGACCTCCCTTAGGGGGAGATTGTTAGGATTTAGAAAATCCGGTAGTTAAAGAGTCGGTCACCTCTAGTATATGTATTCGTTAGAAAGCTCGTAGTCGTAGTCATTTTAGTGTTAGTCGGTAATTTGTTAAGTAACACCGTGGAGGACGGACGGATATTTACCCACTGTATGCCTGATCCACTGCCCATAGGAGGCGTGACATGTATGAACCTATTAATACCCTTTTCCTAGCAAGGCAAAGGGTTGGAGCTTTCATAATACATTTTTCTTTGTCTCACTAAAGTTCCCAACTCTCTTCCACTTTCTCTCTCTAGAACTACAAACCATTCGACCCTATTTGTACTTGTTTGTATGATTGTGAAAACCAATATGTTACAATTTAGTCAGATTTTGACTCAATAATCTCTCCCTATTTGAACATAAATCAAGCCTAGGTTTTATCAGAAGTAAGTGATCATAACTGCATCTTCTTACATTCTGATTTACAATCAAGACTAAAAAACATAAACATCTAAATCTAGGTGGTCTTAGTTTATCAGAGGTAAGTGAGAAAACATGCTTCTTCTTACACTCTGATTTATACCAACTTTATATGTATCTATCTAAGTGGTCTATTATCTATCAGAGGTAAGTGAGCAAACACGCTTCTTCTTACACTTTGAGGTACAACCAATAATTTACATATAATATTTCAGATGTCTGACTTCATCAGCGTTCTTTTGTTTAGCGAGGCTTTTATCCTTAAGCTCTGTATTGGGTCTTGAGTGCACGTTGACTCCAAGTCTTGGAGCTTCTCCTTGAAAGGATGCCTTGTTGTATCTTGAGTGGAGCTTGATCTTCCATCTTGGAAATGTGTCCTTTTGATCTGAGTGTTTTTAGAGACTAGTGGAAGGATCAGGCTCTTTCAGGTATGATTCTAATAGTGTATGTGTTGTAGTGTGCAATTGATAGTAGTGACTAGTATACTATTTCTCAACTTTACATTTAAACATAATAGACAGTGGTATCGATCTATTATGTTAATACAAATAAGCCGTAAAAATGTTTATTTATATTTTACGACCTTCTAATGTTTTGTCGATAATAAACAAAAAATCATTTTAACGAAACAAATAAAATACGTAAATAGTTTGAGCCAATAGTTTACTAACACACCTATGTTTTCACATAAAACACTAAACAAGTAATAGTGCTTTCATGATTTAGTAATGCATTACAACAACTAGTGTTTACATATTGGGTAGATATATACATACTTAGTATGTATTATAATGGGTAGAAGTTTAAGCATTTAACCTATTGACTTAATACATTGAATATACTTGGGTAAAACCCAAAGTCCATGACCCATACCCATGGAGCATAATCCATAACCCATTTCATGACATCATGCATAAGTCATAATGGGTATTATCCATGACCCATGGAGCTAACCCATAACCCATGGACTAGATACATTGTATCTTCTAGATACATTGTATCTACTTGGATACCCATGGTCCAAAGTCTAGGACCCATGACCCATGACCCATAACCCATGGGCAAAGAGGAGCGTCCCACGGTTCCTCCAGTTTACACTTGAAGGATCCCTCAAGTAAGGGATCCGTGGGATCCGTGGAACAATAGCATATTTTGTCTATAAATAGTGAGCCATTTCTTCATTATTGGGTGCCACTCCTACACATACTTTCTCCTAGTATTGTAAACTCTCTAACCTCATATCCAAAGGATCTTTCAATGTAGTTTGTGTTTGTTTTTGCGTGATTCTCTAGGTTCCTATTAAAGGCGAGATCACCACCTCTTGAAGTCGAGCAAGCTCAAGTCCATGAGTTGCCATGCTTCATCATCATCAAGACTACTGAAGTTCTCTTGTTGATAGTTCTTTCTTCCTCTGTAGAAGTGTTGTGTCTAAGGAATTAGTGAAGGATGCCAAAAAGGGTCAAGACGAAGGCATTAGTGAAAGGTGCCAAACGTCCGTGTCAAAGGCATTAGTGAAGGATGCAAAAAGGGTTAAGTCAAAGGCATTAGTAAAAGGTGCCAAAAGATCATTTCAAATGCATTAGTGAAAGATGCCAAGGGTGTACAATCGATATGGTGCATCGGTGTACAAATAGAGATAGGTTGTGTCCAAGGATATTGATATCCTTGATGATGTTATAATAAGGAGTAGGTCTCCTTTGAGATAGGTGTTGTGTAGTGTTGGGTAGTAGTTCCTTCTTTGTAATGGAACTCGGTATCTAGCCTTGTACGGGATAAAGTGTAGGCGACGTTGTGATAGGTGTGGTTCTACCTCGTGGAAGAACCAGGTGTCTAGCCTTGTACCGAAAAAAGAGTAGGCGACGTTGTGAAGTCTTCTCCGCCACAAGGAGTTTGTGTTGTGTAGTGATTACAAAATTTCGAGTAGGTGACTCGGGGAGTGGAGTAGGGCAAGGAAGGTGTCCTTGTAGCCGAACCACTATAAACACTCGTGTCATGGTTTTGTGTTTCTTACTCTTTACTTTTGCATTACATATTTACATATCCAACATACACATTTAAGTTGATTGACATAAGTCGATCTAAATATTTTAAAACAAAGTTTTAATTGGTAAAACTACTCAACCCACCCCCTTTTAGTTTTCCACATATTACTCTTGATCTCTCATCTTATTGTTACTTCTGATTCTCTTCAATCCCTGATATATTAGTGGCCTAGGTGAGATGTTAGCAGTGCTGCTAGTGCCTTCTTACCCTTGGTCAACTTTTCCCATGATATCCCTAACTTACAACTCATACCTGGTGACATCAGAGAGTTGAGCATAAGGAATATATGATGTCTCTATGATGTTTACTAAAGCAGAAAATTCTTAGAATCTTGAGTTACTCAAGTTCAACTTAGCCTTTCATAATCACAGGTTGATAATCTTCTACATTCAGTGATATGTTAGGCTATCCTACACTTTTAGTCTAGTCAGGGGTTTAGCTGTTTTGGTTTTAGCTATCCCTACTTTTACATAAATGTAGGAGTATCATAATATTAATTAGTAGTAAGTAAGCGTATTAGCTTCTTTTTACTATATGATTTACAACAAAGTCTGAAAATAAAGAAATGAAGCCCGAGTCTTTGTTGCTTATGTCTTGTTGGTGAAGTTTCTTGAGGATCAGGGTTTACTATGTGCTAGGGGTGTTCAAAAAATCCGAGAAACCGACAAACCGAGCCGAACCGCGTGATCCGAAACCGAAAAAAACCGATAACTGAAAAAACCGAAACCGAAAAAACCCGAAACCGGGAAAACCGAGTTACCTCGGGGCGGTTTCGGTTTATGTTTTCTATTAACCACGGGTAACCGACCCGACCCGAAGATATAACATATTCAACTATTTAATTATAGGATATATACTACTACATCAATTTAGTTCAAGTATTTATGGTAAATTGGAAGGCAAATTGCTGTCAATTTTAAAGAGAATCCCTGAAATTTGGCTAACCATTCAAGTGATTCAACTATATAACCATGCGCTCTGATCATCGTTTCTCTCACAAGTTCATCACAAACCATTCATCTCTATACAAGCATAGGAAGTTCTTCTTGATATCCAAATGGACTGGTAATCACAAGTCACAACATCTATTTTGTTAATTTTACTGTGTTTGGCTCATTTGTATATTTTTTTTTATATGATTGCTTGTTTGATATTTAATAATTTATCATTTTTGAATGTTGTTAATATATAAATTGGGGCTTTTGTATTGATTTGCTAATTGCTATACTGATATGCATGTAATAATCGTAGGGGGTGTTTTGTATTGATTTGCTATACTGATATCTAGTTTGTATTGATTTGGTACTTAGAATAGGGATAAAAAGTTGGAAGCTTGAAGCACACCATTATACCTTAATTAGTTAATTTCCACTAGGTCGACTCATTAGCATGGATCGGCAATGACAAAATTGTCATAAACTTTCAATCTTTAGTTGCTTCCGATTTCGGTGTTTAGTTAATGCTTATTAAAAACACTTGTGATAAAGTATAGACAGGGGCATGTCAAACATCTTGATTTTAAGGGAACCCAGGACTTTACAAATATTGAATTAAGTATTTTCTTAATGTTTAGATATGTTTGCTATGATGAATTGTTATAATACTAAAATGGATAATTTAAAATATGTAAGGAGCAGTCATCGGTAGCTTTAGAGTAATGCAGACATACACCCTTGCTGAGTTGCGTAATCAAGGGAGCGTTAGTACTAAATATATATATGCCAATTTGTACTTATTGCATACACGAGTAGATCCCCTTGCCAGTTTCTTTTTAACTCATACGTTGACTTGGTATTCAAGATTGCTGCAGCTAATTTTATGATAAGAACAAAGGGGAAATAGCGTTAAATTTTACGTAAAATATTATGGTAAAACACTTCAGTAAATAAAATGCATGTTACTTCAGTAAATATGCGCAGAGTTTATAGATCGTACATGTCGTCTTTATATCTGTATCAGCCAAAGAAAAAATTAATAATAGTCAAGCTGGACTGCAGCATAAGTTCTTTGTTTTATTTTTTTACTTAGCTTTAAGAAATTAAAGATGCTGACTGATGTTTTATGTACAGCAAACTGCAGTATGCTCCTGATCCAACCATTAACACTCCACCTATGTCGCATGTAAGTGAAAATGGGGATGCTTTTGCTGATGAAATCCCAACAACGGAACAACCTCAAGAGCAAGAAACCAATAATGATGGTGAAAAGGGGAAAGGTGAAAAGAGAAAGGGAAAGGAATTGGTGAATCTGAAATCTGCAGTATGGGATCATTTCACTAGGGATACTCATAATTCAGAGTATGCTAACTGCCACTACTGCACTCAAGCAATCAAGTGTCCGAGTAAGAATGGAACCAGTTCTTTGCATAATCATCTAAGTCATTGTAAGAAATATCCTTACAACCACGATAAGAAACAGAAGCTTTTGATTTTCCAAAATTAAGCTTCTGTCCAAGAAACAAGTGATAGTAGCTTGACGTTTGTTACTTGGAGTTTTAATCAAGAGATTTCAAGAAAGTATTGTGCTAGGATGGTTATTCTTGATGAATTGCCTTTCAAGACTGTTGAACATGAAGGGTTTCGTGATTTTGTGAACATGTTGCAACCACAATTTCAAATCCCGTCTAGAGCAACAATCACCAGAGATTGCATGGATTTGTATGTGGCTGAATTTGAAAGTTTGAAGAAGTACTTTGCTAAGACTAAGCAAAGAGTTTCTCTTACTACAGATTTGTGATCTTCGAGGCAAAACCTTAGTTATATGTGTTTGACCGCGCATTTCATCGATCGTGAATGGGCTATGCAGAAAAGGATTTTAAACTTTTGTCCAGTTTCTAGTCATTTCGGAGATATAATTGGAAAATATATTGAGAAGAGCTTGCTTGATTGGGGTATCAACAAGGTTCTG
>OU343216.1:181358746-181445882 GCA_910596185.1 Chrysanthemum makinoi
TTTTCTTTATACGTGTCTTATCGATAAGTGTATTTAGTGATATTCTATTGATATTATTGTTTATCGCGTTTGTATTGATTGGCGCCAAAGAAAATGGAAGTTATTTTAAGTTTCTATTATTATAGTATTTAAGTTTTTTTTATGTATGTGTCATGTCGAGTTTTGCATGTTGTCACTAATATACTTTGTGACGAAGCTATAGTGATCAATTTCTAGCGACCCTAACTTTTGTCACTAAATAGCATTGATGACTTGTAGACTGTTAGTGACAAAAACCTTGTCGTCACTAATGACAATTTCTTGTAGTGAATTGTTTTAAAGTCTTTCACACTTAAAAGTGTGAAGAATTAAAAGCTCACACTTAAAAGTGTGAAGAATTGTTTGAAATCATCACACTTAAAAGTGTGAAGAATTAAAAGCTCACGTTTAAAAGTGTGAAGAATTGTTTTAGAATCATCACACTTGAAAGTGTGAAGAATTTATTCAAAATCATTACACTTGAAAGTGTGAACTTTTTATAAATCTTCACATTTAGAAGTGTGAAATTATTTGCTACACCTATATGGTTCACGCACAATCTAAGTGTGAACTTTTCAACCTCACACACTTAAAAGTGTGACAATATGCTTTAAAAAGTGTGAAAAGATGGCTATTTTGTTGTAGTGATACTACTAAAAATGGTAAGAAAAGGAACCGAAAGGGTTTTGAAATGAAACATAGTGAGGATGAATATGGCAAAAAATTGAAATACTAGTTACAAAATGTACGCTCTCTTATTACATAATGTACAACATATATTCTTAACCTTTGTGATTATTTTGCATAAGTGATAGTAATTAGAAAAATGGTCGAATCGAAATTTTACCAAATGATCAAGGAACATGGTTTGTTGTTGCCTATTGATGATGCATAGCATGTACAACAAGCCTACTGGTTTACGTGTTATTCGCACTTTGGGCTCAGCCCCAACAAAGTAAAACAACCACAACTACTGGATCGCCATTAAGCCCAATAGCAAATTGGCTATGATCCCGATATAAAGACGCACGCGAAAAACACCCATGGATCAAACACATGACCACAGAAGGTGATCTGTGCTGAAACTATGATTACTGCGAAATTTTGCCCGACAAGAATTCCACTCCGGCCACTAACAATTATAAGCGAAATGCTTACCAACCTTGACCGTACTTGGAGCACTCTAATGCTTACCAACCTTCACATTACTTGTGAAGGTGATCCCGATATAAAGACGCACGCAAAACACCCAGCGGATCAAACACATGACCACAGAAGGTGATCTGTGCTGAAACTATGATATGCGCAAATTTTGCCCGACAAGAATTCCACTCCGGCCACTAACAATTATAAGCGAAATGCTTACCAACCTTGACCGTACTTGGAGCACTCTAATGCTTACCAACCTTCACATTACTTGTGTTATTAAGTCATAAAGGAACAAAGTGATACAAGTACCAGAAGAACAAGAAACAATTTTTAATGCAAAAAATACTTGTAGTCAAGCATAAGTTACAAGTGAAGGAAAATGTGTAGTAGAAAAAGATATCTCCAACATAGATCATCAAAACACCATTAAAATTTTATCTTTGTCCACAAAAGAAAAGAAAAACCTTAGTATCCAAATACAACATAAGTTTGTTTCTGTTGAAGAACTTTGCTGCTATTAGAGCACTTACAACAATAACACCAATAACATCGTCCACGCCGCCACATCACTTTACCATTTAATATTAACATCCTCAAAAAACACCCACAACAATAACATCCCAATAACACCATAACACCACTAATATTTCATATTTTCAATTTCAACCCTAAACTAAATCAAACACTTCATTTATTAAACTAAAACAAACATTTCATTAAAACTTGAAACATATTACAAGACGAGACTAAAAAAAATACAAATTAAAAAAAATACAAATAAAAAAAACCATACAACGAAATAAAACGTTACAACAAATTAAAGGAAATGACGAGAATACGATCTACTGACGAGATTTCAAGTTATATTTTGAGATTCGATCTTTTCGTCATTGATCCATCGCGACGACCATTGGATCTTGCCCTCAGTAGGCGTCATCAAAAACTTTATTTCTTTCAACCGGTTATTGTCGATTTTTTCCCGCGCCGCCCGACCGCCGAGACTTCGTTCATACGAAACTCGTTTGCCATAGTTTCGGTGAAATAAGCTAACGAGCTCGTTCCTCCAGTGCTTGTTCCCCCAGTACTTGTTCCCCCAGACGTTGTAGTCTCGGATCTTTCTTTCTTGGTAGCACGTTTCTTTCCCATGTGGCGAGGTTGTTCATCTTGACCAAACAAAGCCTCGTTTGTTTCGCTTGGGACTTCGCCGGTTAAATCAACCGGTTCCCGCCGTTCCATTTCTTATAATGACGCAAAACCCCAAGCGCCTCGAGGCCAAAAGTTGATCCCTTGGTTTCCTCACGATACCATTGCTTTGCCCGTTGCATCACATCCAGCTCACTTTCCCCGCTTCGTTGATCCCGCTTCAACGCTTTGTAATGAGAGTTGAACTTTGTGCATATGCCGTTCAAAGTTTTCCACTTGCTTGACAGCATGTCCTTGTTGCGCCTGAAAGTTGTTTTATTGAACTCATTTTCGACCCATACCAAAACGTATCTTTGGGTTGGCACTTTCCAACTTTCGGATCCTCCGAAACAGCTATGTAACATGTTGCAAGTAATGCTTCCTCTGGCTGGATTCCAACGCGCGTTAACAACAACTTCGCCTTCATCAATCAACTGTTCTGGCTCGGGGTCTTTGGATTTCTTTGATTTTCGCCATGCGACCTTTTCCTTTTGGAGGAGACGGGGGTGTGTCAGCAACATCATGTGTTTCAGTTTGTGATTGTTGTGATTGTTGTGTGAATTGTAGGTTTTGAAAGTTGGAGTTTAAGGTGTTTTGTTGGTTTTGTTGTTGCCAATACAGAAATGCTTGATGTTGTTGAGACATTTATTGGCTCGATAAGCCTAGTGGATTGGGGATTGAAGATGAACCGCCGCTCGGGTTAGATGATAAACCCAGGTTTGAGGGATTCCACCCACTAGCAAGAAGATTGTAGAAAGTATCGTCGTTGCCTCCCGACATTGTTTTTTTTTTGTTGCAGTTAATAGAAGTTGAAAGATTGAGAGAATGGAGAGGATTTAGTAGTGGAAGTGTGAAAAGAAATGGTGTTTTAATTGGGTATTTATAGTGGTAAAAAAAGGTTTTTGAAAATTTTTTTGAAAAATAATGGCTAGTAGCCGTTTAGGGTGGTTTTTGAATTTTTTTTTTTTTTAAATAACGGCTAGTAGCCGTTTAAGGGTAGAAAATGTAAATTTTTTGAATTTTTTTTTTCCTCTTAACTGCTTTTGGCAACGCGGGCTTCAAATTTTCTCTTTAACGCCGAGGTCCCAACGGTAATAACGGCTATAACGCCGTTTTTTCTTGTTTAACGCCGTACGGCGTTATTGTTGAGTGCTCTTAAGGTACTAAAACAATAACGCTTTTTATATATACGTGGGTTTTGTTTTTTTTTTTGATGGTGGGTTGGGGTTTTTAGGGGTGTTTGTTTCGGCTTATATAACGGGCTTATGACTTATTTGGTTTTAAGTTTATTTTCATAAGCCATTTGTATTTTGAAATTTTCAAATATATAGGGTATGTTTGCGTAGGGCTGGTGCCTATATTATAAGCCGAAACTAGAAATTTTATTTTTATAAACTTGTTTGGCAAATTAGTTTAAGTCGGGGCTTATTATTGTAAAATCACTAAAAAAGACATGTAATTAAATTAACATATGTATATATTAGATACTTTTGTGGGTAATTAAGTAATTTGATACCAACGATGCTTATATTTGGGGCTTATAAAAATTTTAGCTTCATTTTTAGGGCTAGGGCTTGGGTTTATAATTTCAAAGCTCTCCTATAAGCCTCTACGCCAAACGAGGCTTATAAGGGGCTTTTGAAATTTAAGCCCTTAGCCAAACAGCCATAAGCTTATCATATCATAATAAGTATATATGCCGAAAATTTTAAACCAAGCCACAAAAAGTGAGCTTATAAAATGATTGGCTGAAAACCTAATAAGTGATAAGCCGACTACATAGCCGAAACAAACACCCCTAAAAACCCCAAACTCATCTAAGGGTTTATTTTTGGATTTTGCTAACAACAGCCGCAAATAATTTTCATTACACTACCGCAGTTGTATAGTTTTGATTGGATGATAATCTCAAAAAAAGTGGAGACAATCCCAAAAACAGTGTATACATAGTCAACAACTTTATGATTGGATGAATTCCACTCCCACAATAAATTGTACTCCCTCCGTCCCAAAATTATAGTCCCCTTTCTATTTTTTCGGTCTTTCTTTTACCACTTTGAACTTAAGTATTTTTTTTTGTGTTATATAATATTTGATGCAAAATATATGAATGGATTGAGTTTTTAATGTATTTTCATTTGGTATAATTTTCATCAACTATTGTATAACATAAACGAAAATATTTATGGTCAAAGTTGAAAGAGAAAGACCAAAAAGTCAAACGGGGACTATAATTTTAGGACGGAGGTAATAGTAAAACAAAGCCTCTTAACCACAACCCTTGTTAGTAAAACTCTTTATTCTTTAACCATGATTCCTAATTCGTAATAGTCCTATACGTGTTTGGTAACATGATTTATTATAGTTTTTGGGTGTGTACAAAACCGTTCAACCAGCGGTCAAACCAGCAACTTGGTGACCCGTCATCTCTAACCTAGTCAATCTAAAAACCAGTTTTTAAAACAGTGTTTTTAATGGTTAAGGTTGATTGCTTGTGTAATTTTTTTTCATTGTGCATGTATTTAATGGTAATTTAACATCGATTATTGATTAACCTTAGATATGAAACCGCGACGATCTTCAAAGCGCTCTCACTTGCTTATTAACTTCCTTATTAACCGCCGTAAAATCAAGCACGTAGTTAAAGAAGATAGAATAAGCTTGTTACCAGACTGCTTATTAGTCGATATCATCTCTCGTTTACCCACGACAAAACATGCTATTAGAACGACAAGTACACTTTCGAAACGATGGCAACAACTTTGGACTTTCCTTCCTAACCTTGTTTTTATGGGACATGATGACGTCAAGGACTACCGAAGTTTTGCTATTGATCTCGCCGACACTTCTCGCTTATCGACGAAACCCTAACTCAGTGTCATACTACACATGTGGACCTTAACATGTTGAAATTTAATATATGTTACAATAGTCAGGTTAATGTTGAGATGAAAGCGCAAGTTATTAGTTGGATTCGTAATGCTATTAGTCGTAACGTTAAAGAAGTTGATTTACGGTTATGGGATATAGGATCAGTCCACGACTTTAGCTATGACGATGAGTTGTTTTTCAACAATTCGTGTTTTACTCGTTTGAAAGTTGATCGATGTGTATTTAGTCCTCCTCTTGACGGTGTGATTAGTTGGAGTAAACTTAAGTTTCTATGTATATCACGAGGGAAACTAGATGAGGATATGATTGGAAAAATATTATCCGGAAGTCCTTGTTTGGAAACTTTCGAGTTGAACGAATGCCATGGTTATAATCGGATTGATATTACTTCAAAGAGTGTTAAGAACTTGGTGTTCTCTAGATACTACTCTGAGCATTCTAGAAATGATATTATAGATAGGATCGAAATCAATGCTCCGCACATTTCGTCACTAAAAATTCAAGAGGATATGGCTTTGCGGGAGCTTTTGTTGATAAATGTGTCTTCGCTGGTCAACGTTGAGTTAGATTATTCTAACGTAGAGTATTTTGGGTCATCGCAAGAAGATGTAGAAGAAGAAATGCTTGGAGGACTATTACAAAGCCTTGCCATGTCAATAATATTACACTTGGGAATTCCTGTTCCGAGGTAATATTTTCCATAAGGATGTCTTTTTTTCTTTTCCTTCCATTTGGGTTATATTGTTTGTTCCTAAGGGGTGTGACTGCTAGTTTTAATATTGGTTTAATTTCCCTGATTATAATTAGTTTATTCCCATTGCACTGTTGTAATTATGTCCTCTTTGCATTGGTAGGTTTTCTCTCGTTTGGAAGATGTTACTTCATCTGGTAGTGATTCAGAAGATGAAGGTTTCCAAGATGTTACTTCATCTGGTAGTGATCCGTCTACTAGTGATTGAGTTGAAAACAGAGATTGAAAGGAACAAACGGTTTTGTATTGGTTAAAAGTGATTGAGTCGTAGTTGATAGTTTTAAGTTGTTTAGCATAACGGATGTTTGTGTGTGTTTTGAGTTGACCTGGTTTTAAAAAATGTTCTGGTTTAGTGAAGAATGCCATGGTTTAGACAGAGCCATTGTTTCTCTCTGTTTCACGTTGTTCATTGCTACTGTTCAGCTTTTACTTGAGCTTCCATGAAAATGTAGATACCGCGCTACTGTGATGTTGCTCTTTTAGATATAACTGCTCAGGTAAGTAATATAAAACAGAAATCAAGTTTGAATTTACGCACAAGTATTACTATAGCTTAGTTCATATTTAAAAAGCTAGCTGTATTCTCAGATGCTTTTAGTGTTATTCTAACTTGTAGTGAGAGGTACATTATAGTTTCTTTGTACTCAATAATGCTCAATAGACTCGTAATTTAGGCTACTTGTTAGGAAATACTTAAAAAATCTGGTGTCTGCAAGATGTAATATTACAAGAACAGAAGTGGTATCCCATGAGCTAGTCATGAGTAGTGATGAAGAGGAGTACACATTACAGGTATGTGCTGCCAATGTTGGAATTCGATCTGAATTTTTATATCTTGAACATGGAGGTGGCAATTCTGAGCCCACTGCTAGTTGATGGGTGGATTTTGGATATGTTAGAAGGTAACAGGTCAAGGGAATCGAATGTGTCAAATGGGCAGAAAATTGTTCCAAAAAGATTCTTGTTAGTTTCTGGGTCAGCCCAACGCCAACCGACATAACCCTTTTTAAACACTCAAATGAAAATGGTTAATTATAACCAGAAGCCGTTTTGACCCATTGCCATTGTTGGGATGCAATGTGCTGGTGTTCTTTCATGTGGTTCATTATAAGACGCCGCCTTTTGTACTTTATGGACTTGATAATTTTTTTTATTCAGTTTGGAAGCTTCTAAAGTGTTACTAATTGTTCAAAGGAGATAACTTATAGATAGGTTCCATGGATTCAAGTTTGTTAAACGATGCTGGTTTCTATTCCTTTGAGTTCTTATGGAGTCAATCTGAAGATTTTACGGATATGGTTATTTGTTGCAGCTGCTATTATAATGGATTTATCAAGCTTGTTGCAGGTTTGCTGACTTCAGATGGGATTTTGTTGTTTAACAAGGACGAAATGATCCAGTTCACTTCTTACGGATATCCTTATGTGCTTCTATGGATAGTCAAGACTTCAAAATTGTCATGAATGGGTTGAATTGTAGTGTAGTTGTGTGTGTGGAGCTAGTAATTGCGACCCATATACTAATGAATGGGTTGATTCTGGTTACATTAGAAGTGAAAAGGATCAAGTGGGTTGTATGTAGGGGTGTTAGTCGATATCATCTCTCGTTTAGAGTTGTCTGCAAACAAAACACTTGTTCTTTAGGAGGTTGTGCCATCATAGAAATGGTGTTTCGTGATGAAAATAGACAGAGGAGTATGATAGTGTAAAATGTTCAACAACAAAAAATAGCCGACACTTTTAGCTAATTTAGATTCTTTTATATATAAAACTTTGTTATCCAACAAATATTTAGCAATTCCTTATAAAAATATCGATGTATGGTCTTAAACTGTGAATAAAATGTTGAATATTGAATACTTTTAACTAATGTGCGATTTTATAAAAATATTGAAGTTTAGTGCAGTATATGTTAAAAAATTGCAAACGCACTCGATTACGTAGAACGCTACCAAATTACGGGCTTATAGCTATTTACGGTTTTTTATATAACAAACTTAATTTACCAAATATGTAACGGATATTTTGGCATTTTCATGGTTAAAAAAAATGAATCTTTAAATTGCGAATAAAGAAAGGAGCATAATAACGTACTTCATGATACTTTTAACTAAATCGATTTTATAAAAATATTAAATTTTAATATAAATATATCTTTTACATAATTTTTATAGGGTTAAAGTAAACGTTATAAAAGCCATCTTCAAAGTCCAACCTAGTCATCAAAACACCATTAATAACATCTTTATCTCAAAAAAAAAAAAAAAAAAAACTTGGATTCAAGCTCATCTGCATAGGGGTGAGCATCGGGACGAATCCCAACCCGTCCCGACCCGTCCCGACTAATCCCGATACCGACAATGGGGAAAAACCCAAACCGACTCCCGACTCATCCCGAATCCCGATAATGGTCCCGAATCGTCCCGAATCTTGATTTTGGCTGCGTTTTCTCGGGACCGTCCCATTCGACCCGTCGAATCGATTACCGGAAAACGCAAACCGACTACCGCCCAATTACGTCGGATCGGATATCGGACGGGGTCGGGTGTGTCGGGATGCTCACCCCTTAATTCAATGTAAGTAACCCGGCTATAAGTTAATGTTATATGGACTTCAATGCATTATATGTTATGTGTTGTTGATGTTAATGTTATTGTATGACTTGATGTGTATGTGCTTATGTGTAAGTAGATTGTAAGACTAGTTTGGCATAACTAGCAAAGAATGATATATTAGGTGGGAAGTTGGTTAGAGAATGATTGGTGATGCTTAAGAAGTTAAAGGTATGTGTTAATGATTAATGTTGCAATGAATGAATTGCTATGATGTGTAATGTATGAATGATGTATGTTGTTGAGTTATAACTGCTTTACTTACTAAGTCTCGTTCTACGGTTTAAGTGTTTAATGTTTTGCATGTTGTGTAATGATGCTTTGACTTGGACTAAGGTCTAAGGTCGGATTATCAAGACTAGAAGATTGGTAAGAAAGTAGAGCTTAGGTAGATACCGAGCTCATTTAGTGTTGTACCCCCGAGAGTGTTAACGGTTTTGTAAATATGTTGTCAAGTGACAAAAGTGTATGTCATAGTCATTTAATGTAATAGAGTCATCAAGGGTGCGTCATAGTATGGTTGGAGTGTTTGTAGTCTTGTTTAAAGGGGCGTTTGGAACAATGTCTATTTATACCCATTTCGGGTTTTAAACGGATTAATTTCTATGAATACGATGTATAATGTTAATTTAATGATTTATGGAAAGTTTGGTGTATTATGAAAGTGGTATAGGGTGTATGTTTGAAAATGGGTCAAAACGGGTGTTTTGGAAAAACACCCAAAGTACATTTTCGAGGGTCGTTATAACCGAGTTTATGATTAAAAGTGATTTTTATGTTAGTATAATGATTTCTGGAAAGTTTGATGTAATACGGAAGTAGCATGAGTCATATGCAAGAAAAAACGGTCAAGCAAAAATGGGGGCCTCTGACCCTTCCACGCCCGGAACGGAAACTCCAGTGGCGGTTGGGGTATATTTTCAGGTTTCGACAATTTTCTAAATTTCATATCTTTTAAACCGTAATTCGTTACGGGTCGTGCCACTCGTCATTTCGAAGGTAATTGAGTCTAGTTTCATCTAAAAATAGTTTCAAGGTCTGAATGTTTACATATTTTTTGAAAGGTCAAAAAAGTGATAGGAGGTCCGATAAAGATGGGTCGTTTTCAGCGTAAAGTTTTAAAAATTGAGTAATTATGATGTGTCGTTCACGGGGTGTTACATGATATGAGTGTATCTTCTCAGGCACTACAGTCTTGCCTTGCAAAAGAAAAGGACAAAGGACTATTAAACGTTGTAACATGATAACAGTCGGACCACAAAGGGCAGAGAAGTGACACACCCCTGAGACCTAAAGGACTAACAAATGCCTTTTAGGTCTCTAAAACAAAGGACTTATCATCTTGATCCATGCAGATGAACCAGCGCGCTTATCATATACACTCAGAGTATTTCTTCAACATACTTGTATAGTGTATCCTTGGAGCTAACTGAAGTATTCAGCCATGCTTAGGCGGGAGTAATTCAAGCTAAAGGCAAAGCGGAAAAACCCTTGAGAAGATAAGGATTCATAAAGAACAGGGAAAGCAACTTGCATGTACCAGGTACATCAGCCAGATAATGTATTCCTAACCACACAAGTGTACGTGTACCTTACTTCTAGTTTGCTTATAGTTTAGTTATTACTATTCTTCTAACTACTAACAATGTATCTCCCTTACTATAAAAGGAGGTTAGTAATATTGATAGTCAACAGATTCCACCTCTAGAAAACACTTCCTCTTTTAAGTGGGATCTTCCTCTTTATAACTTGAAGAGAAGCATTTTTCATTGCTAGGGATAGTATTCCACAACTATCCCTCATAACAACCTTCACCACCTCTAAGTATGAAACCTTTACGGTAGTAATGACCTGATGGGTATTATTAGTTGATCATGGTCAAGATCGTGTAACCGTTCCCTTAAAATTATAAAATATAATTTATTTTCATTTGCTCAAGCTTTTATTCATTCAATTTATGGTGTTGCACTTAATCATCCGGACCAACAAGTGGTATCGGTCGTGTGGATCACTCCCATGATCTAGATCCGTTCTTGAATGACGACTAATAATACCAAGCCATTCTCGAATGATGGCTAATAACATTCGAACCCAACCATAATTAAAGCCCCTTAAAATCCATTACTCCGAAGATTTCTTTAGCCATTCTAGTATAATAAAACCTCTCTTTTCTAGAAAGAAGATGCATCAACTTCCAAACCAGCTCATTCAACCACACTCTTCTCACCACTACCTTCTTGCAAGTCCAAATGAGCAGATTATCATCACCAGGACTTCCTGTCCTATGTAGATGCTTTCTTCTTGAAATTATCTTCATCAAAGCTTGCTAGAAAGTGTGAGCATCAGACACCTCACAAGCTAGAAAGTGCGGTAACCCTTATTGTACCTGGTCACTATGTTCGTGACCGAATTTCAAAGAAATGAGCTGATGACCTGTAACTTCAAGGTGTATCAAGAGCTAGTATTCCGAGGAGATTCAGGGGTATATGAGATGTCTTTCGTTGAAGGTAAATCATGTGTTCATGGGGTTATGTTATACACATAGTAGGGGTGTTCACGGCGGTTCGCTCGGATACCTTAAAATTTCGAACCGATCTTGACGGGCGGGTACTTCAAATTTCGAACCGAACAACCAGGGGAGGTGAAATATCCAACCGAACGGACCGAATGGCGTTTATCCACGGATCGGTTAACGGTTAACCAAGTGAGCAAATACTCTCACCAAGCTGAATATAAAGTTCATTTTTAACCTTATCAAGATCAGTAAAACAAATATGCATAACATAGAACAAGATTTTATATAGCATAGAGCATGAAGTGATAGTAAATATCAATGAAACCCATTTATTTAAATAAGAAAATTGTGTTGCAAATTCATAGCGAAACACATTAGCAAAACACACAATTTCATCACTAGTATTGGTTCAAACATAAAGCAAAGAAAGAAAAACACAAATTGCAGTCTAGAATCCCAATTATTGTTCAAACTCCAAATCAAAAGAAAAGCAAAAAACAAGATCTTCAATTCTTGAAGAGAGCCACAAACTGACACCCATCCAAACAGTTTCCACTTTCCAAGCTTGTACCTGTTAAAATAGATACCAGAAATAAATGAGTAAACATTTAAAAGCAAAAAAAACAACAATATAACAACAAAAGAAGCATCTTTATTGTAAATATGTAACCATTAAAGGAAAATTTATTTACCTGTGATTTAGTGCCAACTTGTTAATCTGTTGCTCTAGTGAAACTCTTAGTCATCGACGGTAAGGGTCGACATGGCTTGTGGCAAATCTTTCATTTCTGACATAATGTGAAATCATAAAATACATAAAAGTATAAATAATAAAAATATCAATTATATTAGCTTGTAAAATATAAACACATACCGCTTCAAACTTTTCAAGATCATCAAGCCTTTCCTCGATATCAAACGGAACATATTTTGACCTTAGCCAATTCTGAGAGCAGATCAGTGCCTCAACAACTGTGGGAGTTAGTGAGCTTCGAAAGGCATCAAGAACTCGCCCTCCTGCTGAAAGCGATTCAGAGGCTACATGGATGCGAGGAATTGCCAAGATATCCCTCGCCATTGCCGCAATTACAGAAACCTTGCTTCATTCTTTTTCCACCAACCTATTATATCAAAGTTCCTATTGAGAGGCTCACATTGCTCACTTAAATATCTTTGCAATTCAGTTTGTACAATTTGGAACTTGAGGCCTCGCATTTTTATTTTGTAATGACTATTCAAATATGCTGATGGATCGCCATCACATCCATTGCAGAATCAACTTTAGAAACTTGGGAACTAGCCCGTTACTTTCATTCACCGCCAACGACGCTTAAATAGTGCTCAAACAAGTCCTCCAACATCCTATCTATCTTCTCGCACAAAGCTTGAGCTTTATCCTCCTCAAAGCTTTGCCCAACAATGAAGAACACATATCCTTTTTTGTGCCTTGGATCAAGAATAGGTGCAATAAACAGAAACAAGTTCATAGTGGAAATATTACTCCAATATTTATCGAACTTCTTCATCATTTTGTAAGCCATGTTTTTAAGACTTTCATCCCCCACGAGCATCTTCTTTTTAATCATTGCTCTAATACCAAAAACTTCATCGAAATAAGAGTTACTGGTGACATATAAAGAGCCAGAGATGCGCAAAAGTAGATATAAAACCTTCTTAGAAAAGGCAACAAACATCTAGCATACTCCCAATCTTCTTCTGTAGGTATGCCCTTTGAGGATAAAAGTTCGGTCCTGTACTTACAATCTTGTTCTTCCAACATGTCAAATGCAGCTTGAAACTTGATAGCACTTTCAAGCATCAGTTTGAATTCCACCTTGTTTCCACGTCAAGGCAAACAAGACTCTTGCTATCAATTTTCACTTTCTCAATACATTCTTTGAAACGTAAAAGCCTAGCAGGAGAAGACCTCACATACTTCACAGTGACGATTCTAATGACAGAATCATTTACTTCTTTTAGACCTTCTGACGACAAGGCTTAAGATGTGGGCACAACATCTCATGTGTAGATTTTGACTCTCCAGCACACTTTTCTTCCAAGTATTAAGCCTTCTTTTCAAGTACCGTAGACAAGTATCGTTTGAACTAGCATTATCGACGGACGGTAATTGTCAGAACCTTGTTGATACCCCAATCAAGCAAGCTCTTCTCAATATATTTTCCAATTATATCTCCGAAATGACTAGAAACTGGACAAAAGTTTAAAATCCTTTTCTGCATAGCCCATTCACGATCGATGAAATGCGCGGTCAAACACATATAACTAAGGTTTTGCCTCGAAGATCACAAATCTGTAGTAAGAGAAACTCTTTGCTTAGTCTTAGCAAAGTACTTCTTCAAACTTTCAAATTCAGCCACATACAAATCCATGCAATCTCTGGTGATTGTTGCTCTAGACGGGATTTGAAATTGTGGTTGCAACATGTTCACAAAATCACGAAACCCTTCATGTTCAACAGTCTTGAAAGGCAATTCATCAAGAATAACCATCCTAGCACAATACTTTCTTGAAATCTCTTGATTAAAACTCCAAGTAACAAACGTCAAGCTACTATCACTTGTTTCTTTGGACGAAGCTAATTTTGGAAAATCAAAAGCTGCTTTCTTATCGTGGTTGTAAGGATATTTCTTACAATGACTTAGATGATTATGCAAAGAACTGGTTCCATTCTTACTCGGACACTTGATTGCTTGAGTGCAGTAGTGGCAGTTAGCATACTCTGAATTATGAGTATCCCTAGTGAAATGATCCCATACTTACTGATTTCAGATTCACCAATTCCTTTCCCTTTCTCTTTTCACCTTTCCCCTTTTCACCATCATTATTGGTTTCTTGCTCTTGAGGTTGTTCCGTTGTTGGGATTTCATCAGCAAAAGCATCCCCATTTTCACTTACATGCGACATAGGTGGAGTGTTAATGGTTGGATCAGAGCATACTGCAGCTTTGCACATAAAACACAAAGTCAAAGCATCTTTAATTTTTTAAAGCTAAGTAAAAAATAAAACAAAGAACTTATGCTGCCGTTCAGCTTGACTATTATTAATTTTTTCTTTGGCTGATACAGATATAAAGACGACATGTACGATCTATAAACTCTGCAAGATATTTACTGAAGTAACATGCATTTTATTTACTGAAGTGTTTTACCATAATATTTTACGTAAAATTTAACGCTATTTCCCCTTTGTTCTTATCATAAAATTACTGCAAAAGCAATCTTGAATACCAAGTCAACGTATGAGTTAAAAGAAACGGCAAGGGATCTACTGTGTATGCAATAAGTACAAATTGGCATATATATATATTTAGTACTAACGCTCCCTTGATTACGCAACTCGCCAGGGTGTATGTCCGCATTACTCTAAAGCTACCGATGACTGCTCCTTACATATTTTAAATTATCCATTTTAGTATTATAACAATTCATCATAGCAAACATATCTAAACATTAAGAAAATACTTAATTCAATATTTGTAAAGTCCTGGGTTCCCTTAAAATCAAGATGTTTGACATGCCCCTGTCTATACTTTATCACAAGTGTTTTTAATAAGCATTAACTAAACACCGAAATCGGAAGCAACTAAAGATTGAAAGTTTATGACAATTTTGTCATTGCCGATCCATGCTAATGAGTCGCCCTAGTGGAAATTAACTAATTAAGGTATAATGGTGTGCTTCAAGCTTCCAACTTTTTATCCCTATTCTAAGTACCAAATCAATACAAACTAGATATCAGTATAGCAAATCAATACAAAACACCCCCTACGATTATTACATGCATATCAGTATAGCAATTAGCAAATCAATACAAAAGCCCCAATTTATATATTAACAACATTCAAAAATGATAAATAATTAAATATCAAACAAGCAATCATATAAAAAAAATATACAAATGAGCCAAACACAAGAAAATTAACAAAATAGATGTTGTGACTTGTGATTACCAGTCCATTTGGATATCAAGAAGAACTTCCTATGCTTGTATAGAGTTGAATGGTTTGTGATGAACTTGTGAGAGAAACGATGATCAGAGCGCATGGTTATATAGTTGAATCACTTGAATGGTTAGCCAAATTTCAGGGATTCTCTTTAAAATTGACAGCAATTTGCCTTCCAATTTACCATAAATACTTGAACTAAATTGATGTAGTAGTATATATCCTATAATTAAATAGTTGAATATGTTATATCTTCGGGTCGGGTCGGTTACGTGGTTAATAAAAACATAAACCGAAACCGCCCGTAACCTCGGTTTTCCGGGCTTTTCGGTTTTTTCTTTCGGTTTTTTCGCTCGGTTTTTTTCGGTTTCGGATCACGCGGTTCGGCTCGGTTTGTCGGTTTCTCGGATTTTTTGAACACCCCTAGCACATAGTAAACCCTGATCCTCAAGAAACTTCACCAACAAGACATAAGCAACAAAGACTCGGGCTTCATTTCTTTATTTTCAGACTTTGTTGTAAATCATATAGTAAAAAGAAGCTAATACGCTTACTTACTACTAATTAATATTATGATACTCCTACATTTATGTAAAAGTAGGGATAGCTAAAACCAAAACAGCTAAACCCCTGACTAGACTAAAAGTGTAGGATAGCCTAACATATCACTGAATGTAGAAGATTATCAACCTGTGATTATGAAAGGCTAAGTTGAACTTGAGTAACTCAAGATTCTAAGAATTTTCTGCTTTAGTAAACATCATAGAGACATCATATATTCCTTATGCTCAACTCTCTGATGTCACCGTGTATGAGTTGTAAGTTAGGGATATCATGGGAAAAGTTGACCAAGGGTAAGAAGGCACTAGCAAAGACTGCTAACATCTCACCTAGGCCACTAATATATCGTGGATTGAAGAGAATCAGAAGTAACAATAAGATGAGAGATCAAGAGTAATATGTGGAAAACTAAAAGGGGGTGGGTTGAGTAGTTTTACCAATTAAAACTTTGTTTTAAAATATTTAGATCGACTTATGTCAATCAACTTAAATGTGTATGTTGGATATGTAAATATGTAATGCAAAAGTAAAGAGTAAGAAACACAAAACCATGACACGAGTGTTTATAGTGGTTCGGCTACAAGGACACCTTCCTTGCCCTACTCCACTCCCCGAGTCACCTACTCGAAATTTTGTAATCACTACACAACACAAACTCCTTGTGGCGGAGAAGACTTCACAACGTCGCCTACTCTTTTTTCGGTACAAGGCTAGACACCTGGTTCTTCCACGAGGTAGAACCACACCTATCACAACGTCGCCTACACTTTATCCCGTACAAGGCTAGATACCGAGTTCCATTACAAAGAAGGAACTACTACCCAACACTACACAACACCTATCTCAAAGGAGACCTACTCCTTATTATAACATCATCAAGGATATCAATATCCTTGGACACAACCTATCTCTATTTGTACACCGATGCACCATATCGATTGTACACCCTTGGCATCTTTCACTAATGCATTTGAAATGATCTTTTGGCACCTTTTACTAATGCCTTTGACTTAACCCTTTTTGCATCCTTCACTAATGCCTTTGACACGGACGTTTGGCACCTTTCACTAATGCCTTCGTCTTGACCCTTTTTGGCATCCTTCACTAATTCCTTAGACACAACACTTCTACAGAGGAAGAAAGAACTATCAACAAGAGAACTTCAGTAGTCTTGATGATGATGAAGCATGGCAACTCATGGACTTGAGCTTGCTCGACTTCAAGAGGTGGTGATCTCGCCTTTAATAGGAACCTAGAGAATCACGCAAAAACAAACACAAACTACATTGAAAGATCCTTTGGATATGAGGTTAGAGAGTTTACAATACTAGGAGAAAGTATGTGTAGGAGTGGCACCCAATAATGAAGAAATGGCTCACTATTTATAGACAAAATATGCTATTGTTCCACGGATCCCACGGATCCCTTACTTGAGGGATCCTTCAAGTGTAAACTGAGGAACCGGGGGCTCCTCTTTGCCCATGGGTTATGGGTCATGGGTCATGGGTCCTAGACTTTGGACCATGGGTATCCAAGTAGATACAATGTATCTAGAAGATACAATGTATCTAGTCCATGGGTTATGGGTTAGCTCCATGGGTCATGGATAATACCCATTATGACTTATGCATGATGTCATGAAATGGGTTATGGATTATGCTCCATGGGTATGGGTCATGGACTTTGGGTTTTACCCAAGTATATTCAATGTATTAAGTCAATAGGTTAAATGCTTAAACTTCTACCCATTATAATACATACTAAGTATGTATATATCTACCCAATATGTAAACACTAGTTGTTGTAATGCATTACTAAATCATGAAAGCACTATTACTTGTTTAGTGTTTTATGTGAAAACATAGGTGTGTTAGTAAACTATTGGCTCAAACTATTTACGTATTTTATTTGTTTCGTTAAAATGATTTTTTGTTTATTATCGACAAAACATTAGAAGGTCGTAAAATATAAATAAACATTTTTACGGCTTATTTGTATTAACATAATAGATCGATACCACTGTCTATTATGTTTAAATGTAAAGTTGAGAAATAGTATACTAGTCACTACTATCAATTGCACACTACAACACATACACTATTAGAATCATACCTGAAAAGAGCCCTGATCCTTCCACTAGTCTCTAAAAACACTCAGATCAAAAGGACACATTTCCAAGATGGAAGATCAAGCTCCACTCAAGATACAACAAGGCATCCTTTCAAGGAGAAGCTCCAAGACTTGGAGTCAACGTGCACTCAAGACCCAATACAGAGCTTAAGGATAAAAGCCTCGCTAAACAAAAGAACGCTGATGAAGTCAGACATCTGAAATATTATATGTAAATTATTGGTTGTACCTCAAAGTGTAAGAAGAAGCGTGTTTGCTCACTTACCTCTGATAGATAATAGACCACTTAGATAGATACATATAAAGTTGGTATAAATCAGAGTGTAAGAAGAAGCATGTTTTCTCACTTACCTCTGATAAACTAAGACCACCTAGATTTAGATGTTTATGTTTTTTAGTCTTGATTGTAAATCAGAATGTAAGAAGATGCAGTTATGATCACTTACTTCTGATAAAACCTAGGCTTGATTTATGTTCAAATAGGGAGAGATTATTGAGTCAAAATCTGACTAAATTGTAACATATTGGTATTCACAATCACACAAACAAGTACAAATAGGGTCGAATGGTTTGTAGTTCTAGAGAGAGAAAGTGGAAGAGAGTTGGGAACTTTAGTGACACAAAGAAAAATGTATTATGAAAGATCCAACCCTTTGCCTTGCTAGGAAAAGGGTATTAATAGGTTCATACATGTCACGCCTCCTATGGGCAGTGGATCAGGCATACAGTGGGTAAATATCCGTCCGTCCTCCACGGTGTTACTTAACAAATTACCGACTAACACTAAAATGACTACGACTACGAGCTTTCTAACGAATACATATACTAGAGGTGACCGACTCTTTAACTACCGGATTTTCTAAATCCTAACAATCTCCCCTAAGGGAGGTCACCTCAATTACATCAATTACAAACATATATTGCATTTTGGTGTTCTTGGATTCTTGATTAAGTTCTTTGCTCTGTAGCCCGTAGTCTTTGATTCTTCATGTTTCGCATGTATGGTTGTTCCAAGTGGAGGTATTTAAACGATCCTCGTGATAGTAAGTTTTAGCCACTTTGAGATCATCACCACAGTAAATCTCTGACTCATCCTTTATTGTATCGCCATAATGTGAAGTTGTGACTTTTGGACCGACATGCTCACATTTTGAATCATGAAATCTTCTCATCAGAGTTGCGGAAGCTTTTGTTGATTCATGATATTTGCAGCAGCGTAACAGAAGCTTGGATTGAAAATATCAGAGTCAGTTGATAAAGATATGTACTTATCGTGATTTCTTTAGAGGTGATTTTGATGTGTGAGCATGCGGCTATGGATTGACTCCTCAATTCTGATCAGCTACAACCGCCGGGTATCCTTGCAAACAAAAGTTAGTAATAAAGCGCACGAAAGTGTCTTTGATCACCTTCGTTGAATAGGTTGTAAGAACCACGGTTCCCCATTGATCAGTACAAGTACGCCTATGATCGTATAACTCCAAAGAATCTCCTTGACAGGGTTTCGCAGTTGCTCTAGCCATTCTCAAACCGGAACGTCTCAAAGAAGACAACACGAAGTAAGTGAACCAAAGAATTGAGATTCGCTGATTGAAGGCAAAGATTTGAAAAACAATCGTGTATTGCTTAATAGAAAGAATTTTTCAATACAATGAAGGTTTTATAAGGAAAATCAATTTTCAATCATAAATACCCTTTAATTTTGAAAACTTAATGCACAGTCGATGTGCTATAGAAAGAGTTTTTAGGCACAACGACCGGTTTTTCAAAGGTATCCGTCAAACCATTTCCTGGACCAAGGTTGATTCAAGAGTGAATCGCCCCATCGTTTATGTCCAGTTGTCACAAGCTTGATTTTTTGGAAAGATCTCACATGTCATCCACCAAGAGCTTGTTTGATGTTGTCTATAGAAGGATTTCCATCTTCATCGTGAATAATTTTACATATCACTCAGATGTTCGGGCAATACCACAAGGATAATACGTGAGAACATCAAATTAACCTGAATATTAAATGTCAATTTTCCCCAATAATGCTTGTAATTTATATCATTTATTTGGATTTACGCTTGTTTTTCATTGTTTTCCACTTTCTTGTAAATTACGAGCATTGGAGCTAAAGAGACGCGGAATTGGAGAAATATCAAAGATTTATCATAGTATGTTGACTTTGAAGAAGGTACGGCGTAACTCATCTCTCACATTACGCCGTAACTAAAGCGTGACTCAGAAATCCAACTCATCGAAGATTACGTAACTCTCCCAAAATACTACGACGTAACTATATTAGGTCAAATGAGGTTCCACGCCGCTGATAACTACGCCGTAACTATTGCATAAACTTCGGCGTAACTAATAAATATTGAAGATACGGTGTAACTACTTATAAGGTTACGCCGTAACCAGTAGATCTAGTGCAAATTACGAAGAAATTGAAGATTACGGCGTAACTATTCTATTAGTTACGCCGTAACCCAACCGCCTATAAATACCCCACAATTTCCAGCATTTCAAATCATCCCATTTCACACACCACAACCAAAGAACGTGGAAAGAAGCCAAAGGCAGATCTAGAGGAGCATACGGAGCTGTCTCCAAGGGAGAAATCACTCCCCTACGATAAGCATTAGCATTTTATCGTTTCTCTACTTTCGATTCATGTATTTCGTAACATTGAATATTGAATTGATTTGTATGGTTAATATGAGCGGCTAAGCACCTCTTGGTGCCGGCCTAGTTATGATTCCTTAATTGTTTTGTTTGCGTTTACATTACTTCCGTATAATTATTTCTAAGTGTATGCATGCATAGTTTATTGGTAGCTACCCTTGTTTCAAAGTTTTGAATGGCGGTAGAGGCTAGTTGCTTAGGAGATATGACCAACTGACCCTAAGTGAGTAGACTTAAACGGGAAGGGTAAGATATGACCAACTGACGACCCTTTCTACTTGTGCGATTTGACCAACTGATCACCTACCGTTTGGATGAACTTAAGAATTAAGGGGTGAGTGTTTAAGTTGCTAATGCCCGGGCACTCACTATTATAAGTCTAGCATGTAGCGGTACTTAATGACTCGGCTTAGGGGACCAGGAACAAGTGAACTTATGAGGGGACACCTGACTTCTCCAGTGGTGCCATCTTTACTGATAGGTTAGGGCGAATTGAACAAATGTTGTCCTGTCGACTTTGACCCGACCTGAAGTAATTGGAAGTAATTAGACGTAGACATTACTAGCTAGGATGATTAACTAGGTTAGCACCACTCTCCTCTATTGATTGAACCTTTGCCTTTTACTTGCTTTAGTAGTTAATTAATTAATTCCTTATCGAAATCATATTCAAATCTGTGACACCTAGACTTAGTAATAATCCAACACACATAGCTCTTGGGACGACCTCGGTTTTACCGAATACTACACTACACACGACCGGGTACACTGCCCGTTAGTGCATTAGGGTAGACCATAGGTATAACGAGACAATATAAATATTAAAACTTGGTCAAGAAAACTGCATCAGCGTAGGACTCTCAAAATATATTCTCACATTCCACATTGTGTGAAACTGTGAGTCTTAAATAATTTGTGTCCTAATGAGATTTATTGATGATCTCTTGGCTCTAGACTCAATAGTGCACTTTTGGTTTCCTATGCCGGAGACTAGGTGGAGGGTCTCCTTCTTCAATATCAACAGTCTCTAAGAGAAAGTCGATAGATTACGTAGGTTCCCCATGAGAATGAAACAAGTCCTTTTAAGAGGAACTTGAGAAGCTTGGGAAGTTTTAGTAAAGTGCGTCACTGGGTCCATGACGTCTTGTCTTCAATACCGGTGTTACCTTGGTAACAACCAGTAGCATATGAATTGAACCCGGTTTCTGCCCTAAGGTTGAATTAATGGAGGGCTATTTCTTTTTACCCTTTTCACTTTCAATTCTGTTTCATTCTTCAACCCCTTCAGTGCTTACCGAGACTTCATTACTAGAACCTTGTTGGGTTTATTCCAGTACTAGCTCAATCTCAGCGGCCACTCTTCCGTTATTCTCATTTTTCTCCTTTTTCATCATACCTAAGGACTTCTACACTATCTAGTGGATTGTCCCTGGGTAGATCCCTCCGCTCTGGCGAGATCGTAGGAACGAATATCTAACCTAGCCATCCTTATATCTCCATGCATAAAATAAATTTGTCGGTCTTTTGGTATTGTTCATTCCGCCTCGAAACCAATTGAAAACCATTTGAAAATCAATCAAGGTACTTGTGATATAAAGTCAAAGCATTTTGTACCTTAATTGTTTTTAATATTTTATAAATGCTCCCCCTCAACATGTGCTTCAAGTATTAGAAATCATTTTAGCACATGGAGGAAAGAGGACTTTTGAAACATTAGATTGAGAATGAAAGATCCAATCTTTGATTAACATTTTCTAGAATGATCATCATCACTTCCCGATCAAATATTGTATTTTAAGTACTTTGGATGAAATATTTTGGGAAGGATGAGGTTTTCATTTGATTTCTCCTCCTCAATATGTGCATCGAGATTCGAAAGTGTTTTGCACATATTAGAAGGAACCTGCACTTTGAGATAAATCAATCACATTTCAGTCCTTTTTGGTTTAAGATAAATGCTCCCCCTTAACATGTGCATGGAAAATTTGAAATTGTTTGGCACGTGTAGGGACGAGTGCTTGTTATTATATTTCACAAACCACTTATCGAATTATCAGTTTTTATCCAATTTAAATCACAGATTCTCCCCCAATCACAATTTTCAAACCTTTTGAGATTTGTGATCTCAATTGATTTAAATTATTTTTGAAAGCTTTTTGAGAAGAAAATGTGACTAGCTTTTAAAACATTTAACGATAAAGATCGGATTATAAGACTTTAAACTCCAACAATCAAACATGCTTAGGTATCTTATGAAAACACACCATTAGTCTTGGTCTGGATCCAATTGTTTGAAAAACATTGTTCTTTTTGATTATCCAAAAATAGACATTGCTCGTTTACGTGCCAATTGTTTGAAAAATAACCTTTTTGTTTTGATTGAAATCATTCTCCCCTCAATCAATGACCAAAGTTGTTGATTGAGTCATAGAGATTTTGACAAATGATACGTCCAGATTATTTTCAAAATTAAGTCCGAGTTATTTATCAAAGCAATTTAGTTTTCATAGATGACAAATATTTTTCAGAAGAATATTTATAAGAAAAAATTTCTGTGAGGAAACATTTGTCTTTAAGGCGATAAATTTTCCTTATGAACCTTTGTTTTTAGAATCAGAGCATGAGGTTTCAAAACAAGGTTAAACATGGCTCTGTTCTTTCTTTTAAAAAAAATAAAAAAATAAATAAGTAAATAAAAAAGGAACGGGTTACTGCCTGAAATGACAATAAACCTACATTTTTTCCATCAATTTTTTTTTTAAAGAAAATAAAAGTTTATTATCGCATATCGAACTTCATCTAAAGAACCGTACCATTTTTTAATGACATACCAAAGTCCGTAGATGTTATCAAAACCGGATGACATGATATAAAAGCAATATTTTTGGACTTTTTCAAAATTTTCTGATTATTATGGGTTTTGAAAATTTATATTTTTCTTTTTTATTTTTGTTGGTTTTATAATTTTTTATTTTGCTTTTTGGTAGAATATGTACAAAGATTAGATGAGGAAACACCTTTACTCCTCGTCTTCCTCCTGAAGACGTTTGAGTGTCTCAGGTTGTAGGCTCTTCAAGCCAAGTCGTGGAAGGATAAACTCAAACCGCTCTCTAGGAAGAGCTTTAGTGAAGATCTTCGCCAGCTGATATTCAGTCCTTACGAAGTATAGTTCAACCACACCTTTCTCCACTTGTTCCCTGATAAAGTGATATCGAATGTCAATGTGCTTTGCTCTTGAATCTTGAACATTGTTGCAGCAGAGAGCAATGGCACTTTTATTATCACAATACAGAGGAACTTTGTAGAATACAAAGCCATAGTCAGATAATTGGGATCTCATCCATAAGATTTGAGCACAACAAGATGACATGGCTATGTATTCAGCCTCTGTAGAGGATATAGACGTACTCATTTGTTTCTTTTAAGACCAGCTTACTAACTTATCTCCCAAAAACTGAGCACCTCCTGACGTACTTCGACGTGTATCTTGACACCCTCCATGGTCTGCATCTGCATATGCTATTAGTGACATATCGGTGTCCTTCGGGTACCAAAGTCCCATGTTAATAGTTCCTTGGAGATACCGAAAGACCCATTTAACCGCTTCAAGGTGCTTTTTGGTAGGCTTAGCCTGGTATCTAGCACACATGCATACATCGAACAGAATATCAGGTCTACTGGCTGTGAGGTACATTAGGGATCCAATCATACTTCGATATTTCGTTTGATCAACCATGATCCCTGAGTGGTCCTCATCCAGTTTTGTGCGCTCCACCATGGGAGTGTCAACAAGATCACAAGAATCAAATCCAAATTTCTTTAAAATTTCATATGCATATTTAGATTGATTAATAAAAATGCCTCCGGGACTTTGTGAAATTTATAATCCCAAAAAAATGACATTTGTCCCATCATTGACATTTGAAATTTGGAGCCCATCTCCTTTGAAAATCATCAACATAAATTTGAATGTGAATTAAGTGTTTGCCTGAAATTTTGGTGAACAATGTAGGATCAACTACTCCTTTGCTGAATCCTTTTGTCAAGAGAAACTTTGAAAATGTATCATACCATGCCCTTGGAGCTTGCTTCAAACCGTAAAAGGCCTTCTTCAAGCGGTAGACATGGGTAGGATGCTCTGGATTCACGAAACCTTCGGGTTGACTGACGTAAACCACTTCTTTGAGATCTCCATTAAGAAAACCAGTCTTTACATCCATCGATAAACCACCATGTTCTTGCTAGCACCATTGGCCAGGAAGATTCTGATAGCCTCAATCCGTGCAACCGGAGCAAATGATTCCTCAAAGTCAACACCCTCCTCCTATCGTTATCCTTTAGCCACTAGCCTTGCCTTATTCTTTAGAACATCACCATGCTCGTCAAGCTTTACTTTGAAGATCCACTTAAGAGCAATAATCATAGCACAATCTGGAGCACGTACTAATTCCCATACATCAAGGCGATCAAACTCATGGATTTATTCCTGCATAGCACTAAACCAGCTGTCCTCAGACATTGATGTTTTGAAATCTTTAGGTTCGATCTTTGATAATACATAATTGAAGAAGCACCATAAGGCATCAATGGCAAGTTGTTTACTTTGGATACTGGACGAGAAGGGTTCCCAATGATGTTATCTAGTGGATGATCATGTGTCCATTTTCTGAGATATTCATGTGGTTAATGATGAGGAACTGATGTAGCAGAGTTTGGATCCCCTGATGAAGATGATTCAGGCGTTGGTTCAGGGGCAAATATGTTTTCAAATGAGGCATCTTCGAGGGTAGCAAAGGGGTTATCTCCATCATAATCAGCAGCTAAATTTGTACTGTTGAAGATTGAGGATTCAAAGATGAAGATGAGGATCGACAATTGGAGCTTCTTGAGATAGAGTCATTGATACAGATGGACCATCCATATTGGTTGGATTAGAAGCAGCTGCAGTTGGTGGTCCAGAATTGTCATTAGTCTGAGGTTCATAATATTCATCAAACATCGGATCAAACAATTTCTTCAAATCTTCTTCTGATGGAGGTATATATGGAGCTGTAGTGGAGTGATCGTGTACAAGAGAAGAACTAATGGGACTAATTGATAATGGTTGAGAAGTGGGTCCTGAACTAGATTGTCCTGGAGCCGTATGCTCAGACAGCTCATCGAACGTGACGTGAATATATTCCATGATGTCTCGGGTTCTTTTATTGTAGATTCGGTAACCCTTCCGGTTTGGTGCATAACCAACGAAAACTCCACTGTCCGTCTTAGGTTTCAATTTACCCAAATCTTGACCTTCATTAGTAGGATAGCATAAGGCACCGAACACAAGTAGAAAAGAAAGATCTGGTTTTCGGTTGTGGACAAGTTTGTAAGGAGTTTTTCCATGAGTTGTATGAATTAGGGAGCGATTTTGGGTGTAGCATGCAGTGGCAATGGCTTCTGCCCAGAGAAATATTGGAACCTTTGAATAAATCAGCATAGTTCTTGCAGCTTCTATAAGAGTTCGATTTCGTCTTTCAGCTACACCGTTCTGTTGAGGACTACGTGGAACACTTCTTTGATGACTGATTCCAATGCTTTCATAAAACTGACTCAGTTCTTGTTTACAAACTCAGTTCCATTGTCAGTTCGGACGATTCTGACTTTTTTATTAAGCCGAACCTGCAGCTGTTTAATAAGTTTGATGATGACGTCTGGAGTTTCATCCTTTGACCTCAAAAACTTAACCCAAGTAAACCGAGAGTAGTCATCAACCACGACTAGCACATATTTCTTCCTGTTTATAGTTTGCACTCTCATTGGTCCGCAAAAGTCCATATGAAGAGTATGTAGAACTTCCATAATTGAGTTTGTAGGTTTGGGTTTATGGGCATATTTCTTGCTTTTTCCCAATTGGCATACTGAACAAAGATGATCTTTTTCATATTTTAATCTGGGCAAACCTCTTACGAGGTCCTTTCTAGAGAGATCATTTATGGTCCCAAAATTCAAGTGATTGAGACGATGATGCCATAACCATGACTTTGTTTTAGAAGCCTTTGGCAACAAGTAGATTGGAGAAGACTTCATCATATCTTCGATAGAGATGGTGTACAGATTAGTGCCACGTGTTCTCTTTAAAATTTCAACACCATTCAGTTCTCTAATGAAGCAAGTGTGTTTTCTGAAGGCCGCTTCAAGATCAGAATCACAGAATTGACCAACAGAGAACAGATTATGACCAAGCCCTTCAACATAATATACCCGGGAGATCACACTGTCGCCAAATACATAATCTCCAAAACTCATAATTTCCCCCAAAGTGGTCATTCCCAAATCTAACAGTCCCAATGAATTTATTCACGAAGTTCATGAGCCGTGAGCGATCTCCAGTCATATGCTTTGAACAGCCTGAGTCCAAATACCACAGAACGATTTGTACGACCTGCAGTTGAATACAGACAAGTATGGATGACTGGATAATTTGGATCCCCATGCGAGATTGGGTTCCACTTGGTTAGTAAATGAGATTGGAACAGCCACATCAGAAATAGAAGCTATGACATCATTAGTAGTGGATGCAAGACTAGTAGAAGCACTTGGCCTATGTGTAGTATGACTACTTCTTAAAGGGATGATCCTACCTGTAGGTTTCCATTCCTTAGTGGGCATAGATATTCCTATTTGGACAAAATTTGTTAACTTTGAATGTTCGGCCAGTGGGTTTCCATTGATAACCTACATTATTGAACTTTCTCCCTGTAGGTTTCCAATAATTACTAACCTTTTTCCAAATTGGCTTTTTGGCATCCTTAACCTGTTTAGCACTTCTAACATTTTTGACTGGGGATTTAACAACATTTTTCAACTCATTCACAGCACATTCATGATAAATACCTAAAACCAAACATTCATTACATGTTTTACAAATAGTAGCATAATTCGAATTAATTACGGTACGCTTATAGCTAATACTAGAATCAACACGATTCGTTTTATTCAACTCAAACTTATTGTTCCTAAGGTGGTCTTCTACTTTCTTCCTTTGATCACTCTTGGCTTGCGAGGTCCTATCTTGCTTTGTATTGCCTAGAGGCTTTTACCCGCTTACCTTAGTGTCACTGATTACTCCTGTAAAAGGAATAATGGGAACATTAGTTGGTTTCACTACTTTTTGCATTCCTGATCTAGAAGTGCTGGGATCTGAGATTCTAGGAGGCACATCAAAGGTACAAATGCTTGAATTTCGGCATAGAACACGGCATAACAACACTATCATTCCTAGTACCAGTTTTAGGACATATAGCTATTAAACATTCTAAGAGCTCCTGAGATCGTTTGGCATATAAGCATGCAACCCTAATCGCATTATCATTTGGTTTCTCTATCTTATCCTCTTCAACAATCTCACAGATACATTCTAGACTATCCTTAAGGTACGAAGAATATGTTTGATATGCAAGTTCATTGTTTCTAAGATGAAGGGGAATATACTTCACAGTCATAGAATATTTAGCACAAGCAGGCACCTTTGGTGCAATATTATCACCACTGGTGATTGGCATATTCTCTTTTACCTGTCTCTTCAGATTCTCAATTTCATTTTGCAAAGAGGTTATCTTTTCATTGTTCTTTTCATGAGTGACCTTAATTGATTCATATAATTCTTTGAAATGTAGTTTAACTTTTTCATTTTTGGCTAGAAAACACTCATTTTCATGTTGTAATACATTAATGATGTTTTGAAGATGAAAATTTTGAGAATTCTGATAATCTAAAGGAGGAGGCATATAGGATCCAGTCACTTCATTCTTTTCTCCCTTCAATTGAGATATTTGGGCTTTCAACCTTTTGATCGTGTTGCACTGAGCTCGAATCTGTTCATCTCGTTTTTTTAATTCAAAAACTGCATCAAACTCAGGAGCATCCGAGGATGTCTTGGCATTCGAGGTTTTAACATTTTCTTTGAGATGTTGATATTTTAATTGCAAAGCAAGATATTCAACTTCCAATTTAGAAAATTGTCTGACCATGTTATCATGATCATCCCTTTCGATTTTATCATGCAATTTTGAATTCGAGGTCTCAAGCTCAATGACACGATCGTTGGAGACTTTCAAAGCAACAAATAATTCATGAAATTGAGAAGTGGTGATAGAATAATTTGTGACAGTGTAAAACACATCTTGAGCAATACATCTAGAAATCAAATTATCATTTAGGATGTGAAGATTCTTTCTCTCAATCTCATTACTTTTGAGCTCACATTCATAATCTCTGACCTCGTTTTCCATCTCATTAAACATTCTTTTCATATCTTTAACCTCAGTATCTATGGCCTTTTGAAGAGATTCAAATTGTACTTTTAGTTTTTTAAAGAAAGGCATGACCTCAGTTAGGTAACATTCTTTTATTTGCTCAAAACCCCTTTCCCTTCAGTAATTCCCGTTGGAGTGATTCTCTTCTTACATGTTTTCTCAAAGTCAACAAATAGTTGGTAAACTACATAGAGGCTGACTAATGTTTTGCTTTGAGTGGGAAGAGTTCTAGGCACTAAATGCATAGGTGTATTTGGAGGATACATAGTGGTTGGAGGCAATCTCCTACAAGGGGGATTCTTTTCAACTAGATCATCAGCTTTTTGCTTATCCATATCTTTCTTCCAAAACACTTGTTCAGGGGTCAACTGAGTCTGAGGTCTAAACTTATTGAAGGCAATCCAGTTTTCCTTAGCATAATTAGGTGTTTTGAATGTGATATTATACGCTATGCACCAAGGATTTTTTAGTTTATTATCCATTTTCTCCCTAGAGGCATCTTCTAATTTCCTATCTTCTTCAGTGCTTTCTACACAAGTAGGCTTTTGTTTAGGCTTAAGGATTTCATTTTCATCATAAATCACCTTTTGAGCAGCTTTTGCTTTCCTACCAACCTCAGGATTAGGTTCCTCTACAAGACTAGTACTATGCTCATCGCTTAACACTCTATGCTTATTGATCAAGTGAGCAGTCTGAATGGTGTTCCCTTGTACGTACAACTTGTTTTCAAGTTTGTTTTTCAAAGTTTTTAGGTTGGAAAAGTCATTTAAAAGTGTTGTTTCCTTAGCATTGAATTCCTATTTAAGCACTTTTACATTTTCATGCAGTTCTTGCTTTTGCTTAACAGTTTTTTTAAAATTTTCTTGTAAGGATTTTAACTCTTGTTTTTATATTTCTTCCCTAAAATTACCTTTTTTGATAAGTGTATGCATTTGGTTATCCATTTCCTGCTCACGGGTAGTCAACTCAAACTTAGAGCGTTGTTCGTATATAGCAATTTGTTCCTTATAGGCATTTAGTTCAGTGGTTATGGAATCATCAGGGACATATGCAGTTTATTCATCAAAATTATCGTCATCATTGACAGCAGAAGATGCATCGCTTGGTACAATTTCACTTTCATCTTGCTTCACATATTGATCGTATGGGACAACATTACTATTACTCATATTTTCAATATTTGATTCAATTGTTTCAGTTGATTGTACTTTGTTGTGAATCTTTTGTACATCAACCACATCGTATAGTTTTAATACCTCAGATATGATGGATTCCTTGGAGGGACTGGCTTGTTGAGGTGGAGAGACCATTGGTCTGATGTTAGCCATAAAGATGGTTTGTGCCGTTGGTTCATCATCAACATCAGGGTCAAATGCATCACAATCTGCCACTTGAAAGACATTGGGATTGTTCTGGGCCACACCATACACTGGTTGTTCATCCACATCTGCATCATAAGTTTTGGCATTTCCCTCAGCAAGAAACAACAACTCTTCCTCATCCAACACTGCTATATTGTCTTGAGCTTGCACTAATAGCATCTTATCCCTGAAGTACTCAGCATTCTGTGTGCGTTTTGGTTGAGTGCAGTTCCTAGCAATGTGTCCTTCCCCTCCACAGTTGTAGCACTTGATTGGCTTCCCTTGACCTTGAGCCGCAGTCCTTCCTCAATTCTGATTTCCTATATAACCTGCACCGGCTCCTGCATTCCCATAACCAGCTCCAACCCTAACATTTCTTTGCTCATTATGTGGTAGATAGGCATTCTGCCTTCCTTGAACGCTTTGCACTACTACCCTTCCATCTTTAACCATAGAATGATTGTGTAGGTTTGATGCAGTTCTGAGATGATTGTTGGTGTGAGGAGTAAGGTTCAGGTTTTGCTTAACCATTAGAGCCAATTGATTGACAAGGTTTTCCATGAATGAGTCTGAAGGCTTATATCCTCTATCCGGAATAAGTTTGTGATTACCATTCCCAGTAGGTATAACTTGTGATGCTGATAACATCAAATAGTCCTGAATATTAAGTGTCAATTTCCCCCGATAATGCTTGTAATTTATATCATTTATATGGATTTACGCTTGTTTTCCATTGTTTTCCACTTTCAGGTAAATTACGAGCATTGAAGCTAAAGAGACGCGGAATTGGAGAAATATCAAAGATTTATCATAGTATGCTGACTTTGAAGAAGTTACGGCATAACTCATCTCTCACATTACGCCGTAACTAAAGCGTGACTCAGAAAACCAACTCATCAGAAGGTTACGGCCTAACTCTCCCCAAGGACTACGACGTAACTCTATTAGGTCAAATGGGGTTCAACGCCGCTGATAACTATGCCGTAACTATTACACCAACTACGGCGTAACCAAGTATTATTGAAGAATACTACGTAACCATTCATTAGGTTACGCCGTAACCAGCAGATCTAGTGCAAAGTACGAAGGAATTTAAGGTCACGGTGCAACTCTTATATTAGTTACGCCATAACCCAGATCTGGCCTATAAATACCCCACGATTTCCAGCATTTCAAAGCATCCCATTCCACACATCACAACCAAAGAACGTGGGAAGAAGCCAAAGGTAGGTCTAGAGGAGCATACGGAGCTGTCTCCAAGGGAGAAATCACTCCCCTACGATAAGCATTAGCATTTAATCTTTTCTTTACTTTCGATTCATGTATTTCGTAACCTTGAATATTGAATTGATTTGTATGGTTAATATGAGCGGCTAAGCACCTCTTGGTGCTGGCCTGGTTATGATTCCTTAATTGTTTTGTTTATGCTACATTACTTCCGCATTATTATTTCTAAGTGTATGCATGCATAGTTTATTGGTAGCTACCCTTGTTTCGGTAGTTTTGAATGGCGGTAGAGGCCAATTGCCTAGGAGATATGACCAACTGACCCTAGGTGAGCGAACTGAGACGGGAAGGGTAAGATATGACCAACTGACGACCCTTTCTACTTGTGCGATTTGACCAACTGATCACCTACCGTTTGGATGAACTTAAGAATTAAGGGGTGAGTGTTTAAGTTGCTAACGCCCGGGCACTCACTATTATAAATCTAGCATGTAGCAGTACTATATGACTTGGTTTAGGGGACCAGGAACAACAGGACTTATGAGGGGACACCTGACTTCTCCTGTGGTAGCATCTTTGCTGATAGGTTAGGGCGAATTTGGAGCAGCTGACATCAGTAATACGGCAAGAAAAAAAGGAATTAACAAATGGATGAATGAGTGCCAACGAGTAGTGGAAGTCGGGCAAGTCCAAAGGCCCCCATAGAAGCCCCGCGGCTCTGAGACTAACTTAAAGACTCGTAAATAAAGAAAAGTGCTCTTTCGGGAGACAACCCAAATTATCCCTTTATTTTATATTGTTTTCATTTCTGTAGGGTTTTGTGTTTTCTAACCATTTTTGCAGGAAATGAGGAAGTAATTACTGCTGCAGTTTGCTGATCTGACCATAGTTACGGCATAACTCATCTTTGTGATTACGCCGTAACCTACCTTTTTCAGCAGAATTTTAGACGCATTACCAATTACGGCGTAATACCATCTCAGTGGTTACGCTGTAGCCACTCGCTTTGCAGCTTATGTCAGGTTTTGCCAGTTACGGGGTAACTCCCTCAAAGAGTTACGATGTAACCTTCCTCTGCTTTACTTCTTTCATTTTAAAACACAATAACCTTGTATTAGTAATTTAAATGAACTTTGTGGGTGTGTTCCCTGTAAACCCTCACGAGATTTCACTCGTCCACTTAGGACACCAAGTGGTTTAAAAGGCTTGTTACATATGCTAAGTGCAACCGTGATTCCTACGAAAGTGAGTTAGGTTTGTTTTTCATTTTTCATTTTTTCTTTTTTAGAATTATGCTTGTTGGTAGTGTGATTTCAGGGATTGAAGTTTGTTCATGACGCTTATACGAAGGCACGTCTCCTTTTCGTGGGCCATCTTTCTTTTTGGAGAAAATTTCAGGGAAGTTCTCGCTCTAATTCTACTTTTCTCTTCACCTTTATTTAATGCTTAGTAGAAAAGGGACTTTGTACAAATCAAGTGGGGGGACGGGAGTAGAATTATCTCTTGAACATTATTTTGCCCTCGTTTTTCTAGTTTATTTTGAAAAATATTGCATTCTTAAAATTTTGACATGTTTTTATTAACCTAACTAGATTAGACCTTAGCCGAGCACATACAACCCTTGATATTATATGATGAGATTAGCCTTATCCGTTTCCAATATTTTACCCCAAATCCACCAAATTATGAGTGTGCCGGTAGCTTGTAAACTTTAGAACTTGGCCATTACATCATTTCGAGACCATAGACGAGGTATGTTGAGTTAGCTGATGTATTTTGACTTTTCAGTTTTAGAAGGCAATATTATAGGATTATCACCCAAATAGCCTACAATTGTGTGTCTATCGATTAGTCACCTCGACTTCTCGACCCCCATGTGAAACCCTTTTGTTGCACCCACCTTTGGTGCAAGATACCCCTAGATACACCCATCTGAGCCATTCCTTTCATTTTGTTAACCCTACCCTGTAGTCTTTATTTGTGATTGGGAAGTCATCATTTGCCTAAGTTCAAGGTGCAAGTGGAAAGGTTCGGAAATCAGGCTTTCATCGACGACATATTCCTGAAGATCATTGAAGACCCCACGAATTCCCATTGTTCATCTCAAGTGGGGGGATATTATGTTTAGTTATTATTGTTATGTTGAAAAAAAATAGTTGTTATGTTTTTTAGTTATTGTAAAGTGCGATTTTATAAGCACTATGTTATGAGCTTGATAGATTTAGTATCGAGGAGGCCACCTCGGTCACATTTGTAGATTGGAGTTGGTAATTATGCCAAAAGTTGAAGAAAAAGGTAGTGTGCCCATCACGATGTCCTCTAATGACACATCTACCTAGTATTTCATGATCCGGTTTCTTGACTTCAAAGCTTGAACTTTGGGCGGACGGTAATTTAGACTACCTGCTTGTTTTTATTTTACACCATTTATATATCCCATGTCTTATCCTACCCTTTAGTCATGAAGCGTGTCTAGGTGATGCAGCGAGCAATCTTTGGTGTCTTGGCCATGGATTTGGTCATGTATCATTGATTTTGTCCACTTCGCCGTGACATGTTAGTAATGACGAGTCACCCCTTAACCTTTGTCATGTCTACCCATATTGCCTTCGAGAATTGTTAGCCCATAACTCTAGTGGTGGAGATTTGTGTAACCTCCAAGCTTATGATAGAATACATGCTATGACTGTGCAATTGAGTGATCACCCCGAAATTGACACATAGAATAGTTGAGAGATTTGAGTGTTTTGTTCCCATTTAGTGAGGTGTTCGGCTTTGTTTTATTCTAGCATAAGGGATTTGTAAACTTATATTTTCCAGGTTTTGGGAGATATCTTTTAAGGAATCTTTCTAATAAGGTCTACTTGAGGGCAAGTAGAGTTCAAGTGGGGGATATTTGATAACATCAAATAGTCTTGAATATTAAGTGTCAATTTCCACCGATAATGCTTGTAATTTATATCATTTATATGGATTTACGCTTGTTTTCCATTGTTTTCCACTTTCAGGTAAATTACGAGCATTGGAGCTAAAGAGACACGGAATTGGAGAAATATCAAAGATTTATCATAGTATGCTGACTTTGAAGAAGTTACGGCGTAACTCATCTCTCACATTACGCCGTAACTAAATCGTGACTCAGAAAACCAACTCATCAGAAGGTTACGGCGTAACTCTCCCCAATGACTACGACGTAACTCTATTAGGTTAAATGAGGTTCCACGCCGCTGATAACTACGCCGTAACTATTACACCAACTACGGCGTAACCTAGTATTATTGAAGAATACGGCGTAACCATTCATTAGGTTACGCCGTAACCAGTAGATCTAGTGCAAAATACGAAGGAATTGAAGGTTACGGCCTAACTCTTATATTAGTTACGCCGTAACCCAGATCTGGCCTATAAATACCCCACGATTTCCAAGATTTCAAAGCATCCCATTTCACACATCACAACCAAAGAACGTGGGAAGAAGCCAAAGGCAGGTCTAGAGGAGCATACGGAGCTGTCTCCAAGGGAGAAATTACTCCCCTACGATAAGCATTAGCATTTAATCTTTTCTTTACTTTCGATTCATGTATTTCGTAACCTTGAAAATTGAATTGATTTGTATGGTTAATATGAGCGGCTAAGCACCTCTTGGTGCGGGCCTAGTTATGATTCTTTAATTGTTTTTTTTGCGTTTACATTACTTTCGCATAATTATTTCTAAGTGTATGCATGCATAGTTTATTGGTAGCTACCCTTGTTTCGGTAGTTTTGAATGGCGGTAGAGGCCAATTGCCTAGGAGATATGACCAACTAACCCTAGGTGAGCGGACTGAGACGGGAAGGATAAGATATGACCAACTAACGACCCTTTCTACTTGTGCGATTTGACCAACTGATCACCTACCGTTTGGATGAACTTAAGAATTAGGGGGTGAGTGTTTAAGTTTCTAACGCCCGGGCACTCACTATTATAAATCTAGCATGTAGCGGTACTTAATGACTTGGCTTAGGGACCAGGAACAACAGGACTTATGACTTCTCCTGTGGTGGCATCTTTGCTGATAGGTTAGGGCAAATTGACCACATGTTGTCCTCTCGACTTTGACCCCACCTGAAGTAATTGGAAGTAAGTAGACGTAGACATTACTAGCTAGGAGGATTAACTAGGTTAGCACCACTTTCCTCTATTGATTAAACATTTGCCTTTATTTGCTTTAGTAGTTAGTTAATTAATTCCTTATCGAAATCATTATTAATCTGTGACACCTTGACTTAGTAATAATCCAACACACATAGCTCTTGGGACGACCTCGGTTTTACCAAATACTACACTACACACGACCGGGTACACTGCCCGTTAGTGCATTAGGATAGACCATAGGTATAACAAGACTTTATAAATATTAAAATCTGGTCAGTAAAACCTGCATCAGATGCTTTGGTAGTTATTATCACATTTGTATAGAATGCAGTTGAGTCATTTGAAGAACTTGCATCTCCAGCGTTGGTATTGAACTTTTCCATGATCATTCGTTCAAATGCAGCATGCTTCTCATGTTGGAGCAGATAAGCATACAATTGCTCGTAATTGGTGTTCATCAATCCTTTGTTTAGTTTGACTACTACGACAAATTTGTGCCATTCATGATTCATGTTTTTCACAAACTTTGAATTGAGCTGGATATTTGGCATTACCATTTTGATATTCCTCATATCATTCACAAGCTTGTGGAATCTCACATAATATTCTGTAACACTTCCCCTGGATTCATCTTAAAGTTCTCAAAGTCATCATACAACTGACTTAAAGTTCTCAAAGTCATCATACAACTGCACAAATCATCCGGGACCAACATAATGTTAGGATTTAGAAAATCCGTTAGTTAAAGTGTCGGTCACCTCAAGTATATGTATTGATGAGTGTCTAAATACTCATCATTTTGTTCCCATTTAAACTACAAAAACTGCCAAAAACACTTTGAAAAGTCATAAAATACTACAAATATCATTGGAATGTGTTTTTATGTGATTCAGACACAAAAAGATTGAAAACAGGTGAAAAACAAGCAAAGTTCACATAATTGTCATTTTCAGTCCCTGAAGTTTCACAAATTAGCAAAATTAGTCCCTGAAGGTTTAAATTGGAAGAAAAGTCAACATAAGTCCTTGGGATATCAAACTTGTTCATTTTTAGTCCCTGGATGAAAGTTTTCTAAAATTGGCAACTTTTACCCCTCAAGTTTCAAAAATGGCAAAATTAGTCCTCGGGTATTTAAAAATGGAAATTTATCAAATATTACCCTTGTACTATTCATCATTGGCAATATTACCCCTTTTGAAAACTTTTGGGAATTTACAGTTTCAACCCTTCACAATTCAGAAAATTACAATTTTGGTCCTTGGGCTTTTACCACTTAAACCAAACGGATCCTTTTTATTATATATAAACCCAAAACAAAACCCAATACCCCTTATAACTCCTCAGGCCCAACACCAAAAGCCCACAAAAACAAAACCCAGTTACTAAACCTGTGGTTTGACCACAGGTCAAACACCATCCTCACTTATCCCTTCCCTCCACCTCACTGAACCTCCATAGCCACCTGGTTTTGCCACCTGTTCCTACCACCTCATCACCAACTCACTTTTTCCTGTCCCCCTACTCTCCCCTCTCATTCCTTCCACCTCATCTACTAGCCCATGACGCAGTTAATGCATCTCCATTACTTTACCTCAAAACCACCTCACAAAACTGGTTTTCTTCACCAAAACACCAACTTGGCCACTAAACCTTATTTTCCTTGTCTCCTCCACCTCTACAATCCTCCAAAGTGCATTAATTGCAAAAATTCGGCTACAAGTTACATAAACCACTTTTGGCGCCAAATTGCATTTTAAAGGCTAGGATACGTTTGACTACACCAATGGCCAAGATTGCAAGTGGGATATGTTCAGAATCAAGTGGGGAAGCCTCAGAGTCAATATATATCAAGGAAAAAGAAGCTGTGATGATGTATGTAGATTTTTAGTTATTTTCAATATCGTATTAGTTAATTTCCAAATTTCCAATGTATTTTTAAGCTTCTAAGTTGTATCCTTAGCATTTTCAGTGTACTAGAAACCATTTTCAACCAGTTAATCAGAGTTCCATTTGCTTAATTCAGTTTATGTATTTTTACTTGAAAATCTCAAATCCAATTATAGTTGTTAAAAGTTATTGTTCAGTGTTTGTTTAAGCTCATTCAAGCTCATTCATAAGCTTTCTCAAGCTTTCAAGTCATTTGAAGCAATTTAATTTAAGAAACTTAAAAAACAAATAGGATAAATAGTTGAAAAAATCAAAAATCAAGGAAAAAGAAACAAGAAAGCTGTAGCAGTGTTGAATATTGGATGGAAGCTGGTTTAGTACCTCAGGGGAGGTGTTAGGATAGTTATTTGTCAATGGTTCACAGTTTCCACCCCTTGATCACTTGTGAGCTCATATTTCAATTTTATGCTTGATAATGTAGACTAGTTTAATCTCTGTTTATGTTTGTGTTTTTATGCTTTTATAAGCTTATTGCATCATATTACAGCTCTGTGATTCAAATTCATGGTCTTAATCAATGTTTCTATATGAAAATCTCATTTTCATGATTTTTAAGGTGTGTTTGGAATAGTGGTTTTAACCACTGTGTTCTTTATTCTAGTTGTTGTTTGTGATTTATACATGTTTCATTAGGCTAAGATAGCTCAGTCAAACCACTAAAATAGGGCTTGTTCACTTTAAGGTCAAAATTCCAAATCCAATCCCTTGACAGTTAACTGTCAAGGATTTACAAGTCCAAATCCTTCATGTTGGTGCATAATTAGTAGAATCAGCTTAAATTAGTCTTTAATTAACTCAATGCAACATAATCAGTGAACAAATCAAGTCTAAAGTTCATAAAAGTCAGCCTTGTTCTTATTCTCAAAAAGTCAAAAGTTGCTTGTATTTTGAAATGGTCTGATCTTTGTAGATTTTTAATAACTTTGTTTTGAGGTTTTAGCTTATCATCTTTTGCAATATTATAGTCCCCTAACTTGTGCTTGAGCTTGTATTTTTATTATATTTTTGTGATTTTTATTGTGGGCCCCACACAGCTTCAAAGTGAGCTGCAGGGAGTGTTACCTCCCCTGTGCAGCTGCTGCACCACCACCACAGTCACCATCACCACCACTTTGGTGGGTTCCACAGGCCATATCAGTGGGCCCCAGTGGTGGTTCTTGTTTCCATTGTGTTCACCACCTTGCTGTCTCAACATTTCAACCAAAGTTTGGACCTTAACCCCTGTGGACCCCACCTGTTTTGGGTCTGCAAGTTCTGTCCCAGAACTGTGTTGAGCCAAGAAACCTAAGTGCATATTTTGAGCTTGTGGCTTATTCAATTGGCTTATTTGGTTGTTTCTTACTTATATTTGTCCACTATTCTTGTTTACACCTTAATATACCCCTGTGGAACCCACATAAGCCATTTCAAGCTTATTTTTAGTCATCAACAAAAGTCAACTGCTAAAGGGATTTAAGGTCTAAACTGCTTATTTTTAAGCTCTGTTCATTTTGTCTTTTTAAAAGTTTATTATTTTAAGTAGTTAGATAGATTTCAAAAAGAAAAACCAAAAAAATCCACTTTTTAAAATAGTGATAGCTTCTATTTAATATAATTTAGTTTTTTTTTTCAGCTTATTATTAAGCACTTATATGTTTTTATATTTTTCTTAAGTTTCTGTCATATTAAAGTATTTTTAGGAATTTTCTCAGATTTTTCCTTTGTCATCTAGTATTTTTAAATAATTAATAATAGTAAAATTAATTTTTATTAAGTAAAACCATGTTTTTATATTTTTCCTAGCTTTTATATAATATAAAATAATTTTAGGAAATTTTTCATAATTTTTACTGTTCATCTTCTATTTTCTAGAATTTAATTAGTTTAAATAGTTTTTAATTAATAATAATTAAATAAATAGTTATAAAAATAATTTTAATTTTCCAATAATTTTATTTTATTATTAGGATTGTAAAAATATCATTTTCATATCCGTAGGTGTTTTATTCTTTTAAATTTACGTTTTATTTTGTACGTTTACGTAAAATTCAGTAAACATACGCGTTTTAGGTTTTAACCGTTAAACGTTTTTAAATATAGAATTAGAAGGACTTCAAAGTCTTTATTAGATTTAATTTCCTTAGTATAATCAATCATAACCCCTTTCCTGTTCAATATCACCCGATCACTACGCGTTTAGCTATTTAATCGCACAGCTCGTGGGACTTAACGACCCTGTAAACACTATACTCCTCTAGACTTTATTGCATTCTGTTCTGAGCTGTTTGACTTTTATGGTTGACCATTCACAAGTGGTTGACTAATAAAAGATAGACCGCTCGGAGCGAATCAAATTTTGGCGCCGCCCGGAGCTGTGCTAATAATATTACGTTTAGCAGATTAGTGATTTGAATATTCACTCCTTGTTCATACCATCTATATATATTTATATTTTCTTATAAAAATCCAAAAACATCTTAAAACATATAAAACACAAAAATATTGTTCTTTTGTTTCTACATATATATAAAAGATAAAAATTAAAAAAAAAATATTTTCCGTTTTCTTTGCTTAATAAATACATAAAAATCAACCACCGCAAACCAAGGCAGAACACCTACCAACTGGGGGTGTGAACATTAATAAGTTCCCAATCTTAAAGATCAAAACTTGCCTTTGTATCCTTGTGAGTGGTGTACCTTTTTCAAAGAAGCCATTCATCTTGTGATTATTGGTTCAAGTTCACTTGTCGTTTTGCCTCGCATTTGTTTTTGAAAACTGATTTTTATACTTAGTGCATGCGCACTCGTTCTTCCAGCTCCACAAGTCCACTTTCGAGCTTGTAAGTATTCCACGTAGACGTAGAGGACGTTCGCTCCTTCAGCCGTGACGAGGAACGTCCTAGCACCACCACCCCCTGTCCGTAATGGCGTAAGATAAACCGATGAAAAAGCTTCTCCAAGCACCCATCGAGGGTTACGGAGATGCCATTGTTGTCCCAGCCATCGTGGTTGATACCTTCGAGCTCAAAACCGGGTTGCTTAATCTTGTAACCCAAAGCCAATTTTATGGTTTTGAGCGGACGACCCTCATGCACATATTCGATGGTTCAACAAGATTGCATCGACCATCAAATACAATAATGTCCCACATGAAGCAATTAAGCTTCTTCTGTTCCCATTCTCTTTAGAGGAACAAGCCCGGATTTGGCTTGAGAAACAACCCCTCGTTCCATTGAGACATGGGAGGATTTAGTCACTAAGTTTGTTAACGAATTCTATCCTCCATCCCGAACTACAAGTCTTAAGAATGAGATAATGAAATTCACTCAAAGATTTGATGAATCATTCGGTGAGGCATGGGATCGTTATAAAGAGTTGTCTCAAAGTGTCCGCATCATGGTTTTTCCAAGTTAATGCAAATGGATACTTTCTACAATGGTCTGAGCCAAGCTGACCAAGACTCTTTAAATGCCTCCGCGGAGGTAATTTCCTGAGCAAGACCACAAAAGAAGCCTTGCAAATCATTGAAAACAAGTCCCAGTCCGCCCGGTTACGAACAAAGACATATCGGCCTCTCTCTAATGCAGACCTTCTACTTCATCTCACGTGAATATATCTAGCACCGATGCTAAGATTGACAAACTCACGGATGCTTATTCGTGCTTTGGTTCTTGCTAACCAAAAGAAAGTCACTTTCACACAAACACCATCACATGGTGAAGTGAAGAAAGTCGAGGTCTGTGTCACTTGTGGTGGCCCTCATGCATACTACAAATCGCCACGATGGTAGTCCATTTGAAGCCAATGCTCTAGCCGGTATTTCACATCAGGGAGGTAATCAATACCGTCCTCAAAATGAACCACACTACCGTGCTAATACTTATCGTGGACCACCCGGTTTTAGCCAGAATCCTAACATGCAAAACCGGAATCAGAACCAACCTAGAATGAACCAAGGTTATCAAAATCAAGGTAATTTCTATCCTGGACCAAATCAAGGTTTCCAACATCAAGGAAATTTTTATCAAAACAATTTCAATCGAGGGAATCAATTTTAGGGAAATGTGAATCCTAACCAAGGGAATTTTCAACAACAAGGTTATAATCAAAACATACGACCTCAAAATTTCCCTCCACCTCCTCCAGTATCAACATCTGATGAGCTTTTAAAACAATTCATGAAGTCTCAAGAGGAGACAAACATATTGTTGATCACTCAGATCGCTGAACTAAAGAAGTCTTTAAATGATCAACCCTCGGGTTCAGGAAAACTTCCAAGCAACACGATCGCTAACCCGAGGGGCTTATGCTAAAGCGATCACAAGAAGAAGTGGTGTATCATACGAAGGACCCATTGTTCCTCCTACCTCTTCTTCTTCTTCTCTTAAGGTAGTGGAACGTGAACATGAGGCGACAAAGGACAAGGAACTTCCTACTAATAACGGAGGTACCAACGATGTCCAACCTCAGGTTATCCTGAAACCCAAGTCTAAGCCAGAGTTGTTTTTATTCACATGACATCTTGGTTGAAAACCAGAAACCCAAATCCTCTATTCCTTACCCATCACGTTTAAATGAACAGAAGCTCGCAGAAAGCTACTCAACAAATGGAAAAGTTCTTCCAAATATTTCAAGAACTACACTTTGACATCAGCTTCGCGGATGCTATCATTCTGATGCCCAAGTTTGCATCAACAATCAAACAGTTGTTAAGCAACAAGGAAAAACTGTTTGAGATGGCGAAAACTCCACTAAACGAGAACTTCGCCAGCAGTTATCTTGAAGAAGCTTCCCGATAAGCTTGGAGATCCTGGAAATTTTCTCTTACCTTGTGTATTTCCATGAATGGTTGAATGCTTTGCCTTAGCCGATCTTGGTGCAAGCATTAACCCGATGCCTCATTCAGTATGGAAGAAACTTTCTCTTCCAGACCTTACTCCTACATGCATGACTCTCGAGCTTGCAGATCGTTCAATATCCCGCCCACTTGGCATTGCCGAGGACGTATTTGTGAAAGTAGGAAAGTTCCATTTTCCGGTGACTTTGTAGTCGTTGATTTCGATGCTGATCCACGGGTTCCTCTCATTGTTGGACGAGGATTCCTAAGGACGGGCCATGCCCTTATTGATGTATTTGAGCATGAAATCACATTACGTGTGGGTGATGAAGCCGTTACCTTTAACCTCGATCAAACTTCGAGGTACTCCTCAAACTATGATGTCAATCGATTAACCTAATCGATGTAATTGATATTGCTTCATAGGAGTACTCTCAAGAGTTTCTTGGGTATTCTCATAATTCTGTGAGTAGGGATCCCACCACATCTTCTCAACCTATCATTTCCGACCCTTCCCCTTCTCTCACTCCGTTTGAAGGAAGCGACTTCATCTTGGAAGAGATTGAAGCATACTTGTCTAGTGATTCGGTTTCATGGGAAATTGATCACGCTCCAATTGACATTGAGGGGGACATTCTTCTCCTTGAGAAGTTGCTCAATGATGATCTGTCATTAATCCCCCACACTAGTGATTCAATTCCAGATGAGTTTAATAACAATGAGATTAATTTGGAGGGAGATATTCTTCTTCTTGAGAAGTTGTTAAATCAGGACACTTCTCCTCCACTCCCTCCCGTTGAGCTTCATAATAAGGAAGTTAAGTCAGTTGAGAAACGAAGAATTTCCCGAGGTAGAACTTAAGGACTTACCACCTCATCTCGAGTATGCATTTCTTGAGGGTGATGATAAATTACCCGTCCTTATTGCTCGAGATTTGAGTAAAGATGAGAAGACTGCTCTCATAAAGGTTTTGAAGTTGCACAAGCAAGCAATTGCTTGGAGACTCTCCGACATCAAGGGTATTAACCTCAATTTTGTACGCACAAGATTTTATTGGAGGATGATTTCAAACCAGCAATCCAACATCAGAGAAGGGTGAATCCTAAGATTCATGAGGTTATCAAACAGAAGGTTCTCAAACTTCTTGATGCTTTAATTTACCCGATCTCTCGATAGTCCTTGGGTCAGGCCCCATCCACTGTGTTCCAAAAAAGGGTAGCATAACTGTTGTCACAAATGAAGAAAACGAGTTAATTCCAACTCGATTGGTTACGGGATGGCGTGTGTGTATTGACTATCGCAAGTTAAACGAAGCCACCCGTAAAGACCATTTTCCTCTACCCTTCATGGACCAAATGCTTGAGAGATTAGCGGGGAACGAATACTATTGTTTCCTAGATGGTTTCTCGGGGTATTTTTAGATCCCCATTGATCCACAGGATCAAGAAAAGACCACATTCACCTGCCCATACGGAACTTTTGCCTACGCACGCATGCCTTTTGGCCTATGTAACGCTCCTCGCACGTTCCAACGATGTATGATGGCAATTTTCCACGACATGATCGGAGAAACAATGGAGGTGTTTATGGATGACTTCTCGGTCATTGGGGACTCATTTCAAACATGTCTCCCATTTAGATAACATGCTAAAACGGTGTGAAGACACCAATCTTTGTCTAAATTGGGAGAAGAGCCATTTTATGGTTAAGGAGGGTATTGTCCTTGGCCATAAGATTTCCAAAAATGGGATTGAGGTTGACAAAGCTTAAAGTGGATGTCATTGCCAAATTGCCTCATCCTACTACCGTCAAAGGTATTAGGAGTTTTTTGGGTCATGCCGGTTTTTATCGCAGATTCATACAAGACTTTTCTAAAATCGCCCGGCCTATGACTCATCTCCTTGAGAAGGATGCTCCTTTTATCTTCTCACCTGAGTGCATCGAAGCATTTGAAACATTAAAGAAAAAGCTTACGGAAGCACCCATTCTCGTTTCCCCCGACTGGGATTTACCCTTTGAACTCATGTGCGATGCAAGTGATTTTTGTAACACCCCAACCCGACAAGGGTAAAGATATCACAAATACGGTTTCATATCAGAACCTTAAGTACTATACAATAGCGGAAACCTTTACAAAACTTACAAAAGAAAATATAAATAACTTAATAATCAAAATAAATCTAAGATCCCTATTTCAAATCTTGCTCTCATCTCTACTCTCAACCCAGATCAGCTATCCCATAAGCTCATCTTGAATGCTTAATACCGCCGCAGAAAAGAAAATGCGGCTGAGCTTACAAAGCCCAATGAACAGATATAACAGAAACGAAAACTAAACAAAATGGAAATACAAAATAAAACAAAGAAACGAATAACGAAGTCACAACGGAATAAGATCAATGAATCATTGAAGATTTTGCGTAAACACAGTCATACAGAAATCCGGAAGAACAAATAGCAATTAAGAACAAACACATATCATATTGATGACACCAACGCAAATGCATCAAGATAACCAACATCAACTAAAACAGGAATTTCAAGCACATATGAGCCAACCGAAATATCAAAAGGCTAACGGAAACAATTTCTAGAAAGTAAACATGGCATTCATACAAGTCAATTAATCTACATGTAACACACTTAATCCAATATTGTAGCAGCGGGAATAGCAGTCAAATCATGGCAATCACACATGCAAGTAGAAAACATAGTAGGAAAACTATAACTAAATAAGCAAAAGACATAGCGTAGCAATTAGCAAATTATCAAAACAGATATCATAATTAAACCATTTCCCAGATCAAACCTTAATATAAGCAAGGTCTAAACATAGCAGATCAATCATAAGCGACGTGATAACTAACGGATAGACAAAGTTTACAAAATTAACTGAACAATCATACATACTAAACTTTCAGGATACTCAACTTCACACTAGCACATTCATCTCACAGATCCACGAATTCACGTAACGATAAACTAACATAACATCAGATGATAACATGCGAATCATATTTAAACATATTAATCATATCCTAGCATAGTAGACGGTAGTCACTTAAACATACAAAAGCATAACCACATATAATAACATATAATAAGCCTAGCACATAGTTATAAACACTTGAACATACCGAATCAAAATCGAATACTTAATACGAAATAACAGATAAAGATTTAGTTAACTACCACGAGCCCTGAACATATCATATCAGAAAATATCTTTCTTATTCAGAAGGTAATCTCATAAACTAATTGGAGTAGCTAGCTCCTAGAATTTTGTGAAGACGCGTATTGCACACCGACATCATTCACCGTAAACATATCGATAACAGATGACGATCTAGGATGCATCCATATGCCCCAACAGACGGATAGTGGCCATACTATCAATAAACAGATAACGTAGAAAGGACGTGGCGTAACATCACTCTACTACCCTAGAGTCATGTCGAGGTGCATCATCGACACGGACATGGAATCCCCATGACTAGTTAAATATTGGCTCGGGTATCAAACTAACTTAGGTCAAACAAATTTTCATAAATGACACAGATCATAATCAAACACAAAGTTCAACAGATAACATATCAGATAACTCATATCATAAGGTTCATATTTAAATATTCAGAGGTCAGAAATTCATATCACAATCACAAATCGTACATTCATAATTGGAAGTTCATAATTAAACATAGTAAGGTTCTACAATTGTGCCCATCAGAGTCTTCACAATACAAGTTCAAATCAGATATTACATGGTTCAATAAAACAAGAGTTCAGATGAGCAAAGATCAAACAATCGAAAAGGGTTCATAGCAACGGCATCGGAAACCCTAATAAGTAAAATAGGAAAGCTAACGAAACGAACGTCATAAGGAACCTTTACTGAAAAGGTCGGAATATCTGTACCTTAACGCAAATGAGAGAAAAGCAAACGAATGAGTGAATCACGAAGATATAACGTCGCGTCTCCTCCAACGAATCTACACGGATTATGATTTATTTAAGACTTATTAGCATCATTAAAGTTATAACGGATTCATCGCATTAACATTCTTAGAGTTGTGAGTATATCCTTATTCTTAGTGGCGGACGGAAATTACGACATTTTTAGAGTATTAATTATTAATTAGCTAGACCTATGGGTTGCAAAAGACAACGGTAAACTTAAGGGTTTAATATGATAAATATCTTATTTGAGGACTTATATGGTCATCATTCAAAGTATAGGGTTTATAAATGTCAAGAATTGATTTTAGGACTCTCTTCCAAAATAGTTTACACAAGCCTACATAACCTTACGTGATTGACCACGACTCACATGTAACATTGTTCGAATACAAACTTAATGAGACCATGCATACAATACTTTCAATTCATGACACTTAGTTTCTTACATAAAATTATAACTCACGAATGTTTACATCACGCTTAGTACTAGCTCATTATACTCTTAATCAATAGTTAATTATGACTCCAAGACTTACCATTCTCACATGAAATAACAAATTTACACATTTAGCTTTTAACCCTAATCGACTTCTTATTTATGTTCTAGGGTTTTCCTCATACTTTTAATACTATTTAATACGCTTTAATTGACAGGTTACGTCTTTTAATAACCCATACCCTTGACCTAGGACTTATGAAAACTCAAACGGAAGTTAACTCAGACTCATGCATGCCTTTACACTAATAACTCACATATAATGACCCTTTACCCTACGTTGTTTTCCTGACTCCTAGACAAGTCGACACACATACATACACCTACGTTTAACCATTCTCAAGTCAACCCAAGTTCACATATACTTTAACCATGCGTTAACTCATACATATATAATACATGTTTATGATTTCATACGACCGTACTCAAGTTACTTGCTAACCGGTTAATATACATAATCGATACGTATATATATAGATTTCGGAAGACATGAATACGTAACACATTTAAACGACAAAGCTCATATGTTTCACAAACCCTTATACGCATGACTCTAATTAATTCCTATGATTCGGTTACCATTCTATACGTGGCTCGTTAACATGTATGTTTTATACACATAACCAAATCATACATATAACTCGTTCAAATCATGTGGCTCGACTCATACCTATGGTCCGATTCATATGTGTATCGACACACCAATTTTAAGGATTTTACGTTTGCATGTTAACATAAGTGAGACGAAAGGAGAAACGTTGTTATACCTTGGCACTTGCGTCGTATCAAGCACACACGCACCCAAGGGGAATAGCAGCTTCGATCGGAAAAGAGAAAGGAGCAAGAGAATGTGCCGTGACTTTGTGTAGACTAGGGTTCCAAAAGTTGAGGTTTGTGTTTATATATATATATGCACCGATCGGGTCATAAGGGTTTGAGTGTGGGCTTCGGCTCAACAAGGGAAAAAGGAAAGAAAAGAAAACAGTCCGTGGGCTTCTGGGTGTGTCCTCGGTTCACAAACCCAACCGGCTCACAACCCAAACTTGGCGAGACCATGGGCTCACGTTGGACTCTCTCGGCTCACAAAAGAAACAAGACCCAAGGCTCGTCTTGCAAAAGAAAACGACCAATTAACTTATTTGTGTGACTTTTAAATTTTTCCGTCGTACCAAGGTTGTTTATTTAACATACTCGCGTTAGGTTTTTAAATATTCATAAGTTAGGTTTTTTAGTTTCGTTAAATAAATGTTATTATATTTTACGTATTTTAAAAAAAATTTGATTTCAAGGGTAAAATAGTCTTATTATGCGTTTATATTTTTAGGGTTTTACAACTCTCCCTTCTAAAAAGAAAATTTCGTCCTCGAAATTGGACAAGACGGAACAAAACAGCAAACAAATGCGGATTTCAGAGTTTCGAGGAAATTAAAACAAACACGGAACTCATCTCATAACAAACGGATTCTTATCGAATCTGCAAACCCGCACTCTAAATCAAAGCAATAATCAAATACTTACAACCGACACTCATATACTCATCAAAGTAATGGCAGATAACGGATGAGATGCACATATTCAAACAACACGCTCTAACTTATCCAGATATCTAAGGGTGAAAACAATCATATGCATAGGCAGAACGAATCCTAACGGTCTCACTAGTCGTAGATAATCAAACTAAAAGGATCTAATGTTCCTCAAACACTTCACGAAATATCCTATGAGCACAATAAGGGTACACGGAGACGTATACATTTAAAGCAAACATAGCAATCCATAATTCACACAAATCATAACAATTTCCGGATTCCAAGCGTATCAAACTTATACGTAACAGATATCGACGAAAATCTCACAATTAGGTACGGAATTTAAAACGAACATGAGAAGTGCCAAATAACAGATACAAGTCAAATTCCATTCACGATCAACCACGTGCATTTTTCCCAGCACGTCATATAATTTCAATAAGTTCAAATTATATGATCTCGGTATTATCACGTTGATCGTGTGATCCGCCTGAATCGTCAAGTTTATCACATAATTCAACCACTTGTGAATGGTCAACCGTAATAAAATTCAAACAGTCTAAAACCAATGCAATTCCCTTGGAATATAGTGGATTCCCGGGTCGTTAAGTCCCACGGAGGATTAATGGTGCTTCAAAACGTTCAGATGTCGAATGATCACTAAGGATAATGATCAGTAAGGATTTTGATTTATAATTACACTACTGATTGACTGGAATTGAATTTGGTTACAGAATTATAAAGCACAACAATCAGATTAAACAAATGAAAACACGTACGTTTATTAAATTACGTAAACGTACAAAATAAAACGTGAATTTAAAAGAGTAAAACACCTATGGATATGAAAATGATATTTTTATAAACCTAATAATAAAAGAAATTTATTGGAAAATTAAAATTTATTTTTATTACTATTTATTTAATTATTATTAAATAAAAACTATTTTTAACTATTTAATAATAGCCTAAAATATAATAAAATATGAAATTAAGCTAGAAAAATTAAATTATGACTTATAAAAATCTAAAATATTATAAAACTTATTTTAAAATTGAAAATATATTTATTACACTTTTTATCTATTTATTATTAATTAATTACTATTTATTAATTATTTAAAATGCACTTAAATACAAGAAAATATAAGATTAACCTAGAAAAATGAAATTTTAACTTAGAAAAATCTTAAATACTATAAACTAATTTTAAAATTGAAAAGATATTTTTTATGCTTTTTATTTATTTATTATTAATTATTTAATACTTTTTAACTATTTTAAATTCTAATAAATACTAAACAAGCTAAGAAAATTATGAAATTTTTTTTTATAAATATCTTATGATGACAGAAAACTAAGAAAATTATAAAAACAGAAAGTGCTTAATAATAAGCTGAAAAAGAAAATTAAAAAGCTAATTTTTATTAAATAAACGCTATCACTATTTTTAAAAATAATGTTTTTGTGATTTTTCTTTTTAAAAATTATTTAACTACTGAAAATAAGAAACTTTAATAAAGACAAAAATTTTACAACTTAAAAATAAGCTATTTGAAGGCTTATGATCTCAACAGTGAGCTTATGAGCTTATTTTGATGATTTAAGCTCAAACAAGCTTACAAGCTGGAACCAAAGGTGAAATAAGCTACAAACAAGCTAAAACTACTTGTATTAAGCTAAAAGGCACAAAGATACACACTGATAAGCTATAAATAAGCAAATAAGCACTTATCCTAAGTCTACTAACCAAACAGGCCTCCAGCCATATTAACAAGCAATTTAAGCTTATGTAATAAGCTAAAAAGCTCAAAACAAAGACTGAGGTAGCAAGATGGACTGGTGGGCTTTCCAAAAAGCCAAAGCTCTCACTATGGAGTCCACTAATAAGCTCTGTATGAGCTTGAGAAAAAGCTTGTAAACACTCAGTATATACTGAACATTCAGTATACACTGATGGAATGGGACAACTTAAAAGCTGGTTGCAGCCCTATCAAATAAGCTGCAAAATGGAAAATAAGCATTGGTCCTGTGAAAATGGCTAGATTGGCTTTCCAAAAAGCCAAGGTTCATAAGCTGAGGTTCACTAATAAGCTCTTGATGAGCTTGTGAAAAAGGGTCACTCAACTGCACTGTGGGCACATTTTTAGAAAAGGACTTAAAAGAAACTAAAAAATAAGCAGTTTAATAAACTAACTAGAAAATATAAAAAATATTATGATTAAGATGAGCAGCTATATTTTAATATTCCTAAAGCTCAAATCTTGAAAGCTAAAATTAAGTCCTATAGAAAATTCACAATTTTATTCAAAAACTGACTAAGCCTAAAATTTTGACTTTTTAAGATGAACTAAAAGGTTGACTTTGATGAACTTTAAATCAAATCTACTCACTGATTATGATATATTAACCTAAAATAAGATGGAATTAAGCTAAGTTACCAAGTTATAAGCTATTATGATGAGTTTTATATGTCAAATCTTAACAGTTAACTAGTTAAGTAAGATTAAAAGTATTTTTGACTTTTTCTCAAATAAGGACTAGTGTTTATGGTTTCTTTGGGTTATTAGATGCTTATGTGACACAGAACAACAACAAGCAACAACACAAATCCAGTGTAACTCGTGATAAACAGATTAATCCAAACAACCTTTAAGAAAACTGTTTTTGTGATTTCCAAATGATTTAACAGATTAATACCATGAACTTGATTAAAGACCTTATATTATCATAGAATAAGACTAAATAAGCATTAAACAACAATACTAACAACATAAAACAGTGAAGTACCAAAATTGAGCAAAAGGCTTACAAAATAGATTCCAAGTGAAAATTGAGAACCAAGGACTGAGAACACAACCTATAGCTTCCCAAGAAGCTCTAAACCCAAGGCAATCCAATATTCACCCCTGCTCCATTTGTGATCTCCATTTCCTTTGATTTTTATTTTTAACTAAATTTTTTTGGTATTTTTGGTAATTTTTCTTTTTGATACTAAACTGAGTTTTAAGGTTACTAAAAGCTTTGAAAAGCTTTATAAGGAGCTTATGTGAGCTTATTCAGTCCTTAACAACAATTATAAACAACTTTAAGATAACATGAGATTTTTGAAATGAAAATTGCATAAACTGAATTGGAACTTGAAACTTGAAATTGCTTATTGAAAAAGATTTACAATACACTGAGATTACTTAAGAAAGTGTTTGAAAGCTTTAAATTACACTGGAAATTTAAAATTACACTATTCGACATTCATAAACTAAAATTACTCTAGATATTCTTCTACATTGCTTCCTTCTTTCTTATAAAGATCTTTTTAGAGTCTTTGTCGACCTCTGAGACTTTCCCACCTATTTCAGCCATTGGATCCATCAAACTCATCATATTCGTACATTTGGAATTTTGGCGCCAAAAAAATCTTGAGCAGGTTTTATCAATTAAAGAAGTTTGGGAGGATGTGGAGGTGGAGGGGAGTGGGTATACATCTGGGGAGGTGAGGTGGAAAGGTGGAAACCAGGCAAGTGGAGGAAACCACTCTGGTTTTTGGTTTGCAGGTTTGGGTGAGGAGGATGTACAGTATTTCTGGTTTTTGGCGCGTTTGACTTAGTTTGACCATTGGATATTAATAAGTGGGGGTTCAAAATGGGGGGTCACAGGTTTATTGACAGGGGGTTCTTTTGGGTTTTGGCTGGGTTAATAATACAAAAGAGGGTCCGTTTGGTAGCTTAATAACACAAGGACCATTTATGCAATTTTCTGATTTATGAGGGGTTAAACCTGCCAATTTTCCAAAGTTAACACAAGGAACAATCCTGCCAAATATGAATAGTACAAGGACCACATTTGATTATTTTCTATTTTTAAATATCCGAGGACTATTTTTGACATTTTTTTCAAAGTTGAGGGACCAAAGTTGTAAATATGCAATTTTAAAACTTTGAAGGGTTTGTTTGACAACTTTTGAATCCCATGGACCTTAAATGATATTTTTCTTTATTTTGATTTACCAGGGACTAGATTTGACAACTTTTGAAACTTGGGGGACTAAAACTGCCAATTATGAAAACTTGATACGTTTTTCATCTGATTTTGGTATTTTTGCATTTAAAACACATAAAACACTTATTTGTGATATTTTTATCATTTTGATGCATTTCTGAGTGTTTTCAGATGTTTTTGCAGACTAAAATGGTACAAGAATGATGAGTATTTAGACACTCATCATCAGGCGTCATAATACTTGCATCACATAACAAGTCCTTATTATCATCATATTCTGTCTCGGGTCATGGCAAACCACATGGCCAGAATCACAACAAAACATATCACATACAGATAACATACAGATAGCAAGTAACATACTATAAAGACAGATTCACATGAGTATACCATCATGATGGTCATACTTTATTTCAAGCTGTGATTAAGCAACATCATTAAGAAAACAACATAGTAGATGAAACTTATGAGGACTAACGGAAACTTAACGAATCTATCAGAAAGAAACAACAACCAGGAATTATACGTTCAAAATTTTTCTTTATTCTCACTAATCAAACAAATTGCAGAATTGTCATAAGATGAACTTCCAAAACAAAACTTAATAATCAAAGATTCAATCATCTATATGAAAACAAAAGGACCTAAACTCAAAATCCAATGTCAGAAATTTCTCATAAAGAGGACAACTAATCAGGAGCGCAAATTTCTATTCTTGTATCGGATTAAACCTACTAGAAGCAGTAGACTCCAAATCCGAGTCCACCTCGTATTCTTCCTCATGTTCTTCTTTTTCCTCTTCTTCCTCACTTATCCGTCCGTTCCTATTTCCTTCGCGCTGCGGTAATAAGCGACTAGCAAAGTCACTTCTCCGATTCCTCTCTTCTTCTTCCGGCACACGATCTACAAAAGCATACAATTCGCGACTCCTAGTCCAACCTACTCCTCCATCTTCAAAGAACTCGGGACATCTATTATGATACCTAGTGGTGAAACCTTGGTTGTCAACGACTTTTGTTTCGTACTCCTCTACTACTTTTCCGTCTACGTTCTTTAAGGTCAGCTTCTCCTTAATTGTGCATGGCCACATACTAGCCGAAACTCGTATCCTCTTGTTGGTCCGCTTCACTCTACCAATCCTCTTGCAACCTTTAGCAATAACAACGGTCCACATCATCCTTTCCCTAGGTTGCCTAGCTGGTCCTTGTTTGCTCCTATCAAGTGAACTAGAACGACGAGGGATAACCATCTAAAAGAATAACCAACTATTAGCAAAATCTAAGCACGATAGTGGACGCAAAGAAAATACGCAGAAGGGAAAATCCTAAATCTACCCAATCCTCACAGGTCATAGCCTAAGCTCTAAGGGTCCTAAAACCGGCTCCGATACCATAAATTGTAACACCCCAACCCGACAAGGGTAAAGATATCACAAATACAGTTTCATATCGAGAACCTTAAGTACTATACAATAGCAGAAACCTTTACAAAACTTACAAAAGAAAATATAAATAACTTAATAATCAAAATAAATCTAAGATCCCTATTTCAAATCTTGCTCTCATCTCTACTCTCAACCAAGATCAGCTATCCCATAAGCTCATCTTGAATGCTTAATACCTGCCGCAGAAAAGAAAATGCGGCTGAGCTTACAAAGCCCAATGAACAGATATAACAGAAACGAAAACTAAACAAAATGGAAATACGAAATAAAACAAAGAAACGAATAACGAAGTCACAACGGAATAAGATCAATGAATCATTGAAGATTTTGCGTAAACACAATCATACAGAAATCCGGAAGAACAAATAGCAATTAAGAACAAACACATATCATATTGATGACACCAACGCAAACGCATCAAGATAACCAAACATCAACTAAAACAGGAATTTCAAGCACATATGAGCCAACCGAAATATCAAAAGGCTAACGGAAACAATTTCTAGAAAGTAAACATGGCATTCATACAAGTCAATTAATCTACATTTAACACACTTAATCCAATATTGTAGCAAATGCGGGAATAGCGGTCAAATCATGGCAAATCACACATGCAAATATAAAACATAGTAGGAAAACTATAACTAAATAAGCAAAAGACATAGCATAGCAATTAGCAAATTATCAAAACAGATATCATAATTAAACCATTTCCCAGATCAAACCTTAATATAAGCAAGGTCTAAACATAGCAGATCAATCATAAGCGATTGGATAACTAACGGATAGGAAAAGTTTACAAAATTAACTGAACAATCATACATACTAAACTTTCAGGATACTCAACTTCACACTAGCACATTCATCTCACAGATCAACGAATTCACGTAACGATAAACTAACATAACATCAGATGATAACATGCGAATCATATTTAAACATATTAATCATATCCTAGCATAGTAGACGGTAGTCACTTAAACATACAAAAGCATAACCACATATAATAACATATAATAAGCCTAGCACATAGTTATAAACACTTGAACATACCGAATCAAAATCAGAATACTTAATACAGAAATAACAGATAAAGGTTTAGTTAACTACCACGAGCCCGAACATATCATATCGAAAAATATCTTTCTTATTTAGAAGGTAATCTCATAAACTAATTGGAGTAGCTAGCTCCCAGAATTTTGTGAAGACGCGTATTGCACACGACATCATTCACCGAAACATATCGATAACAGATCAGATCTAGGATGCATCCATACGCCCCAGCAGACGGATAGTGGCCATACTATCAATAAACAGATAACGAAAAGGAACGTGGCGTAACATCACTCTACTGTCCTAAAGTCATGTCAGAGGTGCATCACTGACACGGACATGGAACCCCCATGACTAGTTAAATATTGGCTCGGGTATCAAACTAACTTAGGTCAAACAAATTTTCATAAATGACACAGATCATAATCAAACACAAAGTTCAACAGATAACATATCAGATAACTTATATCATAAGGTTCATATTTAAATATTGAGGTCGAAATTCATATCACAGTCACAAATCGTACATTCATAATCGGAAGTTCATAATTAAACATAGTAAGGTTCTACAATTGTGCCCATCAGAGTCTTCACAATACAAGTTCAAATCAGATATTACATGGTTCAATAAAACAGTAGTTCAGATGAGCAACAGATCAAACAATCAGAAAAGGGTTCATAGCAATGGCATCGGAAACCCTAATAAGTAAAATAGGAAAGCTAATGAAACGAACGTCATAAGGAACCTTTACTGAAAAGGTCGGAATATCTGTACCTTAACGCAAATGAGAGAAAAGCAAACGAATGAGTGAATCACGAAGATATAACGTCGCGTCTCCTCCAACGAATCTACACGGATTATGATTTATTTAAGACTTAGTAGCATCATTAAAGTTATAACGGATTCATTGCATTAACATTCTTAGAGTTGTGAGTATATCCTTATTCTTAGTGGCGGACGGAAATTACGACATTTTTAGAGTATTAATTATTAATTAGCTGCACCTATGGGTTGCAAAATACAACGGTAAACTTAAGGGTTTAATATGATAAATATCTTATTTGAGGACTTATATGGTCATCATTCAAAGTATAGGGTTTATAAATGTCAAGAATGGATTTTAGGACTCTCTTCCAAAATAGTTTACACAAGCCTTCATAACCTTACGTGATTGACCACGACTCACATGTAACATTGTTCGAATACAAACTTAATGAGACCATGCATACAATACTTTCAATTCATGACACTTAGTTTCTTACATAAAATTATAACTCACGCATGTTTACATCACGCTTAGTACTAGCTCATTATACTCTTAATCAATAGTTAATTTTGACTCCAAGACTTACCATTCTCACATGAAATAACAAATTTACACATTTAGCTTTTAACCCTAATCGACTTCTTATTTATGTTCTAGGGTTTTCCTCATACTTTTAATACTATTTAATACGCTTTAATTGACATGTTACGTCTTTTAATAACCCATACCCTTGACCTAGGACTTATGAAAACTCAAACGGAAGTTAACTTAGACTCATGCATGCCTTTACACTAATAACTCACATATAATGACCCTTTACCCTACGTTGTTTTCCCGACTCCTAGACAAGTCGACACACATACATACACCTACGTTTAACCATTCTCAAGTCAACCCAAGTTCACATATACTTTAACCATGCGTTAACTCATACATATATAATACATGTTTATGATTTCATATGACCATACTCAAGTTACTTGCTAACCGGTTAATATACATAATCGATACGTATATATATAGATTTCGGAAGACATGAATACGTAACACATTTAAATGACAAAGCTCATATGTTTCACAAACCCTTATACGCATGACTCTAATTCATTCCTATGATTCGGTTACCATTCTATACGTGGCTCGTTAACATGTATGTTTAATATACATAACCGAATCATACATATAACTCGTTCAAATCATGTGGCTCGACTCATACCTATGGTCCGATTCATATGTGTATCGACACACCAGTTTTAAGGATTTTACGTTTGCATGTTAACATAAGTGAGACGAAAGGAGAAACGTTGTTATACCTTGGCACTTGCGTCGTATCAAGCACACACGCACCCAAGGGGAATAGCACCGATCGAAAAGAGAAAGGAGCAATAGAATGTGCCGTGACTTTGTGTAGACTAGGGTTCCAAAAGTTGAGGTTTGTGTTTATATATATATATGCACCGATCGGGTCATAAGGGTTTGAGTGGGCCGCTCAACAAGGGAAAAAGGAAAGAAAAGAAAACAAATCGTGGGCTTCGGTGTGTCCTGTTCACAAACCCAACCGTCTCACAACCCAAACTTGGCGAGACCATGGGCTCACGTTGGACTCTCTCGGCTCACAAAAGAAACAAGACACAAGGCTCGTCTTGCAAAAGAAAACGACCAATTAACTTATTTGTGTGACTTTTAAATTTTTCCGTCGTACCAAGATTGTTTATTTAACATACTCGCGTTAGGTTTTTAAATATTCATAAGTTAGGTTTTTAGTTTCGTTAAATAAACGTTATTATATTTTACGTATTTTAAAAAAAATTGATTTCAAGGGTAAAATAGTCTTATTATGCGTTTATATTTTTAGGGTTTTACAATTTTGCTATCGGTACAGTCCTGGGGCAACGTAAAACCAAGCATTTTCAGCCTATCCACTACGCGAGTAAGACTATGACTGAAGCTAAAACCCATTACACCACTACAGAAAAAGAGCTACTAGCCGTGGTGTATGCGTTTGAGAAGTTTCGGCCATACCTAATCTTGACCAAATGCGTGGTGTATACGGATCACTCGGCTCTCAAATATCTCTTTGCAAAACAAGATGCAAAGCCGAGATTGCTTCGTTGGGTTCTCCTCTTGCAAGAATTTGATATCATTATACGTGATAAAAAAAGGAGCCGAGAACCCGTCACGCTGATCATCTGTCTCCGTCTAGAAAACCCTCACCATGATGTATTCGAGAAAAAGGAAATAAACGAAACATTTCCTCTCGAAACACTCAATGTGGTTTCTTTTCGTGGAAACTCTTCTACCCCATGGTTTGTTGACTTCGCAAATTACCATGCGGGAAACTTTGTGATGAAACGGATGTCGTCCCAACAGAAAAACAAATTCTTTAAAGATGTAAAACATTACTCCTGGGACGACCCCTACTTATTCAAAATTTGCGCGGATCAAATCATCAGGCGATGTCTGTATGGTCAGGAAGCCAATGACATTCTCAAGGCTTGCCATTCTGGACCTACTGGGGACATCATAGCCCCAACTACACTGCCAAGAAGGTGTTTGATTCCGGATTTTATTGGCCCACGATTTACAAGGATGCCCACGAATTTGTCAAAACCTCTGACGCTTGTCAACGTCACGGAAATATCTCACAAAGAAATGAAATGCCGCAAAACGCCATTCAAGTGTGTGAGATTTTGACATCCGGGCATTAACTTTATGGGGCCATTTCCTTCATCTCGAGGAAATAAATACATACTCGTGGTCGTTGACTATTTGTCAAAATGGGTTGAAGCGAAAGCTTTGCCTACCAACGATGCCCGAGTTGTTGTGAAATTCTTAAAATCTCTTTTGGCTAGGTTTGGAACTCCACGAGCTATAATCGCTGATCGTGGTACGCATTTGCAATGACCGTTTGATAGAGTCATGCAAAAGTATGGTGTAACTCACCGCTCTCTATGCGTACCACCCCCAAACAAGTGGGCAAGTGGAAGTTTCCAACCGAGGGATTAAAAGAATTCGAGAGGACAAGAGGCGAAAACCGTGCATCATGGTCGATAAATTGGATGACGCACTCACGGGCCTTCCGTACAGCTTATAAAACACCCATCGGGTGTACTCCATACAAGCTAGTGTACAGAAAGGCATGTCATCTGCCGATTGAGCTTGAGCACAAAGCATACTGGGCTTTGAAACATGCCAACTTCGATATTCAGATACAGGTGATCACCGGAAAGATCAAATGAATGAATTAAATGAACTCCGTGATCAAGCATACGAGAACTCTTTGATCTACAAAGAAAAGACAAAGAAGATTCATGACTCCAAAATCAAGAACCGCTTTCAACATCGGTGATCGAGCCCTTCTTTTCAACTCAAGATTGAAGATTTTCTCGGGAAAACTAAAATCCCGCTGTCGGACCATTCACCATCACTAAAGTATTTCCTTATGGAACCATTGAGTTATCTCAACCCAATGGTCCAAATTTTAAAGTGAATGGTCATCGATTGAAGCACTATTTTAGAGAGAACATTCCACCTGTGGTTGTCCCGGATCTACAAACTTTCCCCATGAACCAATGAATGCGGGGATCGAGTCAAGCTAGCGACTTCGGGAATCAAAAACATAGAGCACACCATATGGGATTTCACCCATATTTCTGACTTCTTTCTACTTTCTACCACCCTAGTGTGGGGAGTTGCCCCATTGTTGTATATAAGTTTTCATAAAAAAAATAATAAAAAAATAATGACCGTAGTATTTCCCTTTTACGTTCTATGTTTTGGCATAACCGCCGGTACTTTGAATATTGAGGGCAATATTCATTTCTAGTGTGGGGAAGAATTCTCACGAATTTTATCATGTAATTATACCACCCAATTCCCCCGTTTTTGGCAAAAAAATTTTTTTGGAGTAAGTGTTTTGCACTTACTCACTTACGTTATCATCCGCCATGTCTAATAGACTAAAGGATTGGCTAATCCAAGAGCAAACGGCTCTTGGTAAAGATATCTCAAATCCGTTGACGGCTTGCAATTTGCCCAAAATTGTATGGTGTTCAGCTCACCATATCTTTAATTAGTGAAGAGTTGGCTAGCCCGCAAGTTTATGGCTTGTGGTAAAGGCAGTTGGAAAACCATAATTGGTAATCGACTCACCAAAGATATTTTATCTAAGAGTTGGCTAGTCCATAAGCAAACGGCTTTTGGTAAAGACAAATCAAATCCGTTTACAGCTGATGGTTTGGTCAAAATCATTTGGTTATCATTGTACCAAAGTATCACATACTAAAACATTGGCTACTCGTAAGTAATGGCTTTTGGTAAAGAGATAAAATCCATTAAATTTTCATAAAAGATTGCTAGGGACTAGCAATAGTTTAGTGTGGGGATTGATGAGTGTCTAAATACTCATCATTTTATTCCCATTTAAACTACAAAAACTGCCAAAAACACTTTGAAAAGTCATAAAATACTACAAATATCATTGGAATGTGTTTTATGTGATTCGAGACACAAAAAAGATTGAAAACAGGTGAAAACAAGCAAAGTTCACATAATTGTCATTTTCAGGTCTGAAGTTTCACAAAATGGCGAGAATTAGTCCCCTGAAGGTTTAAATTGAAAGAAAAGTCAACATAAGTCCTTGGGATATCAAACTTGTTCATTTTAGTCCCCGGATGAAAGTTTTCTAAAATTGGCAACTTTTACCCCTCAAGTTTCAAAAATGGCAAAATTAGTCCTCGGGTATTTAAAAATGGAAATTTATCAAATATTACCCTTGTACTATTCATCATTGGCAATATTAACCCTTTTGATAACTTTTGGAAATTTACAGTTTCAACCCTTCACAATTCAGAAAATTACAATTTTGGTCCTTGGGCTTTTACCACTTAAACCAAACGGATCCTTTTATTATATATAAATCCAAAACAAAACCCAATGCCCCTTATAACTCCTCAGGCCCAACACCAAAAGCCTACAAAAACAAAACCCAGTTACTAAACCTGTGGTTTGACCACAGGTCAAACACCATCCTCACTTATCCCTTCCCTCCACCTCACTGAACCTCCATAGCCACCTGGTTTTGCCACCTGCTCCTATCACCTCATCACCAACTCAATTTTTCCTGTCCCCCTACTCTCCCCTCTCATTCCTTCCACCTCATCTACTAGCCCATGACGCAGTTAATGCATCTCCATTACTTTACCTCAAAACCACCTCACAAAACTGGTTTTCTTCACCAAAACACCAACTTGGCCACTAAACCTTATTTTCCTTGTCTCCTCCACCTCTACAATCCTCCAAAGTGCATTAATTTCAAAAATTCGGCTACAAGTTACATAAACCACTTTTGGCGCCAAATTGCATTTTAAAGGCTAGGATACGTTTGACTACACCAATGGCCAAGATTGCAAGTGGGATATGTTCATCAAGTGGGAAGCCTCAGAGTCAATATATATCAAGGAAAAAGAAGCTGTGATGATATGTAGATTTTAGTTATTTTCAATATCGTATTAGTTAATTTCCAAATTTCCAATGTATTTTTAAGCTTCTAAGTTGTATCCTTAGCATTTTCAGTGTACTAGAAACCATTTTCAACCAGTTAATCAGAGTTCCATTTGCTTAATTCAGTTTATGTATTTTTACTTGAAAATCTCAAATCCAATTATAGTTGTTAAAAGTTATTGTTCAGTGTTTGTTTAAGCTCATTCAAGCTCATTCATAAGCTTTCTCAAGCTTTCAAGTCATTTGAAGCAATTTAATTTAAGAAACTTAAAAAAAAAAAAATAGGATAAATAGTTGAAAAAATCAAAAATCAAGGAAAAAGAAACAAGAAAGTCAGAGCGGTGTTGAATATTGGATGGAAGTCGGTTTAGTACCTCGTGGGAGGTGTTAGGATAGTTTTTTGTCAATGGTTCACAGTTTCCACCCCTTGATCACTTGTGAGCTCATATTTCAATTTTATGCTTGATAATGTAGACTAGTTTAATCTCTGTTTATGTTTGTGTTTTTATGCTTTTATAAGCTTATTGCATCATATTACAGCTCTGTGATTCAAATTCATGGTCTTAATCAATGTTTCTATATGAAAATCTCATTTTCATGATTTTTAAGGTGTGTTTGGAAAAGTGGTTTTAACCATCGTGTTCTTTATTCTAGTTGTTGTTTGTGATTTATACATGTTTCATTAGGCTAAGATAGCTCAGTCAAACCACTAAAACAGGGCTTGTTCACTTTAAGGTCAAAATTCCAAATCCAATCCTTGACAGTTAAGCTGTCAAGGATTTACAAGTCCAAATCCTTCATGTTGGTGCATAATTAGTAGAATCAGCTTAAATTAGTCTTTAATTAACTCAATGCAACATAATCAGTGAACAAATCAAGTCTAAAGTTCATAAAAGTCAGCCTTGTTCTTATTCTCAAAAAGTCAAAAGTTGCTTGTATTTTGAAATGGTCTGATCTTTGTAGATTTTTAATAACTTTGTTTTGAGGTTTTAGCTTATCATCTTTTGCAATATTATAGTCCCCCAGCTTGTGCTTGAGCTTGTATTTTTATTAAATTTTTATGATTTTTATTGTGGGCCCCACACAGCTTCAAAGTGAGTCAGGGTGTTACTCCCCGTAGCGGTGCCGCACCACCACCACAGCCACCATCACCACCACTTTGGTGGGTCCCACAAGGCCACATCAGGCCCCAGTGGTGGTTCTTGTTTCCATTGTGTTCACCACCTTGCTGTCTCAACATTTCAACCAAAGTTTGGACCTTAACCCCTATGGACCCCACTGTTTTGGAGTGCGCAGTTCTCCCTGTAACTGTGTTGAGCCAAGAAACCTAAGTGCTTATTTTGAGCTTTTGGCTTATTCAATTGGCTTATTTGGTTGTTTCTTGCTTATATTTGTCCACTATTCTTGTTTACACCTTAATATACCCCTGTGGACCCCACATAAGCCATTTCAAGCTTATTTCTAGCTGTGGTCAACAAAAGTCAACTGCTAAAGGGATTTAAGGTCTAAACTGCTTATTTTTAAGCTCTGTTCATTTTGTCTTTTTAAAAGTTTATTATTTTAAGTAGTTAGATAGATTTCAAAAAGAAAAACTAGAAAAATCCACTTTTTAAAATAGTGATAGCTTCTATTTAATATTATTTAGTTTTTTTTTTTTTCAGCTTATTATTAAGCACTTATATGTTTTTATATTTTTCTTAAGTTTCTGTCATATTAAAGTATTTTTCGGAATTTTCTCAGATTTTTCCTTTGTCATCTAGTATTTTTAAATAATTAATAATAGTTTAATTAATAATTAATTAATATTAAAGTATTAAATAGTAAAATTAATTTTTATTAAGTAAAACCATGTTTTTATATTTTTCCTTGCTTTTATATAATATAAAATAACTTTAGGAAATTTTTCATAATTTTTACTGTTCATCTTCTATTTTCTAGAATTTAATTAGTTTAAATAGTTTTTAATTAATAATAATTAAATAAATAGTTATAAAAATAATTTTAATTTTCCAATAATTTTCTTTTATTATTAGGATTATAAAAATATCATTTTCATATCCGTAGGTGTTTTATTCTTTTAAATTTACGTTTTATTTTGTAATGCTTTACGTAAAATTCAAAACATACGCTGCTTTAGGTTTTAACCGTTAAACGTTTTTAAATATAGAATTAGAAGGACTTCAAAGTCTTTATTAGATTTAATTTCCTTAGTATAATCAATCATAACCCTTTCCTGTTCAATATCACTTTCGATCACTACGCTGCTTAGCTATTCAATCGCATACAGCTTCGTTGGGACTTAACGACCTGGGTAAACACTATACTCTACGACTTTATTGCATTCTGTTTTGAGCTGTTTGACTTTTATGGTTGACCATTCACAAGTGGTTGACTAATAAAAGATAGACCGTTCGGAGCGAATCATGTATTCGTTAGAAAGCTCGTAGTCGTAGTCAAGTTATGTTAATAAGTAGTTAGTTAAGTAACACCGTGGAGGACGGACGGGTCTTTACCCACTGTATGCCTGATCCACAGCCCGTAAGAGGCGTGTCTTGTAAGAAACTATAAATACCCTCTACCTCCCAAGGTAGAGGGTTGGAGCTTCATAATATCATTTTTCTTTGTCTCACCTAGTTCCCAACTCTCTTTACTTTCTCACTATAAAACTCAATTCATACGCCTCTTTGTAATATGATTTGATGTGTTTATGAAATCCAATATGTTACAAATTATATCAAGAGCCATGGTTTGATCACTCATCTATCATGTCCTTGGATTTCTAGTGGTTTTCATAAGGTTTTTGGGTTTGAATGAGTTTAGAATAGTTTACATCATTTGGATCATTTCTTGTGTTAAAGTTTGGATTTTGATTGTACTTTTGTGTTTATAATCATTATAAGTGCTTAGGTTTTGATTTGGAAGGCTTGAATCATCGTGGTTGAGTTGTTTTGGATTGAAAGGTGGTGGTTTTTGAATATTGGATTGGATGCGAGTTGAGTCTCGTAGTACATTTCTTGTAAGCGAGGTGTCCTGATTTTTTAAGCGAGTTGTCCCCTATGCGAGTTGAGTCTCTTGCTTCTTGAAGCGAGTTGTCTTATGCGAGTAGTGCCTGAAGCGAGTTGCCTTATGCGAGTAGTGCCTGAAGCGAGTTGTCAATTTATGAGAGTTGTGTTGTATGCGACTTGATTATTAAGCGAGTTGTCTGTTTATGCGAGTTGTGTTTTATGCGACTTGACTATTAAGCGAGTTGTCTGTTTATCCGAGTTGTGTTGTATGCGACTTGACTATTAAGCGAGTTGTCAGTTTATGCGAGTTGTGTTTCATGCGACTTTTCTATTAAGCGAGTTGTCATCAAAGCGAGTTGACTAGGGTGCGAGTTGTCTTGTGTGCGAGCTGTCTTGGGTGCGACTTGTCAAGTATACAACTTGTCTATTGAGACTTGTCATTTTGTCGTGTTACATTTTACGGTTTTTATTTTGATTTAGTAAAATCCCGTGAAAGAATCTATTTCCCAGTTTAATCAAAGAATAGTAAAAATCCGTAGAATCTGCAATCATGTCTACAATCACTTCTTCTGTTGCGGATGACGTTCAAGCTACAGGATCTGATACTCGTCCTCCCATACCGACGAACAGGCACTATGACTCTTGGGCTCAAATAATTAGACTGTATTGCTTAGGAAAAGAAAATGGGGTTAACATACTTAAGTCAATTGATGAAGGACCTTATCAAGTTTAGACTACCAGAGACACTCTGGAAACTGCTGTTGATGGCTCAGTGATATTAGGATTGGATAGACCAAAGACATATGATGAACTTACTGATAAGGAGAAGAAGAGATACGATGCTGAAATCAGGGCTTCAAACATCATACTTTAGGGTTTACCTAAGGACATTTACAAGCTGATCAATCACAACACTGAAGCCAAGGCAATATGGGACAATGTTAAGATGCATCTCTCTGGTTCTGAATTGACTAAAGAAGACAGGGAGTCTCAGCTGTAAGATGACTTTGAGAACTTTAAGATGAATCCAGGGGAAAGTGCCACTGAATATCATGTAAGATTCCACAAACTTGTGAACGATATGAGGAATATCAAAATGAAAATGCCAAATATTCATCTCAATTCAAAGTTTGTGAATAACATCAATCCCGAATGGCACAAATTTGTCACTGCAGTCAAGCTTAACAAAGGTTTGAGGAACACCAACTATGAACAATTGTATGCATATTTGCTCCAAAATGAGAAACATGCTGTGTTTGAACGAATGATTTTGGAAAAGTTCAAGACCAATTCAGGAGATGCAAGCTTATCAAATGACTCAACAGCATTCTACACAAATGTAGGAATTACCACCAAAGCATCACAAGTCATACCAACTGGAAATGGCAATCACAAACTCATTCCAGATCCAGGGTATAAGCCTCCAGACTCAGACACATTCATGGAACATCTTGTTAATCAATTGGCTTTAATGGTAAAGCAGAACTTGAACTTCACTCCACACACCAACAATCATCTCAGAACTGCATCAAATCTTCACAATCATGCTACGGTTAAAGACGGAAAGGTAGTGGTGCAAAATGTGCAAGGAAGACAGAATGCATACCTTCCACATAATGAGCAAAGGAATGTTGGTGCTGGATATGGGAATGTTGGAGCTGGATATGGGAATGCTGGAGCTAGATATGGGAATGATGGCGGTGGTGGTGGATATATGGGTAATCAGAATCATGGAAGGAACATGGCTCAGGGTCAAGTAAAGCCCATTAAATGTTACAACTGTGGTGGTGAAGGACACATCGCAAGGAATTGCACTCTTCCAAAATGTCCACAAAATGCAGAGTACTTCAGTGACAAGATGCTGTTGGTGCAAGCTCAAGACAGTAGAGCTATGTTGAAAGAGGAAGAATTGCTATTTCTTGCTGAGGGAAATGCCAGAACTTATGATGCTGATGTGGATGAACAGCCAGTGCAGGGTATGGGTCAGAACAATCCCAATGCATTTCAAGTCGCGGACTGTGACGCATTTGATTCAGATGTTGATGATGAACCAACTGCCCAAACCATCTTCATGGCTAATATCTCACCAATGGTAACTTCAAGGGCTTCTTCACCAAAACAGGCCACTCCTTCCAGGGAATCTATCATTTCAGAGGTATTAAAACTATACGATGAGGTGATGTGCAAAAGATACATGACAAAGTACAATCAACTGAAATTATTGAATCAGATATTGAAAATATTGGTAATAGCAATGTTGTCCCATATGATCAATATGTGAAACAAAATGAAAGTGAAATTGTATCAAGTAATGCATCTTCTGCAGTCAATAATGACTATGTTTTTATGAATTCACTTTGCATGTGCCCCGATGATTCTATTACTTCTGAACTAAATGCCAATAAAGAACAAGTTGCTATATATGAACAACGTGCTAAGTTTGAATTGACTACCCGTGAGCAGGAGATGGATAACCAAATGCGTACAATTATCAGAAAAAGCAATTTTAGGGAAGAAATGTTAAAACAAGAGTTGGATTCCTTACAAGAAAAGTTTAACAAAACTGTTAAAATGTGACTCAAAAACTTCAAGAAAATGTGAAAGTACTTAAACAAGAATTCAATGCTAAGGAATCAAAACTTTTAAATGAATTTTCCAACCTAAAAACTTTGAAGAACAAACTTGAAAATAAATTGTATGCGTACAAGGAACACCATTCAATGCTCACATGATCACTAAGTATAGATTTCTAAGTGATAAGCATAGCGTTGCACTTGTAGATGAACCAAATCCTAAGGCATGTAGTAAAGCTAAAGCAGCTCAAAAGGTAATCTATGATGGAAATGAGATTCTTAAGCCTAGACAGAAACCCACTTATGTTGAGTGCTCACAGGAAGATAGAAAATTAGAAGAAGTCTCTAGAAAAAATTGGATGATAAATTTAATAGTCCCTTGTGCATAAGAGATAAAATCATCGTTAAAACACCAAATTATTCTAAAAAAACTGGATTGCCTTTAATAAGTTTAGACCTCGCACGGTAACCCTCGAACAAATTTTATGGAAAAAGGATATGGACAAACAAAAAGCTGATGATTTTATTGAAAAGAATTCCCCTTGTAGGAAATTGCCTCCAGCCACTGTGTATCCCTCAAATACACCAATGAATTTAGTGCCTAGAAATCTTCCCACTAATAGCAAGACCTTAATCAGCCTTTATGTAGTTTACCAACTATTTTTTGATTTTGATAAAACGTGTAAGAAGAGAATCACACCCACTTGGGATAACTCAAGGGGAAAGGGGTTTTTGAACAAACTAAAGAATGCTATTTAACTAAGGTCATGCCTTTCTTTAAACAACTTAAAGGACAATTTAAGAGTCTTCAAAAGGGAATGGACACAGAGATTAAAGAAATAAAAAAGATGTTTAATGATATGGAATTTGAGGTCAGTATGTATGAACGTGAGCTTAAGAGTAATGAAATAGAGATAAAGAATCTGCACATCATTAATGATAACTTGATCTCTCAATGTGTTGCTCAAGATGTGTTCTACACTGTTACAAATTATTCCATTACTGTGTCTCAATTTCATGAAATAACTGTTGCAGTAAAAGTTTCCCATGATCGTGTCATTGAGTTTGAAACCACAAATTCAAAATTGCATGATAAAGTAGAACAGGATGATCATGATAATTTGGTAAAACATTATTCTAAACTGGAAGTTGAACATTTTAATTTGCAACTAAAATATCAACATCTCAAAGAAAATGTTAAAACCTCAAATATCAAGACATCCTCGGATGTTCTTGAGTTTGATGCAGTTTTTGAAATAAACAAACGTGACAAATGATTCGAGCTCACTGAACACGATCAGGAAGGATGAAACCCAAATTTCACAATTAAAGGGTGAAAAGAACAATGTGAATGGCTCCCAAATGCCTCCTCCTTTAGATTCTCAATATTCTCAAAACTTTCATCTTAAAAATATCATTAACGTATTACAACAAGAAAATGAGAGTTTTCTAGAAGAAAATGAAAAGGTTAAAGGACACTTTAAAGAGTTATATGATTCAATGAAAGTCACTCGTGACAAGAACAATGAAAAAATAACTTCTTTGCAAAAGGAAATTGAGAATCTCAAAAGTCGGTTAAAGGAAAATGCCACTTACTCATGTAATGAGAATGTTGCATCAAAGGCATCTCGATTCTAAGTATGTGATTGTAAAATATATTCCTCCTCACCTTAGAAATAATGAACTTGGGTTTCAAGAATATTTTTCGTACCTTAAGGATAGTCTAGAATGTCTCCGTGAGATTGTCGAAGAGGATAGCATAAATAAACCACTTGATAGTGAAGTTAGGTATGCATGCTTATATGCCAAACGATCTCAGGAACTTTTAGAATGCTTAAGAGCAACATGCCCTAAATCCTTTTGTAAAAAGATAAAGTCGTTATGCCTTGCTCTATGCCTAGTGTTAAGCATGCAACCCATAATATGCCTTGTTCTGTGCCGAAAGTCAAGCATGTGAACTTTGATGTGCCTGCAAGTACTTCAGATCCCAAAGACTTCTAGATCAGAATGCAAAAGTAGCAAAACCAACTAATGTTCCCATCATTCCCTCTACGAGGAATCAGGTGATACAAAAGCAAGCGTGTCAAAGCCTCGGGCAATACAAAGAAAGATAGGACCTCATGAAGCTAAGAGTGATCAAAGGAAGAAAGTAGAAGACCACCCTAGGAACAATAAGTTTGTGTTGAATAAGGCAAATGTGTTGATTCTAGTATTAGCTATAAGCGTCTGTAATTAATTGAATTCTGCTACTTCTTAAAACATGTAATAATTTTGACTTCTGGTATTAATCATGAATGTGTTGTGGATGATGTGAACAATTTTGTTATATCTCCGGTAAAAAATGTTAACACTAGAACGAGTTAAGAAGGTCGGAAGACCAAGGAGGAAGAGGGCTAGAAAACATTGGAAACCAACAGGAAGAAAATTTAGTAATGTAGTTTATCATTGGATACCTCTTGGTAGTAAATTCAATCTTAATGAATTGTGCACTAAATTATCTAGATCAATGCCCATTAGGAAATGGATGCCTCTTGGTAGAACTATACATTTAAGTGAACATACTTTGAATAGATCTCTGTGACTAGCCCGACATCTACCTCTAATGATTTCATTGACTCTCTTTTTGATGTGGATGTTCCAATCTCATTTTCTAACCAAGTGGAACCCATTCTGGCATGGGGATCCAAACTATCCATCATCCATACTTATGCGTGTTCAACTTCAGTCGTTTAAATCATTCGTGGTACTGGACTCAGGTACTTCCAAGCATATATTTGGAGATCGCTCACGGCTCATGAACCGTGAGTAAATTTATCGGGACTGTTAGATCGGGAGCGACCATTTTGGGGCAATTATGGGTTATGGAGATTATGTGGTTGGTGATAGTGTAATTTCCGGGTATATTATGTTGAAGGTCTTGGTCATAATTTGTTTTATGTCGGTCAATTCGTGATTACGATCTAGAAGTGGCATACTTGTTTCGTTAGAGAACTTGATGGTGTGGAACTTTTGAGAGGAAAACGTGGAAAAAACCTATACACCATCTCTATCGAAGATATGATGAAGTCTTCTCCAATCATCTTGTTATCTAAAGCCTCTAAAACAAAGTCATGGCTATGGCATCGCCGTCTCAACCACTTGAACTTCGGAACCATAAATGATTTGTCTAGAAAGGATCTCGTAAGAGGATTACCCAGATTGAAGTATGAAAAAGATCATCTTTGTTTAGCATGCCAATTGGGAAAAAGCAAGAAATATGCCCATAAACCCAAACCTGCAAACTCAGTTATGGAAGTTCTACATACACTTCATATGGACCTATGTGGACCCATGAGAGTGCAAATGATAAATGGAAAGAAATATGTGTTAGTCGTTGTTGATGACTACTCTCGATTTACTTGGGTTAAGTTTTTGAGGACAAAGGATGAAACTTCGGATGTCATCATCAAACTTATCAAACAGCTGTAGGTTCGACTTAACAAGACTGTTAGAATTATTCGAACGGACAATGGGCGAGTTTGTTAACAAAGAACTAAGTAGGTTTATGAAAGCATTGGAATCACCATCAAAGAAGTGTTCCATGTACTCCTCAACGAGCGGGTAGTTGAAAGACGAAATCGTTGTGGAAGCTGCAAGAACTATGTTAATCTACTCAAAGGTTCCAATGTTTCTCTGGGTGAAGCCATTACCTTGCTTGCTATACCCAAAATCGTTCCCTTATACACACTACTCATGGAAAAACTCCATACGAACTTGTCCACAATCGAAAACCTGATCTTTCCTTCCTTCGTGTGTTTGGTGCTTTGTGCTATCCAACAAATGATGGTCAAGATTTAGGTAAATTAAGAGCTAAGGAGGACATTGGAGTTTTTGTGGGTTATGCACCAAACAGGAAGGGTTACCGAATCTACAACAAAAGAACCCGAGATATCATGGAAACTATTCGTCACGTTCGATGGTACATGGGGAAAATGGCTCGGGACAATCAAGTTCTAGACCCGCATCTCAACATTCATTAAATAGTCCAATTAGTTCTTCTCTTGTACAAAACCCCTCACCAGCAGTTCCATATGTACCTTCTTCTAAAGAAGATTTGAAGAAATTGTTTCATCCGATGTTTGATGAATACTATGAACCTATTACTAATGATCAGTCTAATCCATCAACAGTGGAAGTCCCTAACCCAGTCAACGTAGATAACCCTTTAGTTTTTGTGTCACTGAGTCAAGAAGCGCCTACTGCAGATCACTCAACATCATCATCAAATCCTCAATCATCGAGTGCACACCATGGAAATGTTTCTGGAAACTATGATGGAGACAACCCCTTTGCTACTCCCGAAGATGCTCCATTTAAGAACATATTTGCTCCTGAACCAACTTCAGAACCATCTTCATCAGGAGATCCAACTCTGCCACCTCAGTCCCTCAACAACAACCACACGAACACCTTAGAAAGTGGACACATGACTATCCATTGGACAACATCATTCGGAACCCTTCTCATCCAGTATCCACTCGTAAACAACTTGCAACTGATGCCTTGTGGTGCTTCTTCAACTTCATACTATCTAAGGTCGAACCAAAAGACGTTAAAACAGCCATGACTGATGACAATTAGTTCAATGCCATGCAAGAATAAATTCATGAGTTTGATCGACTTGATGTATGGGAATTAGTGCACTCTCTTGACGTGCTATGATCATTGCTCTTCAATGGATCTTCAAAGTAAAACTTGATGAACATGGTGATGTGCTAAAGAACAAGGTTCGGTTGCAAGGATACCGTCAAGAGGAGGGTATTGACTTTGAAGAATCATTTACTCGAGTTGCACGTATCGAGGCAATCAGAATCTTCTTGGCTAACACTGCTAGTAAGAATATGGTAGTCTCGGATGGATGTAAAGCGCTTTCTTGGAGATCTGAAAATGGTTGTTTACGTCAGCCAGCCTGAAGGTTTTTAGAATCCAGAGCATCCTACTAATGTCTATCGCTTGAAGAAGGCCCTCTATGGGTTGAAGCAAGCTCCAAGGGCATGGTACAACATGCTATCAAAGTTTCTTCTAACTAATGGATTTAGCAAAGGAGCAGTTGATCCGACATTGTTCACCAGAAAGTCAGACAAACACTTAATTCATGTTCAAATCTATGTTGATGATATTATTTTTACCTCGACTGACCCCAATGAATGTGACCGTTTTTCTAAGGAGATGGGCTCCAAATTTCAAATGTCAATGATGGGACAAATGTCATTTTTCTTGGGATTACAAATTCACAAAGTCCCGGAGGCATTTTTATCAATCAATCTAAATATACTAATGAGATCTTAAAGAAATTTGGATTTGATTCTTGTGACCCTGTTGACACTCCCATGGTGGAGTGTACTAAACTGGATGAGGACCACTCAGGGATCATGGTTGACCAAACCAAATATCATAGTATGATTGGATCACGATGTACCTCACCGCTTGATAGAGCAGAACATTCGTTATTTGTTTGCATGTGTGCTAGATACCAGGGTAAGCCTACCAAAAAGCACCTTGAAGCGGTTAAACGGGTCTTTCGGTATCTCAAGGAACCATCAACATGACACTTTGGTACCCGAAGGACAGGTATGTCACTAACAGACCTATGAGATCTGACCATGCGAGGGTGTCAAGATACGTCGAAGCACATCGGGAGGTGCTTTCAGTTTTTGGTGATAAGCTTATGAGTGGTCTTCAAAGAAACAAATGAGTACCTCTATATCCTCTGAGAAGCAGAATACATAGCCATGTCATCTTATTGTGCTCAAATCCTATGGATGAGATCCCAATTATCTAACTATGGCTTTGAATTCAACAAAATCCCTCTGCTTTGCTGATAACAAAGAGTGCCATTGCTCTCTCATGCAACAACGTTCAATATTCAAGAGCAAAGCATATCGACATTCGATATCATTTCATCAGGGAGCAAGTGGAGAACGGTGTGGTAGAACTATATTTTGTGAAGCTGAATATCGGTTAGCAAACATCTTCACCAAAGCTCTTCATAGAGAACGTTTTGAGTTTATCCTTCCACGACTTGGTCTAAAGAGTCTACAATTGGAAACACTCAAACGTCTTCAAGAGGGAAGGCGAGGTAAAAGCTTTTCTTCATCCATCTCTTGTACATATTTATTCATAAAATATATATATATATATATATATATATATATATATATATATATATATATATATATATATATATATAAATCGGTTCATTTGAAAAATTGATCTCGGTGGAAAAGTGAGAAAAGCAATCTCAACCATTAGATCACTCCCTCCTCCCATCCCTTTTTTCCCTTCCAAGTACAAGGGGCTATTTGTTACTTCCTTTTTTTTCTCGGGGTAATTTTGAAACTTTCCATTTTTTCCCTTGACTTGGTTTGGTTATGACAGTACTCCAGTAGCATCAAAATTCACTAATTCAGAACTTTCAAGTAAAACACTAGAAATATTTTCAAAAGTTGCAATCTTCCTTTATGTACTTTAGCTTTCCCTCGTTAATAATTACACCAACTAAACGAAAAACAATAAAAAGAAATACATAAATCTCTGCGATATACTAAGATACAACATCAGAATACTTAACCAAAATTAAAGTTATAATGAGACAATAGAAAGTTTTTTCTAAATGCGCTTTTAGCCTTGATCATGTCGCGTCTAGGATGAGTGTTGCCAATCTCAAACGAATGCAGGTACCGCCTAATATTATTATCCCCTAACGGTAGTTGTATCCTTGGATGGCTCTGGAAATTACACAAACATCAACTGCGCAATTTTAAAGGCACCCAATCGAAGCATGGGTCAATATGTCATTCAAATCAAAAAGAATGGCATTCATGACCTCAGTAGCTTGTTCCACCTTCTGTCAACATGAATCAATTCATATGCTTCGTTAAACTCATTGGCCTGTGCAAAGTATGTCAAACTACGAAATTGAAGGTAAACATATTTCATTCGGAATCAAAAATAGAAAAACTGGTGTCATACCTTAAAATCAGCAAATGCAACAAGCATTGCACCTCTATAACGCACCCTGTGAATTAAAGCCGGGTATTAGTATTTAAAAGTTAAAAAGAAGTTATCACCATTGACGGTAAAAGTTTCAGTAATATCACATCCGGGTTATATTTCAATAGTATCAAAATTAAAAAATTCAAAATCTAACTGAACATACTTAAAAAGAACAGATCTTTGCTCGGTTTCATTGCATTTGGGACCTAAATTTGCAATGAACAAAGCTAAACATGCCCCGCCAACTGAATTTTACGTATGCTTTGTATTGTCGGGATCAAACACTTATCATACTATAACCAATGATCAGTAATTACCCCAACTCCATATATATAGGGCAGGCATAATGTAATTAACAGACGCAATTCACATAATTTTTAAGTTTGAGAGTATATAATATTACATAAAAAAATGAGACTTGCATACTCTATCCCTTTGTTCTTCATTTTGCAATTCTAAAGGTCATTTTGTATCCCAATTCACAAATTGCTCAGCAAAAGATCCACTTATGTCGCTACAAGGAAGAAGAAACCTAAGGACACTAGAAGACAGAAACTGATATTAACAAGGTAAGACTAGACTAAAACCAACAATCGATTATGTTTATATTTTCAATTACGTACACAATATATTGTCGAGTGATTGTTTGTGATTTCTGCATAAACACAATAATCAGATATTGTTTGTGATTTCTGCATAAACATAACAATCAGATAACCAATGTAAGAGGTTGTATTCATTAGAAATAGACTAAGAGCAATGTCAAACCCATTCACGATGCACCGAACCACACAAACAGATGCTTTAAAACAGATTTATATTATTGATGACGAACAAACAAAATTTATGAATTCTCGTAATAACTATTGATCTTTGTAAATAAAAAACATGCAGATGCTATAATATTACCTAAATCAAATAAATTATCATACACGTATATACAAATTCTGTAACTAATAAGTGTTGATGCACCTATAGATACAAACACATACAGATGATGTAATAACTACTTATGCACCTAAAGATACAACACTTATGCACTAATAGATAATTATTGATGCTGTAATAATAAGTAATTATACACCTCAAGATACAAACAAATACATGTGTTGTAATAGTAACTCTTGATGCACCTAAAGGTAAATACATATTCTGTAAATAATAACTCTGATGCACCTAAAGATACAAGCATGTTGATGCTGTAATAATAACTAATGATGCACTAAACGATACAAATACATACATATGTGTTGTCAACCACATGATTAATAATTTAATGTAAGATTTAATTTGACGTTGTAATAATACTAAAAATGATTCAATAATGTTTTAAAGGCAAAAGCGTGCATATCATTTTTAATATTTACAAAAAATGTATCTTATCAATACCACTATATCATAGACCATTCCCAGTAGCAATGTTATCCACAACAAGGATCTTATTAGCAATTATAACTAGCTATACGGCATCAGAAGAATAAGGTGCCAACGTGACTAAAAAGAGCATTTATGTTGTGTGTGATGGCTGAATATATCGTGCTATGTATATGCACTAACATCGGTATCGGGTTAACAGCGGCTTGACAAAAGGAAAGCACACTAAATCATGATGACATTATCATTTAACGAATGTAGTTGTAAATCATTCCCTTTAAAAATTATAAATATGTGATCCTAACACTCTTCAGACATAAAAATCAACTTTACGAAAACCAAGTATGGAAGTGATCTCTTACCCTTTGGCATTTGACTTGGATTTGTTGCTGCGTGGTTTGACTTCTCCGTTTGTTTCTTAATAGTTCCACTCACAACTTCAAAGATTGTTGGGAGATCATTTATCATACCGAAGAGGCGTTTCCTGCATTCCAATGGGATACATATTAGCAATGATCATATGTCCTAAACAACCATCATCTGTTTTGAGAACCTATAATGCACAATGTATGATGTTTAGGAATGACAGATTAATAACGGCTACCACACTAGATTTACACATAATTATAGAAGCGAATGCAATCGTCGGTTTTCAGAAAAGTTCAAAACAAATAGGCCATTTTAATGTTTATTTCATAACTAGAAAAATGCTTTAATAGTATGACAAACATAACAGAGACTATAATATATGATTAACCACAAAAGGAAAACCTTTACGCTTTATCAAAACCAAATCGGCACCGAAGTAAGCAACCGAAGTAGCCACGCATCAGTGGACAGAACAGAGCCAACCGTCCTTTTCTTGCATCCCATCTCTGGCAAAGTTAATCCCTAAAGAGCTCGGGAAGCTCTGGAGGCACCTCCTCTGCAGGTAAGTTCACCTCCATTGTTCGCTAGGAATCGTATAAGCAAAGATTTTCCTTCTCTGAAACATAAAACATAATTAGAGTGCATGTTACAGTCACATATATGAAAGCGTGGGATAGAAAGACATAATCAAGCGGCAAAGTTAACAGAGAATCCATACGTTTGTATGTTCAGTCATCGTAAACTAGACAGCAATGGTTAAATTTCGAGTTGAACCATCAAATATGAAAAGGCTTAAAGATATCAATCCAATACAACAAGATTACATACATATTCAAATTTCCTAAAAGAAAGGATCCGAAAAGGTCTATTACTATCCGGTTTCTTATCATCAATTCATCAGAGAAAAAAAATGATACACTTGACACTTGGGAACATGAATGTATTCATTTGAAACAGTTTTATATGCGATGTAATAATAATTATCTCTGCAGCAACCTTCAAGGCCTTGCACCTAATAGGGTCAGTCACCATGGTTTAAATTATGCATCATGAGTTCCCATTTTGGAAATCTCAAAAGAAAATGATAACAAAAAACAGTTTATGCATATAAAACAACTTTAATCAACAATAATACACATCTGAATCATGAAGTTTCCATGAAATGCCGTTCACGACACATTTTCTTTTAAGCTATTTTTTTTGTTGTTGTAACAATTTAACCAATTTGATCGATTATAGAGGAATACAATCGGTCGGTTCATATGTAAATGGGTTGAAATGGCGTCTCTTATGTGAAACCACAACAAATACTAAGGAGTTTACTAGTAAGTAACGTTGTACCTACCTTTTCAATTCGTTTTGATGAATATCTGTGGAGATTCTGCATTAAAGGTTGGAAACGAATCAAATTTGGTGTAAATCCAGAAACAAAAGGACCATGAGAAGCATATACACAAGCCGAATCCAATGTAGTACGCACAACATCTATAGAATAGACATCTTTAGCACTTTTTTTTGTTTACCTCATCCAAAACAATTCCAGAATCACTAACCTCACCACAATAAGTTTTTATTTTTAAACCGAGCCTAAATCCCAATCACCCAATAGATCATATAGCCACGCCGATTGCTCCTCCAAACAAACTCGTTCGACATATATTTCGATGCCGAGCGAGAGACCTCATCTTTGAAAGTGGCTAAAAGGGCGAATCAAGAGAATGTGCGTGACATATATATAGTTGACCAAATTCCTACACAAACCATAAGAAATTATATAAAAACTTTTAAAAAAAAACATGATTCATATCTGCAGATAAATATTTTCCTTAACAAGTAAAGTACTGATCTCCATTTGAAGATAAATATTTTCCTTAACAAGTAAAGTACTGATCTCCATTTGAAATTTTGCTGCAATCTGAGTAAACAAAAAAGGATCACAAATATGTTACTCACAATTGTAAACTAGAACAACAGTATTTCATTAGCCAATCCCAAACACCCCATAAAAACAAGCACATTTCACAACCAAATCCTGCATTCTCAATCCATTAGGCGCAACAATTACTTGTATATCATTTATACTTTTTACTACTTTTACCCACAACATCAATGATAACAACGGCAAATGTCTTGTGATTATCATCACTAAAATGTTCAAATGATGAATAGAAAACAAGTCAAATGTCATCTGAAGTGTATGTTACAATCCTAAACCTCATAAAACATTCTTTAATACACTAACTAAAACTTAAAATTTTGGACAAAATTGATTCGAGTAAGGTGAATCCAACCCGAATTGCACAAAGAAATCTCATTTGACCGTTACCCAACCTGTCACTTTCTCGTCTGTGTGTCATATCATATGGGGGATGTCAGTTGAAATGAAAGAAATACAAGATGCAATAACAAGAAATACAACAGATGCAATAACACTAGTTTCAACCGGAACCCATTTTGACCCGTTACTCAAATTACATGGACAATCATTAAAAATGTACTGGCAAGAAGATTGTTAGATTCACCACATGTAAAAGCCATCTCATCCATCACACCACACGGGGGTCCACAACCTGAGTTTTCTACCAGTAAATACCGATATGGTCGATTATTACAACCAGGTCATCCATATATGCAGCCACCTTCGACTCGGTAATATCGTCCAATGGGTCAGGCCGGCCGATTTTCCCAACCAATGCAAGCAGATGCCGCAAGACCGGTCACCCTACTCCATCGCAACCAATGCCCATGTCGTATGTCACGCCACCACGATTACCCGAACCTGCGGTTTGGAGTACCTCATTCTTCATATCCTATATGGCCTATTCTCCTTTACGGTTAATGTGTTTGAGTGTGTTTTCCTTTGGAATATGTATAATTATTTTCTTGTCTCAGTTCATTGCACCGCCATTTGGGCAACCAACAAATGTGTCTTCAGGTTTCATCTGTCTCACGATGCACACATTGCCCAACTGGCGGACAACCATGGATGCCTTCGAAAAAGGTCGGGTAAGGTTACTCCGGTGCCACAACACAGACAGCACCTTCAACTACCGCTCCCACATCAGGTATGTATGTTATTCATATTGTGGCTGCTTCATTTATTTGATTATCCATGGTTGAGGTAGTAAATTAAAGGCACTATAGCATAGACCCTAGTGACTGTAGATTCTTAAATTGTTCTGGTGTCGTTTTATAGCACACTGGCGTGAGTGTCAATGTATTGCCTAGGAGATGTTTTTGGTCAAAAGCGTGTGTTAAAGAGTCCATGTTTTGTTGGTTGAGAAGTGTGTCTTGCCAAGAAGCAACCTCTTTAGTTCTCACTTTTGACACAAGGTTCGTTGTATACTTTTTAATTTTGGATGGTGGCTGTCAAAGGTGTTTTGCATGCCTTTCTAGACGCTAGGAGAGCTTCAGTTTCATGCTTTCTCTAAGGTTTTTGTGGATGATTTTGTGTTAGACGACTCTAATGCGAGCTCTGATGACAATCGGTCACACAATAAGTAGACCTACTTGGGTATTATAACTTTATAATGTGTTTAAAACTAAACAAGTGGCGGCACATTTTTTTTTACAAGAAATCGGAAGGTGTGAAGCAGGTTTAAGGGTGGTATATGCGTGGGTTGAGGCCTCTCTTTTGTGTTTCGTTTTCTTCCTAGTCAACCCAAAAGGTAACCCTGAAAATCATTCTATATGAGACATGTATAATCATAAGTAAAGTCATGCAAAACTTAACCAATCATTTATTCTAATCCTAAACATGAAGCTGTTAACACTTATTCGAATGAAGCTATAAAACTGTGGGACTTTAATCATAATGTGTTACCAATGAATGTGTTCTATGATCAGCTTTGTTAAGCCTAAAAAATTACTAAGCGTGATGTAGGATAAACATATATGCTTGTGACCAAAACTGATAATGTATATAAATATGATTTCTAGGGTCTTGAACGTTATGGGTCGAATAATATAAGAATGCTTGCATGCTCGTAGTCGTTTTGTTAATAAACTAAATATCGTGTAAAGGGTCAAGTATATATAAATCGGTATGGAGATGAATGCGTGTGTTTTGCTTGACCGAAGAACCGTAAGGGAAAAATGGATGCACTAATATCTAACTTGTTTATGCACTAATCATACTCATAGATGCCCTAATATGTTCATCGATGCACTAAATAACAAACATATGCACAAGTAGTTCCAACAATGCACTAAACATAACAACAGATGCCCAAGTAGTTCCAATGATGTAATAAACATACACACTGATGCCTTAATATGTCTAAAGATGCACTACACTAGTCATACTCAATGATGCCCTAACGTGTTCTTCGATGCACTAAACATACAAACAGATACCCAAGTATTTCCAACGATGCGCTAAACTTACAAATGGATGTCCTATTATGACCAATGATGCACTAAACGTCTGACGATTCACTCATTCACTAAACATACATACGATGCCTTAATATGTTTGATGATGCACTAATAGGTTATCGTAATACATTTATTGATGCACTAATCAAACAAACACATGCACTATTTTAACATTAGACTCTTAACATACTAAGAGATCTGTAACACATTTTGATGCACTAATTATACAAACAAGTGTTGTAACAAATCGATTGATGCCTTAATTATACTAACACGTGCACTAACTCTTAGATGCAATAATAAAACAAACAGATGCCTAATTTATAACGTGATCTTATCTACGAGATGTTAAGTAACACATTTTGATACACTAATCAAACAAACAGATGCCCTAACTTACAAGATGATGCTCTTACCATAGTAAGAGATGCAATAACATGAATCAGGATGCACTTATTCAGACAAACTAATGTTGTAACATATTATTAAGGCATATGCACTAAATTGTAATTTAATTTATACAAATGCTTTAATATGTAATTTCATTCAACAATAAAAACAACTATTTTATAACTGACACAATGATGCACTAAAATAACATATAAATTAATAAAACCTATAATTAAACACTTACTTTTTAATAGGAAGATTAGGTCACTTGCTATCCTTAAATTTTTGAATATTGATGATTGGAGTGTATGTTTCTGATTGGAGTGTGTTGGTTTTTGATCGAATTTGTTTGTGATTTATGATTGGAATATGTGTTTTTGACGGTCTTGGTGTGGCGGTGATGGTGGCGACGGTGATGGTGGTGGCGATCTTTGGTGGTGGTGGCGGTGCGGTGGCGATGGTGGTGGTAGTGACTGTGAGTGTGTGTGTTATGAGTCGGTGTTTGTGATATCTGGATTAATAAGATGGACCTTCCTTCTTTTTAGTTTTTTCTTTCTTTACCCGAAGTTTAGATTGTTATCAAAATCTACCCTTCAACTTTTTTTCTCACTTTTCTATCTAATTATACTTTTCTCTAGAACCGGACTCTATATATATATATATATATATATATATATATATATATATATATATAAACACCACAAAAAGAAAATAGAAAAATATAAAATTTCAAAAATCCATAAAGAATTATAAAATCTTTGAAAAAACTCAAAAATATTATTTTTCTCATCTTTTTCTATTCTTCGATAACATCTACGTTCTTTGATTTGTCACTCTAAGAATGACAAGGGCTTGGTTTAAAAATGCGCGCATCATTGCGTAAATTGCAGGCATCATTGTATTGAATTTAGGATTTCGCATCATGGTGCCTAATGTGAAGCCATCCCAAAATGCGCTCGCATTGGACCGCTATTTTCTACATTTATGCAATGTTAGCAACGTTGCAATTTGTCGCAATATGGAATTTAGGTCATTTTGGAAAGATTAAACCATTTATAAGAAGCTAAATCATTTTAATGGATTTTGAAAAATAGAAGTTGTTTGAAGACGTCCAAAACAAACATAATAATGACATCCAACTTACCCTACATCCAAATTACCCTTTGGTTTCATGATCATGCACCATTAACATGATTTGAAATCACGCAAAAAATCTTCTTATTAAGCTTCATGTTGAGCAACAGTTCATATTGTTATTTGATTATACGTAATCATGTATGTTAAATAATTGCGCTAGGAATAATATTTGACATTCAAATTTGACCAACATTTTCAGTTTTGACTTTTTCCATTGATTTAGTTATGAATGAATTAAGATTGTTAGCCACTCGTATAACTTATAAGTATGCCTTTAATACATCATAACATCATGTCATGATGTATATGTATAAAATGGAGTCAAATCGTTCATGTTCAACCGCATTGACTGGTAAGAATAACAAAGATCCAAGCGAAAATTATAGAATTCAAGATCTAAAAATTAAAATAAATTTACATGTTTATCTTGTTCGAAAGTAACTAAAGGAGGAGGGTCTCGTTAAAAATAAGATTTAGTTGGAGTTTATAATGTTGTCTTTATGTAATTTGTGTCATGACTTAGTGACTTATTTGTTTTACAAATAGATTATTTGCCTAATTTTTATATCTTACTGACTTATTTGTAAATTTATTGCATTTATTTGGTACTTTGTTAATATACTACGTATAAATAATTTCTGTATTTTTTTAATACAAAACGCATCGCGTCCAAAATGCACTCGCATTTGTAACACGCATCACGCATCGGCCTCTGAGACCTTTAACGCATTGGATCGCAAAACGCAATTTTAAACCAAGGACACGGGTCTTTAGATGAAGTTCGATTGTACATAAACCTAAAAAAAAATAAAAATAAAATAAAAAATAGATGGAGAAAAATGATGGTTTATTGTCATTTCAGGCAGTAACAAGTTTTAAAAGAAAGAACAGAGCCATGCTTAAATTTACTTTTGAATACTCATGCTCTGATTCTAAAAACTACTGAAAAATATTTGTCATCTAATAAAAACAAAAGTGCTTTGAAAATAACTTGGACTCTATTTTTTTTGAAAATCATCTGGACTTATCACTTGTCAAAATCTTTATCTCTCAATCAAAAGCTTACGTCATTGATTGAGGGGGAGAATGATTTCAATCAAATAAAAAAAATGTTATTTTTCAATCAAGGTCTACTTTTGGAAAAACAAAAAAAACAATAGGTTACATTGTTTTTATACAATTGGATCCAGACCTAGGTTCTGTATTCATAAGATATTTATGCATGTTTGAACAATGGAGTTTAAAGTCGCTAAATTTGATCCTCATCAGTTACAATGTTTTTCAAATGCAAGTCACTATTCTTCTCAAAAGTTTTCAAAATTAATGTAAATCAATAAAGATCACAAATCTTAAAGGATTTGAAAATTGTGATCGGGGGAGAATTTGTGATTTAAATTGGATATAAACTGACAATTCGAGAAATGGTTTAGAAATATTATAACAAGCTCTCCTCCTACACATGTGCCAAAGCGATTTCAAATTTTCCATGCACATGTTAAGGGGGAGCATCTATCTTAAACCAAAAAGAATTGAAACGTGACTGATTTGTCTCAAAGTGCATGTTCCCACTAATGTGTGCAAAACTCTTTCGAATCTCGATGCACATATTGAGGGGGAGCAACTTTTTGAAAACCACATCCTTTCCCAAAACTATCTTTAACAAAGTATTTAAAATACTAATTTTGATCGGAAAAGTGATGTAGATATTTTTAGAAAATGTTGATCAAAGAAGTGAATTCTTTATTCTTAATCTGAGATTCTCAAGTCCTCTTGCCTCCATGTGCTAAAGCAATTTCAAACCTATGATGCACATATTGAGGGGGAGCTTTTTCTGAAATATCAAAAATAATTCAGGTACAAAATGCTTTTATCATGTATCACAAGTACCTGGATTGATTTTCAAATGGTTTTCAATTGGTTTCAATAGCAGAAGAACAATACCAAAAAGACCGACCAATTTACTTTATGCATGGTGTTATAAGGATGGTTAAGTTAGGTATTCGTTCTCACGATCCGGCCAGAGCCGGAGGGATCTACCCAGGGACAATCCACTAGATAGTGTAGAAGTCCTTAGGTATGATGAAAAAGGAGAAAAGTGAGAAATGAGAAGAGTCTTGGTGAGATAGAGCTAGAAGCTGGAACAAACCCAACAAGGTTCTAGTTATGAAATTTGTAAGCACGGAAGGGGTTGAAGAATGAAAAAGAAATGAATGAAAAAGGGTGAAAATAGCCCTCCATTATTTCAACCTTAGGGCAGGGTTCAATTCATATGCTCTTGGTGGTTACCAAGATAACCGGTATTGAGACAAGGCGTCATGGACCCAGTGACACACTGCACTACACTTCCCAAGCTACTCAAGTTCCTCTTAAAAGGGCTTGTTTCATTCTCACGGGGAACCTACATTATCTATCGACTTTCTCTTAGAGATTGTTGATATTGAAGAAGAAGACCCCCTCCCTAGTCTCCGGCATAGGAACCAAATGTGCAATATTGAGTCTAGAGCCACGAGATCATCAATAAATCTCATTAAGGGCATAATCAATGAAGACTCACTGTTTCACACAATGTGGAAAGTGAGAATATATCTTTAGAGTCCTACGCATTATCCTTGTGGTATTGCCAGAACATCTGAGTGATATGTTCACATATTCAGCGATGAAGATGAAAAGCCTTCTAGAGCCAACATCAAACAAGCTCTTGGTAGGTGACATGTGAGATCTATACAATAGGTCAAACTTGTGACAACTGGATTGAAACAATGGGGCGATTCAATATTGAATCAACCTTGGTCCAGGAAATGGATTGACGGATGCCTTTGAAAACCGGTCGTTGTGCTTAAAATTATTTTCTCTAGCACATCATCGTGTATAATATTTCAAAATAAACGGTATTTATGATTGATAATTGATTTTCCTTAAAACCTTCGTTGTATTGCAAAACACTTTATATTAAGCAATACGGTTTTTTCAATCGATTTTCATCAATCGATGAATCACAATTATTTGGTTCACTCACTCCGTGTTTTCTTCTTTGAGGCGTTAGTTTTGAGAAACATTAGAAGCATTTGCGAAACCACATCAATGAGATTCTTGAATTATACGATCCGCAGGCGATTACTTGTACGATCAGCCAGGGGAACGATGGGCCGTGTACCTCAATTCAACGAAAGTGATCAAAGACACTTTCGTGCGTCTTATTGCTAAATGTTGTATCTTGGTACAAATGTTTTGCGGTGATAAGAATTGAGTCAATCCATAGCCGCATGCTCATACAGCACATTCATGTCTAAAGAATTCATGATAAGTGCATATCTTCATCAGCAATTTGATATTTTCACTCCATGCTTCATTCGCTGCGCAAATATCATGAATCAACAAAGCTTCACCTTTCGATGAGAAGATATCATGATCCAGAATGTGAGCATGTCGGTCCAAATGTCACAACATCACATGTTGGCAACACTACAAAGGAAGAGTCAGAGATTTATGGTAGCTGATGATCTCAAATCTTGCTCGAAACTCATCATCACGTGGACCAGTTAAAGATCTCCAATTGGATTAACAAAACATGCAGAACATGAAGAATCAAAGACTACGGGCTACAGAGCAAAGAACTTAATCAAGAATCCAAGAACAATCTAAATGTAATATCTGTTTTTATTCAATGTAAATTGAGGTGACCTCCCTTAGGGGGAGATTGTTAGGATTTAGAAAATCCGTTGGTTAAAGTGTCGGTCACCTCAAGTATATGTATTCATTAGAAAGCTCGTAGTCGTAGTCAAGTTATGTTAATAAGTAGTTAGTTAAGTAACAACTGCGTGGGAGGACGGACGGGTCTTTACATCTGTATGCCGATCCACGGCGTGAGGGCGTGTCTTGTAAGAAAACTATAAATACCCTCTACCTCCCAAGGTAGAGGGTTGGAGCTTCATAATATCATTTTTCTTTGTCTCACCTAGTTCCCAACTCTCTTTACTTTCTCACTCTAAAACTCAATTCATACGCCTCTTTGTAATATGATTTGATGTGTTTATGAAATCTAATATGTTACAGTTTATCAAAAGAATGTTTGTTATATTTATTAATCTAGGTCAGTTGATAATGTTCATAGTCTGAATGTTCATCGATCATTGTCTAAATGTTCATCAATTATGGTTTAAATATTCATTAATCATGCGCGGGATATTCATCAATAAATGTTCATCAATCATAGTCTGTTTATCAATCATAGTCTGTTTATTAATCATGGTATGAATGTTTATCAATAAAATTCTTTATATTTTGATGTTCATCATATCTTGTTGTTCATAAAATCTGGTAGATGGTTGATTATAAGAAAAAAAGAAGAAAGCGTCTTACGATGGCTACCCATAATACTCACTTTATTGACAGGACAAGAAAATTTTTATATTTTTTTTGTTATGTGTCTTTTGACTTTTATTATTTTTTGACTTAGGGTGTGTTTGTTTGATTAAGATGTTTCGCATCTGAATCTGACTACCACATCTTACTAGTAAGAGGTGACTATAATGTCTGAATTTGAATGAAAAAATATTGTTTGTTTTTTTATAATTGTTTGAATGGCTTTAATTTTTCCTTTTTTAAGAATATATTAAACTATTGCAAATACGATTAATAAGTAGATAGTGTAAACTTGAAACAAAACATTTTTATCATACATTTAACATAATTATAAATCATTAAATAAATTATCTTAATACATATCCAAAATTTAACATAATAAAAACTATTACATAAATCGTTTTAAAATAAAACATAAGTTTAACGCTATGAAACAACAATTACGTAACTTAACTAATATCAAATAATTTAAAACCTAACTTTCCATAATTTGAAGATGAATGGGTTGAAGGGTTTTGAAGATGAATGAGTTGAAAGGGTGTTAATAAGATGTAGTAAGATCTTTTCGCGCACTACTTTTAGAGTTAGACATATTAGCTCTTACTATATGCATTGGTAATGAAAAACAACAAGTAAAAGCGTCACTTCTTAACTTGGTAAGAGTAAGAGGGCTAGTAAGACTTTTTTTTAAAAAACAAACACACCCTTAGTCAAACTTTATAGTTTGTGTTCCATACTTTATAGTTTTACACACTTTATGAATATGACAAGACAGTCACTTATGAATTTTAAACTTTTTGACTTAGTCAAACTTTATAGTTTTACACACTTTATGAATAGGACAAGACACTCACTTATGGATTTTTTTTCTTCGTATTTTTGTGTTTTAGTATTTGTATCAAACTTTACATTTTCTGCTCATTGTTTTATTTTGTAGTTTTATAATAAAAACAAAATTATATATAAGGAAAAGAACGTTAAAGGTGTATTTCTTGTATTTTAGAAAGTGTCAATTTAAGGAAGTGATTTGCGCACTCGTAAATTTAATTGAGATACTCGATGTACAAACAATTAAAAAAATTTAAGTTTACAGTACAATTATTTAATGCACATTTTAAATTGTATCAATCAAAATATATAAGAGTTTCAAATCACCACTCATATCTAATCTTATTGCAATTGTTTAATACACATCTTAAAATATACTACTCCGTCCGTCTTTATATTAACTGTCCAGTGTGATTTTTTTAGGTCTTTTTTATTTAACTTTGACCTTAATTTGTTTTTTGTGTGTTATATAAAATTTGGTGTAAAGTATATGAATTGATTGTGTCTTAAATGTATTTTCATTTATATGTTTTTCATCAAATATTATATAACATAAATAAAAATATTTAAAGTCAGTATTGAATAGAAAAACCTTAAAAAATCAAACAAGACATTTAATATAAAAAAGAACTGTATCAATCAAATATGAGATTGTCCAAATCTCAAGAAGAAAAAAAAGAGAGAGAATAACTAGATACGTGTAAAAAAAAA
>OU343216.1:181445982-181480214 GCA_910596185.1 Chrysanthemum makinoi
CATGATTTCTTCTTATCAGAGTAGCGGAAGCTTTAGTTGCTACATGATATTTGCGGCGCATAGCGAAGCATGGAGTGAAAATATCAGAGTCGTTGATGCACTTATCACGATTTCTTTAGAGATGAATGTGTAGTGTGAGCATGCGGCTATGGATTGACCGCTTCATTACGATCATTTTAACGCGTTAGGCGCATTCGCATACAACGCTAGTTAGCAAGTGCACGAAAGTGTCTTTGATCACTTTCGTTGAATTGAGGTACACTGCGGCACGGTTCCCGTTGATCGTTACAAGTAATCGCCTATGATCGTGTACATTTCGAAGAATTTCCTTTGACAGGGTTTCAAAGTTGCTCTAGCTACGTTTCAAACCGGAACGTCTCAAAGAAGACAACCGGAGTGAGTGAACCAATAATTGAGATTCACTGATTGATGAAAAGAGATTTGAAAAACAATCATGTAACGCTCAATAGAAATTGTTTTTGCAATAAAACGAAGGTTTTAATGAAAATCAATTATCAATCATAAACACCTTTTATTTTGAAGTATTAGTACACAGTCGATGTGCTAAGGAAAAGAGTTTTTTAAGCACAACGACGGGTTTTTAAAGGTATCATCAATCCATAACTTTGAGCAGGGTGATTGATTCAAAAGATTGAATCGCCCCATTGTTTTGCTCATTTGGTTGTCACATGGTTGATCTATTTGATAGATCTCACATGCCACCCACCAGAAGCTTGTTTGATGTTGGCTCCGGAAGGCTTTCCATCTTCATTGTGAATATGTTTGAATATCACTCAGATGTTCTGGAAATACCTCAAGGATAATGCGTAGGACTCATAAGATATAATCTCTCTTTCCACATTGTGTAAAACAGAGAATCTTCATAGACAGTGTCCTAATGAGATTTATATGATGATCTCGTGGCTCTAGACTCAATTGTGCATATTTTGGTTCCTATGCCGGAGACTAGGGAGAGGGTCTCCTTCTTCAATATCAACAAACTCTAAGAGAAAGTCGATAGATTATGTAGGTTCCCTTTGAGAATGAAACAAGTCCTTTGGTTTCTCCCGAACTAACTAACTTTATTTCCCAGCCACTTGGGAATGGCTGATACTAAAAGCTAGACAGCCCGGGAGAAAATGCAAGTTTACCAAGGATTAAAATATTCTTGGATCGTTTATGTCCTGGTGAGGCATGATGTTCTGGTACAATGACTTGTGAATTGTTGCAAATAATATTATTATAGGAAAAACAGGAATCTGATTGACTAACACTTAATGTGAATAGTAATAGCTCTGTCACAGCTATGTCGTTAAAACGCATAATCGAAACCTAAAAACTAAAAGATATACAAACAAACGTTTAATTAAAACGTAAACGTATAAAAACAAAACGATTATAATTACAGTAGGGATTTGCATGTCTTAGCGACTTAAATGCAAATTAAAAGAGATAAAAGCTAAAATCTATTAAATAAACGCTATCACTATTTTTAAAGTGATGAACGTTTAAAACCTAAAACGTACGTTTAAATAATTACGTAAACGTACAAAATAAAAACGTAAAATCTAAGAATTAAAAGATCTAAAAATATGAAAATAACATTTTTACAATCCTAATAATAAAAGAAAATTATTAGAAAAAGAAAATTATTTTTACAACTATATATTTATTTTTTATTAATTCAAAACTATTTAAAATATTTATTAAATACTCTAAAATAGAAGAAAATACAAAATAAAGCTAAAAAAAATAAACTTATGATTCTGAAAAATCTAAAATACTATAAAACTAGTTTTAAAACAGAAAAGATATTTTTTACATAATTATTCTATTTATTAATAATTATTAACTATTAAAAAGTATTAAAAACTAATATTTAATTATTAAAAATACTAAACAAGAAAAGAAAAATCTCAAACTTTTTACAAAATTCTAAAATAAATAAAAGAAGCTAGGAAAAGTAGAAAAACTATATGTTGTTAGTTAAAATAAGCTAATAAGCAAATAAGCTCTTAAGGAAAAGCTACTACTTAGCTTAAAAAATGGTTCTTTTTGGTTTTTCTTTTTGGACTAATTATACTGATGATATTAAACATATTTAATGAAAATAGAACTTTACAAACCTAAAAATAAGCAGATTACAAAGCATAGAGTCCAACAAGTAAGCTTTTGGCTTAACTGTTGGAGCTCAAGCTATTTATAAGCTTATAATAAGCTATTCACAAGAAACAAAAAGTAAACTGAGATGAATATAAGTCCAATAGATAAGTATAAACAAGAAAATTGGACATAAATGGTGTGAGCTTATGGTTTAGACAATCAAGCCAAAGGCTTGACTTGGATGGAATTGAGGCCTCACAAGCCTGTAATAAGCTCCACACTTAAAAGTAAAAGAAAAATAGTATGTATACAAACAATATTGACAGTATGAACAAACAAATATCTTGATTTCACCAAATAAGCTTGAAATAAGCTATTAAGCTTTTTCAGTACACTATAGTACCAAACAGACCTGCATACTTATTTAATGGCAAATTAAGCTAAGTATATGAGCTTATCATGGCAAACTAGAAATTGGAGTAGCAAGCTGAGTTGGTTAGGATTCCAAAAAGCCCAAGCTCAACAAGTGGGACCCAGCGATGAGCTTATGAGAGTCTTATGAAGATGGTCTCAGGATCACCGCTCAACTCATTTGAGTGGAGTGAATGCCGAAGTTTTAGGACAAAACAATTTCATGTTGCAGCCCTAGTAAATGAGCCACAAGCTTGGATATAAGCACATAATTAAAAAGTTGGCTTGCTAGGCTTCTCAAAAAGCTAATCCACATAAGTTGGGACCCACTGAGTAGCTTTATATTGGCTTATGAAGTAGGCTAGATTTCACTGAGTTTAAGTGTTTTCGTTGAAATGGTGATAAGTACAAGCTTATTGCGACCTAGTAAATGAGTCGCAATGTGAAAATTAAACACTGGATCATCAAGTTGGGTGGCTAAACTTCCTAAAAAGCTAAACCAAACAAGCTTGTGATCACTAATGAGCTTGTTGTGAGCTTGTGGGAATGGTGCAATACCTCTGATTGCTCAGTGGTATGTTGTGAGTGGGCAAACTATCAAGCTCACTTGAACTTATCAAATAAGCTAATAATGCTCAACAAGCAGCGAGTTATTGAAAATGGTAGTTTAGCTTTGTGAAAAGCCAAAAACCAAATACTTAAGCTCAGTGAGGAGACTATCATGAGCTTATGAAAACAACTCACCTTCACTGTTTGCTTGATGAAGGGAGTAAGATGTACAAAAAAGTTTAGGATGATTAAGCTATCTAATTAAGCTAATAATGTAAAAACAGATATGAACATAATGAAAGGGCCACAAAGGCTACACAAAGAAGTAAAATTCACAGGCTATGGTCAAGTCATGAGGCTTTTGCAAGCTCATGAACTTGACCATAAACTGCGGTGCAAAACAGGAAATGAAAATTGACTTTTATCAAGATCAATAAGTTTGACTAATATGAGCTTAAGATTGAATCTAAGGACTGAACATGATATATTAAACTGTAATAAGGTAATCTAGAGCTAGGTTAACAAGTTTTAAGCTAATACTATGATTATCATAAGCTAAAATTATAACAAAGAAACTGCATAGGCAAATTAAAATGAAATTTGACTTTTTTACAAAACAAAGACTCAATATTATGACTTATTTGAGCTATTAGTACCTAATGTAACATGAAGCAATGACAAACAACTAAAGATAAACACTGGAGTACTAGTTTATCAGCAAATCCAAACACCCCTTTAACTTCACTTGTCACATGAACAAAAAAGGTTTTAATGAATTTAAGCATAAAATGAATCCAGTCATTATACTAACACATAATAAGATCATTAGAGCCTAAAACAGTCAAGAACACAGTTAAGAACACAGATTTGTCATATTTGCATTTTAACTAAGTAACTTTCCAATTTTAGAGCACAATTGAATCTTAATGAACCAACTACTTATTTTAAGCTAATATAACAATAATCAACAACAAAGGAACAGGAAAACATGAGAATCAAAGCATGAACAATGATAAAGCAAGAAATGGTAAAAGGGTAAAATGGAACTCACAAGTGATTTTGATGAAAACTGAGTACCAAGGTCTAAAACTACTCTAGCTACTTGTCAATAAGCTAGAAACCAGATATCCATCCAGCTTAGCTTCTACTTCCCCAGAACTTCTTATTTGATCATATTTGACTTCCATTGACTTTTTTTAGCTTTTTTTTAGTACTTTTCTTAATTAAAAAGGTCTAGCTAGTTTAATGGTTCTAAAAGCTTTGTGAGCTTTTGTCAAGAGCTTAGGAAAGCTATAGAAACCTTAAAACAGCCACTTAACATGAAATTTAAACGATTTGATAATTAAAAGTAAATAAAGCAAAACATGGAAATTAAAAGTAACTTGAATTAAATCTGGAAATAACATTCCATTACACTAGTTTAAAGTAAATTACAAAGATTTTAAAACATTAAAAGACATTAATTTAAAGCAAGCAAGAAAACTACACTATGTGAACAATGGTCAAAAACCAAAGTTAGCCTTTTCTTTGCCTCTCCTCTGCTTTTTATATTCTTTTTGAACTCCCCAGCTGTCTCTGAACAAATCCCATCAAAAATATTGACCATTGAAGCATCAAATTCATCTCGTAGCCTTCTATTTTACTTTTGGTGCCAAAAGTGCTCATGGTTGCTTGAGATAATTTCAAACCAATTAAAGAAGTTTGGAGTGTTATGTGAGGTGTAGGGGACAAGTTGGGAAGTAGGCATGGAGTTGGGTGTGATTTTTCAGAGAAAATAGATATTGTGAGTGCTACAAAGTTGAAGGTCACTTGGTGGGGATGCATTAAATGGCTTGTGGGTCGTGATGATAGGAGGGTGGTGGAAATGGTGGATGAGGTGGAAATGGTGAGGTGGAGGTGGTAAAACCACCTCGGTTTTGAGTTGGGGTGGGTGAAGAAGGTGAACGCGAGTGATGGCGGTTTTAACTGCATTTTAAAAGTTGGGCTTTGCATGCTTATTTGGATCGGATTTGGGCTTAGGTTAGATATGTTGGATCCGTTTGGCTTAGTGTTAACAACAAGGACCTCTTATGCAATTTAGCTAAAGTTGAGGGGCTGGTATTGAACATGTTCCAAAGCTTTCACAAGGGTTAAACCTGCCACATAACAATAGTACAAGGACCTTTGTTGATATTTTCCATTTTTACAAATCCAGGGACCAAAACTGTCAATTTAGAAACTATAAGGACCAATCTTGTAATTTTCTCCAAAGTTTATCATAAAGGACCAAATATGTCACATTTGAATAGTACAAGGTGTAATTTGAATATTTTCCATTTTTTAAACACCCGGGGTGATTCTCGACACTTTTGTAAAGTTTAGGGACTAAAGTTGTAAATTGTGTTTTTAAACTTCAAAGGACAATTTTATTACAACTTGTAAATCCCAAGGACCTTTTGTGATATTTTACAAGTTTTGGAATGACCAGGGACTAGTTTTGACAATTTGAGTAACAGGGGATAAAATGACAATTGTTGTGAAATTGATCATTTTTCACTTGTTTTTCAATCTTTTGTAACTGAATCACATAAAAACACATTTTTATGAATTTGTATCATTTTGAGAGTCATTTGTGTGTTTTTGGTTGTTTTTGTGGGTTTATACAATACAAATATATGTGTATTTAGACACATATCAAATCCCCACACTAAACTATTGCTAGTCCCTAGCAATCTTTTGAAACTTTAATGGATTTGAAAAACTCTTTACCAAAAGCCATCACTTTTGGAGTAGCCAAATGTTTCAGTTCAAGTAAGAACCATGGTACACCGATAACCATGTGAATTTGAGCAAACCACCAAACTTTTCAATCCGGATTTGATTTTGTCTTTACCGAAGCCGTACACTTTCGGACTAGCCAACTCTTAGATAAATTATCAATATTATCTTTGGTGAGTCGATTACCAATTATGGATTTTCCACCGCCTTTACCACAAGCCATAAACTTGCGGGCTAGCCAACTCTTCACTTTTAAGGATATGGTGAACTGAATACCATACAATTTTGGGCAAATTGCAAGCCATAAACGGATTTGAGATATCTTTACCAAGAGCCGTTTGCTCCTGGATTAGCCAATCCTTTAGTTTATCAAACATGGTGGATGATTACCATTTGTTGTGTTTAGTACATAGTACTTCCACTAAAAAAAAATTTAAATTTTGGCCATTTTGGGGGAAAAAGGGACTAAAAGGGTACATTTATGATCAAATTAGAATTTCCCCACACTTAGAAATGAATATTGTCCTCAATATTCAAAACTAAGTGGGGTAAACACAACAATTATTTTATTTTTTTCTGTATTTACAATTTTCAAAGTTTTTATATATATGTACAACAGGTGGGGTATTACCCCCACACTTAGGTGGTAGAAATGGGTAAGATAGGTGAAAATGATTTGACGAAAGAAATGGGTGGGTTCACTCACAGAATTATGAAGATAAAGGAAAAGAGAATCTTTTTGGGTTTTTGAATATAATATAAACAGAAACGAAAAATGTTTTTGTATTTTTAACTTTTATATATATATATAAAGAAATGGTTTAAAAAGGAAACCTAAATGAGATTTTTAATACATGAGCTGATTTAAACCTAATCTATCACATTCCAGGAATTATACTAAGCACAAGAAATCCTTTTTAGTGTAAACATGGTGTTTAGCCAAAATTTAGACCTAGGAATATCAAGATTAGGAAAATTGACAGTCAAATGCAAATCAAAGCACAGATAGATTTCACCCATAAAATCTTTTTGTATTTTATATTGTTTATATGAAATGAAGTATATGTAATTTACATACAAGGATAGGTATTTCAACAAAGTACAAAATACAAGTCATAATCGCAGCATTTAGCCTCCCGGCGGCGTAAAATTTGTTTCTCCCGAACTAACTAACTTTATTTCCCGGCCACTTGGGAATGGTCGATACTAAAAGCTAGACGCCCGGAGAAAATGCAAGTTTACCAAGGATTAAAATATTCTTGGATCGTTTATGTCCCGTGAGGCATGATGTTCTGGTACAATGACTTGTGAATTGTTGAAAATAATATTAGTATAGGAAAAAACAAGAATCTGATTGACTAACACCTGGAATGTGAATAGTAATAGCTCTGTCACGGCTATGTCGTTAAAAACGCATAATCGAAACCTAAAAACTAAAAGATATACAAACGAACGTTTAATTAAAACGTAAACGTATAAAAACAAAACGATTATAATTACAGTAGGGATTTGCATGTCTTAGCGACTTAAATGCAAATTAAAAGAGATAAAAGCTAAAATCTATTAAATAAACGCTATCACTATTTTTAAAGTGATGAACGTTTTAAAACCTAAAACGATGCGTTTAAATAATTACGTAAACGCACAAAATAAAACGTAAAATCTAAGAATTAAAAGATCTAAAAATATGAAAATAACATTTTTACAATCCTAATAATAAAAGAAAATTATTAGAAAAAGAAAATTATTTTTACAACTATATATTTATTTTTTATTAATTCAAAACTATTTAAAATATTTATTAAATACTCTAAAATAGAAGAAAATACAAAATAAAGCTAAAAAAATAAACTTATGATTCTGAAAAATCTAAAATACTATAAAACTAGTTTTAAAACAGAAAAGATATTTTTTACATAATTATTCTATTTATTAATAATTATTAACTATTAAAAAGTATTAAAAACTAATATTTAATTATTAAAAATACTAAACAGTAAAAGAAAAATCTCAAACTTTTTACAAAATTCTAAAATAAATAAAAGAAGCTAGGAAAAGTAGAAAAACTATATGTTGTTAGTTAAAATAAGCTAATAAGCAAATAAGCTCTTAAGGAAAAGCTACTACTTAGCTTAAAAATGGTTCTTTTTGGTTTTTCTTTTTCTGGACTAATTATACAGTGATATTAAACATATTTAATGAAAATAGAACTTTACAAACCTAAAAATAAGCAGATTACAAGCTTATGAGTCCAACAGTAAGCTTTTGGCTTAACTGTTGGAGCTCAAGCTATTTATAAGCTTATAATAAGCTATTCACAAGAAACAAAAAGTAAACTGAGATGAATATAAGTCCAATAGATAAGTATAAACAAGAAAATTGGACATAAATGGTGTGAGCTTATGGTTTAGACAATCAAGCCAAAGGCTTGACTTGGATGGAATTGAGGCCTCACAAGCCTGTAATAAGCTCCACACTTAAAAGTAAAAGAAAAATAGTATGTATACAAACAATATTGACAGGTATGAACAAACAAATATACTGATTTCACCAAATAAGCTTGAAATAAGCTATTAAGCTTTTTTAGTACACTATAGTACCAAACAGGACACGCATACTTATTTAATGGCAAATTAAGCTAAGTATATGAGCTTATCATGGCAAACTAGAAATTGGAGTAGCAAGCTGAGTTGGTTAGGATTCCAAAAAGCCCAAGCTCAACAAGTGGGACCCACTGATGAGCTTATGAGAGTCTTATGAAGATGGTCTCGGATCACCTGCTCAACTCAAGCCGAGTGAATCGAAGTTTTAGGACAAAACAATTTCATGTTGCGTTCTAGTAAATGAGCCACAAGCTTGGATATAAGCACATAATTAAAAAGTTGGCTTGCTAGGCTTCTCAAAAAGCTAATCCACATAAGTTGGGACCCACTGAGTAGCTTTATATTGGCTTATGAAGTAGGCTAGATTTCACTGAGTTTAAGTGTTTTCAGTGAAATGGTGATAAGTACAAGCTTATTGCAGACCTAGTAAATGAGCTGCAATGTGAAAATTAAACACTGGATCATCAAGTTGGGTGGCTAAACTTCCTAAAAAGCTAAACCAAACAAGCTTGTGATCACTAATGAGCTTGTTGTGAGCTTGTGGGAATGGTGCAATACTCGATTGCTCGGTGGTATGTTGTGAGTGGGCAAACTATCAAGCTCACTTGAACTTATCAAATAAGCTAATAATGCTCAACAAGCACTGAGTTATTGAAAATGGTAGTTTAGCTTTGTGAAAAGCCAAAAACCAAATACTTAAGCTCAGTGAGGAGACTATCATGAGCTTATGAAAACAACTCACCTTCACTGCTTGCTTCAGAAGGGAGTAAGATGTACAAAAAAGTTTGGGATGATTAAGCTATCTAATTAAGCTAATAATGTAAAAACAGATATGAACATAATGAAAGGGCCACAAAGGCTACACAAAGAAGTAAAATTCACAGGCTATGGTCAAGTCATGAGGCTTTTGCAAGCTCATGAACTTGACCATAAAACCGTGGTGCAGTGGCAAAACAGAATGAAAATTGACTTTTATCAAGAACAATAAGTTTGACTAATATGAACTTAAGATTGAATCTAAGGACTGAACATGATATATTAAACTGTAATAAGGTAATCTAGAGCTAGGTTAACAAGTTTTAAGCTAATACTATGATTATCATAAGCTAAAATTATAACAAGAAACGCATAGGCAAATTAAAATGAAATTTGACTTTTTTACAAAACAAAGACTCAATATTATGACTTATTTGAGCTATTAGTACCTAATGTAACATGAAGCAATGACAAACAACTAAAGATAAACACTGGAGTACTAGTTTATCAGCAAATCCAAACACCCCTTTAACTTCACTTGTCACATGAACAAAAAAGGTTTTAATGAATTTAAGCATAAAAGAATCCAAAGTCATTATACTAACACATAATAAGATCATTAGAGCCTAAAACGATCAAGAACACATAAGAACACAGATTTGTCATATTTGCATTTTAACTAAGTAACTTTCCAATTTTAGAGCACAATTGAATCTTAATGAACCAACTACTTATTTTAAGCTAATATAACAATAATCAACAACAAAGGAACAGGAAAACATGAGAATCAAAGCATGAACAATGATAAAGCAATAAATGGTAAAAGGGTAAAATGGAACTCACAAGTGATTTTGATGCGAGTACCAAGGTCTAAAAACTACTCCTAGCTTACTGTCAATAAGCTAGAAACCGATATCCATCAGCTTAGCTTCTACTTCCCCGAGAACTTCTTATTTGATCATATTTGACTTCCATTGACTTTTTAGCTTTTTTTAGTACTTTTCTTAATTAAAAAGGTCTAGCTAGTTTAATGGTTCTAAAAGCTTTGTGAGCTTTTGTCAAGAGCTTAGGAAAGCTATAGAAACCTTAAAACGACCACTTAACATGAAATTTAAACGATTTGATAATTAAAAGTAAATAAAGCAAAACATGGAAATTAAAAGTAACTTGAATTAAATCTGGAAATAACATTCCATTACACTAGTTTAAAGTAAATTGACATTTTAAAACATTAAAAGACATTAATTTAAAGAAAGCAGTAAAACTACACTATGTGAACAATGGTAAAAACCAAAGTTAGCCTTTTCTTTGCCTCTCCTCTGCTTTTTATATTCTTTTTGAACTCCCAATTGTCTCACGAACAAATCCCATCAAAAATATTGACCATTGAAGCAGTCAAATTCATCTCACCTCTATTTTACTTTTGGTGCCAAAAGTGCTCATGGTTGCTTGAGATAATTTCAAACCAATTAAAGAAGTTTGGAGTGTTATGTGAGGTGTAGGGGACAAGTTGGGAAGTAGGCATGGAGTTGGGTGTGATTTTTCGGAGAAAAAGATATTGTGAGTGCTACGTTGAAGGTCACTTGGTGGGGATGCATTAAATGGCTTGTGGGCATGATGATAGGAGGGGGTGAAATGGAAATGGTGGATGAGGTGGAAATGGTGAGGTGGAGGTGGTAAAACCACCTCCGGTTTTTGAGTTACAGGTGGGTGAAGAAGGTGAAGCGAGTGATGGCGGTTTTAAGCTGTTTTTAAAAGTTGGGCCGAATGCTTGTTTGGACTGGATTTGGGCTTGGGTTAGATATGTTGGATCCGTTTGGCTTAGTGTTAACAACAAGGACCTCTTATGCAATTTAGCTAAAGTTGAGGGGCTGGTATTGAACATGTTCCAAAGCTTTCACAAGGGTTAAACCTGCCACATAACAATAGTACAAGGACCTTTGTTGATATTTTCCATTTTTACAAATCCAGGGACCAAAACTGTCAATTTAGAAACTATAAGGACCAATCTTGTAATTTTCTCCAAAGTTTATCATAAAGGACCAAATATGTCACATTTGAATAGTACAAGGTGTAATTTGAATATTTTCCATTTTTTAAACACCGGGACTGATTCGACACTTTTGTAAAGTTTAGGGACTAAAGTTGTAAATTGTGTTTTTAAACTTCAAAGGACAATTTTATTACAACTTGTAAATCCCAAGGACCTTTTGTGATATTTTACAAGTTTTGGAATGACCAGGGACTAGTTTTGACAATTTGAGTAACCCGGGATTTGAAAATGACAATTGTTGTGAAATTGATCATTTTTCACTTGTTTTTCAATCTTTTGTACACGAATCACATAAAACACATTTTTATGAATTTGTATCATTTTGAGAGTCATTTGTGTGTTTTTGGTTGTTTTTGCGGGTTTATACAATACAAATATATGTGTATTTAGACACATATCATCCTTTTAAGAGGAACTTGAGTGGTTTGGGAAGTTGTAGTGCAGTGCGTCACTGGGTCCATGACGTCTTGTCTTCAATACCGATGTTACCTTGGTAACCACCAGTAGCATATGAATTGAACCCAGTTTCTGCCCTAAGGTTGAACAAATGGAGGGCTATTTATTTTCACCCTTTTCTCATTCAATTCTTTTTCATTCTTTAACCCCTTCAGTGCTTAACGAGACTTCATAACTAGAACCTTGTTGGGTTTATTCCAGTACTAGTGATGAGTGCTTATTCACTCATCCTTTTTACCCATCTAAGCCCACAAAAATGTCTAAAAACACGGAAATATAACCAATTATGCTTCAGATATCCTTGGAATGTGTTTTTATGTATTTCAGGTACAAAGGATCGAAAACAGGGCAAAAACGGACAGAAATGAGCTCGGATTGGAAAGCGTGCTTTGCTGACGGAGCCGGATGATGATTTTCTGCATTTTCAGAGCCGGAATACATATTTGGGAGTGAGCTTGGGGAATCAGATCAAGAACCTATCCCTAAATCCAAATTACTAATTTACCCTCTACCCGAACCCAAATCCTAAATTACTCTTTCTTTCCAAATCCTAAATTTTAATTAAAACCAATTATTTTTCAAAAATCTATTTTTGTAAAAAAGTTTCTTTAAAAAAAGTTTAAAACTAAAAATACAAAGTTTTATTTAAAAATACAAAAGTTTTTTTTACTTAAACCTTTTATTAAAACCAATAAAACCCAATTTACCCATCCCCCTTCTTCCCTGGTTACCCAAAACAGAAACACAAACCCTTCACCCTTTTGGCGCCCAAATGCTCCCAACCCCTCACCTTTGTCTCTTCCCCAACATATCACTCTCAACCCTGGTCCCCAGCTCACCTTACCCAACATACCCACATGGGTTCTCAGTGCCACCTTGGCAATCCCACAAACCCCCATTGGATACTAAAAAAAGACGGCTTGGATTAAACACCTTGGTGCCCAAGGAGAGATGGATGGCTAGGATGAAATGAAAGAAACACAAGTGCTTCAAGAAGTCTCATCTGTCTCAAAGAAACTAACACAAGCACAAGCTCAAGACCTAGTTCCTTTAGTATAAATAGAGCACTTGTAAGCCTTTGGAAGGCATTAGGAAATTTAGTTTTAAAATCAGTTTTAGTTTTAATTTCAGTTGTAATGTTTATTTAGTCAATGAAAAAGTTTTTTCTTTACTGTCTTACTTTTTGCTTATTTAGCAAATAAGCACTTTTGTGCTTATTAGCTCATTGTGCTTTAATTTTCCGTCATAAGTTCTCTTTTAAGCTATTAAGTCAGTTTACAAAGAAAAACCAAGTTTAGTTTTGTCTTAAAATCAGTTTTAAGCATTTCAACCCATAAAAGGGTGTTTGGCATTAGCTTATTCTTTGTCCAAAAGCGCCCTTCTTACCCACTTTGACTCCCAAAGTCAAAGTGTTATAAGGGTTGAGTAAGTTTGCAAAAGTCGTTTTAATTATCTCTCAAGAATTTTCAAGTCTTGGTTTTAAAACAAATCTGTTTTACGTTTTCGTCACATTACGGTACACATAGATAGCTGCTTGTTCAACCACTCTTTTCACAGCTTATTTATCATCAAAACTTCTTCAAAACTGCTTCTCTTATATCCTCACATACCCATTTCAACATACTAATAGTTTATATGCACTTAGGATCATTTTACCTTAGCTTAAATTTGCATCAAAATCTGTCCCAAACCCATTTTTGCCAACTGTTTGGAAGACCATTATGTTCCAGTGGCTTCACTGTTAGATTTTTAATTTGCTCATTATTAAGTCTTAGATCTTGAAATTTGGTACGCATAATATTCAATAGGTTGGCTAGACAATAGTGATTTTTATAATTTTTAGTTGTAGCTTTTTAGTAGCTTAATGAACCCTTGAAATAGCCCCCATATCTTGTTTCTACTCGCACCACAACAGCTGTCCCACTTTTTTTGTGCTTATCATTGATTAAGTTTAGGTTATTTAGATTCTCTAGGTTCTCAGTAGTTAACATAGATGATATTAGCCTAATTAGAGCTTAATTAGTACTTATTTCGGCCTGGCTTATTGCCTTGCTTGTAAGCTTAGTATTCTTAGTTAGATTTCACTTAGAACCTCTAAACTGCTTATGCTTCCTAAACTGCTTATGCTCCTTTTTCTTCTTATGCTTATCTGCTTATCCTCATTAGCTCCTTAGTTTTTCATAGCTTATTAAACATAGTACATGCTTGCTTATTCCCATTTTTCAAGTGCTTATTCACTATTGATTGCTTAAAATCTATGAAGACAAGTCTTCATTTTTCTTTTCTTAACTGTTGGGAATAAGCAGTCTCCAACTGCTTATTTCCAAGGTTTGGTAAAAAGTGTTTTCACAAAAAGTCTTTAATGTGGTCTTATTTATAAGTTGCAAAAAGAAAAAGTTATAAAAAAAATTGTTTTCCAAAAAAAGGTACCACAGGATTCGAACCTGGGACCTCTTGCTCAAACACCCAACACACAGCACACAACCAACTGCCCTAGGGTCTTTATTCATTCATTTCTTGCAACATTAATCTCTTATATACAAAAACAGTTTCTATATTAGTAGCTTATTTAGCTTTTTAAGTGCTTATTTCAGTAAGTAGTGCCCATCTTTTTTATTTTTCTTACAATCAGTAGGCCTTAAAGTATTTTTCATAAAATTTTCAGAATTTTTCAAATTAGTTTACTATTTTTTATAATTAAATTAGATTAAAATAGTTTTTAAATCATAATAAATAATTTAAAAGTCGAAAAAATACCCGGCTTTTTCCTAAAATTATTTTTAGTCGTTTAGAACGTAGGAAAATTAGTTTCACATCCTTAGGCCTTAAATTGCATTATTTTCACTTTTCGAGGCTCGGGATTAGCCCGGGTTTTCACGTTTTTGCATATTATCATTCTAGGACTTAGTGTAACTTAATTTTATTGTTCCGTATGCTTAGTAGTAGTTAGATAATCATTTACTTTGTTCCCGTAGACTTATTTACTTTCCCTTTAGTTAATTTGTAGAAAACGTAATCAAAAACCAAAAACCCGTAACATCGAGCATTTTAATAACAAACCTCAAACGAAATTCTCAATTCACACCTCGTTGGGAAACGACCCGGATATCCTTATCCGGTATCACTTATCGAATATTTGAGGGTTTTGCGTGTCGACCTTTTTCCTAAAGGGTTGGTTTGCAATCTTCTCACTTATTTGTATTTGGTATATTTCTACTACAATCAAATTTTACGCCGCTTCTTGCGGGAGGTTGTGTCGCGACAATATCGTTAAGGTTTGACGATTAGTGACTCGAGATCCTTCCTTCGTGAAGTTATTGTTTTTATAAAAATCAAAAAAGTAAAAAAATATTTTCCTTTTTATTTTGTATATATATATAAAAGATTAAAAATACAAAAAGATTTTCCCTTTTGTTTTAAATAAAATAGAAGACACCAATTATATAACATTCTCAACGGAGGTGTTATTATTATAAGTTCCCGAACTAAAGATCAAAAACTTGCCTTTGTGTCGCTTGTGGATTTATTTATTTCTATCGGACAAACAAACTGTGTGGTGGGTATAAGGACGGTCTGACATTAAATTGCGGCGTGAAGAAGCGGGTTTTAATAAGCTTCGCCCGACCTACAAAGCTTCTCCGCCGCTTGCGTTTGTCTTGTAGAGGTGATTTATTCACTTGGGATTATTGGTTTAAGTTCACTGTGTTTTGCCTCGGTCTTGTTTTAATTGAAAGTGTTGTTTTGGTAGTGCATGCGCACTCGTTCTTCTAATTCTTCTAATCCTCTTCTTGAACTTCGCCACAATTCGCGAAGACGGAATAGACGTCCCCCGCCAATAGTCGAACCCGAGATTCGTACTAATCCCAACCCCATTCCCGAAATGGCAGATACCCGAACCATGTCGAGTTACTTCAAGCTCCCGTAGACGGCTACGGTGATGCTATCGTCGTTCCACCAATTGACACCGAAAATTTTGAACTTAAGACTAATTTGATTCAATTGGTTTCATCCAAACCTTTTTGCGGTCTTGATAGGGATGAGCCCCATGCCCATATCCGTTGGTTTAATCAAGTGGCTTCCACTATTAACTTTCGGGGCGTCCCTCATGAGTCGATCAAGTTGATGTTATTCCCATTTTCCATCGAAGGGGCAGCCCGGATTTGGCTTGAGAAAGAACCCCCTCGTTCAATTACAACATGGGAAGACCTCTCTAAGAAATTCGTTAACCAATTTTTCCCTCCGTCGAAAACTACAATGTTAAGAAATGAAATAACCAATTTCCGACAAAGATTCGACGAGAGTTTCGGTGAAGCGTGGGATAGATTCAAAGAACTTCTATGAAAATGCCCACACCATGGCTTCTCCGACCTTCATCAGATCGATACGTTCTACAATGCTTTAACCCCATTCGACCAAGATTCGCTAACGCACGGTGGTAATATCTTGAGTCGTATGCCCGGGGATATTAGAACGATTATCGAGAACAAATCAAAGGTTCCAACCTCGAAGCAGAGCGGTTGTTGCTAAAGTCACTACCAATTCTTCTTCATCCGTTGTGGAGTCAAAATTGGAAGGACTTACCGACGCTATTCATAGCATGATAAAAGAGTTAAAATTCAAAACGGAACCCGTAAAAGCCGTTACCGAAACTTGTGTTATTTGCGGTGGTCCCCATCCGTATTACAATTGTTAAGCCACCGATGGTGACGCCGAAATGCCACCGTGGCAGCTGCTAATCACAATCACAATCCTAATCCGAATCAAGGATACCTTGCTAATCAAATGGGACCACCCGGTTTTCCTCAACCTAACAATCAAAATAGGTTCAATCAAAATCAAGTGAAAGGGCAAAATGTTCCATATCAAGCCACGATGAACCAATACCGCCCAAGGGGTAATCTCAATCATGGTTATCAAGCTCCTAATTACCAACCCCGGTTGGCCCTCTATTGAACTTTCCAACTACATTAAGTCTAATGAGGTTACAATTAGGGGTTTGCAAAGCCAAATCACTACTTTGAGAAATGATTTCCAAACTTCAATGTCAAAACAAGGTAATGAGTTAAAAAATGAATTGAACAAAACAAACAACAAAATTGATCAAAATCAATACAAAATTGAAAATATGTTCAATAATATCATGTGTCAAATGAATCAAGCTTCAACTTCTAAAACCCTTCCGGCTAATACAATTCCTAACCCAAAGGGAGAGTTGAATGCTATTGCCACCCGAAGTGGTAAGTCATATGATGGACCCTCGATGCCTACACCCTCTCCGGTGAGGGAGGTATCACAAGAAACCGAGGTGACAAAGGACAAAGTGCATTCTACAAGCCCAAAAAGTACCGCACACGTCCAACCTCCGGTAGTCCACATCCCCATTCCGGAGCCCGATGTTCCGAAGATTAAGCCTTCAATTCCTTATCCTTCAAGGCTTAATGATCAAAAGGCCCGCGACAAAACTAATCAACAAATGGAGAAGCTTATCCAAATCTTTCAAGATACGCACTTCGAGATTAGTTTCGCGGAGGCTCTCCTTCTAATGCCCAAGTTTGGTCCTACGATCAAAAGCTTGTTGGGCAACAAAGAAAAAATTTCTGAGTTGGCTAAAACTTCCTTGAATGAGAATTGTTCGGCGGTTATCCTTAAAAACTTCCCGAAAAGTTAGGAGACCCCGGAAAGTTCCTCATCCCGTGTGATTTTCAAGGATTAGTTCAATGCTACGCTTTGGCCGATCTTGGCGCGAGCATTAACTTGATGCCACACTCCGTGTGGAAAAAGCTTTCGTTACCCCCACTCACACCTACATGTATGATCCTCGAGCTTGCCGACCGTACGAATTCTCATCCGTTAGGTATAGCCGAGGATGTCTGTGTGAAAGTAGGAAAATTTCATTTCCCCGTCGACTTTGTTGTTGTCGATTTCGATGCCGATTCCCGAGTGCCCCTCATCCTTGGGAGGTGCTTCTTAAAAACGGGTCGTGCATTGATTGATGTTGATGAAGGGGAAATCACTTTGAGGGTAAACAAAGATGCCGTGACTTTCAATGTTAACCAAGATTTGAAATCTATGCCTACCATTTGTGGTATTGATAAAATTGAAAGCCGTGAAACCAAGGTGACAAAGGACCCGGTGCTTCCTACTAATAACGGAAGTACCGAAAACGCCCAACCTAAGGTTATCCAAAATTCTTCATCTAGGATTGATCAAAGTCTTTCACGATTTACGGTTAAGAGATCTTCGAGTAAACGTGTTGAGCTTAAAGCGATTACCAAGAAACCGGAGACCATAACGGAAGTGGTGGAAATTGCTAGCTCTAAGAGCACACCACTTGTCCCACCTCCGCTTTCGGTTAATCGAATTGATCTTGTTGAACCTTCTTCGAGTGGCAATCCCACTCCTACTTTCGACCTCATTATTTCCGACTCTTCCCCTTCCCTCACTCCGGCTGAGGGAAGTAACTGAATTTGGAAGAGATCGAAGCTTATTATTTTCCGTCGGGAATTGATGATGATGAATCGACCGGAGGGAGACCGTGTTCGTCTTGAACAATTACTTAGTGAAAATGAAGACCCGTTGCCTTCACTCCCTCCGGAAGAAATTGAAATTAAAGAAGTTGAGCTTTTGACCAAAAATCCTTTGAAGCCCGAGCCCGAGGATTCAGCTATTGATTTACTTCTCGAGGAGTTCGCCGATGAACTCGCTCGCCTTGGTCCTCTCCCACCGGGAATTGACAATGAAGTCTTTGACTTTGAAGCCGACTTACGTGAACTTGAGTATTTGTTGTATGGAGATCCGTCACTTGATCCTTCAATTGACAAGGAGTTCTCCGATAAACTTGCTCTCACAGACTCGATTCCATTTAAGAATGATAATTTGAACAATGATCCTTTGGAAAATTTTGATGATCCATTCTTTCCCAAGAAGGAGAAGAACCTTAAAGTTTCAATTGATGAACTTGTTGGTCAAGATGTTCTTCATCCTTTTTTAACCGAGAGTGACTCCCCTTCTCTTGAGGATTTTACCGTGGTTAACACTTTTGATTCATGCCTCTCTGAGGATAAAGTATTCAAACCCGGTATAATACCTTCCAAGGGAGTTCACTCTAAGAGAACTCAAATTTCTGAAATGGGTACTTTACCCGATGTGATGGTTCAAACTCTTCGACCTAACCATGAACTCCTCTTCTCTATGGAGTTATTTGTGACTAAGACTGTGCTTCTCAATGATCCATCATTCCCTCGTCTTCCCGCTAAACCGCCGGATGATGGATTCATCTTTGATTTTGAACCCAATACGGGTACTTGTATCTCTAAGGTGGTGGGCAAAGATTTTGAACACTATGTTCTCGTGCCTATTATTTTGCCCACCCAACCCACCCGTGTTACCTCATTCGGAAATGAGGATTTCATCTTCGACCCCGGTATCTCCATTCATCAATCTTTTGAGCCGGGTATATCTCATCGGAGTGGAACTTTCAGCACATTCAATGTTTGTCCAAACCATTTGAATGAAAGTCCGATGGAGATTTTCTCTTCCACTTGCTCCCCCATGGACCAATGAATTCGGGGTCGAGTCAAGCTAGCGACTCGGTTAACAAAAACAGTAGTATTTCATGGGTTTTCACCCATGTTTCTGACTTCTTTCTATTTTCTAACACTAAGTGTGGGGAAACCCCCTGATGTTTGCTTGTTGTGTGTTTGCTCTCTGTTTTCAGATTCTCAGTAGATCGTGATGATTGATGCGCTTTTCAATCCCCAATATCCGATCTTTTTGCTAACGATTATCTAGGGATATCTTATTAATCCTTTTTGTGAAAAAGATTTCGCTTCCACACTTGGCTAGTAGTATTACCTTTTTCCGTTCTATAGTTTTACACGGCCGTACTTTGAATATTGAGGGCAATATTCAATTCTAAGTGTGGGGGGGAATTCTGAGCGAATTTGATCACATGTGTACCTTCTAGTACCCTAGCACCCCGTTTTGACCAAAAATTTTAAAAATTTTATCGCTTTAAGTCAAGTATTTACGTTTACAAGAAGTGCTTTGCACAAAAATAAAGCATTGATACTTCGGTATTAATAGTAGTTTAGTCTTGATTCGGCTAGAACAAGGGGAATCCCGACTCTGCTAAAGTGTTGATCTAGCTGCTCTCTTAACATTTAGGCTAAGGTTTTACGCGTTGTGCAAATGAAAATGCTAAGCGTGGAGTAGTTGGTTCTCTTTAGAGCTTATATAAGTAATCTATGGCTTTTTCTCCCATAAGCTAACTAATTGGACTTAAATACGTGCTCATTGTCAAACTTTTGAACATTCAAATAGTCTTGTTACAATAAAAAGTTTTTAAGCAAAATTGATTTAGAGTCCGAGTTCAACTTTTTATTTAAATTTCCGAGAAAGCATACTTTCTTTAAATCTGAATAATGTTGCAAAATGAAAGTATCGTAAAAGTGCTTGAATGCTGCAAAAGTGGCAAAGTTTAAAGCAGAGTGAAAAAAAAAAAAAAAAAAAAGTTGAAAAATGAAAAATATGAGTTGCGTGAATAAAAACACTAAGTTGCTTATGAATAAATGTGCGAAACTTGCTTTTTCTTAAATTTAAATCGGAAATTGAACTCGTATTCGTCAAAGTTGTCTAAAAGTTTGACGGTAATTTGGAAATCCTTGATTTCAAAGATCCCGAAAGCTCCGATACTATTCTCGAGGGTGAAAACCTAGCCTCCTCAAAAGGACAAGCTGAGAAGAAAGTCGCAACATGGAGTGATCTCACCTTTGAGTCTTGAATTTCTAAATTATCGTCGGTTGTAATCCATTTAGGTTTAGTTTTAACTTAACGGTAGCTTCGTAAATCTTTGGAATCGAATTCCCGCTAATTCCGGTACTATTCTCTGTGAGGTGTCAAAATCCCGGTCACTTAAAACTTATGTTTTGGGATGTGCCGAGAAGAAAGCCGCTACATGGAAGAGGCCCTTTCGATCCTTAGACTTTCATCGTTTCCGATGAGTTAGTACTTTAGTTAAGTGGATAACAACCATAACAAATGTCGATTTCAATAGTCAAACTTTTGAAAATAAGCACACACACTTAAATTTTATGAATTGCGGGAGTAAAAAGTTAAGTCTCGACTTACATAGATTATTTGTATAAGTAGTGTTAGCATTTTACAAAAAACGTTTGCACAATAAGTTTAAGCTTGGTTTGAGAGTATAAAAAGAGGATGACGATTATAATTTCCCGGAAACACCCATTTTGCGTGAATCCCGTTCTATGATGCCATGTTTTGATAATCAAGCATGTTATTTATTTACGTTCTAGTTTAAATTTCTCGTAGTTGAATAAAAAGTCGAGACGGGGTATTCTTGGTATTTTTGATCCTTTCATTACTTCATATGATCGGATTGCTAGGGACTAGCAATTGATAGTGTGGGGGATTTGATGAGTGCTTATTCACTCATCCTTTTTACCCATCTAAGCCCACAAAAATGTCTAAAAACACGGAAATATAACCAATTATGCTGTAGATATCCTTGGAATGTGTTTTTATGTATTTCAGGTACAAAGGATCGAAAACAGGGCAAAAACGGACAGAAATGAGCTCGGATTGGAAATCGTGCTTTGCTGACGGAGCCGGATGATGATTTTCTGCATTTTCAGAGCCGGAATACATATTTGGGAGTGAGCTTGGGGAATCAGATCAAGAACCTATCCCTAAATCCAAATTACTAATTTACCCTCTACCCGAACCCAAATTACCATTTTATCCTTTTTCACAAAAATCCTAAATTACTCTTTCTTTCCAAATCCTAAATTTTAATTAAAACCAATTATTTTTCAAAAATCTATTTTTGTAAAAAAGTTTCTTTAAAAAAAAAAAAAAAAAAAAAAAAGTTTAAAACTAAAAATACAAAGTTTTATTTAAAAATACAAAAGTTTTTTTTACTTAAACCTTTTATTAAAACCAATAAAACCCAATTTACCCATCCCCCTTCTTCCCGGTTACCCAAAAGAAACACAAACCCTTCACCCTTTTGGCGCCCAAATGCTCCCAACCCCTCACCTTTGTCTCTTCCCCAACATATCACTCTCAACCCTGGTCCCCAGCTCACCTTACCCAACATACCCACATGGGTTCTCAGTGCCACCTTGGCAATCCCACAAACCCCCATTGGATACTAAAAAAAGACGGCTTGGATTAAACACCTTGGTGCCCAAGGAGAGATGGATGGCTAGGATGAAATGAAAGAAACACAAGTGCTTCAAGAAGTCTCATCTGTCTCAGCAAACTAACACAAGCACAAGCTCAAGACCTAGTTCCTTTATGTTAGGAATTAGAAAATTCCATAGTGAAGTGTCGGTCACCCCAAATGTTATCTAGCTTAAGTTAGCTCGTAGACTTGTCGTTAGTTACGTTATTTATCAGTTTATTAGTTAGATATTAGTTTAGTTTAGCGTAGTGCAACACCGTGGAGGAAGGATGGGTCTTTACCCACTGTATCCCTGATCCACAGGCCGATAGGAGGTCGTGTATTTGTAAGTATAAATACCCCTTCCATCCATGGAAGGGGTGGTGCTTCTCATTAATCTAATATTCCATACTTTGTGTAAACCTCTAGCAAGAACACCCTCTCTCTCTAGTTTCTCTCTCTAAAATGGAAAACATGTATTTTGATCTCCCAAGACCACCCGAATCATCAACACAATAAAAATAACGATCCTTCAATTGGTACCAGAGCCAAGGTTTGGTTGTGTGTGTTGATTCTCGTGGATTTTCTTCATGGTTTGATGCGGTATTGGTACCAGGTTATGTTGTTGTGTTGATTTATCGGGGTCTTTGATTCGTTGTAAAACTGTTTTGTGTTCCTTTGTGTTGTCGGATTTTTTTCTCTGCTATTGTTTGGTAAACTGATTTTTATGGTCAAACATTGATGAGGTCTGTTACGTTATGGGTCATATGAATCTAGTTTTCTTGTATCAAATGGTCAAAAGTTGTTACATGGTCTGAAATGGTTACAACACTTGTTTTTGTGTCAAGTTCTTTGTCCAAACTGTGTTTATTCATCATTTAGTGACTGTCTTTGTACCATTATATGTGTATTAACAAATGGTTAAACATCAGTTTTTATGGTCATTTTGAGGTCAAAAAGTTGCAAACTTTTAATGTTTTTCTGGGCTTAGATGAATATGGTCGGACCTTGTCGGAAAACTCATCGAAATAACCACAAAATGGACCTAGCGACTTGTACTTATATCATGTAGCGAGTTGGTCGTTTCTTCATGGCGACTTGTCTTGACAAGTCGTCCAGATTCGTTGTATCTGGTTAGCGAGTTGAGTATAAAAAAATCACCTAGCGACTTGTTATTTAACAAGTCGTAGCGAGTTAGCTTAGCGACTTGGCTAGCAACTTGGCTAGCGAGTTGGCTAGCGAGTTGGCTAGCGAGTTGGCTTAGCGAGTTGCTTAGCGACTTACTTAGCGACTTGGATTGCACTTGGCTTAGCACTTGACTCAACACTTTGAAAAAGACCGAAATGAAGAAGAAGAAATGACAACATAAGACCATCGACATACAACATAATACCATAAACACCAACAACCATCTCAGATCCAACCTCATCTACACTACAGATATCAAAGTTAATATCACAACTAGGATCTCAGTTTCATTCTTTCATTGTACATCAAGCCACATCAAGACCTCAAAGGTCTATCAATAGAATGAATTGCTCATCACAGATCCAATACTATAAAAGCTCTAATCGAAAATGATAAGTATACAATAAATGATCTCAGTTTCTTTTTAACGTGTCAAGTATAGATCTTTGGAGATCTTTCACACTAACAACATCATAGATCTGTTGAAGAATACACCTCATTTAAATATCCGAATTTATTGAAGAAAGAACAAAACCATAAAGATTTCATCCTCTCCTCGTGCTCGGTCAATATATAATACGAATGGAAAATTATCTGAGATCTCAGCTTTGTGTCTTTCGTGCTTGGTTCATCTAACTCTTAGATCCTTTGATCTACTCACAAAAGACTTATGCCTCATGGATCATAATACCCTTTTTGATAATATCCGAATGTAAAAAGGATATGATAACAATTATGTTAACACATCCTCTTTGATTCGTGAATGGTATGTTACGTACCTGGGTTTGTTCTTGGAATTGGTCACCTATCTCATACCAACTCTGTGGCATACATATTTGGAACCTTCAAAGGTCCTCGAGCCATCCCTGTGGCTTTGTTCTCTCGGTATTTTGAAGTAGTCATTCTTGAAGGATGTGTATGGCTGGTACTAGATATATGATTTGTGATGATGATTTAATTGTGAAGATGATAGTTTTTTTGTGCTGCATACAGCAAGGAGAGAGGCGCACTGTTGGTGTGATATGGTTTAGGGTTACGATATTTTAGGGTGTGAAGTGTGATTTGGACTCATATCTTTGAAGCAGTTTGTTTTTGTGACTGAGAGATGATAGGTGATAAAGAGAGGCGAATAGTTTATGATTAGGTTTTGATAAAGTGAGTGATTTTAGGGTTTGGTGTGAGAAGTATGCTTTATATACTCCCCTCATTATTAGGGTTTGTGTGTGATTATCTGGATCGGGTATAAACTGAACATGGGCCGAGTAGCATTGATATTCATTGTTTGATTGTGGGCTTTTGTATGGTGATATTTACGGAACATAGTATCTTTGTGTAATGGACTTGGGCTTTGTGAATTGGACTTGAAATGTTGATTGTTACATGAGTGGTACTGTGGATTATTATGTGGTTGACACCCAATTCAATAAATTGAATTGTACGTTTATTGAACAATGATTTATTGTTAATTTTTCGGGTATAAGTGTGTACTTGGATCCGGATTATTGACGTAAAATCTATCGGGCATGAGCTGAGATTGTACTTCATCGAGATTGGGCCTTGGAGAATTCATTTGGACTTGGAGTTGGTGTGTTAATGAATCAGATATGTGATGTTTTGGATATGGATGACGGAAAACTGGGCTTCTCAATTTTAAACCATTCATATTGATTTGATAATGACTGTTGATGATGAGATGTGATGAAGTTATGTGATTTGATCATGAGCATTGATGATATGATTTGATGATGAGACTCGTTGGGTTAAGCAATTTGATACTTTGATGAAGTGATTCAACGACGAGATGTGGTATGCTGCTGATATTTGTTGGGTTATGTTGTATGGTACTTTAATGTATACATTTTCACGAATAATATTTTGTCACGGCTCTATCTGAAAAGTAGAACAATATTGACTACAAGGTTGGTTGGACGGTATTTCTTATTTGGACTTGAAGTGAGGGTTTTCCGGGCGTGTTTACTTATTTCGTCTTCTTTCGGTCTACCATTCCGTGAAGATGACTTGTTTGGGCATTTATAGAGTGTGATAAAGACTTGACTATTTAATTACGTTTGTGATTCTTTATCGTTTAATCCACAACGTAACTATCACTTCGGTGTCTCACACAGTTGAGGATATGTCAAGAGGTTTTGTACATTGGGTACACCGTTTCTTCTTCACAAGGATTAGTACAAGTTTAAGTAACAAATCTGGGGAATTCTACTTCATGATCAAGTTTGGTATATCGGGTTTACTTCTCCATGTGGTCATTACAATAGCCGACAGATTGCGTGATTGATGTGTTTTCCAAAGTGTCGATTGGATGGTTGATGTTGTTGATGATGTTGGATAATGGACCGTTGATGAACCGCTGCATGTTCCCCTAAAACAGATATTCTCTGAAACCAAAGTCGTCGTAACACATTCAAGCTGACATTGTTTACGGTTTTGTCTTGATTTTGTAAACTTCCGCGAAAGAACCTATTTCTCGGTTTAAATCATAGACTTGTAAAATCCCGTGATAATGGAAACATCATGGTATTAGTAAAGTGCATTTTCGGATCTATCTTACGGTTTATTCTTGGTTTTGTAAAATCCCTCGAAAGAAACTATTTCTCGGTTTAAACCATAGAGTTGTAAAATCCCGTAATGATGGAACCATCTTGGAGAAAAGAAAGTGTAATTCGGATCTTTTGATGTTGGTGCCATGGTTTCTCGCGAAGAAGGGATAAAAGGGTGTACTTCATGAATTGGATGTGTGTTTGATATTCGTCATGGCGGTTTGGTTACTTCAAAGTTTTACGGGGTTATGCTCATTAAAACATGGCCGGGATGAAACCATTATCATAGTTCACTTTAAAAGTCTAAGGAGGCTAGACTTGAGCATTTAACTAGAAGATGTGACAACGGAGTTAATTCAGTATTATTTATTTGAAGTTGAAGTGAATTATCACGGGCGAGTGTACTTAGTATCTGAAGATATCGGGGATGGTTGGATGAAGATTCTTCGAGATCCTTGTTCGAGCTTATTATCAAAATCGAAGACTTGGAAATCTAGTTATTGTTGGGTGACTTTTACCTCTTCTTTTACCACTTGGGGAAATTGGGCTCTTATCACCTCAAAATAACTATCACTTAAAGGAGTTACGTTGTAGTGCTCAGTGTCACATTCAATTGTGGATTTTCAAGAGGTGATGTACGCCTTATACTTGATGGTTGGTTGGATGAAGAGTATAGAGTACTTAGAGATTCAATGGAGCATGAAGCCTCGCACCGCTTCTTTGTTACATATGTGCAAGTTTAAGTCACGAGTTCGGGTGAGCTTACTTTAGAGTCAAATTCATCATATTGGGTTCTCTCCATCAGTTGTCACAACAAAGAGCCTACAGAATGATAATGGGGATGATTACATGTTTTGCCAAGAGATTGAAAAGAGAGAGATTATGACGTATGAACACATCAGTTCATGCCTCGTTCTCTAAAGAAAAGAAAAGTGTACGTTTCAGTGCGCTTTATCTTTGAAAGAAGAGAAATCTTCTTATGACGTCTGTTCACTTCAGTTCAGGCCTCGTACTCTAAAGAAAAGAAAAGTGTACGTTTCAGTGCGCTTTATCTTTGAAAGAAGAGAAATCTTCTTATGACGTTTGAACATATCAGTTCAAGCCTCGTTCTATAAAGAAAAGAAAAGTGTAACGCTTCGGCGCTTTATCTTCGAAGAAGAGAAATCTTCTTATTATGACCATTCTCATCAACATGCTTCATGCTTTTTCCATTCGCTTCGGTCATCAAGTATATCTTCTTTTCATGTTTTTTCTCAATGGTGATCTACTTACTGTTGATGGTTTTTCTATTTTTCAATAGCTCAATTAAAATTGCGATGGCGACATCATATGCAATTTTTGCTGGGGAGAAGTGGAAATAGACTACACATGGATGAGTTCACTTGTTTAATCAAGAATGGCAACTACGTATGCAATTCTTGAGGGGGAGAAGAAGTGTGAATTTTTGCATTGTTGATTGAAATTTGAGAATATATGGTCAAACGGCTTCTAAACTCATGTAAGAACCGAGCTTCTTCTTATCGGGTCATCTTCACATGGAGGTTTTCTCTTCTAAGAGCCGTTGGTTGACATCTTCACAAGCTGATATGAGTTTATTGACAAAGTGCTTCCGGTTGATGCTTCACGTATACATCAACATGATGATTCGAACAATCTCTCTGTTCTTGTTTGATGTGATTGGTAGTTTGGTGTTACTATCTTATGTGTTCGTTCGCGGCCACGATTCTTTGATTTCCTTGATGAACATCTTTCTGTTCTTGTTTGATTGGGAAGGATTTTAGTTAAGGGGATTTGCAAGATGTAAGTTGATTGGGATGCTTTTTGGTGATGTTCTTGTTTTTGGTGAGTTGAAGATGTTAACTATCTATTCCCCAACTGCACAATCTTGAAGAAGGTCGAGTCTGTTCTACATTTTCTGCTACATGTTAGAAGACTAAAGACGAGGTGCATTTAACGATCTAAAGACTTCTTCTTAATCTGGGCATTCATCATACAGATTGTCAGTTTAGGGGAGAGCACTAATTGGGGGAGAGTGATATGTCGAATTTAATCCCCAATTAGACTTGCTCATACTCTTTAGCAGTGACTCCTCGAGACGTTGTTATTGACTATTTCTCGTATTGGACATTTGACACAAGTTGATTACTTTAGAGTTAATCATTTATCACTTATTTGAGATTGAAGTTGACTTTCACAAAGGCGTGTTCTTATTTGATAACTTGCTCGGGCTTAAGAATTTGAGTTGAAGACTTGGTTTATCTAGTTACCAGCATTTGAGGCGGATGGTTGAAGACCTGGTTAACTATCACTATTAGGAGTTACTTTGTTTTACTCGGTGTCACACGCATATGACGGTGTGGATAATCGCAAGAGGTGTTAATGTCTCATACTTTGTTTGGGTAGTGAGTACTTAGAGATTTGCTTGAAGCATAAATTCTCTACACCGTTCTTCCATCATTAGGTGCAAGCTTAAGATACAAATGTGGGAAAGTTGACTTCAGTTTCAAGTAGGGTATATCGGGTTTTCTTCTTCAGTGGTCACTTCAAATTGTCTACATAAAGGTTGATAAAATAGTCGAGAGAGTCTTGACAAGTTGATTCTCACAAGAGTTCAAGTGTTCTTCTCAAAAAATTTCTAGTATACGAGCTTATAATGATTTGTGACTCTGAGTGTCAAAACCAGCAAGGGGGAAGGAGACACACATCTATACACGAGTAATCTTGACGAGCTTAATACTTCTAAGTGATTGAAGATATCCCGGGAAGACTAATGTCATTACCGCAGAGAAACTCAAAGTTTGACTCATGGCGTTCGGTTTTTTTTCAACTATGTGGGGAAGAGATGGAAGAGTTAGTTTCTGAAGATGAAAGAGGTACACAAGTGTGTGATGAATTTGATTTTATCACAATCATCAGGGGATAGAGATTGTGTACATTGGGGATGCTCATTTGTTTTACGAGGGCTTAATCTGTGATTCAGAGATATAATCACTTATTCTGGTGTTGACATCCGCAGAGATTGTCATCCGCAGAGATAATCGGTGATTCGGCCTGCTTCTTCAATGTTATCGGTTATTCTCTCTTTGGGCATTCGGGTACTTCGGGTTCTTGAGCTTCATACACTTTCCTCAGGGGAGAGAAAAGTATACATCGGGTTATTCTTTGGCTATCGGACTTAATCTGCTACTTCGATGGTATAAGTTTCTCTATTTGGGTATATGTGTATTCGGGTTCGTGAGCTCTAGTCTAAGAGACTGACTGCATCAATTCAACTACGTGTGGGAAGTGGTCTCTTGACACCTTTTGGAATGGATTGCCGACTTCTGGAATGAAATTTGAGAAGAGTTATTTAAATGTGGGATGATACGTTGTTGTTGTTCTATTGGATGATATAGCCTCAAACGAAGAATCACGGTGATTATTCTTAAAAGGAGCAGTTGGATCAATGATAATGGTGTGCTTCTTTGTGCACTGGCTAAAGCAAGCTTGAAATAGAGCTTCGAATCTGCTCAACATAAGGATTTTCGGTTTGGGGGAAGCTGCCAAAGTCTCTCTTTCTCAAAGGCTCATGTTCCATCTTCTATTCAAGAGCCTCGAAGCTTTGGTGGTGGAAGTTTAAGAGATGACGAATTCTATCTTCTACGACGTGCTGCTTGATATCATTATCTCGGTACTCGTATCATCATCTTCTTATACTATATCATCTACTCTATCTCTGTATATATTTATCAGAAAATCAAAATACAAAAATATAAAACCAACAAAAAGAAAATAGAAAAATATAAAATCTTCAAAAGCCCATAAAAAATTAGAAAATTGAAAAATACCAAAAATATTGTTTTCTCAAGACATGTCTTCTGGTATCGATAACATCTACGGTCTTAGAAATGTCATTCAATAATGGCACGGGACTTTAGATGAAGTTCGGGCAGGAGGTGTAAATATTCCTTTCTAAACATGTCTCAAAATATGGCTTACGTTATTTGATGTAACCCGGACTTCAAATGATGGCTTACGTTATTTCTGTAACCGCGCTTCAAAATGGCTTGCGCTACTTTGACTGAACCGCTTAAACCATGGTTTGCTATTATTTCAGATAGCAACCCGTTCTTTAAAGAAAGGAAAGTGATGCGCTAAATCAATTTTCAAATATTTCGTGCACTTATCCTAAAACAAAACAAGGAAAGTATGTCGAAGGACTGCTGTTCCTACACAAATGTTTTTCCGTCTAAAATTCTTCAGAAAAATATTTGGTGTTTTCAAAATGGTGGAAAATGAGTTGCTTAAAAACAATCAGATTAAGAGTTTTTATAAAATTTGCAAACTCAATTAATGACTTCAGTAGCTTTTAAACCTTCGAAAAAGAGTCATTGATTGAGGGGACAATGTTTTCAAATCTATATCATCCAACGGGCTTTCTTAATTATCCTAATATGCTTAATTAAAAATGTTGTTAACCTATGTTGAAGGACTAGGTGCCTAGGATATGATTGCTAGGATTAGATGATTAGAGTTTGATGAACACATTATTCCCATACATTTAAATGATCTGATTGATATGTTGCATTGACTTTTATTAGTCGATTGTTGTTTGGGTGATGTCGACCACCATATATCTGTACGTGTGTTCACTAACGTCTGCAGGTATCTTGGTATAAGAATGTTCCCGATCCGGATCCTACATAATATGATGTTTGGATGCCGAAAAGAAAGGGTAACTAGATCTTGGGTTGACAAATGAAGAAACGGAGCTTAATTGGACTTCTATGGAGAGTTGGCATAAATGCAACGTAAGAGGTCTCACTGCATCTGCAGATGGTTTTCTTCTAAGTGATTGAAGAAACGGAGCTTAATTTGACCTCAGTTGGCATTCAAAATGCAACGTAAGAAGAAGTCTCACTGCATCTGCAGATGGTTATTCTTCCAAACCCTACAGAACAACATCAACGAAGCTTCTCAACCACCTAACGTATCTTTGTGCAGGATACCATTTTTAAACAATTTTGAATAAATTGATTAAATTGTTTTTGAAAATGGAAAATATTGTTTTGAAAATATATTGGACTAATTTTTGAAAATCACCGGACTTCATGTTATCAAAACCTAAGTCATTCAATTATTGACTTCTCATCGATTGAGGGAGAGTGATTTAAAATATAATATTTTCAAACAACATTTCTTCATAAAAGTTCCGGTTTGTGCGTTAAAATGTGGTGATCTAAAGATTTAATGTTATGTCATGGTATGATTTTTCTTTTGAATCAAGGTCTTTCAAAATGAAATTTTTTCTGTTCTTGTTTGATTGTGAAATTGTTTTGTTTTACTTAAAAGATCTCTTAAAAACAATCATACCTGATACTAACAATCTTTAATGTCTTAAAATGGTCCTTATCTGTCATTTTTCAAAATTAAATCTTGCCACGTCTTTCCCTAAAACTTTTTAAATGATTTAAATCAATTGGGATCTAAAACCCTAATTGGTTTGAAATTTTTGATCAAGGGAGAGATCGTGATTTAAATCTCAAATCTGTTTTAATGGAATCGGTTTTAGTCCTTTATAGGCACTCCTGCCTCCATGTGCCAAACGATTTCAAATATACAATGCACATGTTGAGGAGGAGGATTTATCCAAAAACCAGATGAGTATTTAAACAAGGCCACATTTTCTCCCATGTTTTCTAAACCGTATTAAATCACTTGAGATCCAAAATCTCAAAGGGTTTGATATTTTTGATCGGGGGAGAATTTGTGATTTAATAATGAAATTTGATAAAAGGTGATCGTTTTGATTCAATTGTGCAGGCTGCTCTCATATGTGCTAAACGCTTTCGAATCTCGAAGCACATATTGAGGGGGAGCAAACAAACTATCGAGGTACGAAAGCTTTTTAAAGTGATTTGAGTACCTTGATTGAGTTTTAAAATGGTTTCTTAATGGCGCTTGTGATTGTGGATGTGCTTCAAAAGAACTCTTGCCTCTATGTGATAAAATGATTTCAAATATCCTATGCACATATTGAGGGGAAGAATTTTACCAAGAAAATCAAATGGCTTTTTCATAGGAAATTGTGATCAAGAAATTATTTCAAAGAAATTATTTCAAAGAACTCTTGCCTCCATGTGCAAAACAATTTCAATATCATATGCACATGTTGAGGGGGAGCATTTCTAAATGATCAAAACTATTAAGGTACAAAATGCTTTGATTTTATATCACAAGTACCTTGATTGTTTTTCCAAATGATTTTTCAATTGGTTTCAAGGTAGAATGAACTGTACCAAAAGACCGACCATTTTACTTTATGTATGGAGTTATAAGGATGGTTAGGTTAGGTATTCGTTCCCACGATCCCGCCAGAGCCGGAGGGATCTACCCAGGGACAATCCACTAGATAGTGTAGAGTCCTTAGGTATGATGAAAAAAGGAGAAAAATGAGAATATGGGAAGAGTGCGGACTGAGACAGAGCTAGAAATGGAATAAACCCAACAAGGTTCTAGTTATGAAGTCTCGGTAAGCACTGATGGGGTTGAAGAATGAAAAAGAAATGAATATGAAAAAGGGTGAAAAGAAATAGCCCTCCATCAATTCAACCTTAGGGCCGAAACCGGGTTCAATACATATGCTACTGGTTGTTACTAAGGTAACACTGGTATTGAAGACAAGACGTCATGGACCCAGTGACGCACTGCACTTAACTTCCCAAGCCACTCAAGTTCCTCTTAAAAGGGCTTGTTTCATTCTCACGGGGAACCGACATAATCTATCGACTTTCTCTTAGAGATGGTTGATATTGAAGTAGGAGACACTCTCCCTAGTCTCCCGCAGGAACCAAAGTGCACTAATTAAGTCTAGAGCCAAGAGATCATCCACAATATCTCATTAGGACACTATATTCTTGAAGACTTGCTGTTTCACATAATGTGGAAAGTAAGTATATATTAAGAGTCCTACGCATTATCCTTGTGGTATTGCCAGAACATCCGAGTGATATGCATACATATTCACAATGAAGATGGAAAGCCTTCTCGAGCCAACATCTAACAAGCTCCTGGTAGGTGGCATGTGAGATCTATTCTATAGATCAACCATGTGACAACTGGATAGAAACGATGGGGAGATTCAATCTTGAATCAACCTTGGTCCAGGAAATGAATTGACGAATACTTTTGGAAAAACCGTTCGATGTGCAAATCTTCTTTTCTCTAGCGCATCGAATGTGTATTCATTTTCAAATTCAAAAAGTATCTCTGATTGAAAAAATGCTTTTGGAAAAACTGTTCGATGTGCGAATCTTCTTTTCTCTAGCACATCGAATGTGTACTCATTCTCTAATACAAAAAGTATTTTGTTTGAAAATTGATCTTTCTCATAAAACCTTCGTTGTATTGCAAAACTCTTTCTTCAAGCAGTACGCGATTGTTTTTCAAATCATTTTCATCAATCGTGAATCTCAATTCGCTGGTTCACTCACTCCGTGTTGTCTTCTTTGAGACGTTCCATTTTGAGAACGGCTAGAACATGCTTGAAACCCTGTCAAGGAGATTCTTAGGAATCCTACGATCACAGGCGTACTTGTATCTTGATCAACGGGAACCGTGGGCCGTGTACCTCAATTCAACGAAAGTGATCAAAGACACTTTCGCGCGCTTTATTGCTAACTGTTGTATGCGGTACATTTGGACGATTGCTGATCGAATTGAGGCGTCAATCCATAGCCGCATGTTCACAGCAACCACACTTAATTGAAGAAATCATGACTGGTGCATATCTACATAACCTGGTTCTGAAATTTTTATACTATGCTTCGCTACGCTGCGCAAATATCATGAACCAGAAGGCTTCCGCTACTCGATGGAAAGATGTCATGATTCAAAAGTGTGAGCATGTCGGTCCGAAAGTCACAACTTCACATGATGGCAACACAATAAAGGTTGATCCAGAGATTTACGTGGTGATGATCTCAATGAAAGCTCGAAGATCATCAAAGATGTGGATCAGTTAAAGGCCTCCACTAAAAGTACAAATCAATGCGGACTTTGAAGTTGCACTACAAAATCACAAAGATTGCGGAATTGAAGAATTGAAGTCTACGAGCTCAAGAACAAAGACAAGAATAGAATGCTAGGATTCGAAATGTAAAACATGGGGTGACCTCCCTTAGGGGGAGATTGTTAGGAATTAGAAAATTCCATAGTGAAGTGTCGGTCACCCCAAATGTTATCTAGCTTAAGTTAGCTCGTAGACTTGTCGTTAGTTACGTTATTTATCAGTTTATTAGTTAGATATTAGTTTAGTTTAGCGTAGTGTAACACCGTGGAGGAAGGACGGTCTTTACCCACTGTATCCCTGATCCACAGGCCGATAGGAGGTCGTGTATTTGTAAGTATAAATACCCCTTCCATCCATGGAAGGGGTGGTGCTTCTCATTAATCTAATATTCCATACTTTGTGTAAACCTCTAGCAAGAACACCCTCTCTCTCTAGTTTCTCTCTCTAAAATGGAAAACATGTATTTTGATCTCCCAAGACCACCCGAATCATCAACACAATAAAAATAACGATCCTTCACTTTAGTATAAATAGAGCACTTGTAAGCCTTTGGAAGGCATTAGGA
>OU343216.1:181480314-181558882 GCA_910596185.1 Chrysanthemum makinoi
TCAAAACGAGTTTGATATTTCTATCAATTTTAGCAAATTGATTTTAGTCACTCATACCTCAAAATAGGCTTGAAACTATTTTTCATTTTCTTCTTTATTTTTTAGAGATTTTCTCAAATTTCTCTTGAGCCATCATCCCGATTTCTAGGAATAATTGCCATCATTTTCCTATTTCAAAACAAATGGTAGCTATCCTCTCCGGCCTTAGTTAAACTTTCAAAGTCCACTTTCACACCCAAAACCATCATTAAGTATCCTCACCCACCCAAGGTTGAGCATCTAAGACATCCACTACTCAAGACATCTAAGGAAAGTCAAATCCTCAAGATTCATAGGTACTAGACCTACAAAAGCATACTCAATTCATCACATCTCAATGCGAAAGGCGGATCCACAGTTTTAACCCAGACGGATCCCTAGTGAGAGAGAAGTGTGGGATCCGTGTCTACAGAAAAGCCTTTGTCAGGCTTTTCTTTCAAAATTAAGCCATCTTTGGTAAACTAAACATCTTTAGTTAACATTTAATAATTTCCTTGAGCTGAGCAACACCTTAGTTGACCTTAGTGCATGCCTAATTCCCTTAGTGGTCATGAATTTAATTCCTTAATTCAAATTCCTCCTTTATAAACCAAACAATCTTGAGGTTAAGTCATCACTCCTACCTAATTCTCAAAAATCAGTAGTTAGAAGCTCATGTTGCATCCTCACCATCACTATGACTAAAGCACTTAGCAATAACTCCTCAACCAAAGGTTCATCCAAAGGATGGTCATATGATTCATGAGATTTCATCCACCGAATCATCTCCCGTAAGAGATAATAATGTTAGAATCCCACCTCAACAAACCCAATCAACAATTGCCAAGAGAGCAAGGGAATTAGCATTAGACCTTTTGGGCTAGAAAAGGTTCATCAAGCTCTAAACCAAAGCGTACCTAGTTCTGCAAAGTCTAGCCTTCATTCATAGAGCATAGACTACACCCTTTCACCGAGCCTCTCTCTCTCATCCAAATCTCTATTCAATAGAGCATTCACCACCGAGAACTTCCCATTCACCAAATTTCTCGTTAAATAGCGAACCACCTACAACACCAACTAGTCCATCATTGGAAACAAGGAACCACCAAGGACTTGATCATATGGAGGAATTTCATTACCACCACCCTCATTCTTAGTAGAACCTCATCCTACATTACTTAATGTAACCCCACCATCATTTGTAGAGCCTCCTCAAAACATCCAATCTCCTCTGGTTCCTAATCAAGACAATAACTGCTCTAATTGTCTAATCACCCCAGGACTTGTTCAAGAAGTACGAAATGAGTTGCATTTCATGTTTAATCATCTTCTTGAAAGATTGGATCAAATCAACAAGTCTACTCATCCTTAGATTCAAGCACATTGTTGCTTCTTAAGTTTTAGTAAACTTACTAGTATTAGTGGAATATGTATTACATGGCTAAATCATTCTCTTAGTTTTAGAGATTTGTTGATTATCTCTTATGTTTTATTGAATGATAGCTTATATGCCATATTGCTTTGAGTATATGTTTGTTGCTTGAATACATATCTCACTTTGATGTTAACATTATTTGGCACATCAACATTGTTGAATTCCGTTATCGAGCTAGGCGGATCGAGATTTTCCGACGGATCCTCAAGGAGGGAACGTGGGATCCGTGCAGCAGAAGACCAGTTTTCTACTAACTTGAGTCTTATTTGCAGGAAATTATGCACTATATACTTGTTTTCTAACCTTTGTTTTGTAGATTTTCAAAATACACATGAAGACTTTGACACCCTAAGCTAGGGGAGCTTTGTGTCAAACCATACATTGCAAAACCATTTGCAATATGATCCTCATACGGATTACATTTAGTTCGTCCCTTTGCAAAGTTGTAATCATCAAGGGGAGCATTATCGTCACTAAGACGAAACCATTTGCAAACATAGTTGCAATGCATTAGCTTAGTAGTTTTTTATTTACTTGACGCCCTCACAAAGGGATGGACTCTCGTCAGGGGAGTTAAGACGTGAACTCTTCCCGTTGCTCTCTATATTTCTTTTTCTTTTACATGTTTTTCTTAAAACATTGTGTTAGTTTCTTTTCGACGCTCTTTTTGTTTTGACAAGAAGGGGAGAAGAGAGTAAAACTCAATTCGAACTTTTACGATTTTAGTTTTTCCTTAAAATAATTTTATGTTTTGTCAACAAAAAGGGGAAGATTGTTAATACAAATAAGCCGTAAAAACATTTATTTATATTTTACGATCTTCAAATGTTTTGTCGATAACAAACGTAAAATCATTTTAACGAAACAAATAAAATCCGTAAATGGTTTGAGCCAATAGTTTTCTAACACTTACGTTTTCACATAAAACACTAAAACAAGTATAAGTGATTTTATGATTTAGTAATACATATGTACAACAACTAGTGTTTACAAATTGGGCAAATATATACATAACTAGTATGTATTATAATTGGTAATATAAAGGGGTAGAAACTTAAGTACTTGACCCATTGACCAAATACATTTAATGTAGTTGGGTACAACCTAGAGTCCATGACCCATACCCATAGAGCTTGACCCATAACCCATTGCATGGCATCTTGCATAAGTCATATATGGATAATATTCATGGCCCATAGTTTTAATCCATGACCCATGGTTTTAATCCATGAACCATGGACTAGATGCATTGCATCTTGTAGATACATTGTATCTACCCATGACCCAAAACCCATGGGCAAAGGCGTCCCACGGATCCCCATGTACTTTGGGCGGATCCCTCAGTGAGGATCCGTGGGATCCCATTGTTTTTTCTTCTATAAATAGTGAGCTATTTCTTCCTTTTGGGTTGCCACTACCACACATACTTTCCCCAATTATTGTAATCTTTTAACCACAGATCCTAAGGATCTTTCTATGTAGTTTGTCTTTGTTTTTTTGTGATTCTCTAGGTTCCTCTTAAAGGCGAGATCACCACTTCTTGAAGTCGAGCAAGCTCAAGTCCATGAGTTGCCATTCTTCGTCATCATCAAGACTACTGAGGTTCTCTTGTTGATACTTCTTTCTTCCTCCTTAGAAGTGTTGTGTCCAAGGCGTTAGTGAAGGATGCCGAAAGAGTCAAGATGAAAGCATTAGTGAGGTGCTTAGCGTAAGTGTCAAAAGCATTAGTGAAGAATGCTAAAGGAGTCAAGACGAAGGCATTAGTGAAGGTGCCAAGCGTTCGTGTTAAGGGAATTAGTGAAAGATGCCTAGAAGTCAAGTCAAGTGGCATTAGTGAAGGATGCCATGTTTGTATACTTGATGAGGTGCATCGATATACAAATAGAGATAGGTTGTTTCCAAGGATATTGATATCCTTGATGATGTTGTAATAAGGAATTGGTCTCCATTGGGGTTAGGTCTTTGTGTAGTGTGGGGTAGTAGTTCCTTCATTGTAATGGAACTCGATACTTAGCCTAGTACCGGATAAAGGGTAGGCGACGTTGTGGTAGGTGTGGTTCTCCTTTGTGAAAGAACCCGGTGGTTAGCCTAGTACCGGGAAAGAGTAGGCGATGTTGTGAAGGCTTCTTCGCCATAAAGAGTTGGTGTCGTGTAGTGATTACGAACTCTCGAGTAGGTGACTCGGGGAGTGGAGTAGGGCAAGGAAAGTGTCCTTGTAGCCAAACCACTATAAATACTCGTGTCATGGTTATGTGCTTCTTACTCTTTATCTTTCATTGCACATTTATTATATTTATCTATCAATGTCCAACATACACATCCAAATGGATTGACATAAGTCGATCTAAATATTTTAAAACGAAGTTTTAATTGGTAAAACTATTCAACCCTCCCCCCTTCTAGTTTTCCACACGCGCCACAAATGTGGCTTGGGTCAGGCATAACTTGATGAAAGACATGGAGGAAGTTGGCCAAGTCCTAAGGCCACCATAAAGCCAGGGCTCGAGTCTAACTTAAAGCTAGTAAATAAAGAAAAGTGCTCTTTCGGAGACAACCCGAATTATCCTTTTCTTTTGTTTTATTGTGTTTTTAACCATTTTTGCGAGAAGCGAAAAGAAATTATTGTTGCGACATCTTGATCGACTATAGTTACAGTAACTCATTATCATGGTTCGCCATAACAAACCCCTTAGGCAGAATTTGGATGCATTACCAATTATGTAATTCCATCTCATTGGTTACGGTAGTAGTTACACTCTTGCAGCAGGTTTTGCCTAGTTACGGCGTAAATCCTTCTAAGACTTACGACGTAACTATCCTCTACATTACTTCTTTCATTTTAAACACAATAACCTTTTTTTTTTTTTTTTTTTAATGAACTTTGTGGGTGTGTTCCTATAAACCCTCACGTGACTTCACTCGTCCACTTGGGACACCAAGTGGTTTAAAAGACTTGTTGCATATGCTAAATGCAACCGTGATTCCTGAGAAGTGAGTTAGGTTTGTTTTTCATTTTTTTTTCTTTTTAGAATTATGCTTGTCGGTAGTGTGATTTAAGGGATTGAAGTTTGCTTGTGGATGCTTATACGAAAGGCCGACTCTTTTCGTGGGCCTTCTTTCTTTTGGAGCAAATTTCAAGGAAGTTCTCCCTCTAATTCTACTTCTCTTCACCTTTATTTAACTTAGTACAAAAGTGACTTTGTACAATTCAAGTGGGGGGCAGGAGTAGAATTGTCTCTTGAACTTTATTTTGCCCTCGTTTTTCTAGTTTATTTTGAAAAGTTATGCCATTTTAAAATTTTTACATGTTTTCTTAACCTAACTCGATTAGACCTTAGGAGAGCACACATACAACCCTTGATTACATGGTGAGATTAGCCTTATCCGTTTCCAATATTTTACCCCAAATCCACCAAATTATGAGTGTCGGTAGCTTGTAAACTTTAGAACTTGGCCTTTGCATCATTTCGAGACCATAGGCGAGGTATGTTGAGTTAGCTCGATGTATTTGGACTTTTCGGTTTAAGAAGGCATTATTATAGGATTATCACCCAAATAGCCTACCATTGTGTGTCTATCGATTAGTCACCCTGACTTCTCGACCCCCATGTGAAACCCTTTTGTTGCACTCACCTTTAGTGCAAGATACCCCTAGATACACCCCATCGAGCCATTCCTTTCATTTTGTTCACCCAACACATTGTTTCGTTACACCCATACACCTTAGCCTACCACGTAGTCTTTATTCGTAATTGGGAAGTCATCGTTTGCCTAAGTTCAAGGTTCAAGTGGAAAGGTTCGGGAATCAAGCTTTCGTCGTGACATATTCTTAAGATCATTGAAGACCCAGAATTCCCATTGTTCATCTCAAGTGGGAGATGTTATGTTTAGTTGTTATGTTTATGTTGAAAAAAAAAGTGATTCGGAAAATATATATATATATAGTTATGTTATTTAGTTTATTATAAAGTGCGATGTTATAAGCACTATGTTATGAGCTTTATATAGATTTAGTATCGAGGAGGCCACCGCGGTCACATGTGAAGATTAGAGTTGGTAATTGCGCTAGCGAGAAAAAGGTAGTGTGCTCATCATGACGTCCTCTAATGACACATCTACCTAGTATTTCATGATCGGTTTCTTAACTTTAAAGCTTGAACTTTGGTGGGCCGATAAGTGGTGATGACTTGGTTATAGATTTAGACTATCTGCTTGATTTTTATTTTCGCCATTTATATATCCCATGTCTTATCCTACCCTTTAGTCATGAAGCGTGTCTAGGTGATGTAGCGAGCAATCTTTGGTTTCTTGGCCATGGATTTTGTCATGTATCATTGATTTTGTCTACTTCAAGTGACATGTTAGTAATGATGAGTCACCCTTAACCTTTGTTGTGTCTACCTATATTGCCTTCGAAAATTGTTTAGCCCTTAACTCTAGTGGTGGAGATTTGTGTAGCCAAGCTTATTATAGAATACATGCTATGGCTATGCGATTGAGTGGCACACCGCATGAACACTAGAATAGTTGAGAGATTTGAGTGTTTTATTCCCATTTCGTGAGGTGTTTGGCTTTGTTTTAATCTAGCATAAGGGATTTGTAAACTTATATTTTCCAGGTTATGGGAGATATCTTTTAAGGAATCTATCTAATAAGGTCTACTTGAGAGCAAGTAGAGTTCAAGTGGGGGATATTTGATAACATCAAATTATCCTGAATATTAAGTGTCAATTTCCCCAGATAATGCTTGTAATTTATATCATTTATATGGATTTACGCTTGTTTTCCATTATATTCCACTTTCAGGTAAATTACGAGCATTGGAGCTAAAGAGACGGGGAATTGGAGAATTATCAGAGATTTATCATAGTATGCTCACTTTAAAGAAGTTACGGCGTAACTCATCTCTCACGTTCGCCGTAACTAAGCGTGACTCGAAAGCCAACTTATCGGAAGATGCAGTAACTCTCCCAAAAGATTAGCGTAACTATACTAGGTCAAATGAGGTTACGCAGCGTGATAATTACGTACATAACTCGTTCATAGGCGTAATCAAGATTATGAAGATACGGTAACCCCTTCTAAGGTTCTGTAGTAACCAGTAGATCTAGTGCAATTTACGAAGAATTAGATGATTCGGCGTAACTTTATTTTATGGTTATGTAAACCAAGATCTGCCTATAAATACCCCGATTTCCGGCATTTCAAAGAATCTCATTTCACACACAACACCAAGAGCGTGGGAAGAAGCCAAAGGCGGTCTAGAGGCATACGGAGCTATCTCCAATGGAGATCCCCTATGATAAGCATTAGCATTTTATCTTTTATTTACTTTCAATTCATGTATTTCGTAACATTAAATATTGAATTGATTTGTATGGTTAATATGAGCGGCTAAAGCACCTCTTGTTGTTGGCCTAGTTATGGTTCCTTAATTGTTTTGTTTGCGTTTACATTACTTCAGTATAATTATTTCTAAGTGTATGCATGCATAGTTTATTGGTACTACTTGTTTTGTTAGTTTTGAATGGCGGTAGAGGCTAGTTGCTTAGGATATGACCATGACCTAAGTGAGTAGACAGAGACGGGAAGGGTAAGATATGACCAACTGACAACCCTTTCTACTTGTGCGATTTGACCAAATGATCACCTATCGTTTGGATGAACTTAAGAATTAGGGTGAGTGTCTAAAGATGTCGGCTCGGGCTCACTATTATAAGTCTAGCATGTAGCGGAACTTAATGACTTCGGCTTAGGGGACCAGAACAAGCGGACTTATGAGGGACACTGACTTCTCGATAGTGGCATCTTCTGATAGGTTAGAGGCGAACAAACCAAATGTTGTCCTCTCGACTTTGACCCTTTGAAGTAATTGGAAGTAATTAGCCGTAGACATTACTAGCTAGGATGAATAACTAGGTTAGCACCACTCTCCTCTATTGATCACATCCTTTGCCTTTATTTGCTTTATTAGTTAATTAATTAAATCATATTAAAATCTGTGACACCTAGACTTAGTATTAATCCAACACACATAGCTCTTGGGACGACCTCGGTTTTTACCGAATACAACAATACAAACGGTAGGGTACCTTGCCCGTTAATGCATTAGGGTAGACCATAGGTATAACGAGACATTATAAATATTAAAACCTGGTCATTAAAACTGCATCAGGCACCAGCAACTCTACCTAGACTAAGTCAACATCTACCACATATCTATCTAAACATTCAACACATAAGCAAATAAAAAGTTGAAGAAGGTCCAAAAGAGTAGCATGATTTCACCCCAATTTAGTTGTAGATAAAGTGGGGCTATGAAACTCACCTCAAGCAAGCAAATCACAAACAAACACTAGCAACAAAGATAACGGCTAACCGCATTTCAGCAACTCTTTGACTCGGCACAACTTATTATATAACCAATTCTTAATATATAATCCCAAATTCAACGCATCTACCCCATGTATTCCTTTTCATATCTCCAAAATATCTTGTTTCACCATTTATTTCTAGCGTTTGGTATCGTTGGTGTTGTATCAACTCAACAAGACACCATGAATGCACTCAAATGACCACAATGCGACTCATAACGATACAATGAGACGTCTAAGCGATAAGCTTTATAGTCCAATAAGTTTGAGATATATAGTTAGACCTTATCGAATTCGTCAATTCGATAAACTCAGTCATTTATTCATGTCGCTTATTATTCCATAAACCAGTCACATCCTAACGAGCCATAAGGATAATTCACCCATTAATAACGTTATCCTACGTGCCTAACGGACTCTTATTAGATTCGTCAACCTAATAATTCAACTATCATTGGATTGGCGCTATTAATGTTAGGTCATCCGTAACCCATGCAAAAATCATAAATAGTATTAAATACTCATAAATGGCATATTTCGATAAGCGTGCCCTCGAAACATTAAATAACTCATTAATTAGAAAATATATCTATTTTTAGACGTTAGTTTCCATTTAAAATAGTGAATAACAAGGCGAGTCTTGTTATCGAATGTTTAGTATAAACACCATTTATTATTTATATTTCTTAGTTTTATTTACTTGTTTATATATATATATATATATATATATATATATATATATATATATATATATATATATATATATATATATAAATATATATATATATATATATATATATATATATATATATATATATATTACGTCAATTTCAATATAAGTTTCGAGTCGTTATCCGTTTAGTCAAGCTCGAGTTATGACCTCTCGGCTTTTATACGTTCTATAGTCAATATATACTAAAGTCCTATTCGGGTTGTCGGGGTCAACTAAGACTAAAAAGCCAAAGTAACACCGACGTTGCGCAAAGTTGACATTTATAATATTAATTCCAAAGTAAATAATCACAATATCTCAAACCAACCCATATCAATCTCACCATCCAAAACAACTACCAAACATACCTGTAACCAATGTCACGACCCAAATGGTCTTGACACGGTCCCGGTTAAGACCACGTGAACCAAACAAGCTCTAGAAGCTTTTGACTCCCGCAGCGTCTCATCCAAACTTCAACCACAACTACCAATATGTTACCACAATGACGGCCGGACCCATGGTCCTTGGGGTCTCGCACAATCAAACACCACGGCGTGGCCTAGTGGCTCGTTCTACCTATCCATCTCCATCCAAACACTCCCAAATGGCTTTTCCAATACCCAAACACAACCAAACAACATATAAACACCATCAAACATCAAACCCATCAACTAGTCATGACCAAGAACATTTAAAAATAATAAAAATGCAAAAACACAAGAATATGACACAACACACGATACCAACACACTAGTTTACATGTTTATTCAGTTTTTAACTCGTTTAGACCCGTGTTCATCAAGAAACAAAGTAAGCCACATGTCACGAGCCATATAGGTCACATCGTTGGCTAATAATGACTCAAACGAGTCGTTTCCAAGCTCGCAAGAATATCAAGAAACTCTAGATTTCACGAATTGTTTTTGAGCGATTTGGAGGTGTTAACGAGGGTTTCAAGGCGCGTGCTATATATGGATGGAAAGAGGAGAGAAAGATCTACAAAGTGGTAGTGGAGGTGGGGGCTCATCTCTTGTATCGTGTGGCCGGAGCGGCCTTAGGAAAGTGGCGGCCAGTTATAAGGGTGGCTAGGGTTAGGTTTTTGTGAGGAGAGAGAGCTAGAGAGAGAAAGTGGAGGTGTGTGTGTGTTTTTAGAGAGAGGAAGTAAAGGGTGGTATGTGTTTGGAGTGGGGTATATATATTTGAGGAGGGGACTAAAAATAAATGAGAAAGGGGGAGGGGGTGGCTACACCAAGAAGAGGGACCAAACCCATATTTTCTTAAACTATCCGTTTTCCATTTCGAGCTCATATTTTACCCTGAGTGTCCCACGACTTTCCTTGACTTCATTGTTTTTATTTACGTTTTCCACGAATTTTGATTATTTACGTCATGTTTCATGTTACGGTTTAAAATTACGTTATCTCGTTATCGGATTTTATTGTGCGAATCACAAGTGCTTAATGTAGCAGGGGCTATAACTCATACGATGACTCATAAAATAATAAGATAAATCATAAAACCAATAACGATATTAAAACAAGTCATGGTTAATGGAATATTCTAAGGCAAATACTTGGTCTAACTTAGCGTAATGCGGTTTAAAATGGGCTCGAATTGCGGTTGTCCAACCTCCAGTCTCGAAGAAACCAGTCCGGGTTCCACTCCGAGTTGCTTGATGTTACGAAGAGTTTAGGGTACTTCTACGGAATCGTCCTCTTTTCCCAAGTGAACTATGGTCCATGGCGGAATTCCAACGAACTTTGATAATCGAATACGACTATGCTTGGTCGTTTAACCTCACGATTCATGATCTGTCGATTCCTCAGCGAAATTCAAACCCTCATCTATACGGATATCTCTCATAGGTACAACTAAGTTTTCCTTGGAAAAACATTTCTTAATATTACTAACATGGAAGCATCGTGTACCTTTGCTCAACTCCGAAGGTTGCTCAAGGCGATAAGCTACGGTGCGATTCTTTCCGAGTTGGAAAGGGACCAATGTCGAGGGTTGAGTTTTCCACGCTTGCCAAAGCGTATCACCCCTTTCAAAGGGGAAACCTTCAACATGACGTCTCCTACGGAAACTCTAAAGGTTCGTCTCCTATCGGCGTAACTCTTTTGTCTATCATGGAATTGTAGCGATTCGGATCTGAACTATCTTCTCAGTGGTTTCTAGAACAAGTTCGGGACCGATAAGTTGACTCTCGCCAACTCGCCCACCAGGTTAGAGAATGACATTTTCGGCCATACAACACCTCAAATGGTGCGTAGTAATGTTAGTATGATAACTATTGTTGTAGGAGAATTTGACCAAGGTAGGTATTTCTCCCATTTCTGAAATCGATGACACAGAACGCGAAGCATATCTTCTAAGGTGAATGGTCCTTTCACGGCCCGGTGGTTTGAGGATGATAAGCAGTACTCATATCTAATTTTGTTCCTAAAGCTGTTTGTAAGGATTTCTAGAAGTTGGACGTAAAACGGCTATCTCGGTCGGAAATGATAGATATCGGTACTCCATGACGTGATACTATCTCTTTGACATACAGTACGAGTGAGCTTGTCGATACATCGACCTCATTAATGTAGAAGTGAGCGGAGACTTAGTCAAACGATCTACGATTACCGGATAGCATCATTGTAAACTCCTTTGCTCTTGGTAATTGGTGATGAAGTCCATGGTGATTCGCTCCATTTCCATCGAGGGGAGTTCGGGTTGAACTAAAACTCCTTAGGGTTTTTCGTGTTCGGCCTTTACATTGGAACAAGTCAACACCTCTTGACATCTGAGCTATGTCGGCTTTCATGTTCGGCCACCAGTAGATTTTCTTCAAGTCATGATAAATCTTATCGGCTCTAGGGATGAATAGAGTATTTTGATTTATGCGACTTCGTGCATAATCAACTCACAATTCGCCAGGAAATGGTATCCGACTTTCGTCTCGAGAAGCATAGGGTTCCGTCGGGCAGCTTGGCCGTTTTCACTTTCCACCATTCCATGAAAGCGGTTCTCTTCCTTCAACGCCCTTTGACTTGGCTAAAATCTGAGACGGTAGAGGCGAACTAGTGGTCATTCTAAAGATGAATGATGAGTAAAGGTGGGATGTTCTCCGCACGGTAGGGGCATGCAATGACATTGGCTTTACAGGATGATAACAAATCTCACGGTCGTAATCACTAAGTAATTCTAATAGCGGCGTTGTCTCATATTCAATCCTTACGGTCTAAGATGTGTTGTAGCTTTTATGCTCGGTAAACACTACACTTAGTCTGTCTGAGGTAAATTTCTAAATCCTAAAGGCAAACACTACAACACCTAACTCCAGGTCATGGGTGGTGTAGTTTTCTCTAATGCTTAAGTTGTCGGGGGCATAAGCTATCACCTTCTCCCGTTGCACCAAAAGCGGCACCCAAGCCTTTATGCGAAGCATCGATTACACGACAAAATCTTAAACTTCGCCAAAGCTAGGATGGCGCACTACACAACTTCTCCGAGAAGTTGGGCAGCTTCTTCTTGTAACACCCCCAATTTCGTGATACCTTGAGATTCAAACTAGGTGTTACTTATACTTTAATAGTCATAACAATTGAAAGCGAACTCTAATGGAGTCGTTTTAAAGATTTATCATTAGATTTTTATAAATATCGAGTTTACAAAATTAGGTCCCATTAGTTTCAAGATTTACAAAAATACATTAAATTGGTTTTTGAATGATAATGAAATTTATAGCCTTCTTGAGTATCCGTGCTTCTCAGTGCCCGACTTAGGCATTATTGACTGAAATACATGCTTAAAACTGTCAACACAAAGGTTGAGTGAAATTCATATAGTTTAGGAAATCAGTTGAACACCATATTCGTAACATGAGGTAATTAGTCTCACATTCATAGTTTAGAAAACAAAGCAGATATTATTCACTAAGCTCATGACACCTAAGCGTTAACGACTTATGAATCGCAATTGATATAATATAACAGTTCCCTAATATGTAATTTGCCAATTAACCTATGGATCTTCAAATATAGTGCGTTTGTTTTGCAGGACTTGGTCAAACAGCGGGATTTGTCAATCCCAATAGGTATCCCATTATCCGCTTTCACGCGAGTGATTAATGGTTCACGATAATAGGGACTTAAGATGGGCAATAGTGGTACTTAGTACAAATAATACATTCAGGTATAATTTCAAAGAAATGTGTTCAATTTAAAATAAAGCATGTATTTCCCCCAAGGTTTTATAAAACATTTAAGTAATGACAAGTGGGGCTATGAACTCACGTGTGTCAGTATTGAGTGTATTATGATATAATGTTATCAATGTAGAGTATGAAAAGATCACGATCTTTAACGACTACCTAAGAAAGCATAGTATTCGTGTTTTAGTATATTGTATGATATAAGTGTACAAGTATATGTAGTTTGTTGGCTTATGATGTTGTACATGAATCCTTAGGTTAAAGTATTCCTTAAATGTTTTTTGGCTATCAAAATCAAGAATTAGTGAAGTAGTTTAACATGTCACATGGTCATTTACTTAGTTTGTCAAAGTCTAGTGAACAAGTTTTAAAAACAAGTTTAGGTCATTAGACTTATATTAGCCGTCTTGCTAAGTTATGGTTAAGCAATGATAATCATGACCATATTAAGGATGTGTCTAAGTTAGACAATCTCAAGACAACAATCTTGACTCAATCTTGGCTTTATATTAGTCTCAAATGATCAATATATCACTTAAAGTTCTCACTAAGGTTGTTTTCTAGTCAACAACAGATCAGCTTAGTTTTGCCATTTTTTAGGTTTTGTTGTTCACTTTACCTTATGTATCCCGGGTTTTTGTAGAAAAAGTCATTGAGCAACTTTCGTTGCTTTACACTTTTCTGTTCGGACCAGAAAAGGGTCAAAATCGTGATTTAAAATCGTATCCATGAACTTTTGTTCCAACATCATATTTTCATCTAGTAAAACTTAACTAGGCATAACTTTTTAACCACAAGTCCTTTTTAAGTGATTCAAAAGCCCAAGTTCATATTTTTATATTTTCTAGTAAAGCTTAATAAATTAAGGTCCAAAGTTTATTTATATTAATAGTCTAATTACAAGTATATACTTATATTTCATTGCAGAAAGTTTGGCTGCACATTCAGTCCTGCCAAAACGACCATAAGTTGAGCTCTAAAACATTTTTTGACACGAGGCTTTCGCCAAACTTCAAGTTTAGGTCTTAGATACATTTCATAAAACTGAGTCGACTTTCAAAAATGACCAGAACCATGGGATTTTCCCAAATGATATCTGGTGTGCAGATTTTAACATGTTTTGCCATTTTGGCTTTCATTTACTCATCGGGATGAGTTATGAGGTGCATACCGTGAAACAACAAGTAAGACATAGCTCTAAAATCCTATCTTACTGATGTAACCTCAACGTTCTTGAGATGATAAGTTTAATCAAACTTTGGGAATGTTTTGAGAATTCATGTTCATAGAATTTACCTAGGACTTGTTGTAGCTTGTTTTTATGGTCACAACATCATGTACAACATCAATTAAGCCATATTATATATAATAATTATATCAAGTTACATCAAATAGTTATATAGATTATTACAATCATATTGAATGACAAGAAAATAAACTCAAATCTTACAAGGATTAGGATGACAATTTACTAGTACAACAAGAACAATTCAACCCTAACCTTCTAATCTCTAATCCTTGTCTTGAATCTTTAACCCAAGTCTTGTAAATCCTTATGTGAACCTTGTAAATACCCATTTATCTCATCCCTTAACCTCTTGTATAACTCTTAATTTAACCATGGAATCACCAAAACAACACTTGGACTATGTAGAGCTCACTTAGGTCTTCATCTTTCTAATGTAACTTGTTATGTGAATCAAAGTGGATGATGGTGAGTTAGGGTGAGGGATGAACGACCATGGAGGGTAAAGTAGAGGGTTTTGATTGATTTCACATATAAAAGTGATGAGTTAGTGAAGTTATATCATCAAGTGGAGGACAAAAGTGGATGTGTGTAGGCTGGTGCCCAAATGTAGGACACATGTCTTTGTGGCTTGCATGTACATGCCATTGAGTGTATTGTATTTTGTACCTAGTTTTTGGTTTATGAGGTGTAGTTTGGTCCCGGTAATTACTAACGTTAAGTCCTTAAGTCACGAAAACTTAAAATGGGTAACGTAAAATGTAATACTTAAAAAAATGTCTAAACTTATCAATATACTCTAACTAGGTATATTAAATGTGTGATAAGTCTCATAGGGTGCGTCTATGTTGTTAAAACCTAATAACGTAGGTTTTACTACGCGTCTTACGTAAAAAGCAACATATCTACTTAAAAATGATAAAATAGTAATAGTTCATATAAATTATGATTATTGGTGAAAATAAAGTATTTTGAATATATAGACTTATCGTAGTCTTGTGTTGGTCAAAGAAAATTACGATTACTAGGTTATCGTATTTGCTTTTACGTTACGGTAAAAGTCAAATAGTCAAATGTCAAAGTCAAAGGGTAAAATAGTCATTTTTCATTATGTTAGAAATTAGAAAATTGATCGTTAAAGATTCGGTCACCTCAAGTATATGTATTTGATAGAATGCTCGTAGTCGTAGTCATAATATGTTAGTAAGTAGTTTGCTAAGTAACAGGTATTGGAGGGCGGACGGGTCTTTACCCTTGTATGCGATCAGCGGCCGTAGTAGGTGGTTATTTGTAAGACACAATAAATACCCTCTACCTCCCAAGGTAGAGGGTTGGAGCTTCAATACCATTTTTCTTTGTTTCATGTAGTTCCCAACTCTCTTCTGCTCCTCTCTAGAACTTTCTCTCTCTAAACTTACTTGAACGCCCCATTGTATTATGGTTTAGTGTGTTTGTGAAATCCTATATCTTACATTTGGTATTAGAGCCATGGTTTGATCACTCATCTTTCATGCTCTTTGTTTTGGTGGATTTCATAAGGTTTTTGGGGTATTAAGTGTTTAGGAGAGTTTGAATCATTTGGACAAATTCTAGTGTTAAAGTTTGAATTTTGCTTGTACTTTTGTGTTTAGGATCATCATATGTGTTTATGTTTTGAATTGGAAGGCTTAAATCATTGTGGTTTGGTTGTTTTTGATTGATAAAGTGGTTATTTGTGAACTTTGTACAAAGCGAGTTGAGTCTCGGATATTTGTTTCTTTAACCCAGTTGCTTTGTTCTTGGATGCGAGTTGGCATATGCGACTTGGCTATTTAGCGAGTTGACCTTTTAAGCGACTTGGGTTCTAAGCGAGTTGTTTCCTTAAGCGACTTGAGTTCTAAAAGCGACTTGGCTATTAGCGTTGGATAGCTAGCGAGTTAGTTTAAGCGACTTGGTGGTTAAGCGAGTTGTGTCTATTTGTGACTTGCTATTAAGCGAGTTGTCTCTATATGCGACATTAGCTAATGGCGAGTTGATTCTTAAGTGACTTGTTTATTCGCTTGGTGTGGTTTTAGCGAGTTGATAATTAAGCGAGTTGAGTGTTTAGCCACTTGTCTATTGAGACTTGATTACTTCTTCGTCTTTGCATTCTTCTGTTGTTCTTTTGGTTTAGTAAAATCCGTGAAAGAATGTTTGGTTTAATCAAGAGAATGTAAAATCGTGGGAACTTGTAATCATGGCAAACATCATTCCAACTATTGTTTCTTACATGGTGAGGGCGTTCAAGCGTGAGGATGGGGTCTTCGTCCTGCTCTTGGCGGAAGCGATTATGACTCATGGGCTCCTTGAGGTCGGTATGCTGTTTGGGAAAAGAAATGGAGTCAACATACTCAAGTCAATCGATGAAGGACCTTGTCAGTTGAGACTACAAGAACATAATTGACAATGCTGTGATGGAACAATGATCTTTGGATTAGACGGACCAAAGCGTATGATGAGCTTAATGATAAGGAGAAAAAGAGATTGATCTTTGACATCTGGGCTTCCAACATTATACCGAGGGGTCTTCCAAGGATATCTACAAGCTCATCAATCACAACAACTGAAGCTAAGGCGGTACTGGATAACTAAGGAAGACAGAGAACTGGTATGATGAGTTTGAGCATTTCAAGATGAAACCAGATAAGAGTGTCTATGAGTACTATGTGAGATTCCATAAGCTTGTGAATGACATGAGGAACATCAAAATGACCATAGCTAACATTCAATTTGAATTCAAGTTTGTTAAACAACATATGAATCGAGTGGCACAAATTGTCATTCTTGAAGCTAACCAAAGGACTAAAAGAATACAAACTATGAGCAATTGTATGCATTTCTTCTTCAAATGAGAAGTACTGCTATGTTGAGAAAAGCATTGGATGATTTCAAAACCAATCAGGGGAGAATCAAGCTCACCAAATGATTCTCGACTTTCTACACCATGTTGGCATTACCACCAAAGCATCTCAAGTCTTACCCATGGGTATGCAAATCACAAACTCATTCCGATCAATGTTCAAACAAGATGATCTTGCGATGTGAGTGGGACACTTCATTAATCAATGGCTCTTATGGTTAAACAAAACTAATATACTCAATCCACATTCCAGCGATCTTCACACTAACAATGAGATCAGAGCTGCATCAACACTTCACAATCATCGCGGTTGGTGGGATGAAGAGATTATATAGTTTCAACTAGTTGTATATGATGGGGAAGAGGTGGAGTAGGTGGAGGTTATGTTTAAATCGAGATCGGGAAGGAATGAAATCAAGAGTCAAGCAAAGCCAATTAAGTGCTACAAGCTGTGGTGAGGACATATTGCTAGGGCTGCACATCTCCAAAGCGTCCATCAGAATCAAGGAGGCTTCTTAGAGACAAGTTTTACTAGCATAGCTTCGGGGATAATGGATGCTTTGGATGAGAGGAGTTGTTATTCCTTCTTTGAGGAAATCCGAACCTATGATCTGATGTTGATGAGCGGCCAATTGGGAGATAGGTCACAATCATTGAGTACTTCCAAGTGGTAGCTGTGATGCATCGACTCGGCCGTCGATGATGAACCTCTGCGCAAACAATTTTTCATGGCTAGCATTTCTCAATGGTCTCTAAAGGTCTCATCATCCGCGGCAAAATTTGGTCCATCAAAAGTCAAATCATCTCAGAGGTATTGAAACTATATGATGAAGTTGATGAGTAAAAGATGCATAATAAAGTACAATCTTGATAGCTTTCAGTTATGCATGTTTTAATAGCGTTATGTGTGCTTTTATATATGTTATTTGGTTATATTTGTGTAATTATAGTGCTTAAACACATCAAAAGATGTTTGTCTAGTGTTTTATAACCAAATGCGAAGGGAAGGGAAAGTAAAAATGTTAGGCAAATGGAAGATTCCGTTTCGGTGAAGCTGCATCATTATCTCAAGTACCTTTGAAGACCATAGTGATTGAAGAACCAAGTTCTACAGATAAAGAAGAAAGAAAAAGATCAAGTTTCCTTAACTTCGGAAATCAACGAGGATGGTTACAACTGTAGCAGGATGGGTTGGAATATGTTTCCAGAAACACCGAAATGACCATCACCAACGTTCGGTGAACTATAGCAAGACATTGGCACTATGAAGAACGGTCGGTTGGTCATATGACGATCGGTTGGAGGTTGCATCAGCCAAATCTTCATCACTAAGTTTCCCCTTTGCATCTAAAGGATTCTAGGTCCTTCTCTTGGTGTATTCTAGTCCCTTCCTTACTCCTTGGGGGTTCATAATTAATACCTAGGCTTTTGGAACTAGTATAAATAGAGGCCATTTGTGAGCATATGGAGTTACACCTCAAATACCAATCTCTCTACTCATCAAAGCTTTAAGCTCTCATAATTCGTCCTTATGAAAGTCTAGGGAAGTTTGGAGTTCGAAGTTCCACATTTGGAGGCCAAATAAGCCAAGAGAAGTCTACCAATACTTTTGGAATCATTACTTCGCCATTTTGAAATGTATTCCCAAGCATTGTAAGACTATTAATCATGTTTTCTAATGTTCAAAGTTCTGAGTTTATGTTCATGTTTGCTATGAGTAGCTAGTTCTTTTATACACTTGCTTAAATGATGTTGATTATCATATGATTAGTTATTGATTGTGTTAACATGTTTTAATTCAATTTCAAGTTGATTCTAAGTCAATTGTGCTAAAAATTTTGTAGTGTATTTGTTAATCAAGTTTGGCTAATTGATAGTAATCGTTGGGTGAAAAAGAACTTATTATTCAACTAGTCATAATCATTTTGTCTATGGATGATTGTTTTACCCATTATTCTTGATTATACAAAGGAACTAAAGATGTGGTTGTAATAAAGCGCTTTTGATTATCAAATTGGATTGGTTGGAAACATCTAAAATTGTAAAAGATTAGTTGTTTGAGAATCAATTGTAGCCTTTGTCTATGATGGTTAGCTTTTTGTATTGACCGAACAGCATTGATGAACAAAGTGGATGTTTTTGTATTTAATTTGTATGTAGACTTATGAAACTTGAATTGATCTTGAATTGATTGGTCAAACTTAATGCTTGTTTTTATGAACTAAAATCTTGTGAGTTTAACTTGTAAGAACAATAGATTAGTCAACCAACTAATTATCATAACCAACATGTTAGAGGTTAGCAATCCATTAATCTATGATATGAAACTAGTTTAAGCAAGTGTAGTTTTAATCATAGAATTTCATTATATCTATTTGCTTTGTTATATGTTTGGATAGACTGTTGATTCAAACTTGTGCTTAGATTCACTCAAATCCTACTTGAGCGATCGACTTACCTTCATAATCTTGCTATAGCGGACCAGGTATACTTGCTAAATATGTGTTATTAGTAATATTGGTAATTCACCTTTTATAAATTTAAAACTTGCACCCGGCACATCAAGTTTTTAGTACCGAGGATTGATTGTGTTTGGCAAGTTTTTGATTCCCTGGTGGTTAAATTTGGTCTCTAGAAACCTTAACCGGGATCGGTTGTCCCTTCAACCGAATGGTTCGATTTTACCCATCACTCAATGGTTTAACACGTCGTTAGCAACCATAACCCGATCCGGTTATATCATCCCGAGGCTTGTTTTTCGTTGTTTGTCAGGTGTGTTTAGATATTACTGGATTCTCTAGGACATTGTATGAACACTCGGCATGAGAATAGAACAATTACACCTCTTTACCAACCAAGAACGTTTGATTGAAGAAGAAGAAGAACACTTTTCATACCATTGGAAAATAGTGTACCAAGAGTACCAAACCCACCATTTGATAACCTCAAGTTTCCAAAGGTTGTTGCTCTTTCACCAGTACCTTTTTCATGGCGGACGATCAACCCATGTGGGAACCAACCCGAGCGTAGCACCAACTCCCGGAAGTGCTATTGTTGCTGTCAATCTTGGTGAAAACTTCACCGTGAAGGGACATCACCTTTCTATGATCAAAGACCGTCAATCGATGGCGCGATCGCGATCATACAAGTACATTCTGAATTCATCAAAATTTAGGCATGTTCCGTTATGGCGACACCGTGTCAATGCCATCAAACTCAAACTTTTCCCCATCATCACTCATGGGAGATGCTAAAAGTATGGTACAATGAATTAACCCCAGGAATCATCAATACTTGGGAGGAGATGAGGCAGCTTGGAAACGATTATCCACTGCCATGTTTGATCGACTAATGGGAGAAATTAGTACCTTTCAACCAAAACCCAAGCGAATCACTTGTGAAGCGGCTTGAATGAAATTGCTTATTAGTTGTCATGGACATGGACTATCCAAAGGAACCATTATCCAAATATTTTTACTGGACTAGATAATCTCTCAAGGCATTCTTGATCTTTGGAGAATTTTTCTCTATAAGACTCCCAACGATGCACATCAATTTTCGAAGATCGAGTACTTCTCAAACTTGATTGGTCCAAAGATTCCAAAACCAAACCTCTCAGCTTTGCTTTTGTCAAAACACCGATGCTTCAAAACTCATAGAGAAGATGGGCGTTAACCTCAAAATGAGCTATAACTCAGAATATCAAAGATGAAATAAAGAAATGCGGCCGGATGCAATTGTGGAGGAAATCATCAATCGTCCGAGTGCGACGATAAACCTATGGGTGGACCAAAGGAAGGAGAAGAGAGTTACGCTCAAGGAGGATACCGTGGAGGAGGATATCGTTATAATATGGTCGAAATTCGGAAATTGGCAAGATGTGAGCCAAGGGATGACAACGTGGAGATTCTCAACAGTCACACACCAACGGACAAAAGATGGAAGAATTGAAAACCATGAGAATTAAGTGGAAGCTCAAAATCTTCAAATGATTTTATCAAAATCAAATTTTCAATCTCTTCAGAACAAGTTGAGCAGGCGAGGAAAAATCATCAAGCTTTATCTATCCAAGATCTTGAAAACAAATTGGCGGAACTTCGACCAACATTCCCTCTAGACCATCTGGTTCATTGCCAAGAGCAAAGCCAATCCAGCAAAATAAATGATAAGGCGTACGCAACCCAAAGGAATGTAAATAACATGGCTTCAGATTCTCTGCGTCTGCGATCCACCACCAAATTCTAATGAAAACACTCCTGTCACCATTGATAGTGAGGATGAAACCGAGGAACCAAACTGTAAAACCACAAAAGAAAAAGCATTCCATCCAGTCAAGGTATACACCAAAAGATTCCTTATCCTCAGCGCTGAAGAAAGAAAGATGGAAAAGCGTTATAAGAAGTTTATTGAAATAATGAGGAGGTTAGACTCAATGTTCCTCTCGTTGATGTCTTAGCGGAATGCCCAATTACGGGGGTATTTTTGGAAAGAACTGTCTATAAAAACAACTTAAACAGCTATCTCGGCTACTTTCCTTAACGAAGAATGCTCAGCTATTGTCCAAAAAAAGATCCCACCAAAGCTCGGAGATCACAGGAGCTTTCTTATTATTCCATGTTACTTCGGGAATAATGTTAAATGTGATGCTTGCTTGATCTTGGCAAGTATCAATTTGATGCCTTATTAAAACATATTCCAGAGACCCATTGCAATAGCATTTGAAAACCCGACAAAGATGACATCCAGAATTAGCAAATCATTCCTATCAATATCTGTGGAGTACCATTGCAGAAAATATGATAGTCCAAATTAGGTAGGGTGTTTTCCGTGGACTTTGTAAACTTGGAAATGGAAGAAGATAGTAAAGTTCCACTCATCTTAGGAAGACCTTTCTAAATACTTGCGTAGATGCAATCATCAAAGTAAAGAGAAAAGAACTCAACCTTGGGTTGGGAAGATAGAATCACTTTTCTGTCGATGAAGCAATAAGCTACCCAATTCGATTATTGACACTTGTTTTAACATTGATATCATTGATGAAGTCAGCGAGTAAATTGGAGCATTATATGATCCATCCATTCATGACTACTTCAGAAAAATCAATGAAGCTTGAACTTTGACAAAGAGTTTGATGATTTCATGGTAAAATTCAGGGGATCTTCGGAAGAAAGAGAGGAGGAGGAAGAAAATTTTGAAGAAATAACTTTCAATATGGCAAGATCGCGAATTAAATCTTCTATGCTTAAAGAACCACCCTTGAGATCTCAAACTTCAAACCTTTTCGGATCATCTTGAATATGCTTGCTTGGAGGAAAACTCACTTCTTCGCATTAGTCATATTCATTTACAATTCGGAAGCTGCTCACTTGATCACTAAGCATAGAGTCTTTAGCGATAAGCATAGCATTCCCATTGTTGAGGAACCAAATCGAAGGTCATTAAAAAGGATAGAACTGCTCATAAGGTAATTTATGATGGCAATGAAATCCTTAAGCCTAGCAGAAACCTAGTTGCGAGTGCACGAGGAAGATAAATGAGATGAAGTCACTAGGGAGAAAATGAATAAGAAACTCAACAATCCTACATGTAAAGAGAATAATATGACGATCAAACCCCATGATTACAAAAAGGAAAATTGGATTTCCTTGAACATGTTTAAGCCTCAAACATTGTTAACACGAACAAGTGTTACGGAAAAAGGATTTAGATAAGCAAAAGCAAAAAAATCTTGTTGAAACAAATCCCCACTTAGGAAAATGCCTTGGCTATTTGTATATCCTCCAAATACGCCAATGCATTTAGTTCCTAGAACTATTGCCACTAAAAGCAAGACCTTAATCAGATCAATATGTATATTCTAATATTTGTTGATTTTGAGAGAACTTGTAAGAAAAGGATCACACTCACTGGGATAACTGAAGGGGAAAGGGGTTTTGAGCAAACTAAAGAATGCTATTTAAGTGAGGTCATGCCTTTCTTTAAACAACTAAAAGATCATTTTGAGAGTCTTAAAGGGGATAGATGGATATATTAAAGAAATGGAAAAGGAATTTGATGCAATGATAGTTGAGTTAGTGACTATGGCGAAATTAAAATATAATGAGATTGAGAGGAAGAACTTGCATACCTTGAATGAGAATCTTATTTCGGAATGTATTGCTCAAGATGTGTTTTTACTTGCTAATTGTTCCATTAATGTTCTCAATTTCATGAATTATCATTTGCTCTGAAAGTCTCCATGATCGTGTCATTGAGCTTGAAAAAACTAATTCTAAAAGCGCATGATAAAATTGAACAGGATGATCATGATAATTTGGTAAACATTTTCTATTAGAAGTTGAGCATTTTGATTTACAATTAAAATATCAACATCTTAAAAGAAAATTTAAAAACCAAATATCAAGACATCCTTGGATGCTCTGTTTGATCACGATTTTGAAATTAACAAGCGTGATGAACATTCCAGCTCATTGTAACACCATCAAAAAGTTGAAAGCCCAAATCTCTCAATTAAAGGGTGAAAAGAACAATGTGGTGAATCCCAAATGCCTCCTCCTTTAGATTCTCGGTATTCTCAAACTTTTCATCTTCAAAACTTAGTTAATGCCTTACAAAAGGAAAGAGTTTCTAGAAGAAAATGAAAAAGTTTAACAACACTTTAAAGAGTTATATGATTCAATGAAAGTCACTCGTGACCAAAACAACGAAAAATAACGTCTTTACAAAAAGAAATTGAGAATCGAGAGTCGAGGAAGAAAATGGAGCGCCACTTGTTTTAATGAGAATGTTGCATCAAAGTCATCCTCAGGTACCAAAATATCTGTGACTATTAAATACATTCCTCCTCATGTTAGGAATAATGAACATGTGTTTCATAACTATTGTGCTCACCTTAAGGATAGTCTAGAATGTCTCCGTGAGATTGTGGAAGGATTTCATTAACAAACCTCTTGATAAGAAATTAGGTTTGCTTGCATTTGCCAAAGCGATCTCAAGAGCGCTAGAATGTTTAATTGCAACATGTCCTAAATCCTTAGGTGCGAAAAGGCTTTGTGATGCCTTGTTCCATGCCTAGTGCCAAGCATTAAAATCATTCTATGCCCAGTTTTAAGAAAGTGAACACTAATGTGCCTTAGTAGCTGAGATCCTGCACATCTAGTTGGAATGCAAAAGTAGAATCAACCTTAACTAATGTCTCATAATTCCCTCTGAGGGAATGTCGGTGACATTAAAGCAAGCGGGTCAAAGCCTCAAGGCAATACCAAGCAAGATAGGACCTCGCAAGCTAAGAATGTGCATTGGAAGAGTAGAAGACCACCCTAGGAATTTAAGTTTGAGTTGAATAAAGCGAATCGTGTTGATTCTAGTATTAGCTATAAGTACATAAGTTATTGAATTCGATACTATTTGCAAACCATGTAATATGATATTTGCTTGATCTGTCACTAATCATGAATGTGGTGTGAATGCTTTGTCTAATCTTGTCAAATGCCGTTAAAATTGTTAATGCTAAAATCATGCTAAGAAGGCTAAAAGGCAAAGAGAAGAAGTTAAAAAAAGTGGAAACCGGGAAGAACATTTAGTAAAATAGGTTATCAATGGATACCTTTTGGCCATAAGGTTAATCAGTTTTGCCTCAATGCGCTAAGACAATGCCCACTAGAAAATGGATGCCTCTTTGGTAGAACTATTCCTTTAAGAAGTGAACATACTTTGAATAGGTCAAATCACGGACACTAACATGCATCTATTCCTAATGATTCCATTGCTTCTATTTACATATGGATGTTTCTATTTCGATGTGGGTGTTCCAATCACTTTATTCCTAATGGAACCCATTCTTGCATGGGGATCCCAATTATCGATTATCCATTCTTGTTTGTGTTCAATTTATGAGATCGTTCAAATCATTAAGTGGTACTGGAGACGTCGCGGCTCATGAACCGTGAGTAAATTCATCGAGAATAATTGAGATTGAATGATCATTTTGGTGCTATTATGGGTTATGGAGATTAGTTGTTGGTGATAGTGTGATCTCGGGTATATTATGTTGAAGGTCTTGGTCATAATCTATTTTCTTGTTGGTCATTTTGTGATTCGATCTAGAAGTGGCCTGAGAAAACATACTTGCTTCGTAAGAGAACTTGATGGTGTGGAACTGTTAAGAGGAACTCGTGGTTCAAACCTATACACCATCTCTATCGAAGATATGATGAAGTCTTCTCCCATCACTTGTTGTCAAAGGATTTGAAAACAAAGTCATGGTTATGGCATCGTCGTCTCAATCACTTGAACTTTGGCACCATCAATGAATCTTTCGGAAGGACTTAGTAAGAGGTTTACCTAGACTAAAAGTATGAAAAGAATCATCTTTGTTCAAGCATGTCAATTGGGAAAAAAAAGAAGTATGCCCATAAACCCAAACCTACAAATTCATTATGGAAGTTCTTCATACCATTCATGGATTTATGTGGACCCATGAGAGTGCAAATATTAGGAAGAAATGTGTTAGTTGTGGTTGATGATTACTCGATTCTTGGGTTAAGTTTTGACAAAGGATGAAACTCGATATCATTCAAACTTATCAAACAGCTTGAGGTCCGACTTAACAAACAGATTAGAATCATTAATCGAACAATGGAAGGCTGAGTTTGTTAATAAAGAACTTAGATGATTTTATGAAAGTGTTGGAATGATCATCAAAGTGTTCCACGAACTCCTCAAACGGTGTAGTTGAAAGGCGAAATCGACTCTTGTGGAAGCACTAAGAACAATCTTTGATTTACTCAAAGTTCCATGTTTCTATGGGCTGAAGCTATTGCCCTGCATGCTACACTCAAAATCGATCCTAATCACATCTCATGGAAAGACTCATATGAACTTGTCCAATCGAAAGCACGATCTATCATACCTTCGTGTGTTTGGTGCTTTATGTTATCCAACTAATGAGGGTCAAGATTTAGGTAAACTGAGAAGCTAGCGGACATTGGAGTATTTGTAGGATATACAAACAAAAAGGATTACGAATCTACAACAAGAGCAAATATCATGGAAACAATTCGTTGTTGATGAGTGACGTCAAATGGCTCTGGACAATCCAGTTACGGAACGCACTTCAAACAGTCCCATTGGTTCATCCTTGTACCAAACTCCTTTCAGCAACTCCATATGTACCTCCATCAGAAGAAGATTTAAAGAAATTGTTTGATCCAATGTTTGATGAACCTATGCCAATGTAATGAAATGTCATTCATATAGAGGTACACTCTATCTCAATGAATGAAGTATTCCAGTCTCAATATCATTAAGTCAAAGAAGCTTTCTTTTGATCCTCATGCTCATCAACAAATCATCAATCATCAAATGTACATCATGGTGTTTTACGGCATCAATGATGAAGTTATTCCCTTTGCTACTCATGAAGATGCTCCATTTGAAAACATATTTGCTCCTGAATCATCATCAGAACCATCTTCATCAGAGACATCGACTACTACTTGATTCCTCAACAACTACCACATGAACACCTCGAAATGGACCTGATCACCATTAGACAACATCATTGGAAACCCCTCTCCTCCTGTATCCACATGCAACAACTTGCAGATGCCTTATGGTGCTTCTTCAACTCCAGACTCTAAAGTCGAACCAAAGATGTTAAAGCGCAATGAATGTGACCATGGTTCAATGCCATGCAAGAAAATTCATGAGTTTGATGAAACAGATGTATGGGAATTAGTACGCTCTACAGTTGCTATGTATGTTTGTCTAAAGTGGATCTTCAAAGTTAAACTGATGAGCATGGTGATTTTAAAAGAACAAGGCTAGATTGGTTGCCAAAGGATAAAATCAAGAGGAGGTATTGACTTTGAAGAATCATTTGCTCTGTTGGCAAATTAGGCAATCGGAATCTTCTTGGCTAATGCTGCTAGCAAGATACATATCTCAGGATGGATGTGGCTGCCTTTCGAATGGAGATTTGAAAAGAAGTGGTTCATGGCCATTGAAGGGATTTTATGAATCGAGCATCCTATATATCTTGAAAAAGGCCCTACGGTTTTTGAAGCAAGCTCCTAGAGCATGGTATGATACGCTATCAAAGTTTCTTCTATCTTACGGATTAAATAAAGGAGCTGATTGATCGACATTGTTCACCGGGAAGTCTAAACATTTAATTCACGTTCAAATATATTTGATGAATATTATCTTTTCGACTGACCTAATGGAATAGTGATCGTTTTCTGAAAGAAGGTTCTAAATAAATGTCAATGATGGGACAAATGTCATTTTTCTTGGGATTACAAATTTCACAAAGTCCTAGGGGTATTTTTATAAATCAATCTAAATATGCAAATGAGATTTTAAAGAAATTTGGATTTGATTCTAGTGACCTGTTAACACTCCCATGACGTACTAAACTAGATGAGGACCACTTTCGGGGATCATGGAAGTAGGGAATAGCAAAGAAATAACGTAGTATATATTGGATCCACGATGTACCTCCCGTGGTTGATGACTGATATTCGTTACATTTTGCTTGTATGCATGTGTGTGCTAGTACCGAGACTAAGCCTACCAAAAAAGCACCTTGGCTTGGTTAAATGGGTTCTTCGGTACTCGGAACCATCAACATGGGACTTTGGTACCCGAAGGACACCGTTATGTCACCTAACGGCATATCGCGGTCTGATCATGCAGGTGTCAAAGATACTTCGTCGGCGTCGTCTGGAGGTGCTGATTTTTTGGGTGATAAGCGTGCTTCTATACTCCTCTCTGGTGAATACATAGCCATGTCATCGATTGCTCAAATCCTATGGATGAAGATCTCTGATGCTTGACTATGGCTTTGAATTCAACAAAATCCCTACATCTTTGTGATAATAAAAGGATGCTATTAACCATACCATGCAACAACGTCATGACACTTTCAAGAGCAAAGGCATATATGGAGCATTGACATCATTTCATCAGGGAACAAGTGGAAAAAGGTGTGGTAGAACTCTATTTTGTGAGATTGTTAGGTCACTAGTATTACAACACAAGCTTATAAGAAAGGAGATGAGGCGATTGAACAAGTATCAAACACATACACACACAATATAGTATACGGTTAAGAAGAGAGTGTATGTGAAAGAAAATAACTTGAACAACCAACCTTCAAATGAAGGTTTACAAGAGGTATTTATAGGAGGGAAGCTAGGGCAACACTCCTAGTTCCCTTCCTATCCTTATTGGGCTTGGGTCAAGCTTATGGGCCTTCTACATAAGCTTGACCTTAAACAAACATAAAGGCCATAATAAAGCTACCTATTACATATGAAATATAAATACTTGAAATCCTGTTTAGGAGTGATTCCAACAATCTCCCCCTCAAGTATATATGAATGAAAGCGGTGAAGGCGTTGATGTAATAGTAGCGATGGCGTCTTCGACATTCTTCTTTCTTGTGAGAAGAATTGCCTTGATTGAACAATCTCCCGGTGTAGAGATAGTTATCTTTGAACAGTTATGCTTTGGCGTCATCTTTAACTTTGTTCTTTGATCATTGTTCTTTGTGGTGAGAGTGATAGTATGTTGTTATGCGCATCGATTACGCGCTCCAGTGCCTTCGTTGCTCCGGTGTCTCCACGTCATTCTTCAACATGCTCACACGCTCTTTGACGTTGGAATTCAATCCTGATGAAGTTCTTTAAGTCTTTAACTTTGTAGATTCTTTGGTTTGACGAAGAATCATTATGACGGTTGTGTTGCTTTTGAATAGAACTTCCATTAGTGATGATGTTGGCGTGAGCATGAGAAGAATCGGCCGATCATCCGCTCGGAGCTTCCATAAGAAGAAAACATTTCAAGCGGTTAGTAATAAGCGGTTTAGGCACTTACAAGTTTGAACTTCGAGAGCGTCAAAGGCATAGTGTGAGGACACAACTCTAATTCTTACAAAGGCCGTTCGAGCTGAGTCCCACAAGTGAGATAGCGATGTACGAAGTACATCTACGATTCGAGATGAGTCGAGGTACACGAAGCATCACCTCACGTAGACCGTTTGAGACACACTCGCGTAATCCACGGGGAGTTACAGTGACCTGTGCGGCGAGTTTTGATGTTGACCACTGGCGGGAGTTTCCATTCAATCGCGAGGATCACGGATGTGAACCTCTCATAAATGTTCTCGACAGTTGCTAAGATCTGTGAAGGACTCGATATGAACCACCGATGATCTTATTAGTTGATCATCAAGTGATTAAATGTCAAGTGTTCCTAAGAGATCTTTTGATGAATCTCGTGGCTCTAGACTCAATAGTGCGTTTTGGTTTTCTGGAGCGGAGACTAGGGAGAGGGTCTCCTTCTTCAATACCGGCAATCTCTAGGAGAAAGCCGATAGTTTACGTAGGGTTCCCTGTGAGAATGAAACAAGCTTGTTTTGAGAGAAACTTGAGTGGCTAAGAAGGTTTAGTGCATGCGTCCTTTGGGTCCATGGCGACTTTTAATCTTCAATACGGCGTCACTAAGTGACAACGGTAGCATATGAATTGAACCGATTATGCGCCTAAGTTGAATAATCGGGAGGCCTATTTCTTTTCACCCTTTTCTTTGCATTTCTTTTTAATTCTTCAACTCCTTCTTTCTCCGATTCTCATTTTCTCCTTTTTACAATCATACCTAAGGACTTCTAACACTAACTAATGGTAGTGTCCTTGGGTAGATCCCTCCGACTCTGGCGGATCATAGGACGGTTATTCCTAACCTTAGTCACCTTATAACTCCATGACTAACCTATGTTTGCCATTAAAACCAAGTATGAAAAAATGTCTCTCAAAGGGTTTGTTAATGAAAAACATGTTTGAACCATTGTGAGAGATGATGTTTTGCATAAATACTCCCCCTCAACATGTGCTTAATAGTTTTAATGGTTAAATGCATGAGGAAAGAAGCGCACTTTTGAATTGATCCACTGAAGATAGACAATCCCCATGAGACAGGTTACGTTGCATAGTTAAAGAGTTACATTGTCGGCTTTTAGGTGACAACTAGCTCTAATAACTACCTTGAAGGTGTAGACAAACCTTGGAAGGTTGTCAAACCCGTCGGAGTTCATGTCTATCAAAAGTTTCTCGAATGGTACATTCTACTCGGACAAGTCCTTTGCGAGACACGTTTACATCACTAGCGAACTAGCTTGAAATTATTACCCGTCGGGACAAGTCTTTTCGAGTTACTAACGGTTAAGTATCGTCAATTAGTTGGTTAAGTCGAGGTACCTGATTCATTTGCATTTTGTACAACATATTTCTTATCACACAATTTTCTCCCCTCAAAAATGGCATATTAAAGTGTTATTTTTGAAACGTTTGAGAATAAATATGACCATTTAGAGTGTTGCGGGAAGAATGACCACTGTGAACAATTTGTGAACAAAGTTTCAAATACTCCCCTCAACAAGTGATATAAACGGTTGAGGTTTTGAAAGTCTTAAGGGAAAGTACTTGTTCTTTTGAGCAAAACCTTGAAAAATGAAAGGTTTGATAGGTTTTACTCAAAAGTAAGAAGCTTTAGCTCCTTTTATAAGGATTGTGGCACTGAGGCGTACCACAGGGTCCTTTCTTGACAATTACGGGTTGTACACTGTTATGTGTGCACAAGCCATAGACATATTATATCATACATCCAAAATTATGAAGGAAACAATTCAAGGGGTACCGGGAAGTGCGGTGATGTTCCCGAGTGCTTGCAGGCGTTGAAAGCGGTGATGTTTCTCTGGGTGCGACCACCAACATAGCTCTCCAATCGTCAGGCGATCCCTTGAACAACCGTTCATCAATCATGGTGATGATCCTTCTCACATCCCTCCTTTCACGAGAATTCCGGTAACTTACGAGATCCCACTTTGGTATATCCTTCAACATGTATGCTAATCCGTCCCTAACCGGCTTCAAAGTATGATCCCGAATTTACGAAGATCACTACGCCATTAAGCGGTTTCTTTGAAGTTCACTGCGGTAAACAACTCCGAAAGGTTTCTTGATGGCGTATATTGAGGTAGGCGATTGAGATCGGGAAGAGTAAGCATTGGAGGAGTGAGGTTGACAGCGTCGATAAGATTCAACGACCATCCGGATATCTTCAACCGTTCTTTGATCACGATGCGTCTAATGAAGATGAGAACTGACTTGATAAATTCACGTTGAACTTGAGTCGAGAATTGTCTCATACGACCACATACCTTGGCAAGGTACATGTCTTGATGTCGTTGAGGACAAGTTCTCAAAGTCGACCTCGGAGAATCCATAGTTCTGTTCATCTTGTCGTTTGACTATGATATTCTTTAAGAATGAATAGTCCCACTTAGACTTGAGATCAATGTGTTTGATGGCCGCGATGTCCTTAGAACTATACCTTTGCATGTTGAGACTTACGAACGGGCGGCTTACGTAGTAGATTCTTGGCGTTGGGCCAATGATGAATCCCATACAATGCATCTTGGTGCGTATGCTTGCGTTGTCGAGAAAACAAGTGATTTGCACGTTCCTCGATAGCTATGCGGTTTGAGTAAATAGCCATTTGGGAATGGAAGAGTTAATGATGTAGCGTATTTCCGCGAACCATCGCTACCGTGTAAGAGAAAATCCAAGTCTCTGTTAAAGAAGTATCGGAAGGGAATCCGTGGTTCGTCTGTTTGGCCAATGGTGGGTAGGGGTTTGGTCCAATCGGTGTAGTATGGAGGGTTGTCCCTTTGTGTGAAGTCAATGTTTGCTTCGGGATTGAGCCAATCCATGTCGTTAGACATAGCTCGAGCGATGTTCTCAAGATGATATTCGACCTCGGCGGCTTTGAGCTGTCTTTAAGAAGTTGGAATGCTTCATTCTTGATTCGCTTCAACTGAGATTTCGTCATTTTCTTCACATGGAACTTTTCTTGCAAAAGTTTTGCGTGCTCAATGTAGAACCGTCTACCAATTCTTGACCTTCATCGGGGTAGGGAGTTTGATTGACAAGTGTGGAGAACCATTCAAACTCTTTGGTTTTATCGTCATCTAGCCATGAGACAACTCGGTGAGTCGTCTTCTTCTTCTTTTGGAAGGCCTTGATGATGATCTTGGTTTCTCGCACTTGTTTGGGTGAAGTGGGTTGTTGTCGGGGCTCAAGGACCTCTTCATCGTCACCACCCGTATACTCAAAGTAATCACATTTTATGAGTCGGGGGTGGTAACTTCGGAATCGTCAGAGGTTTATCGATAGAAGACCGAGGTGGAGGAGACTTTTGTTGAGAAGAAGTTAGTGGTGGAGGAGGTGGCATAGAGGTAGATTTACGGGCCGGCGTTTAGGTGCGAATCCTTATCCTTATCATCGTCATCTCTTGGTCGTTTGGGTTGATCGGTTGACTCCTTGCATGATGATCTGAGTTGAAAATCAAGTAGATTTTCGAAAAATTTAGCTTCATCGAGTAAGCGTTCGGATCGCTTTGACATTTGTATCACAAGTTTAGCGATTAACTTCAGTCGAGAGAGATCGGCTTCTTTGGCCATTGTATTTTTAACCAATGCTACGATGTTAGGGGTGAGTTATCCGGAAAATATTTCTCTAGTCACACGGGGCGGTGTCGAAGAAACTTGTGAGTATGATCTCTTCTTTGTCTTTTCAGTTCCTTTAGGACTTTAGGAGCGATATCACGAAGGTACTTGTTAGTGTAACCTTCGATCATTTCGTTCAGCTCCTCTTTACGATGACTCTTCATGAACTTTTGAACAAATTCCCTTTCTTTCTCCATCTTGTCATGCTCGTCATACATATCTTTGTATGTGATCGACAAAGAAATTTAGCTTTTGTAGAGCACGTTTTTCTTTCGACTTGTTTGACTTTGTGAATTCGTTTATGAGCTTGAGAAATCCAAGATCGAGGTGGTTTCTTTTGGATGATGATTTTGTTGATCTTTTTGATGGTGGTGGTGATGAGTGAGATGAAGAATCGATGAGGAGGGACATGAGGAGATTCGGGGTCCTTTGGAGGTGCAGAAGTATCCTCCTTGGAGCGAGTTGGATTTCTGAGAAGAAAGTCATCATAATCTTCTTCGTCATCATGTCCGGTTTTAGCCTTTTCTTCCGTCTGTTCCTTAGCTTCTTCATCAGTTTTCTCTTTCTCGGTCTTATTCTTTTACGGTTCCTCAATGTTAAGATCAATAGACTCCTTCACAAGCGTTGGTTGTTGCACAAGAGTGGTGGCACCAGATCCTTTATCGGGTTGATTAACGCATCGGGACTGGTGAAGAGTGGGCGGCACCACTTGATCCTCGGGGCCACCCATTTGATCTTTTGCAAATTCTTGACTTTTGAATTTGTCTAACTAATTTAAACTTCTTCTGTAGGATTGATCCGTTGCTCTTCTTCTTCTTCAGAGCTTTCATCATGAGACTCGAGTGCAGGAGTCTTTCCTTTTCCATGTTCGGCTATTGGACTTGTAGGTTTAGGCTGGAGGAGGGATACGGTTCGGTCGAGAGAAGGTAATCTCTTCATCGTGTCATACCTTGAGCTTTAGTCCACAAGCTTTCTTTGCGGTTCGGGTTTGGGAATTGGGATGGGAGCGGCTTCCTTAGATGGAACAATCCTCTTTGAAGGAGGGTTCCTCTTGGGGAACTTCCTTTGACTCCACATACTTGCCGTACTTCTTGCACTTCCTCTTTTGGTTCTCCTTACAGGTGTTCCAGAAGATTTTTCGTCGAGATGACCAACTTTGCCTTGTCTTTGCTTCCGGATACCTTTTATGCGTTTGAGCTTTCGACATCTTGATTAGAAGAAATCGGTAGCCTGACACCTTGTTTCTTTGTAGAAGTTTCCTTGATTCTAACAGATAGAATGGGTTCCGTCAACATGTCGTGATTGTTGGGGTCATTGAGCCTCTTGGGAATGTCGGGATGAAGTCCAAGTGCTCTCTGGATCAACAATTTTGTATATCTGATGTAGGGAATCTTTGAGCCAAGTTTGTTGAGAAATGACATCATGTCATCCCAAATCGGAGCTTCGATAGCGATGTGTTTCTTGTTGACCAATGCCGAAATATTTGCGGTTCCATGAGCTTAGGGTGCTCATAGCGTATTTGTCACGACGAAGCAGAACTTGGTGATGATCATGTAGAGAGTTCTCGAGGGTTGAGGAATACTCTTAAGCTCTACGTGAGAATGCTTGGTGATTACTCTTGTAGCCTCGTCATAACCGATATTGATTAAGAATTGGAGAGTGAGCTCTTGGCCGGTGTGGCATATAGTTTGGTTGGATCGACATCGGGAATTAGGAGAACAACCCTTAAGTCTGCAGGTGTAATGGTGACTTGTTTGTGATTCAGAGTCACCGTCACGGCAGTTTGTCCTTTGACCCTTTCCATAGTGTTCGGAAGCTGTTGGATGTAGATCTCGAGGAGCGATTGCGAGTGTGAAAGCATGTTACGTACGGATGAGTCCTCAGAATATCAATAGCAATTAAACATGAAGATTTAGAGCAAGTGAGGTTGTCAAAGTCAACACGGAGATTATTCTTTCCTATCTTCATTGGATAGCCATGAGGATAGATATCGGCAATGGAGAGAACTTCAGGTGCATCCATATTCATTTGTTGACCATGTCGTGATCGAAATAACATTAGCCAAAAGAACCAACATATCGAAAGACATAATGTTAGTCAACGAAGGTCTTATTGTCTAGTTATTGAGTGAGCAGTGTCAATGATTGTTACGAGTCCTAAGTCACTTGTATATTCAATAGTCCAATGGCGTCGTGAAATGTTTCGTGAGTTAGTTAACTTTAAGTTTTAAAGTTTATTTTATCACTTATTGTTCACAACATATCAAGCGATTTCAGTTTATTAGTGACATTTTAGGATTAGTGATGATATGATTAGTTTATTTACAAGTTTGTACAAGTAACAATTCATCATGAAGGTCAATCGAGGGTTATGCGTAGTTTTGGCAAAGTTATGCGTGAAGCGAGGAATGATATATGCTTGAAGCGTAAACTTCGCGTAGAATCTAACTACGGCGTAAGTGTTGCAGCGTAGGAAAGGAGACCTTATGCGTAGAGCTTATGCGTAGGCATATATTAACCTTACGCGTAAGGCTACTCGTAAGAGTTGACCTTATCGCGTAGAGGTCCTTGTTTACGCATATCCTTCACGAGGATACTGGCGTAGTCCATTGTAGAACCTTATGCGTAGGCATTATGCGTAGGAGTTATTCTTACGCATAACAAGACTACGCGTAGGGTATCCTTATCGTAGAGTGCAAATGACCTTGATTACGATTTTCACGTGTAGCAAGCACGAAATAAGCATCATATCATCAATGTTAACACATAACATTCATTTTATCACAGTTACAACATACTAGCTCATTTTAAGCATTAGCGCGTAGAATACATACGCGTAGCCTAAACCCTAAATCTGGCGTATGGATTCTAGCCATGGATTATGCACCAAACTTTTACGGTAGCTTAAGAGTGTTGAGGAAGTCTATATACCAAGTTATAACACTTAATTCATGGTGAATCAAAAATACCCAAACTTATGAACTTTAAACCCTAATTCCAAATTGTTGATTATTTAGAGTTTTACGGGTGGTTATAAAGCATGGAAATCATCAATTCATCATATAAGACATAACCCAACAATCTTTTTGACCAAAACACTTCACATTTGAAAATACCCAATTCGACTCATAAACCCTAATTTTCAAAAAAAATCATCAATTAGTGTTTACGGGTGGATTTTGATGGTAAAATGGTATCATTGATGTATTATGAACGTTTTGACACAAATCCATTTTAACCACAAACACACACAATGATTGTGTGTTCATACGCATGCGTAGAACACATAATCACTAAAAACGTTTTAGCCGTTGGATTTGAATGAAATTCAAAACCTTTGCTTAAAACATGTTTTACACAAAAACAACTTACAAATGATGATCAAAACACGGTTTCTTGAGTGAATTCTAATGCGTAGGATGGTTTTAGGTTTTGAGTAATAAATGAGAAGTGAAAGTTAGGTGGGGGTGTTATTAAAAATAACTTAAAGGTTTTGACAGTTTTGGTCCCTCCACCTTTTCCATTTTCAACCAAAGCCTTTTAACTTCCATTTTGGTTACCCAAACGAAGATTTTTGGAAAGAAACTTGTGACACTCCCCTCGACTTGAGAAAATAATGAAAGGTTATTAATTAAAGTCAGAGTGTCTTTGAACCGAGAAAATGTACCACCATTTGTAAAAGAATCAACGAGATATGATAACATGCAAGTACAGGATGTTTTGAAGCGGTTAAGTTTATTTTCTCCCCTCAACACTTGATCGGAAAAATCTTGAATTTTGAAAGATTAAAGTGTTGTGCGGAAAAATGTACTTGCAATATTGAAAGAAAAGTAGATTAGAAGAATATTTTTGTTGTTTTTATCAGGTTTTATAATTTTGTATTTTGTTTTTGAAAAATATTTACAAAAGATGTTTTGGTGTTTGTGAGGTTTTAAGGCTTTTAGGAGATCATCAATTCCTCTTGAGTCAAACACCTCATACCAATCGGTGGACCAACTCATTAAACCTAGCGGGAGGCAAGGCTTTGGTGAGAAGATCACGCCAATTGGTATTCATACCCACAAAATATAATTCAACGATACCACTTCCACGTGATCCTTGATGAAATGATATCGAAGATCGATGTGCTTTGATTTCAGTCTTTGGCCGAGTTGCGAGATTGCAATGCACTCCGATTGTCGCATAATACATCGGGATTACGTCAAATCACGTAACCATAGTCTTAGAGTTGTGTTCTCATCCATATGACTTGAGCACAACATGCGGACATGGCTACATATTACGCCGGTTGATGGGTGATGTACAATCCTGCTTCTTCGATTGCCAAGACACGGTTTATCACCAAGAAATTGTAAAGCTCACGAAGTGCTTTTCCGTGAGTCTAAGCATCTGCGTGGTCGGCATCAAAAGCGATTAGTTCAAAACGAATCCCGGATACGGATCCCCAAGTTAATGGTTCCCTTTATGTATCGGAGGATTCTTTTAGCCTCGAGAGGTGGGTTTGAGTTGGTCGCGATAGCGGGAGCATAGATAAGCGGCAAAGACAATATCAGTGCGCTGCATTAGATACATGAGAGTCCCAATAATACTACGGTATTTTGTAGGGTCCACCAATTTCCCATGTAAATCGGCGTCTAACTTCTTGGTATGAGCCATTGGTGTGGCATAGGTGTCAGAGGTTTTCATTCCAAATTTGTTTAACAATTCAAGGGCATATTTGGAGTGACTCAAGAAAATACCACGGGGTGATTGATGAACTTGCGGTCCGAGAAAGAATGTAAGTTCACCCATCATGGACATTTCAAAATTTTTCTTCATTAGTTTTGCAAAAGCGATTGAAAACTTTTATGTGTAGACCCAAAAATGATGTCATCCACGTAAATTTGAACAATTAAGATATGTTCCCGTGATATTGTATAAAAAGAGTTGGGTCAACCGAACCTTTGGTGAAATTATTAGCAATGAGGAAAGATGATAGCTTATCGTACCATGCCCGAGGAGCTTGTTTGAGACCATCCAGAGCTTTGTTCAGTTTGTAGACATGATTGGAACTTCGGGATCAACGAATCCATCGGTTGGTGACATAAACCGTTTCTTTAAGTTGTCCATTGAGAAGCGCAGTTTTGACATCCATCTGATAGACCGTTATATTCATATGAGCTGCGAATGCTAGAAATATCGAGCGACCTCAAGGCGAGCAGCGGGCAAAAGATTCTTCAAAGTCTAATCCCTCTTCACGGCGATAACCCTTAGCGACGGGCGTGACTTGTTTGGATGGCGTTCCCTTGACATCAATTTGTTTTCCAAATCCATTTGAGACCAATGACGTAGACTCCTGTTGGTCTTTCAACCAGTTCCCATACTTCAAGGCGTTTGAATTGGTTGAGTTCTTCTTGCATGGATTCAATCCAGTTGTCTTTTGTCATTCCGTCTTTGATGTTTTTAGGTTGAGATTGGCGACGGTGAGTGCATAAATGCAATGTTCACCGTCAGTGAAGGCGTTGTCTCGTAACGGCCGGTTGATTCGGGTTGCCAATAATGTTTTCGAGAGGATGGTCTTTCGTCCATCTATGTGTGGAGGGTTGATGTTGGTATACATTGTGCGGTCGAGGATTCAAATGGTTTGTTGAAGATTCGCGACATCCGGTGCGGCGATCTCATTAGCAAGCGGGTTGAAGAACGCATTTGGATCAAAATCTGCGGTGGGGTATTTCATTGAGAATATCATCGGTTTGGTTCATCATTGTTGGAGGCGGTGTGTTCAAGCTGTTGTGTTGGAGTCAAGCGGTGTAGGTGCTTCTTCAACGATAGTTGTTGTAGCAGGTGTATCGGTATAGGAATATTATCGGGTTGTGCGGTGAAGCTTGCGGATACACACGAGCACGTTCATCAATATCGTCAGCGAGCAGTGAGCAAATAACCTTTCCATTTGTTGGCGAGTAAGGCGAGGGCTTTCTTGGTGATGATGGGGTTTGAGGAAGTTTAAGCGGTTGTGACCGGGTTCTAAGGCTGTTATACTCGAAGCCATTTCGGTAAGTTCATTGAAATGAGCATGAATCGTTTCCATCACCTGTTTTGTACGACGATTCCAGGTTCGGAAACCTTTGGAATTATCACGATTATCAGATAAAGACTCCAATGTCGACTTTGGCTTTGAGCTTGCCAAAGTCATCACGATCATTATTAGGATAGCAAAGAGATCCAAATACATGAAAGTGTTTTAGATTCGGTTTTTCTGTTATGGACAAGCTCGAAAGGTGTTTTGTTGTGGCGTTTGGTGATCATAGAGCGGTTTTGAGTATAGCATCGCGATAGATCTGACTTACGCCCATAAGTAATCTGGAAGTTTAGCATTAATTAACATTGTTCTTGCAGCTTCCACTAGCGTTCGGTTTAGATCTTTCAACAACTCCGTTTTGTTCGGTTATGCGTGCAATAGATGTTTGATCTTTGAATTCCCACTTTCTCATAGAATTCACGAAGGGTTTTGTTAACAAATTCGTTCCTTTATGCATTACGATGATTACGGCGGTGTTTTGAGGTGAACACGTATTTTTGTGAGAAATGTGATGATCATTTGTGGAGCTTGGTCTTTGCTACGAAGAAAGTAGACCCAAGTCCATCGAGTGTAGTCATCAACAATTACTAAGATGTAGCGTTTGCCATTGATCGTTTGCACGCGCATCGGGCCACACAAATCCATGTGAAGAAGATGAAGCACATCTTTGAGAGCGTGTTCCACCTTTGAGGGAAAATGAGCACGAGTGCTTTTCCCTTGTTCACAAGGTGAGCAAAGGTGATCTTTTGAATACCGGAATCGTGGGAGTCCTTCAACTAGTTTGTGTCGAGCAAGGTTGGTGATGGTTTGAAAGTTTAGATGTGAGAGACGGCGGTGCCATAGCCAAGATTTTGTTGATGTTGCCTTAGAAAGTAAGCAAATGGGAGAGGAAGCAACCATGTCTTGCATAGAGATAGTGTAGAGACTAGAATTACGCGAGCGAGACATAAGGTCATTTCCTTGTAGATCACGAATGAAACAAGTTTTCTCCATGAAAGCAACCTCCAAATCTCCATCACAAAATTGACCTCTGAAAGCAGTTGTGACGAGGCCTTCCACATAGTAAACTCTGCTAATTTCGATGTTCCCATTGACATAATCTCCGTAGCCCATGATAGGTGCGAAGTGATCATTCGAACGGCGGTGCCAATGAACTTTGCAATAAAGTTTGATAACGATTTAAGATTGCCTGTCATGTGTCGGGAACATCCGCTATCAACAATCCAGAGAATGATCGTATCACCGCATTACACAGGCGACACGGATGGAATAGAAGTAGATGTGGAACCCGAAATGTTAGAGGGTTCCATAGCAATTATAGTAGATATACACACATCAATAGCTTTAGGTATCCACTTAAATCCTAGTGTGTTATATATCCATTTATGCCATCTATAACTACTCTTTGCTTTAGTCTTAGTGAATTCACTAGGTGGTACTACATTCCTAGGAGGTGGCTGGAGCTCTGAGGGGACGGCAATGCGTTTCTTAGAATCTAAAGATGGCGGTCTACCAAGCAGAGACTTAGAAAGATTAGTTGGCCTAGAGGTATTCCGGTTCTTAGGATTCCTTAAGCGAGAGATTATAGCTTTAGCAACACATTTATCATGGCAATCAGAATTCATACTTTTACCACAAATAACACAAGGTGCATCGGACTGAATATCAAAAGTACTTAACGGTTTAGCATTCGTTACATCACTATTTCTATTACATTTGCTAGGCCTTAATATCTATAGTGGAGGCCACGTGTGTCTTATTCAGAGTCCTAGGGTGTTCTTCTACTTTAGCATTCTTGATTGATCTTTTCTTAGGTCGCAACTTCCTATTCTTGATTGAGTGCTCTTAGCGTGAAGTGCGGACGTTTGGAAAAGGCTCAACTATTCTGTTTGATTGAAGGAAGCACGTTAGCTACTTGTGATTTGGCATTAGAGATTCTAGGTGCATGAGTACTAAGTGTTACGGGGGCTAATCTCTTAATGATTGTTGGCGGAAGTTGTTCATACTTTCCTAACATTTCTCTTAACTTGATGATAGTGTGAATCGGATCTTGATTTTCGACCGAACATTTCGGCAAAATGCATAACTTATTTAGTGTGTGCAAGATAATGATCAAGTTCATTTGATGCTTCATCACGAGTCTTTTTAAGTAAATCAAATATGACACCATATTCCTTTTAACTTTTACAAGTTCTTGTTCATATTTTGAGATTTGACACTTGAAAGACACGTTTTGATCATCCAGTTGCTCAATTTTAGAATCGAGAAGGTTTTGCATGGCTGGTTGATTTTGTTTTGAAAAGCAATTTGTTGATCATGAATATCTTTTTGACACCAATTAAGACGGCGAATTGCATTTGAAAGTTTGTTTGACAATCGTTTGTTTTCAACGATTAAGGACTCGTCTGAAGCACATTATCGGTGTTCTCAACATTTACCACGAGCAAGATATCAGCAGAGATATTTTCAAATGCATATGACAACGAATTCAATAACACAACATTTTGAACATCCGCACAGATAACATCTTCCAAGAGTCGATCAACATCTTTTCTTAACATTTTCTTTTTACGTTTAGTGTTTGAAATAGATGTTTGTTTTCTCAGCGTTTTTCATGACCCCAAGTTCCTTATGAAAATCCTTTTCCCAAGCAATTGCACAACTTTTCAAGTTTTTAACATTAGGTAAAAGATTTTTTACGAAAAATGTCTCTTTGTTCTCGCGCCAGAGGATTGAAAATGTTCAACTTTGATTTCGGATCGATATTCTATCTCATGTTGTAAAATTTTGAGGCCATGAAAATGTCAAAATATCGAAGAATTTTTCGATTTTCGGGTTGTGAGTTTACTTCACTAATGGAAGGTAAAGGACCATAAGTTTGTGCAAAGTGTGTTTTGGGATTAACAATAGAAGACTTCGGTGTTCGATGATAACTCTTGGTGTGTTAGAAGAATCCGTTGGTGTGGCGAAAGTGACCGGTTTTGAATAATTAAAAGGTTTGTTGTAAACAACAGGTTTTAATTTTGATCGACTCTCGTCTTACGCATCTAATTCCTCTTGGCGATGATATTCAACAACATTCATAACGAATTATCAATTTTATATTACTGCCTTTGGAAACTTCGGGATTTGGTTTGAATGTTTTGGTTGAAAGCTTAGGTTTGTAATCGGCAAGATTCGGTCCATATCCATTTGGATTTGGTTTTAAAGTAAACTTTTCAATGGTTGTGACCGACTTGCCATGTTTGTAAACAACAGTTTTAAACTCTTTAAGTTTGTTTTGCAAGCCGATGATTTCTTCAAGATGATCATCTATTAGTTTCGTTGAATGCTTTTTGTATGCAGAGAACTGTTTTTGACAAGTTAACAACTTCGGCCTTAGCTTTTTGATTTTCCAAGGTGAGGCGTTAATTTGCTTTTTATGTTCATGTTTGATTGTTCTATTTGGACAACAAAGCATTCTTGAAGCGGCTAGATCACGCATCTGTCGTTCTAAATATTTTTCGTTTTGATAAGATTTGGCAAAGGCTGCTTCAAAACCGTTTTCACGTTTTTCTTGAGTTTTGAAAAAGTTGAGTTGCTTTTGTAAACATTCAAAATCCTTTGTTAATGCATTTTACTTTTCAAGTCCTGATTTAATGCAACACATGCAGCAATTTGAGATTGTTGGTCTTGAAGTAAGAACAAGATGCGGATGGGGCAAAGGTTCATCTTGTTCAGCGTGAGTCACAACATGATCATTATTTAGATCCTCAAGTATGACCACGGAGTCAATTTGATTATCAAGGGAAACCGGTTGGTCATCTTGATCGTCAAATATAACTACTGGGTCTAGTTGAAAATCGTCGAATGAGATGTGGATGACTCATTTTGAACATTCGAGCCTTCGGATCTGGATGTTGGCGGAGATATGAGATCGAGATAAATATGGTTTGTTCGGATACGAGACAAGCCATCGATGTCATACTGGGCTGTGTCACTCATGTGTAACGCCTGCATATTAGCCATCAACATAATTGCATTGGCACGCAAGTCCTCCATATCATCATCAGAGTCGGCATTTGCCATAAAGCTCGTTCTTTGTGCGTGAGAGTTCCACCGGCTTCATCCTTAAGAGCCAAAAGAAGAGCCTCTTTGAAATAAGCACTGCCCTTAGTCCTTGGCTTTGGGCATGCATTAGCCAGTGTCCTTCTCATTGCGGTTGTAGCATCGAAGACCATTCAACCCATTTTGAGCATTTCCCTGTTCCACCACTTGAGCTCTGTTGTTATTCCTACCCACGGCATTAAACCCTTGACCACCGCCCATCGGCGACCATAATCACGATTACGAACTTCAACCGTCCATTGTTCACAACAGCATGAGTCCGTGTGTTAGATGAGGAGCGAATACGATTGTTGGATTTGTTGGTATAACGGCTAAAGGCATTAGCAATCATAGCAAATCCTTGTTGCAATGCTTGAGCGGATCGGATTCCTCGATCGCTTCAGCGACATATGCTTGAGCAATGTTGTTGTATGGAACCAATTGATTTTGTTGAGGTTGTTGTTGTGAAGGTGTGTTTGAAGCATTTGGTTGAGTTCTTTGGTTGAGGAGAATAACGGTTTTGAGCATATAAGGCAAGTTGTTGTTGATTTTCAGGATGTGTTGGTGGAGCAATTTGAGCACGGAGAATCCTTTCCCGATCAACTTCCTTTTCATGAGGTTTCAAGTAATCGTACAACAATCCGTAGGTAGAATGATGCATGTTCTTAAGCGCGGAGAAAAATGACATACTTCTCCCATTCAGGACCAAGACTACTCGGGAACTTAGTATTCACTGCAATTCTTGGCATGATGATGTTGTGTTTATCCAAATCATTGATGATGTCGGAAAATCTATGATGATAGGACTCTAGTGTCTCTCCAGGTTCAATCATGAAGTGTTCATAAGCCAAGTAAATTTTGGATTCCAAATCCTCGATTGAGTCTGAGATCCTTCCATAAGAAGACGAATATGATCCCACATCTTCTGTGTAGTCTTTTGAGCATCAACACTACGAAGAATTGGGTTTGGTAATCCTAAGAGGATGTATTCCATTGCAAGTTCATCGGCTTCATAGTGTAGAAGTTACGTGGGATTTAAATGCACTGCTTGATAGCAATGTTGGTTTGTTCATCTCTTGGTGGAATGGCATTTGGATCTACGGGTACAATGATAGTAGGCATCTCAAATGGACCTTCTAAGATAACCTTCTTTAAGAACTTTCCATGTGGCTTCTTGAGATCACAAAACCTAAAGAACCTTATCACCCATTGATCATAGTTTCTGGAGTGAGCATTGGAGGTCTATCAAGTGATCGACCTCATGAATTGATTGTTTCCTGCTTAAAGCTTCACACATCTTTGCAAACCAAGTGGGTTCCTTCATAGTGTTCCTTGATGGATGTTGATTGAATTCATTTGTGTATGGTTGAACTTGAGAACTTGGTGGTGGTTGAACCATTTGAGGTTGTGGATTTGCGGCAAGTTGTGGAGTATGTTGTTGATTAAATTGTTGTTGATAAATTGCTTGTTGTTGATTCCATTCTTGATGTTGTGGACTTAGTTGTTGTTGTCGTTGAGGATAAGTGTAAGGGAAATAGTTAGAGTATGGTGGTTGTGACATGTTGAAAAACTTGTGTGGTAAAATGGATCTTTGTAGTCGAATGAACCTTTGTTGATGAAGTGTCCTTAGGTGTAGAAAAGACAAGAACCAAGTAGCACTTATGCGTAAAAACACCAAAAGTTACGCGTAACAATGAGGAGTTACTCGTAGGTTTTAGCTTACGCGTAAGTAGGATAAAAGCACTAAAGTTATGCGTAGACAAAAGTTAAGCGTAGAAAGTTAGGCGTAGGATTACCTTATGCGTAGACCTAAGTTTACGGGTAAAGTGAATCTTATGCGTAGGATTTCTATGCGTAAGCTTATGCTTATGCGTAATTTTAGGGTTTTGCCCAAATGATCTTTTACACTTCACAATGCAAAAGATATCCAAAGTCGACGTATTTTCAGACTTATCCAAGTAAGAAAACACGGAATAAACCAGAAAATGAAGATCAAACCAAGGAAAATCTTACGCGTAATTTTAGGGTTTTGATACGTGTAGGATTACTCGTAACTTTGATTTTGCCCAAATGTGTTTCTAAACCAGATTTTTGTTATGGAATAGCTTCAATAGTACCAAAAGAACACAAAAGTGTGAATTTTGATGTACCAATCTGCTAAGCGGGTTCGGCGTAGAACGACACCAACGAACAAAAACAAGCTTAAAAACGTAAATCCACGCGTAAAGTTTGAAACTTTTGCCAAAAACAAGTATTTTAACACCTCAAAACATTGAAAGTACAAGAATCTTGGATTAAAAGTGTAAAACGAGTTTTAAGATAACCAAAGATTCGTTATCTTTACGCGTAAGACACAAAAACAAAACTTCAAAACAAGCGAGTACACCCAACTATTTGGCGATTGATACCCTTTGTTAGGTCACTAGTTTTACAACACAAGTTATATAGAAAGGAGATGAGGCGATTGAACAAGTATCAACACATACACACACAATAATAGATACGGTTAAGAAGCGAGGTATGTGAAAGAAAGAAAAACTTGAACAACCAACCTTCAAATGAAGGTTTACAAGAGGTATTTATAGGAGGAAGCTAGGGCAACACTCCTAGTTCCCTTCCTATCCTTATTGGGCTTGGGTCAAGCTTATGGGCCTTCTACATAAGCTTGACCTTAAACAAACATAAAGGCCATAATAAAGCTACCTATTACATATGAAATATAAATACTTGAAATACTGTTTAGGAGTGATTCCAACAAGATGTGACAACGAAGTTAATTCACTATTATTTATTTGAGGTTGAAGTGAAATATCACGGGCGAGTGTACTTAGTATCTGAAGGTATCGGGGATGGTTGGATGAAGATTCTTCAAGATCCTTGTTCGAGCTTATTATCAAAAATAAAGACTTGGAAATCTAGTTATTGTTGGGTGTCTTTTACCTTTTCTTTTTCCACTTGGGGGAATTGGGCTCTTACCACCTCAAAATAACTATCACTTTAAGGAGTTACGTTGTAGTGCTCAATGTCACATTCAATTGTGGATTTTCAAGAGGTAATGTACGCCTTATACTTGATGGTTGGTTGGTTGAAGAGTATAGAGTACATAGAGAGTACTTAGTGATGCTAATGGAAACGCAATCACGCTCTTTGTTACATATGTGCAAGTTTAAGTCACGAGTTCTGGGGTAGTTTACTTGAAATCAAATTCATTATATCGGTTTTCCATCACCCAGCTTCACTAAAGAGCCTCACTAGCAATGATAATGGGGTTGATTACATGTTTTGCTAAGAGAGTCAAAAGAGAGAGATTATGACGCCTGCTCAATCAGCTCAGTCTCAGACTTCAACATAATGACGTATGAACACAACAGTTCATGCCTCGTACTCTAAAGAAAAGAGAAGTGTATGTTTCAGTGCGCTTTATCTTCAAAAGAAGAGAAATCTTCTTATGACGTATGAACAAACAGCTCATGCCTCGTACTCTATACAAAAGAAATGTGTACGCTTCAGTGCGCATTATCTTCGGAAGAAGAGAAATCTTCTCTATTATGACCATTCTCATCAACATGCTTCATGCTTTTTCCAAGTGCTTCAGGCATCAAGTGAACCGGGCTACTGTTGATTGTTTTCTTATTCCACTTGCTCAACTATAATGACGATGGCGACATCATGTGCTAATATTGCGGGGGAGAAGTGTGAATATACTACATTTGGATGATATTCACTTGTTTAATCAAGAATGGCAACTCCGTATGCAATTCTTGAGGGGGAGAAGAAGTGTGAATTTACTGCATGGTTGATTGATTTATGAGAATAAATGGTCAAACGGCTCCAAACTCATGTAAGAACCGAGCTTCTTCTTATTGGGTCATCTTCACATGGAGTTTCTTCTAAGAGTCGTTGGTTGACATCTTCAAACGGGCTAATGAGATTAATGACAAAGTGCTTCTAGTTGCTGGGCTGATTTCTTTGATGAACATCTTTCTGTTCTTGTTTGATTGGAAGGGATCTTAGTTAAGGAGATTTGCTACATATAAGGTAATTGGAACGCATTTGATGAGATGAAGATGTTAACTTTCTATTCCCCATTCGGACAATCTTGAAGAAGGTCGAGTCTACAGTCGGTTCTACATTTTCTACTATATGTTAGAAGACTAAAGACGAGTTGCATTTGATTATCCAAAGACTTCTTCTTAATCTGGGCATTTATCAATTAGATTGTCGGTTTAGGGGAGAGCACTAATTGGGGGAGGGTGAAATGTCTGATTTAATCCCCAATTAGACTTGCTCACAATCTGCAGCAAGTTTATTCTCACATATACATCTGAGCTAATTATGTTCTTCTCAAATGATTTCTAGCACATGGGCTTATAATATGTTGTTGATTCTGAAGTGTCAAAACCAGCAAGGGGGAAGGAGACACGTATCTAAACGCGAGTAAACTTGATGAACTTAATACTTCTAAGTAATTGAAGATATCCCGGGAATACAAATGTTATTACCGCAGAGAAACTCAAGGTTTGATTCATGGCGAGTAAACTTGATGAACTTAATTCTTCTAAGTGATTGAAGATATCCCAGGAAGACAAATGTCATGACCGCAGAGAAACTCAAGGTCTTACTCATCAAGGCGTTTAGTGTTCTTATTCCAACTCTGTGGGGGAAGAGATGGAAGAGTTAGTTTCTGAAGATGAAAGAGGTACACAAGTGTATGATGATTTTGATGTTATCACTATCATCAGGGGAGAGAGATTGTGTACATTGGGGATGCTCACTGCTTTTACTTGAGGGCTTAATCAGTGATTCAGAGATATAATCACTTATTCCGGTGTTGACATCCGCAGAGATTGTAACCCGCAGAGATAATCAGTGATTCGGCCTGCTTCTTCAATGTTATCGGTTATTCTCTCTTTGGGCATTCGGTTACTTCGGGTTCTTGAGCTTCATACACTTTCTTCAGAGAAAGTATACATCGGGGTTATTCTTTGGCTATTGGACTTAATCGCTACTTACGATGGTATAAGTTTCTTTGTCTTCGGGTATGTGTATTCGGGTTCGTGAGCTCTATTCTAAGAGACTGACTGCATTCATCTACTTGAGGGAAGTGGTCTCTTGACACCTTTTGGAATGGATTGCTTTAGACGTCAGTAGAAAAGAAATATGAGAAGATTATTTTACATGTGGGATGATACGTTGTTGTTGTTCTATTTGATGATATAACCTCGAACGAAGAATCACGGTGATTATTCTTAAAAAAGAGCAGATGATCGATGATAATGGTGTGCTTTTTGTGCACATGGCTAATGGAAGATTGAAAAAAGCTTTGAATCGCTCGCTAAAGGATTTTCGGTTTGGGGAAGCTACCAATGTCTCACTTTCAAGTGGCTCAATTTCTCTTCATTCAAGAGTCTTGGATGCTTTGGTGGTGAATGTTTAAGAGATGATGACTTCTATCTTCTACAACGGGGCTCCTCGATATCCTTATCTCGGTACTCGTATCATCATCTTCTTAAACTATATCATCTATTCTATCTTTGTATATATTTATTAAAAACAAAATAGAAAAATATAAAACCAACAAAAACCTATAAAAATCAGAAAATTTAAAAATTCCAAAAATATGTTTTTCTCAAGACATGTCTTCTGGTATCGATAACATCTGCGGTCTTAGAAATTTCATTCAATAATGGCAACGGACCATAGATGAAGTTCGAAATGGAGGTGTAAATATTCTTTTCTAAACATGTTCAATATGGCTTACGCTTATTTCATGAGTAACCCCGCTTAAAAATGGCTTACGCTATCAGATTGAACGTGCTTTAAAACTATGGTTTGCTATTATTTCATATAGCAACCCGTTCTTCAAGGAAGGAAAGTGCTACGCTAAACAAATTTTTCAAAATTTTCGTGCACTTATCCTAAAACAAAATGAGGAAAGTATGTCGAAAGACTGCTGTTCCTACACAAATGTTTTTCCGTCTAAAATTATTCAGAAAAATATTTGTTGTTTTTCAAAATGGTGGAAAATGAGTAGCTTGAAAAAATCAATCAGAATCAGAGTTTTTATAATAATTGAAAACTCAATCAATGACTTCAGTGCTTTTAAACTTTTCAGAAAATAAGTCATTGATTGAGGGGGAGAATGTTTTCAAATTTACATATCTAATGGGCTTTCTTAATTATCCTAAATGCTTAATTGAAAATGATGTTAACCTACGTTGAAGGACTAGGTGCCCAGGATATGATTGTTAGGATTAGATGATTAGAGTTTGATGAACACATTATTCCCATGCCTTATATGATCTGATTAATATGTTGAATTGACTTTTATTAGTCGATTGTTGTTTGGGTGATGTCGACCACCATATATCTCAGATGTGTTCACTAACGATGCGGTATATTGGTATTTAAGAATGTTCCCGATCCGGATCCCAAAATTGAAGATGATTGGATGCCGAAAGGAAAGGGTAACTATATCTTGGGTTGACAAATGAAGAAACGGAGCTTAATTGGACTTCTATGGAGAGTTGGCATGGAAAAATGCAACGAAGAGGTCTCACCGCATCGGAGATGGTTTTCTTCATGCACATGAAGAAACGGAGCTTAATTTGACCTCAGTTGGCATTAAAATGCAAGAAGTCTCACTGCATCAGCAGACGGTTTTTCTTCCAAGCCCTACAGCAACAACATAAGTTTCTCAACCACTGAACGTATCTTTGTGCAGGAAATTTGATCCCATTTTTTAAACAATTTTCAAATAATATTGTTTTTGAAGAATGGAAAAATATTGGTTTTGAAAATAAACTGGACTAAATTTTGAAAATCACCGGACTTCATTTTATCAAAACTACAAGTCACTCAATCATCGACTACGGTCATCGATTAAGGGGGAGAGTGATTTAAAATAAATTATTTTCAAACAATATTTCTTCATAAAAGTCCGGATTGTACAAAATAAGTGGTCATCTAAAGATTTAATGTTATGTCATGGTATAATTTTTCTTTAAGAATCAAGATCTTTCAAAATGAAATTTTTTCTGTTCTTGTTTGATTGTGAAATTGTTTTATTTTACTTAAAGATCTCTTAAAACAATCATACCTGACACTAACAATCTTTAATGTCAAAAAACTGTTCCTTATTAATCATTTTTCAAAATTAAAATTGTGCCACGTCTTTCCCTAAAACTTTCTAAATGATTTAAATCAATCGGGATCCAAAATCTCAATTGGTTTGAAATTTTGATCGGGGGAGAGATCGTGATTTAAATCTCAAATCTGTTTTAAAGAAATCGGTTTTAGTCCTTTATAGGCACTCCTGCCTCCATGTGCCAAACAATTTCAAATACAAAATGCACATGTTGAGGAGGAGCATTTATCCAAAAACAAGATGAGTATTTAAACCAGGCCACATTTTCTCCCATATTTTCTAAACCTGATTAAATCACTTGGGATCCAAAATCTCAAAGGGTTTGATATTTTTTATCGGGGGAGAATTTGTGATTTAATAATGAAATTTGATAAAAGGTGATTGTTTAATTCAATTGTGCTGGCTCTCACTAATATGTGTTAAACTCTTTGACATATTGTTGCACATATTGAGGGGGAGCGAATGGTTTCTTAATGGCTTGTGTGATCGTAAATGTGCTTCAAAAGAACTCTTGCCTCTATGTGATAAAATGATTTCAAATATCCTACGCACATATTGAGGGGGAGAATTTACCAAAAGAAATTCAAATGGCTTTTTCTACGGAAATTGTGATCAAGAAATTATTTCAAATAAATTATTTCAAAGAACTCTGGCCTCCATGTGCTAAACAATTTTAAGATCATATGCATATTTTGAGGGGGAGCATTTTCTAAATGATCAAAACAATTAAGGTACAAAATGTTTTGATATTATATCACAAGTACCTTGATTGATTTTCCAAATTATTTTTCAATTGGTTTCGAGAAGGAAAGAACAATACCAAAAGACCGACCAATTTACTTTATGCATGGTGTTATAAGGATGGTTAGGTTAGGTATTTGTTCCCATGATCCGCCATAACCGGAGGGATCTACCCAGGGACAATCCACTAGATAGTGTAGAGTCCTTAGGTATGATGAAAAAAGGAGAAAAGTGAGATATGGGAAGAGTGCGGATCGAGACAGAGCTAGTAGTACTGAATAAACCCAACAAGGCTCTAGTTATGAAGTCTCCGTAAGCACTGAAGGGGTTGAAGAATGAAAAAGAATTGAATGTAAAAAGGGTGAAAAGAAATAGCCTCCAATAATTCAACCTTAGTACACCGGTTCAATACATATGTTATTGGTGGTTACCAAGGTAACGCCGGTATTGAAGACAAGACGTCATGGAACCAGTGACGCACTGCACTAACCTTCCCAAGCTACTCAAGTTCCTCTTAAAAGGGCTTGTTTCATTCTCATGGGGAACCAACATAATCTATCGACTCTCTCTTAGAGATTGTTGATATTGAAGAAGGAGACCCTCTCCCTAGTCTCCGGCATAGGAACCAAACGTGCACTATTGAGTCTAGAGCCAAGAGATCATCCACAATATCTCATTAGGACACAAAAGTAATGAAGACTTGCTGTTTCACACAATGTGGAAAGTAAGTGTATATTTAGAGTCCTACGCATTATCCTTGTGGTATTGCCAGAACATCCGAAAGGATATGAAAATATTCACGATGAAGATGGAAATCCTTCTACATCCAACATCAAACAAGCTCTTGGTGGGTGACATATGAGATCTTTCCAAAAGATCAAGCTTGTGACAACTGGATAGAAACGATGGGGCGATTCACTCTTGAATCAACCTTGGTCCAGGATTTGAATTGACGAATACTTTTGGAAAAACCGTTCGATGTGCAAACCTTCTTTTCTAGCACGTTAATGTGTACTTATGTTTTTCAAACACAAAAAGTATCTCTGATTGAAAAAATACTTTTGGAAAACCGCTTGATGTGAAAATCTTCTTTCTCTAGCACGTCGAATGTGTACTCTTTTAAATACAAAAGTATTTTTGATTGAAAATTGATCTTTCTCATAAAACCTTTGTCGTATTGCAAAACTCTTTCTTCTAAGCAATACGCGATTGTGTTTTCAAATCAATTTTTCATCAATCGCTGAATCTCAATTCGTGGTTCACTCAATTCGTGTTGTCTTCTTTGAGACGCCTCCGTTTGATAACGGCTAGAACAATGCGAAACCTCGGAGATTCTTCGAATTATACTGATCAATAAGATTTGTACCGATCAACGGGGAACCGTGGGCCATGTACCTCAATTCAACGAAAGTGATCAAAGACACTTTCGTGCTTTATTGCTAATGCGTATCGCAGGTGTGTACACCCCGACTATTGCAAATGATCGAATTGAGGAGTCAATCCAAAGCCGCATGCTCACAACATTCACACTTATTTGAAGAAATCATGACGGTGCATATCTACGTAACCCGGCTCGATATTTTCATACTATGCTTCGCTACGCCGCAAATATCATGAACCAAGAAAGCTTCCGCTACTTTGAAGGAAAGATGTCATGATTCAAAAGTGTGAGCATGTCGGTCCAAAAGTCACAACATCACATGAAGGCAACACAATATGGATGATCCGAGAGATTTGATGGGCCGATGATCTCAAAGAAAGCTCAAGATCATCAATGATGTGGATCGCTTAAAGGCCTCCACTTAAAGTACAATTCAATGCGGGCTTTAAAGAATCGCTACAAAAGCACAAAGATGAAGATGTTGAAGAATTCAAGTCTACGAGCTCAAGAACTAAAGACAAAGATAGAATGCTAGGATGCAAAATGTATTTCATGGGGTGACCTCCCTTAGGGGGAGATTGTTAGGAATTGGAAATTCCATATTAAAGTGTCGGTAACCCCAATTATAGTCAAGCATATGTTAGCTCGTAGACTTGTAGTTTGTTACGTTATTTAGTAGTTAATTAGTTAGTTTGTAGCGTAGTTTAGTGTAGTGTAATACCGTGGAGGAAGGACGGGTCTTTACCCACTGTATACCTGATCCACAGGCCGATAGGAGGTCGTTATATTTGTAACTATAAATACCCCTTCCATCCATGGAAGGGGTGGAGCTTTTCTTTAATCTAACCTTACATTTTTAGTGAAGCAAGTCTCTACCAAGAAACTCCCTCTCATCTACTTTCTCTCTCTAATGGCAAACATGTATTTTGATCATCCAAGGCCACTCGAATCATCAACACAATAATATTATCGCTCCTACAACCAGTAAAGCTTCCGCTACTCTGATGGAAAAATGTCATGATCCTGAAAGTGTGAGCATGTCGGTCCAAAAGTCACAACATCACATGATGGCAACACAATAATGGGTGATCCAGAGATTTATCGGCTGATGATCTCAAAGAAAGCTCGAAGATCATCAAGGGGTGGATTAGTTCAAAGACCTCCACTTAAAGTACAAAGCAGTCAGACTTTGAAGAATCACTGCTTAAGCACAAAGAATGCGGATATTGAAGAATTGAAGTCTACCAGCTCAAGACTAAAGATAAAATAGAATGCTAGGATGCAAAATGTAAATCATGGGGTGACCTTAGGAATTGGAAATTCCATAATGAAGTGTCGGTCACCCCAAATATAATCTAGCATAAGTTAGCTCGTAGACATATCTTTATTTACGTTGTTTTGTAGTCAATTAGTTAGTTGTTAGCTTAGTTATTAGTTTAGTGCAACACCGTGGAGGAAGGACGGGTCTTTACCCACTGTATGCCTGATCCACAGCCCGTCAGGAGGGCATTTAGTTTGTAACTATAAATACCCTTCCCACTAAGGGAAGGGTGGTGCTTCTCATTCTAATCTAACCTTTTCTCTTTTGTTTATCTCTCTAGAATCACCCTCTTCTCTCTTCGTCTCTCTAAACATGGCTCTCTTGTTTAATCATAATCCTAGACCACCCGAATCATTCAAACAACATAAAATATACGATCCTACAAAAATTCAAAATCAACTAGGTGTTAACATTGTGTTGATCCGAACAGATCATGATCGCGAGTTCGACAATGAAACATAATTTGAAAACTTTTGTGATACAAATGGCATAACACATAACTTCTTGGCTCCTCGAACACCCCAATCTAATGGGGTTGTAGAACGTAAGAATAGAACTATTCAAGAAATGAGTAGAACAATGCTTAATGAACAAAACATACCTCAAAAGTTTTGGTGTAACGCCGTTGACACTTCCACATACATTTTAAATAGAGTTTTAATATGTCATTTCTTGAACAAAACACCTTATGAAATATATAAAGGCAAAAATCCTACTTTAGGATATTTTAGAGTGTTTGGATGTAAATGTTTCATTTTTAATACCAAAGACTATCTCACCAATTTTGACTCAAAGTCTTATGAAGGTGTGTTTCTTGGTTACTCATAAACTACCAAAGCATACATAGTTTTAAACAAAGAAAAAATGAGAGTTGATGCGCGTATAACGCGTTCGGGGTCAAAGGAACTTCCTTTTCGTCGAGCAAGTTTTTCAACACCCTAGGCAGTGAACCTAATCGTTGTAGTGTTGTATTGGGTAAGCCTCGGGTATTGATATCATTCTCTAGGGGAATAGGAATGCTAGTGAGAGATGTACTACGCTAAGGTTTGAGGTTGAGGAAGATTATTTTTTATCTTTTTATATTTTTTTATAAAGCTAAGGGTAAAATCTCGGGGTTTGGATTTGGGGGTTGGTACTTCTACCGACACTCTAATTATCTAAACTAAAGGGTAGTCTATGTCTATTGATGTGTGCTCATATGATGATTAAAAATTTGTCTACCTAGATACTATTACTCCCTAGTTATCTTTTATTGGTGGTTGAATTGTCACGCATTCTTCTTAACGCTTGTGTCTTCTAAGGTCGTAGGGTATGCTTTTATCCCTAACTCTTTGAGAATACCTTAAGGTTATTGCCTACGAGATCTATAGGATTCATAAACTAACACTAAGGTTATCTTTGGATATTTAGCCTACAATTACGCTAGGTGGTTATAAAATAAAGTTCACAAAGATTACTCAAGCATTAAAAATACAACGATGGCCTAGTGCAATCCTAAGCCAATTACAATTAAGATAAGAAACAACCAATCAATAATTAATAACTAGGTTTCATAGATCTAAGCAAACACACAAGAAATTTTGCCGGACATGTTAAACATGCAAGCATACACACATACAATCAAAGACATAAAGAAATCAATGAAGTAAATAACTTATCTTGATGTAAAATAGGGTATGAGAACCCTAAGATATTGTCCAAACCGGACCAAAATCGTTTTAGGTTTTTACTCCACAAGTCTACCTCTAAAATTCTGAAAATTTGATTTCAATATATAATTTTAAACCGCTGACGGCCACCTTATAGTTGGGACGCCCCGATACGCCGCCATTAGGGTTTCTTCGTTTGGCCAAGTCATCATTGGGATGGCGCGCTGTGGTTGTGGACGCCGCTTTTCAGTAGTGACGCGCCCTAATCTGGATCTAGGCCGCCGCCTGAGAAGAAAAGTCCACGCCTTTACTCTTCAAAGCCTAACGCCGCCGTGTAAAATACCAAATTCGCCTCCCGCCAGGTCGTCACAAAATAGGGACTCGCCGCCTCTTGTTGGGATGCCGGGGTGTAATTCCAGTTGTTGAGTGTCTTGATCTTGACTTAGCCATTTTCACATATTCACCTTTTCGTCCAAAATTCATCATTCCGATTTTGCTTCCAAGAGACCTAAAAGTGAAAAGGAACGAAATTTTGCTAAGCAAGAATGATATAAAAGTGGGCGATTAAGGGCTTAAACGACCCCTTAAAAGTGTACGTTTTAAATCCTTATCAAGAGTCGAGGAATCGTTGAACATAACATTCGACGAAAGTCCACCTCCCTCTAAGACATCACCTTTGGTAGATGATGACTTAGTTGAAAGTCAAGAAATTAATGATAATGACAAGGAAGATGAACCATTAAATAAAGAAATTATAAATATCAAAGAATCCAAAAGTCACCCCATAGAAAAGGTCATAGGACAATTAAACCAAAGAACACCAAGATCACAAGCCCAAAATCAAAGTAACTACTTTTGTTTTGTATCGTCCGTTGAACCGAAAAACATAAACGAAGAAATAAAAGATGAATCTTGGGTAATTGCTATGCAAGAGGAGTTAAACCAATTTGTTAGAAATGATGTTTGGAAATTAGTTCCAAAACCTAAAAATCAAACTATAATTGGAACAAAATGGGTTTTTCAAATAAATGGACCTAAAAACGGTGTTGTGTCTAGAAACAAAGCTAGGCTTGTAGCACAAGGCTATAATCAACAAGAAGGAATTGATTACGATGAAACTTGTGCACCGGTAGCTAGGCTTGAGTCTATTAGAATCTTACTTGCGTATGCATGCGCTCATGACTTTAAATTATTCCAAATGGATGTTAAAAGTGTATTTCTAAATGGGTTCATTAACGAAGAAGTATATGTCGCACAACCTCCCGGATTCACCGACTTTGAAAAACCTCATCATGTTTTCAAACTTAAAAAGGCATTATACGGACTTAAGCAAGCACCAAAAGCTTGGTACGATCGGCTTAAGACTTTGTTAGTTGAACACAAATACACCATGAGATTAGTAGATAATACTCTATTTACCAAGAAAAAGGAATCACACATTATCATAGTTCAAATATACGTTGATGACATCATATTTGGATCAACTTGTCAAGAGCTATGTGATGAGTTTTCTAAAATCATGCACGACGAGTTTGAGATGAGTATGATGGGTGAGTTAAACTTCTTTTTAGGACTTCAAATTAAACAACTAGAAGATGGCATATTCTTTAACCAATCTAATTACATAAAGGATATGCTTAAGAAATTTGGTCTTGAAGACTCAAAACCAACTAAAACACCCATGTCCTCGGAAACGAAACTCACCAAGGATGAGGAATGATCGGTAGCCTACTTTATCTCACGGCTAGTAGACCCGACATTATGTTTAGTGTTTGTCTATGTGCTCGCTTTCAAGAAGATCCTAAAGCATCACACTTAGAAGCCTTGAAACAAATATTTAGATACATTAAAGGCACTACATGTTTAGGATTATGGTATCCCAAAGGAACGGGTGTAGAAACCATAGTGTATGCCTTCACTCGCACCATGCGGTGGTGACTATGTCGATAGAAAGAGTACAAGTGGTATTTGTACTTTTGTTGGACATCGTCTCACCTCATGGTCCGCAAAGAAACAAACGGCTCTCACTATCTCAACTACCGAAGCCGAGTACGTCTCAGCCGGAAAAGCATGTCAACAAGCTCTCGTGGATTACAAAATTCATCTCAACGACATCTCTATACTTTGTGACAACAAAGGAGCCATTGATCTCAGTAAAAATCCCGTCAAACATTACCGAACGAAGCATATTGAAATTCGCCATCACTTCTTTCGCGACAATGTTCAAAAAGGAAATATCTCAATCGAGAAAGTATCCTCCGAAGATAACATTGCCGGCATCCTAACTAAACCTCTAAACGAGAACCATTTAATCTTCTTAGACTTGGCTTAGGATTAATGGAACCAAAGATATAATTAAAACATAGCCTAAACCTTAGAATAACCAAAACAAAACAATTTAGCAAAATTTGCGGCAGTACCCATGGTACCAATCGACAACAAAGACGAAACCAATTTTTGGGTCCGCCTGGTCCGTGGAGTTAACAGTAGCAAATTTTTTAAATATAAAACACCTTCTTCTTCACTACCCACTTTACCAAACGAGCCACAAGCACACCTAACTCACAATTAAGGTTTCTTCCTCAACTAATCACAGCCAAAAACATCATTGTAAGTATCCTAACTACATTACTTCTCTTAATTCTGAGTCTAGGGTTCTAATTTATGCACAAAACCAATACATTGGGATTATGTATATTCTTGCACAAAATATGAACTACATTGTTAAATTGCATAACTAATTGCACAAATTCTGAACTACATTGTCAAATTGCATAATTGATCATGTTTCCCACTAGTTAGAAGTTACATATCATAAGGCATTATCCTAATTAAACTAAAAACCCCATGTAAAAATTTTGATAAACTTCTCACTTATAGGAAAACAATTTCTCATTGTTCATACAAATAAAAACGTTATTTTCATCATTTGCATAATGTCTCTTGAATACTAAAGGTAATGCATAACTAATATGCATTCCCGGGTATATTAAAATGAAGCCACATTGAATTAGGAGTGTTTGGGTTATCTCTTGCATTTTACCAAACACTGCTAATAAAAACTATTTTATGCATCAAATGAGTCAAGATAACCGCAACTCCACATTGTTTGCATATAGGCACACACTAGAACAAAAACGCTAATTTAGTTTTCGTTTTTACTAAAACTTGTAATTTCTTGCTCCTAGGAACAAACATGGTAGCCGCAAAATTTTACGATCACAAAGATACCCTTGGATACATCCCTCAAAACCACAAAACTAAGGGCCTTACCAAAGACCAAGTTGAGATCTTTAAAAGTCTAGAGAAAAGGTATTTTCATGAGGGTAGGACAATTCCTCCATCTTTTGTCGACGGAACAAATCTTCGTCAAGAACTAGCCACTATCAACTTCGATCGTCTCCTTGACATCGACGAGCCAATTTGCCCTAGGTTTGTCCTAGAATTCTATGCTAGTGTTGTTTCCATAACAAATGAGGATGATCTCATGGCTCTCAAATTTAAGATCAACCAAAATGACTACACCATTTCCCTCACCCAATTTGCTCAAGTATTAGGAATTCCTTGTGTTGGTACTTGTATATACTCAGATAAGTGGTCACTCACCATCCTTGATGCAATTCATGACCAGTTCTCCTCCTTACCAAACTCCTTTGGTCGACAAGGACATCATTCGAGAGCACCTCTTCTTTGATAAGGTAGCACCAACCCGTGTCACTCGAGCGGGAAAGGAAGTCAACCGAGATCCATACGGTATGGATCTCAATGAGCTTAAGCCTCACTTAAAAAAATGGGAGGAACTTCTTAGAGCCAATGTCATTAGCACCATAGGAAACCAATACCACATCAATGCTTTCCTATGATACATGCTCTATAGCTTGTCTACTCGTGAACCATTCAACTTGGCATACTACATTGCTAGGAGGATGGTAGACATTCCTACTCAAGGCTCCGTTGCTCTTCCATACGGGATGCTCCTTACCCGTCTTTTAGAGCTTATGCACCCATTCCGCCAAGTCCTAGAGGGTTGAAACTAGACTATCCCTTCATCCCTCACATATTTGTGCCCTTGAGTGATGAAAGAGTATCCAAGACTAAGGCAAAGGGAAAAAGGCCACAACCTCCAACTCCTTCATCCTCATCAAATAGCTCCGAAGACGGTCTCACCAACTCAAGGCTTCAATCTCATGAGTACTACGCCTCACTTCCAGAGATTGAGAACCCAACGGAGGAGTTTAAGCAAACCAAGGGGATGTTCAAATGCCTTGGTAGGATGATGACCAAGATTTACAAGAAGTTGGATAAGTGAGTTGAGGTTTTAAGAGGGTGTTTGGTACAAGGATAAAAACAATGTTGTATGATGTTATTTGTGTGCTTTCGCTTCCTAGGATGATAAACTAACTTAAAACATTGATGTGTATTAACTCTTTCATGCAGGGGGATAACATACGGATGTTATCAAATTTTACCCGTTTTTACTTTTTAGTGAAAATCAATAGCCCTTGTTGAAAATACATGCTCCTTTATGTTTATATGTGCATTATTGCTTGTTCCTAACTAGAAATAATTATCTGCATATGTTTTAAGAAAAATTTCAGGATTCAGAAAAGTCCTTGGGGTCAAAAAAACGCCACTTTGGCCCAAATTTCTCACGACTTTGGGCCGGATCTCACGGACCCAAATTTTGGTTCCGGTCCGCTTTAATTTTTGTGTCGTTTGCTTCAGCTGGCGGATGGACCGTGACGGACCAAAAAATTGGGATCCGTCTGTGTAAATTTTTGGTACCGTGGGATACCCAGGTAAGTTTATGAATTTCGCTCATTCCCGCACTCTAATTTACCAAAATTTGTTTCTAGGATAATTTGTACTGCTTTTTATTCATATTAGAACTAGTTTAACTTACTTAGACATATATGATATCCATTTCCCACCAAAATTCAGAAATTCCCAAATTCACCCAAGGAACCCTTTTTCATAAAGGAAGGAACCAAAATTTTGGTTCCTTGAAATCCGTGGATGATCTGAACTTCAAGATTTTGCAATTATTAGGACCCATTTATTGCATATCTTGGTCTTTTACTCAAACCTTCTTGTATGGCTTGACTTAGATGATATGACATGCATTAAAACTCTTCCAAATTATTAGAAACCACTTCACTTGTATGGCTTAACATCAAATCAAACACAATTCTCCATAATCTCATGATCATATAAATTAAGAACCTCAAAGATGATCATCGTCACACCTCAACAATTTCTTTCATCTTTTCTTAGAATAAGCTTAAGCAAAAATGATAAAGTTATCCACATCAACCCCATCAAACAAACCATGTAAGAAAACCGCAAGAATAAGTGTTAGACCTTGTTGTTTCGTAAACCTTAGCTCCTCCTCCGAATCATCACCTCTAAACATTTCATCCCCAATAAGAGATGAAAACTTCCTTACTCTAAGCACTCCAACACCACCTCAAAATCACCCATTATCATCACCACCCCACCACCTACTAAAACACCAATTTTCACCTCTCCACCACCGGCTCCAATCCAAACATCCAAATCACCATCACCACCAAAATCTCCAAAGCTATTACCTTTAGAGTTATTCTTAACTTTACCAACATATCCAAACCCATTCTTAGAAGACTTAGAAGACCTACTTCCTAGGCCCAAGAAATCCACCTCCACTTCCATCATTTGGTACCATTGAGCGGATCGCCATGAACCACCACCACACCATCATTTGAACCAAACTCCCCTTTAGAACCTAGACCTCGTCTCTTCCACCCAATCCACAATGACATTCATGGACCATTGTATGGAGACCATGCTCTACCACCTACATCCTTGTCTCCTCATATCGATGACATTGATGAATCTATGTGGGAAGATCACCCACAATCCCAAGCGGTGATACAAGCCCAACTAGAAAACTTCCAAAACTTCTCCAATATGGTGGATTCTCACCAAAGTGAGGCTATGCAAATGTAAAATGCTTTGCTTTCCTCCCTCATCACTCCATCAAACACCAAAAACACTTCCACCAATCCACCACCACCTAGTAATGATCCTACTTTCCCACCTAGACACAGTTGCTCAAATTGCGAGGGCACCGCCCATCTTAGCAAATGGACCCGGATCATGGTCCACGAGTTACAAGATGAGATGAGGTTCATCCTCAATCACATCCCTGAGCATATCAATGATCTTTCTCATCCACCTCCTCAATAGGATGGTTCTAGATATTTATTTAGGACTTTTTAATTTCTATGTTATTTTTTTTCTAGGATTTTTTTAAAGTTATTTTTCTAATTTTTAGGATTTCTTTATGTATCAACACATACCTTGTGTTCCATTTTATGACTTCTAAGTCATAAAATTTTTAACAAATGAATGTTGTTTCTTATATGGTTGTTGGTTATTACTTGTTGGTTGGAATGACTTGTATAATTGTGATGATGATTGTTACTAACCTTTCTTTTGTACCTTTTCACAATCAATGTATCCTTCTCTTGGCACCCAATTATGGGGGAGCATTGGCCAAGGGGGAGAAAATGGCTCGAGCTCATTGCATTTTCCTCTAACTTCTTCTTTGTTTCACAAAAAGGGGAGAATATTATTGAACTTGATATTTGACTTTCAAATAGTCAACACCATGCTTTGACATTCAAAAAGTAAAAATTGTTAAAGACCAAATAATTGGATAAACTAGTCATAAGAAAAAATAAACTTTTGATTATCAACTTTATCTAACTAACAAGTTCTTTCAACTTCAAATTAATCTCATATTTTTATAACTCTTATACAACTTTACATCTTTGATAAAAATAAAATTTATGTTTTGACCTCAACAAAAAGGGGGAGATTGTTAATACAAATATCGTCATTAAACGTTATTTATATTTTATGATCTTTACCTAGTTTTGTTAACGACAAAAGTAAATTTCATTTTGTAAAGTATAAAGCTTGTCAAGATTAATAAGACATTAAAACAAGCTTTCCTTAAATAAAGTCTTCATCACTTAAACATTTACATCTTATCACGTTTTGATTAGTTATGTATCAATTAACATTGATATCTTTCTAAACCATAATGTGCATCAACATTTTTAGAACAAGTATGTTTTAGTTCCTTAAACACAACATTACATATGTATTTACTTTTAACATATTAATTCTAAAAATAGAAAACAACATATTACATCATGGCTTGCATCACATTGGAAATCTTTAGAAGATTTCATAGAATATTTTGTTTAGATTTGGACTCTACATATCTTATATGATCTTGGTTAGATTTGGGTGATCTTGGAAAGACTTTTGTGATCTTTATCAGGGGATTCAGACCAACGGAACCAAAAAATAACAAGGGCGGAACCCTTTTTTTGGTTCTGTGGTCCGTGGCATATGCTGTTCATTTGGCCTATAAATAGCAAGTCAACCCAAGTTGTTTTCTCATCCCTTCTTAGCATAAAACACATACATTCTCTCATTCTATTACATCTAACTCAGTTTCATTTTATTATAGTGATCATCTTTTGTAACAAAGAAGATCAAGGCATAATCAAGCTTCAACAAATAGTTGGAAGGCTTGTTTGTTTTGTTGTTGTGTGATCTAGTGTTGTTCATACGTAATTGTTGTACCAAACTATCGTAAACCTCTGAGTGTAAGTGGTTAATATTTTAGTCCTCAAAATACATAGTGTGTGGGAGTGGTTGTACCCTTGTAAAAGAACTCGACATCCAGTTTTGTGTCGGAAATATTGTGTAAGCGACGTGTAAAGGTTTTATCCGTAGGTTAAAGGAGCTTGTTGATTAGTGAAGATAACTCTCGAGTTGGAGACTCGGGAGTGGAGTAGGGCAAGGAAAAAGAGTCCTTGTAGACCGAACCACTATAAACAACTTGTCGTGGTTTGATTGTTTCTTTCCTTACTTACTTATTATATATTGCTTGCATATTATTCTTCACTAACATATCTTTGATCAATATCAATTGATCTTACAATTAAGTTTCAAACAAAGATTTTAAACGGTAAAACTATTCAACCCCCTTATAGTTTTCCACACGTAATTTGTAACACCCAAAACTTCACATTATATTTTAGGTCTAAACTATAGAAATACCCTTTTGGTCTAATAGGCTTATAAGTTCATAAACCTTCTCATAAACACACATGTGTCTATGTGTTTTCATGGAGAGAAAAATGGTAGAAAACTTAACCATGAGGTAATCCTTCCTAATGGTGATTTAGGAGGTTTTTGATGATAATTATGCTAGATAGAAGATGTTATAAGTTCCTTTAACATGTTATCATTCAAAGATATGAATTATTTACAAGTACTGATTTCATGTTCATGATATAATTAGAGATTTTAGTGTTTAAGTATGTTAAGAACGATTTTAGTCATGTTTGTGAGGTCATATATATGTTTGATGACTATAGACTATGTTAGCATGTTTTATGGAATAGAGAATGATCATATTAAAATTTTATGAAGTTATGTTTAGAGATTATGAGTTAGTACTTATTAATGAAGAAGATGATGTTTAGTTTATACATATAAAGGGGTGTTTGTCACAAGGCCAAAATAGTGCTTAAATTGATGAAATTGCTTATAAACATGTTGAAAAATGATCTTAAGATGTTTAATAAGGTGTGGTACGAGTATAAAAGTTTATTAGAATAGGTTTATGTTGATTTTGGGTCGTTTTGATTATGTATGAAATTATGATAGCAAGTGTTGCAGAAAATTTAGTCAATTTTGAAAGATCGTAGAGAATTAACCGTTAGTCGGATTAAGTTGAGGTCTAAACCAAAATAGTAGTCCTCCGAGTCTACATTCGATGCAATTACTTTCAAGTTCTAATTCCAAGTTTAATTGGGTCAAATTTGTACTGATGGTACAGACCGTGAAAACACGATTTTCGCTATTTCACATAAGTTAGCTTAAATGATGTAGGTTATATGTACGAATGTTATAGCAGGTTCTAATGACTATAGAATGATATATTTAACTGTTTAGGTGATCTTGAAAGTCCAAGAGTGCCCCGAGGAACTGAGGTGAGTAACGGCTATTAGTAGCTCGCTTATATGAGTTTTCATGTTTAGTGCAAGGATTATTATAACGCTCATAGAGTTTTTAGACCATGTATGTGTCATACTTCAAGAGTATAGTTCATGACTTCATGTAATGTCTCATATGATAAATTGGATAAGTGCAGAGAGGATGGAAACGGTCGGGTTTGGGTAGGGTTTTAGTGCACCCGCATCGCACCCGCTTATAATATCCACATTCGCATTCTACCACTACCCGCTGGATACCCGACAACATTATCCATCCGCTTTTTCGGTTTCCCCGCGGGTATCGCTTATCCTAAATTGAATATTTTATGACAAAATAGCGAGTATCAAGATTAAGTCACACCGAATCTTACCGACAAAACAAAGCAAAACACCCTAACATAGTCAACTTTTTGTTAACGTTAAAGAAAACAAGTATCGTATAAAATGATTTAACACTTTCAAATAACTCATGTACAAAATCCAAGGTGTCAGATAATAGAGATACTTATATAAAAATATAATGGAAAAACTATATATATATACATATACTCTAATTACTTATAATACCAATAAAGCGGTATGGATTTGGGTAATCGTGCCAAGATAACTAGAACCCGCCACCCAACCCATACCGCTAAAAGTTTTATCAATACATACACCAGTATTCAAATCCACCAACCCGCTCAAACCCACCCAACCGTTCGGGTTTTGGTTTTCCCCGTCGGTTTGGTGCTTTTGCCATACCTAATGCGTAAAAGTGCGTAATTAGTATTGATATGTATCAACATCGATCACGTATCTCAGAATTGGGATACGGCGAATCCTACAACATATCATATGATATGGTGGGGATATGGTAGGGATACGGTGTATTACAGGGTACGACGTGACGTATCCACCCAGAATTACATCATGTGCATTTTTATATAAGGTTATGTTAGCGTACCATAGTTAAGTATTGATTACACATGTAGTATGTAAGAAACGAATTTTTAGCTTCATGTTGTAATATATGATATGATGTTAGAACGTGTGTATAGTTTGGATATAGCCGAAAACATTCATGTTTAGGATGCTCATAAGAAGCATCGGTTGTCAAGTCAAGGGTGCCCAAGAAACGCACCAAGATTCATGTAGCATGTTTAAGAAGTGCACAATATAAAACTCCCGTAGAAGCATCCTTTGTGGATGACTAATGCTTATTATAGTGTTTACATCTGATGTAGATGATTTATGTTTAGAACTAGCATGTCAAGTATATATGATCAAGCATACTTTGTGAATGATCCGAATGTAGAAAAGCACGATGACAAGTTAGAACCCCAAGAACAAGATCGTCGGTTAGGTAAGTTCTCACTTATAGCAGGACTAAGCATTGTTTAGTTAGAAGCACGTGCTCAAATATTATGTCATGATTATGAATTCAGAATCAGAATTATATATATGCCATGTACAAGTAGCAAAACGACTAGAAGTTGTACCATTTATAGCATATTACATATTACTATGTTCATGTTTAGAATTGCAAGTATCATTTCAGATATAGCCTCATATTCAGAATTGTGCTTGGGCACCTATGCAAAAACTCAAATATACTATAGCTAACGCTATATAGACTCGGACCCATTTACTCACTAAGTCATCAAGACTTACCACGCTCGATTTTCATGTTTTGCAGATTAGGTCATAAGGACGTTGCGGCATGTAGATTAAGAAGATGACTTAAGGGATCAAGAATGCTCGGTATATAGGTGAAACATCTCAACCATTCTTTGTTATTCAACTTGTTAACATCCCAAAACCTTACGGTTTAGTGTCAGATTTGTATAAGTCAAGTTTTGATATCAATGTATACATTTAGAATTAGTATTTTGAAAATGGGTCAAAATAGGGGTGTTTGGGTTAATACCCACACTCGTAGTTTTAGCGCTTCCTCTTATGAAACTTATGTATAACGTTTATGTATTATGTTAGTGAAATATGTTTTCGAGTTTCTACAGTGTTTTCCGTGATCGCTTTGATTCAATTTCGTTTATGCATTTTTCGTAGTGCAGTCTATAGGCGTACATGGCGGTTCCTAACGCGTGTATAGGGGCGATAAATATTATACAAAACACTGCAGCGCGTTCAGAAATGGAAAAGAGAGGCTTAAACCGAGAGAAGAACTTGCACTACAACGTGAACGCTTCAATTTCAACGAGAAAGAAAATGAACAAAACATCATGGTCTATAATTCACGCACTCAATGAGACTTTGCCAAATTTTGTACAAATCTTTCTACCAAAACACACGCTCTAACCAAAATTTATACACTACGGATCCTATTAATTTTTTCGATGTCATGACCGATTGAACTTTTGTTTTCATGATACAAGCGTATCTATATATGCAAACGTTGGAACAACAAACTCAAACTTCGACGACGCTCACCTACCCAGAATCCGGAATTACCGAACGTAGGTCAAGAACGCTTGTTGAATGACTATTTTGATGATCCAAAATATCCTGAACTATTTCGCATCCGATATCAGATGAGCTCAAACTATTTTTAGAAATAGTCAAAGGTATTGAAACTTATATTGAAACTAATGATCCTCTTCCTGATCATTTTGAGTTCTTAGAGTCAAACCCATTGTAGGGTCAAATGGGTTTTAGTGTGATTATGAAATGCACTTCTGCCATACGCCAATTGGCATACCTACACAACAACCCATGCATTTGATGAATATTTACAAATGGGTGAACATTGTGCACGCGATTGTCTTGATCATTATACTAAGTACATTATTGATTTATTCATGTCTCGAGTTTTAAGAAAACCCGACTATAATGACATTCATAATATAAACATATGTTATAAGACGGTTCATGGATACTGGGAATACTTGGAAGCATTAACTATATGCATTGGGAATGAAAAATTATCCAGAATCGAGCACGGGAAATATGGAATGGGTGATTAAAAAATACCCAACTATTATGCTTGAAGTCAAGGTTGTACCATCTTTTGGATTTGGCAAGCATTTTTCTGCATGGTGTGAATAACGATCTTAACGCTTTAGATAGACCTACTTGATGACATAGCCCCCAAGCTCCGCTACAAGTAAACTAAACTACATATGCCAAAGGTACCTACCGGGATATTTACCCACAATGGTCCACCTTTATCAAATCATTAACGATGACACGAGATGATAAACAATGACTCTTTAAAAGGCTTACAAGAAAGTTCATGAAAGGATGTCGAACAAGCTTTTGGTGTCCTCCAAAGATGTAGGGGTATTATACAACAATCACACGCACTGAGAAGTCAACAAAATATGAAGAGTCATGTATACTTGCATCATATTGCATAACATGATTTTGAAATATTATAAGTATGCTATAAAAGGACTTCAATGACTTGTATATTAGTCCGCAAGCAAATATACTACGGACTTGATCGCAGATGCAAAACACACCTTCGAAAAAACAAAGAATTACGCGATAAAGTCGTACACACAAGACTTCAACAATATCTTATGGAGTATGTTTGACAACAACACAAAATTTAGTTTATTGATAATTTGATGTATTTTTAAATTCTTAAAACTTTTTATCTTTTTTTTCTTTTAATTTTCATATTATTTATTTGGTTTTTGTATTGCAATTTGTATTTTTATATGAATTAATAAAATTTAGTTTGTTTGAAAATTGAAAAATAAAATAAAATAGTAGGTCTTAAAAAAGATGGTGTTAGAGAGATGTTATTAATGGTGTTTTGGGGGTGTTGGTGCCAAGAATGCTGGACATGGTGACGTGAAAAGCTCTTTTGATGTTAATGATGTTATCACACCTAATGCTCTAATAAGTAGTTTTGCTCACACTTCACTTTTTGTGCGACTCATGTACTTTTACATGTATTTATATGTGGGGTTTAGCTACGGATGCCTACCGGGCATTTTTCTAAATGTAAATAAATGAAAAGTTTGAATATAATTAAATGAAAAATGGCATTTAATTATATTAATTTAAAATTTTAATTAATGCTTATTAAATATATTTTTGGTTCGTAATAAAAAGGTGTCACTTTATTCATACACACTTTTGACTTGAAACATACACACTTATAGGTCTAATGATTGTGTTTTATTGTTTTAATTATTTTTATTATTAAATAAACCATCATTAAATAATGATTACCTCTCTTTCTTTTAAATATTAATAAATTAATTATTTTGTTATTATTGTGACTTTTTTATCATTTATTTTTACAAGTAATTGTTAAGTAATAATTAACTAATTATACTTTTTATTTTATATAAAATATAATTAAAGTTAAATATGACGCCTTTTCAACTGACCTTAAATATTTCTATTTGTGCCATATAATTTTGATGCAAAATATATGAATGGATTGGTTTGTAAATATATTTTCATTGATATAATTTTCATCAAGTATTATATAACACAAACAAAATTATTTAAGGTCAAAAGTTGAATAAGAAAGACCAAAAGTCAAAGTGAACATTTATTTAGGAGGATAAACAAATATTACAGTATCATCATTATTTAAAATTAAATGAGAATTATGAGAACATGATTAACTTAATGTCTTTTTTTTTTTTTCACGTTGGTCCGCTTTCTACTAATCCATCGCTTTCTGGCTTTCGCTTTTCTGGGCCTTCATCATAATGCTTTTCGGCCTTTCATACGCCATTGCTTTAACGCTGTCCGCTTACACGTTGCTTTTTTATATGTTAATCTCCACCATTAGATTAAAATAAATAGATGATGAAGATTATTCCCTCAAGATGCAATAAAACTTAGTCCCTAAATGAACTTTTATCATTTCTCATTTTTTCTAATGGCTCAAATCAAATGACACTAATTGATTTAGTTAACTTACGAATATAACTTACATATAAAAGTTAAAAATAGTGTCACTTTACTTTGATTACACAAGTAAAAGAGAAAACAAAAAATTTAAAAGTAAAACATGATTACTTGATGGATAGGGTTTTAAATGTATTTTCATTAATATATATTTTTTATTATATATTATATAAAATAAACAAAAATATTTAAGCTCAAAGTTAAAAAAAAAAGATTTCAAAAGTCAAAATTGAACAATTAATATGGAACGGAGATAGTATTTAGCAACACAAAACGGATATTATGACATTACGCGCTCGTTACGATATGAAAAAAAAATTAACAAAGTCAAAAACTAGGAAACAAATCAAAAAGAGAAAATAAAACGAGAAAAGTTGTAAATATAATTAAATAAATTAACAGACAAAAAAGAAACAGTGAATATAATTGATGTTTCAAACAGCCTATCACTACATTAAAGAGTCCTAACTTTATTATATCTCTCTCACAAATTACGAGCAAATGAAATTAGCACACTTATCAATATTTATAACCTCGGGTCTTAACTTTATTTAGGTCAAAGTGTAAGTGTGTATCTTTAAATCAAAGTGTGTATGAAACTAATAACCCGAATGAAAATAGGGAGTTTACTAAGTTAAAAAATTGAGATATGATAAATGGACCTATTGAGGCTCCAGAAGGCCTAAACACACATGACACCATCCCTACTACCGCAGATAAGGACCCTTTATTTTACAACTCATCAAGATGCCATTGTTTTTTACCCATTAGGCAACAATTAGGTCTATGTATCATATCTCAAAAAAAATCCCTTGTATGTAAATCCTTTGTATGTAATATAGGTAGTTTACTAAGGTGGTGTTTGTTTTTCATAAAGAGGCTCTAACAAATTCTCTTAATCAACCGCTCGTGACGCTGGTCGACATTTTGGTCGTTCAGACCGTTTTTTTTCCGCCTGCAGAGTAGCATCTTAATTCGCCTAGACTTCGGTGGTGTCTAAACGCCTTCTTTTGCTTCACTGACACAAAACCAAAATTAGTACGAAAGCAACCAAATGTGCTGGTTCAAACAGTTTTTTTTCCCGCTCAGATGCGGTCGTTCAGACATTTACCGGGATTCGATTCGAGATTCAAATTCAAATTCAGAGTCTCTTAAAAAAACAAATACACCCTAAGTTAAAAAAAAAAAAAAAAGATACAGGGAGCTTACAAAAGTACCAAACATCCTCTGCAATAACAACACAAACACATTTCAACTAGATAAAGTAGCTTTGAAAAAATAGTTATAAAACCACATTTCGTAACAGGAAGTGTTAACTTTAAAGTTATCTTTTAAAAAGTACTCGTAACAAACCACTCAAAAACATGTCACTCCCATCAACAAGCAACCTCAAATCCATCTAATCATCATCCACTAGAAATAATAAATAAATACCACTTCATAAAACCCCACCTAGGTGCTATAAAACCAATCTTCATTTTTCATTTTTATCAGTTTTAAGAAAAAACCCTTTTAAGAAAAATGTCATTTTGGAAATGGGGTTATGTTATTTTGGTGTTTATTGCAGTGTGTGATGCAGATTCAGTTAGTGACCAAAAGATGGACTTGGTCACTAATTTGCCTGGTCAGAATTTTAATGTGGACTTTGCACAGTATGCTGGTTATGTGACTGTGAATGAAGAGAATGGGAGAGCTTTGTTTTATTGGTTGACTGAAGCTACTCAAGATCCTGCTTCTAAGCCTCTTGTCCTTTGGCTTAATGGAGGTTTTTATTTCTACTTATTTGACTTTGAATTTATGTTTTAGATGGTTTTTGTTGTGATTATTTTGGATTGTTTTATGGGGTTGTTAGAGATGATTAAGTTTTAGTTTTGTATGGTTTTGGGACTTTGGATCACTAACTAGGGTGTTTGGGGTTTCTTATCATAACTGCTCATGTGCTTATTAGCTTATTTTTAAGCAGAAAACTCATAAGCAATCTTGGCTGTTCTGATAAAACTGCGTATTTGCTACTATATACCTAAACTAAGCTGCTAGAACTTAGAAGATATGTAGGTTGGCACCTCCAAATTATTAAGCACATAAGCACTTAAAAATAAGCAATCCCAACCACCACACCCCTAATGTGCAGTTTGAAACTGCTTACTTAAAATGACTTGGTATACTCACAAAATAACTAATCATGAACACTAAAAAATATTTTCTCTATTACAACAGAATAACTACATCAAGTTTTGATAAGCAATACTATACATGAGACGACCCCTTGTTAAAAGTTGCTTATTGTGATCTGATACATTAGATAAGCAGTTATGAGGGTATTTGAGATTGTTTATCCAAACTGCTTACTGGATTACTTGTTAAATACCTGTTATGAAGTTGCTTCCAAGCCCGTAATAAGCAGATAAGCAATTTTATTACGCAGCAATTTTACCTGTGATTTGGTTTTCTGTCGTTTATAGGATTTAATTTTGTTTTCACTTAATTTGAGTTGAGTTGCTCACTAAAATGTTTGTTTAGGACCTGGATGTTCATCTGTATTGGGATGGCTGAAGAAGTTGGGCCATTTCATGTCAACGAAGACGGAAAGTCTGTTTACTTGAATCCATACTCTTGGAACACTGGTGAGATTTTATATACATTTCTTACTTAATTTAGTATGATTTTTGTTATTGTGAAAATTGTTTAATACTTGTGAATTGCTTTGCAGTGGCAAATTTATTGTTTCATGATTCCCCTGTTGGGGTTGGCTATTCTTACTCAAACACCTCTTCGGATATTAAAAGCAATGGAGATAAAAGAACTGGTATAACTTCAAATTATTATTATTACACGCACACACTACCTCATATGTGTGTGCACGGGTCTGTTCTGTTATGATGTTCATGTGCTTATCTATATACTATGTGTTGCAGCTGAAGATTCACTTCAATTTCTATTGAATTGGCTTGAAAAGTTCCCTCAATATAAAGGAAGGGATTTCTATATTACAGGCGAGAGCTATGCAGGTAAACAAGTGTAACATAAAAAAGCTGTAGACATTAAGTAGTCAGAAAAATGGACATTGGTTTATCAGACATTTAAATTTTCATTTTCAAGTTGACAATAATTCTTTGTAAGTTTTGGTCGTTAGAATAGATAATTCAACATTGTAACAAAATTCATGTTGAGTTGAACTTTCAAGTTACTTGGTTTGACCACAATATTTTGTTTTGTAACGTTGAAAGTACTACTTCTATTGTTTCATTTATGGCAAGTTGATTAGATTGTACTTTTTGTCAGGACATTATGCTCCGCAGTTAAGCCATTGTGAGATACAACAAAGCAAACCCTGGAAGTCCAATTAATCTTAAGGGTTACATGGTACCGATTTCTCACTGACCAAACTTTTGTTACTGGCAATACCATAATTTTATTTTATTAAGATGGAACATCTATTAAATGCAGGTGGGAAATGCTCTAACAGATGATTATAGCGTATGCGACTTTTCCAGTTTATGTGGTCGGCTGGTATGATTTCTGACCAAACTTACAAGAAATTGAACGCCCTATGTGACAAAGAATCATTTATTCACCCCTCCCCGAAAGTGTGACCAGATAACTGATATTGCTTATCAAGAAATGGGTAACATCGATCCTTATAGCATCTTTACTCCTCCTTGCACTGCTAATGGTGTAACTAAGCGACTTCTGAGAAGATGGCATGTGAGAATTCTCTTTTAAATGCCCCAAATAATTGCTACACTTTGAGATTTTGAGTTTTCCTTAAACAACACTAGTTAACATTCCCCGTGTTCTATGTAAAAGAAACTATTACCCGTTTATAGTATTCTAGAGTTATAAGTACTCGCTATTCATATAATTAATAATGGAATGTCTTCTTGTATTGCAGAAGGTCGGGCATATTGGGCAGAGTTATGATCCATGCACAGAACAACACTCCACGATTTACTTCAACTTACCTGAGGTTCAAGCAGCACTTCATGTTTATCACAGTAACACGTCAAGGAGATGGGAAACCTGCAGGTATTTATTGCATATCAAAATTAGCTTAGCAATCAAACATCACATGATATTGCATATCATAGTCTTGTTTAATCTGATCATCTAATTCTTTTATTTCATGGGTCCAATTAATATGTAATTTTTAGGTCTGAAATTAGAATAAATATAGGTGGTACCACAATATTGGAGACGGGAAAATGATATGTGAGCTAATCGTACCTAACCAGAGATAGATAGCTCCATACATGCCATTATTATTTTGCACTGCTTCTCAAGCAAACTTGCAAGCTAATTTTAGTAAATTACCTGTTTGTACATTATCATCGTTACAATTTAATGATCCTATTGATTCTTCTTTCATTATTGAAGAGATTATTTGACTAATAGTCAAAAGACTCAAAAGTCAAAACATTGCATTAAAATACTTGTGGCAACAAAGAGTCGCAATTTTCATGGATGGGATAGGGGAAGAAATTTGCAATATTCTTTGTCCATTATTCAAATAAGTACATTACATTTGTAACATTTGGATTCAAGACTTCCAATTACAAAATAATTGTTCATGGAAAAGTTGTCAGATCTTGTACTTGCTAATCATGATCACATTTGCCCAAATTTTGTGGAGTACAATGGTAAGCTAAAATAAATAACAATGGTTATGATATACAATTATTCAAGTTCTACAAGCATGTGCTATTTTTGGATTTTGGCAACCAAATTGGGTGATACAGAATGGCATTTACAACAGCTTAAACAGCAAATCATACAATTTAAAATTGCTTAATGATCTAATCAGGTTCTTATTTGACACTCTATTTATTTATTTATTTATTTTTTCTGAGCATAATTGTTTTTGTAGATCTTCACATGGTTATCATATCATAAAGATATACCACATATAAAGAGTTCGAATGAAGTTAGTAATATATAGTTATGCTTTTAACCTTATAAAACAAGATACCGCGCTATTCTGGACGCCAGAGGTAGTAACGACCCATAACTTCCACACCTTTAACCACTAATACTCAATATGATCATATATCAAATTAACATATTAAAGTAGTATTTCATGACCATTAACAATTTAATATTGTTATGCAGTGGTGTTGTAGGGGCGTATTGGCAAGATTCCCCTCCCGATATCTGCTTGATGTGTATCAAGAACTTATAGCTGCAGGACTTCGCATTTGGGTATTCAGGTTCTTTTTCAAACTTCTGTCATAACTTTCGGAAGTAATGCCCAACCGATTTGTGTATTCTTATATTGGATAAATTTATTTTGTTATAGTGGTGATAATGATGCGGTGATTCCAGTTACTTCTACACGTTATAGCATAGATGCTCTCAACCTTACTACAATCAGCCCATGGCGTGCCTGGTATGAAGATGGCCAGGTAATTCCATCCATCATGAATAAAAATAAACATGCAAATTCTGGTTCTTGTTATTTGGGTATGGATCTCTATATGTGACAATATTGATCTCTATTTACTTAGGAATGGGCCTGAATCAGTCTCCCTACTCTGTAGTAGGGTATGACGGTCTACATTCTACCTCCCCATACCCCGCTCCTGGGATTGGATTTTGTTGTTGTTACTTAGGAATGGGTCGAATCGGGTTAAGTTTTATCTTTATAGGGTCAAATGGGTTTAGTAAGTAAAAAGTTGAAGCTAATCGGGTCAAAGTTGTTTAAGGTGTATTTTAATGATTTTATAAACCACTGAAGTTTTTGATTTGGAGAAAAAAGATTGAAATTGATTAATTTTTGTACTCATACTTGACACCAAATGTATATTATGAACTTGTATTTTGGGGCAAAAGTACTACGGGTCAAGCCAACTAACCTTAACAGTACAAAAATGACCTGTTTTGGGCCAAACCTGTTTGAACCATCACCCAACCCATCCATTTTGTCACCTCTAGGTCCCACGTGATAAGTTTGTGCCAAGTGCTCAAGAAAGTAGATCTGAATCATGATATAGTTTCCGGTATGATTCATAAAATAGGTCGGAGGATGGACACAAAAGTATGAAGGGTTGACTTTTGTAACGGTCAGAGGAGCTGGGCACGAGGTACCTTTGCATAAACCGAAGCAAGCACTCACCCTTATCAAGTCATTTATGGCAGGAACCTCCATGGCTACATCTGAGCAAGTGATCAAGACTAAAACTTCTTCTTCACAACAAGCTACCGCTTTTAAACAAGTAACCTTATGGTATCTCTTACCTATGGGCGTTACACTCCCATGTTGACACGTAAACACCTAATAAATTATCTGATCATGTCCTTTTTGTTACGAGATAGGAGATGAAATATGTAGAACATTTGCCACAAATTTTATAATGTGATGGTCTTTTCATCTTCATTGGGTTCTACTTGTACCCAACTTAACATAACTTCATATTTGCATCTGGTTCCAGTATCCATTGAGTCAACGATCTTTCAGATCAATGAATAAGCCAGTTTAGCTATTTGTGGAAGTTTCAACTCAAATCCATGGCTAGAAATATCAGTTAAAACATTAAAGAATTCACATAGGATTGATAATAAGACATATTCACGTACCAAGATGAGATTTCTTAAAACTTTTATCATATTCTTAAAAAAAACAAATGATCTACCTAAATGATCATGAAAGAAATGTGATTAGTAGCTGTTAATAACTTATGTGATCTAGAAAAATGTAACACATGTTGATAAAGCTAGCACACCAGGAAAGAAAGTGTCACAGAATTGCAATCATAGAGATCACATGGTGTAAAATTTTATTGAGCATAACACATGATGCATTGTACTCTAATAAAATATAAACCCGTTGCTTTATATATTAACCCTTCCTCGTTGCATCAATGAATCAGTCGATCTTAAAATTCATTTTCCAACTAATATCAAGATAAACCCTATAACAAAATGTCATTTTGGTATTGGGGTTTTATTATTTTGGTGTTTTTAAGTTCAGTAGCATCTCCCACTCATGCAGACCCACTAACTGAGCAGAAACAGGACCAGGTTTTTGACATGCCTGGTCAAAATTTTAATGTGGACTTTGCACACTATGCTGGTTATGTGACTGTGAATGAAGAAAATGGAAGAGCTTTGTTTTATTGGTTGACTGAAGCTACTCAAGATCCTGCTTCTAAGCCTCTTGTCCTTTGGCTTAATGGAGGTTTAGTTCCTTATCTAGCTTAAGTTCAATGTGTTATATATTTTTTTCATTATTATTGTCAAATCATTATGATCAGAAGGGTGCTATAGATGTTTAAGTACATGGCTTTGGATCAGCAATAAGGCAATAAGGTGTTTTAGATTACTTATTTAAACTGCTTCTCGGCTTATTAGGTTTTTTTTTTTTTTGAGTTGTTTACAGTAAACAGTTTCAAAATGCTGAGACAAAACAACTTATTTGACAGATACTAGTTTGATAACCAGGGCTGCAAAAGAGCTGCTGAGCTCAACCAGCTTATTTAAACTGCTTTAAATGTTGGTGAAATATGTTCTTTTAGCAGATTGAAATTGCTTCATGCTACTATACTAAAAAAAACAGTAAGCAGCAAGCAATTTCAATAAGCAAGTCCAAATACCCCTTAGTTATGGGCTACAGTTTGGTAATTAGTATAATGTTTGTATTTACTTCTGATCATTGTGTGGTGATAATGAATTGGATTAATCATTGTGATTGTTTGTTTAGGACCTGGATGTTCATCAATTGCATATGGAATGTCTGAAGAAGTGGGACCATTTCATGTCGATAAAGATGGAAAGTCCGCACTCAAACCCCTATTCTTGGAGTACTGGTGAGAGTTTACTTACTACTCTTACTATATTAATTATGAGTTTAACATTAGAAAGATTGTTTAATTTTGTCAATTAAAATTGCAGTTGCAAATTTATTGTTTATTGATTCACCTGTTGGGGTAGGCTATTCTACTCAAATAATTTCAAGGATATTGAGAGCAACGGGGATAAAAGAACCGGTATAACTGATTAACTTCAACCTTATATATGCATGTATGAATGTATGTCTTGTTATGATGGTCATACACATGGATTTACATTGTGTTGCAGCTGAGGATTTACTACAATTCTACTGAATTGGCTTGAACGTTCCCCAGTATAAAGGAAGGGATTTCTATATGACAGGCGAGAGCTATGCAGGTACAGAATTTGCTGCCATTTATGTAGTCAGAAGTTTGACTTCTATTACAGAGTATCAAAACACTAAACTTCCAATATTCAAGTTGACATTTATATTGTAGTTTATAACAATAATCATGGATCATGAAAATATTGGTATGTAACATTATTGATATCACATTTGAATTTTATAAGTCACATGGTTCAGAGGTTATAGAATATTTTTTTAAGAAACACGGTGAGTACTATTCGCTTAATTATTTCCTCTATGGTAATTTCATTAATTCATTTTTCCGTCAGGACATTATGTTCCTCAGTTAAGCCAAGTGATTGTGAGATATAACAAAGAGAACACCGGAAGTCCAATTAATCTCTTGGCTACATGGTACCAATTTCTCTCTGACCAACTTTTTGTTATACAGTTACTACTTGTACTTGCTTTTTCTTAAATAAAGATAAAATATTTATCTAATGCAGGTGGGAAATGCTGTAACAGATGAGTATCATGATCATTTTGGACTTTTCCAGTTTATGTGGACAGTTGGTATGATTTCTGACCAAACTTACAAGAAACTGAATGACGTGATGCGTCATTTTATATACTTCATCGCCTGAGTGTCACAGATAATAGAATATATGTTTCAAGAATTAGGTAATATCGATCCTTATAGCATCTTTACTCCTTCTTGCACCACCAATGATGTCAATAACAGGCTGCTGAGAAAATGGCATGTGAGTATTTCTTCTTCGAAAAGCCCAAATAAATGCTACAATGTATATTTTCTACATTTGAAAATTTTGAGTTCCTTTTTCTCCCCTAAACTAACAACGACGCCAATTTGTAATGTCTCTTTCTAGTTTAGTTGCCAAGCAAAAGACTATTATAGGAGTCTCGTGGATTCAAATAAATACCAACTTGTACATATTGATAGTAATTTGTAAATAAGCGGTTAGATCATCTTAGAGACTTTCCAAATTATCAGAAAGTTGACAATTTTCATGAGATTAGAAAAACTACACAGTTAGTTTGGGTAAAAAAATCTTTTCAAAGGCAACTAAGCATCTCACAAAATTTACACCACAAATCTATCTCACGTTCACCGCGCATTGAACCCACAACCATTTTGATTAGTGTTGGTACTGGGCCCATAATCGATTTGCTTTTTTTATTGTAAAGGTCCAATCTTAGCATTTACTTTATACATTAAGATGGTATAAATTCTTATTACATCATTAGATATATTAAATATTTTTTATCTTCTGGAGTTACTTACTATGGTGAAAATCAATAGCACACATGTTAAATGCTATCTTATTTATATATATCTGCATCTGCTTCTTCTGGATGCATATAATATTTACGTCTATTGAATATGGAGTCCTGCAGATAAAAATACCAACTACAAGTTATCTTGCTGAGAATTAGACAAACACAAAAATAATAATAGTGATTGAAATATCTTGGTAACTAAAGAAGTGTCATGTATCTAAGTAAATAAATAAGAAAATGTACTAGTACTCCTTATCACAATTAATGGAATATCTGTTGTATGACAGAAGTCCGGGTATATTGGGCGGAGTTATGATCCTTGTACCGAACAACACTCCACCATTTACTTCCAATTTACCTGAGGTTCAGAAGGCTCTCATGTTTATCACAGTAACACATCAAGAAATT
>OU343216.1:181558982-181625088 GCA_910596185.1 Chrysanthemum makinoi
CGAGAATAAAGGAAGAGTGCCGACTAAGATAGAGCTAGGACTGGAACAAACCCAACAAGAGATCATCCACAAAATCTCATTAGGACACACGTTCATGAAGACTTTCTGTTTCACACAATGTGAAAAGAATATATATTCAGAGTCCTTCACATTATCCTTGTGGCATTGCTAGAACATCCGAGTGATACGTAAAGTATTCACAATGAAGATGGAAATCCTTCTAGAGCCAACATCAAACAAGCTCTTGGTGGGTGACATGTGAGATCCTTTATGGATCAAACTTGTGAAAACTGGAAAACAACGAAGGGGCGATTCACATTTGAATCAACCTTGTTCCAATAAAGGAACTGACGCATAATTTTGGAAAAACCTTTCGATGTGCTCAACATTAATTTTCTAGCACATCGACTGCGCATAAATTTATCAAACAAAAGTATTTGTGATTGAAACTTGATTTCGCTCATAAAACTTTCGCCGTATTGCAAAAACTCTTTATTCAAAGAATACGTGATTGTTTTCCTAATCAATTTCTCATCAATCAGTGAATCTCAATTCGCTGGTTCACTCACTCTGTGTTGTCTACTTTGAGATGCTTTGGTTTGAGAACGGCTAGTACAGCTGCGAAACCCTGTCAAGGAGATTCTTCAGAATTCTACCTGATCACAGGCAGTATTTATACCGATCAACGGGGAACCGTGGTCCTTGCAACCCTATTCGACGAAAGTGAACAAAGACACTTTCGTGAGTTTATTGCTAACTATTGTTTGTTAAAACTCCCGACGGTTGCAGTTGATGGCAGATGAAATTTCAATTCATAAACACATGCTCACACTTCACACTTACAATTAAAGAAATCATGATGACCAAAGTCGTACTACATTGCTTCCGCAACTCTGACGAAGAATATCATGATCCAGAAAAGTGTGAGCATGTTGGTCCAAAAGTCACAACTTCACATGAAGGCTATACTTCAATGGATGAGCTAGATATTTACTGTGGCTGATGATCTCGAAGAAAGCTCATGATCACAAGACAAAGGAACATTCATGTCAAGAAACACTACTGAAGATGCAAAGTTGTTTATATTGAAGAATCAAAGTCTACGAGCTCGGATATGAACCTCTTGATAGAATTCTAGGATTCAAAGTGTAATTTATGGGGTGACCTCCCTTAGGGGGAGATTGTTAGGATTTAGAAAATTCATATAGAAGAGTCGGTCACCCCAATTATAGTCTAGCATAAGTTAGCTCGTAGACTTAACGTTATTTATTAGTAATAGTTTAGCATAAGTAACACCGTGGAAGAAGGACGGGTCTTTACCCACTGTATACCTGATCCACAGCCCGCTTGAGGGCATAATATGTAACTATATAAGCCCTCTCCCTCACAAGGGAGAGGGTTGGATGTTCATTTTGGAATCTAATCTTCCATCTTTTCTTTCTCTCTCTAAACATCCCATTTCTCTTGTTTCTCTCTCTAGAACTACACGAACTATACATCAAATCCATTGTGTGTTATGATATCAATAATCCTACAACATCTATCCAGGTTATACTTGCATTGACTGCGTGTAGAGATTATGAGCTGGATCAGCTTGATGTAAAGATGTCATTTTTACATGAGAATCTTGAAGAAGTAATCTACATGAGGCAGCCACCAGGATATGAACAAGGGAGTAAGGTATGTTTGTTAAAGAAATCTCTTTATGGTTTGAAGCAGTCACCGAGGAAATGGTATAGGAGGTTCGATGCGTACATGCTGAGCAACGGATTCAAGAAAGGCCATAACAGATGTGTATATTACAAGAGTTATGCACCAGGTGAGTATATCTATCTACTGTTATATGTAGACGATGTGCTGATTGCTTGTAAAAGCAAGGCTGAGATTGGGTCGATCAAGTCTTTGCTTAAAAAGGAGTTCGACATGAAAGAGCTCGGGGAAGAAAAGAAGATTCTTGGTATGGAGATCATCAGGGATCGAAGTCGCAAGATTATGAAGGTATTACAATTCGGGTACGTTTCTAAGATTTTAAATAATTTTAGAATACACAATGGGAAATTGGTTCAGATGCCATTGGGTGGGCACTTCAAGCTGTCATTGAAGGATTGCCATATGCAAATGTGGTTGGGAGCTTAATGTACTTGATGGTGTGCACGAGGCCAGACATAGCGTATGTTGTAAGTGTAGTTAGCAGATATTTGGCGAATCCAGGAAAAAAGCATTGGGAAGCAGTGAAGTAGATTATGAGATATTTGTGAGGCACTACAAACGTGTGTTTGGTGTATGGGACAGATCATGGCAACTATGTAGACGTAACTGGTTTTGTTGATTCAGACTATGTTAAGGATCCGGATAAAGGTAGGTCTATCACTGGTTACCCATTTTTAGTACATGGATGTGTTGTAAGCTGGAAGGCAACGCTACAACACGTGGTGGCTCTTTCAACTACAGAGGCGGAGTATATGCCCCTTACGGAGGATGTGAAGGAAGCTATTTGGCTAAGAGGACTCATGGAAGAGTTGGGCGTAGAACTAAACACTGTGGCGGTTAATTGTGATAATCAGGGCGTGATTCACTTATCACGGAATCATGTTTTTCATGAGAGGACTAAGCACATCAATGTGCGTTATCACTTTATCAGAGAGGTCTTGAAAGCAAAGACGGTTAAAGTTCTGAAGGTGGGTACTGAACACAATGCTAAGGGTCGGTTGGTGTTTGCTTAAGTCCTAAGCTACAGGTTTTCATTTTTATTTTGTATTCATAGTCGTATTCAAATCCAAATTGAAGACCGTCAGTTCAAGTCTAAATTGAAGACCGTCTTCAAGTCCAAATTGAATTTGAAGAGCCGTCTTCAAATCCAATTTGGAGTTTGCTTCCTCCCCCTCATCTCTATAACAGGAGATGAGGGGGGAAGGATCATGTACTTCATTTTTTCATTACTCAATAAACATTTGATATTGAGGGTTATACTTGTGCGGGTTTACTTTTATGTCGATCATATATACTTGCTGTGGTGTGTCTGTTGTGGTGTGTCGGGTTTTTCTTTACGAGTTTCGGGTTCCGCTAGCTTGCTTCCAGGTTGTTGATCATTCTAATATCAACATATAGTTTATCAGCAACATATTCCTTATGTATGTAATGCGTATATATGTACTGTAATTATTATTTGCATAAAATCATAATTTGAATGTAAGTTAAAATAGATATAAGTGGAACCCTAATGAAGAATACCATGAGTATCAAATTCATGGAAAGTATTCTACTTATTTGGTTTTGCCTACAAATGACACTGGACCCTCGGGAAGGTGTTAGGAACCTTTAGAAGCCAGTAACTTGTGAAGAAGTTTTAGAGTCGATTACTTGTTCAAATGATGGCATGGGAGTTTCTGCAATAAAAGACTTGAGAAGGGTGAGTGCTAGCTTATGCAAAGGCACCTTGTGCCCAGCTCCTCTAACTGCTACAAAAGTTAACCCTTCGTACTTTTGTGTCCATCCTCCAACCTATTTTCATATAATGATACTGAAAATTAGTATATCGTGATGCACATCCACCTCCATAAACAAAAAACAAGCAACTCGCTCATCCTTATCATGTGAGAGGCGGTAAAATGGATGGGGTTAGGTAATGTGTTAAAACGGGTAATTTTTGGAACGAGTTGGGTAGATTTGGGTTGACTGATTATACTTTTTTTTTCCATATTTTTTTTCTAAATAAAATTTGTCAAATAGGAATGCTAAACTTCATATTAATTCAATAGTAAATCATTTTTCAATGAATTGATTTAGGTAGTTGTATCTCTGTCTACACATACTCTGGACAACTTTAGACCCGCCCTCTTTTTTATCTAATTTTATCTTGCTAAACCTGTTTGACCTCTAGTGGACCAACCAGAATTGTCACCTCTAGCGGGTCAACTAAGGACCAACACCGAAACATTTTCTAACTGAATTACTCCCGCCATTCATACCCATGGGCTGATTGCCGTAAGGTTGAGAGCATTAATGGTGTAACGTGTAGAAGTAACTGGAATCACCCCATCCGTATCACCACTGTGACAATTTAAAATTTTTACACAATAAGAACAAAAATCGGCATATTTTTCTCGAAAAAGGCGTAAATATGAAGAATGACCTAAACATCCAAACGCCAAGTCCTCGTAGCTTATGAGTTCATGATACATCAAGCACCTACGTAGGTGAATCCTCGCCACATATTCTATAAATTCAACAAAATTAAGTTGTTAATGGTCACAAAATATTACCTCAATATGTTATTTTTGAGATATGATCATTTTCGGTAGAATTAGTGATTGTCGATGTTTTTAGGTTAAACATGCAGCATAACTGTCAACAAATTAATTCATATTAATAACATACTTATGATAACCATGGCATGGTCTACAAAAGACATCATGGTAAGAAAAATGTTGGCGGTATAATTGAAGATGAAATACATGTCAGATTAGTAGTTTAATGGCATGCTACACCCAAAACCTTAAATATGAGTCAGTTACGTTTTTAAGATGATTTACTATTGAAAAAAACACCCATCATAGTTGGAAAAATCCACACGAAAATAGTATATGAAGATTTGTAACGAGATTTTGGCTTAGGAAAGCCATTTTGCTTGCCAAAATATAGAGTTCTGCAAGCACAAGACATTGTGGGGATTTCAAAGTACAGTGTATTTGTAAATAGAATGCAAATTTTGCAATTTTCTGCCCTTTCCTTTATGCAAGTGTTTTGACTATTAGTCAAATCAATAAAATGTAACGATGACAATGTGCAAATAGGTAAACTATCTTGCAACTTTGCTTAAATTTTAGTTAGTATCTGTTAGCCTTAATAGTTTTTATTAGAAGCGATGGTCATTCACGATTAGGAACGTTGTTAGATATCGTGATAGAATAGTCAACGGCTCGTGGATTGACTAAGCTAAATGGGTACTAGTTATGTAAGGCTTGCCTTTTATCCAATCCAACCCATGTCCAAGCCCACGAAGCCCATAAGAAAGCCTTTAGGGCATCAAGTCCCTTGGACAATAAATACCCCTCAAATGGTCATTTGAGGGGTGTGCTTGAAAGTGTGTGTGTGTGTGTGTTTTCCTTTGAAGTAATACAACATATTGTGTTTATCTTATACTCTCACATACACTAATTCATCTTCAAGTCACCATTTCTCATCTTATTTCTAAGCTTTGTTTGTGTTTGTGTTTCACGTTTATACGTGTAACTTGGGTTTGCTTGGTAAAGTGATAAGGTTGATAGATAGGTCCTACAATTGGTATCAATCGCCTAACAATGGTTTAGGAGTGTTTGTGTTTGTTTTGAAGGTTGCTACTATACGCGTAGCTTTGTTATAAACGTTGTCACGCTTAAAGCTTTAATTTTGCACTTAAAAATTCAAGATTCTTGTGGTTTAAGGTTTATTTGGTGCTAAAGTTTTAGTTTTTGCAAAAGTTCGCTTTACGTGTTTTCTTAAGTTTTAAACTCGTTTTTGAAGGTGGTCATTTCTACCAACTTTTATAAGCACTTTGGGTGAAAAGGTCAACATTTTTGGGTTATTCGAGTGTTTTTAAGGATATCTGTGCAAGAGAAATCGTTTGAATCATTAGAAATTTCTTACGAGGAAGTCAAAAGTCAAAACCCTAGTTTTCTACTCATAACTTTTTGGTGAAGAATCTTCGAGCTTCAAAGGTTACTCAGCGCTTCCCTCACTTGGATAAGTGTGTGGAACACTTCGACTTGTGGATATCCCTACGCTTGACAAGTGTAAAGGATTTTGGTTTTTAACCTAAGTTTACGCATAAGCATAAACTTACGAGTAGAACTCTACGATAACACACTACGCCGAAGGTTTTACGACTAAGTTTTTATTCACGATAAGCCTAGGTTACGCGTAAGATACTTCTTTCTACGATAAGATCCTACGCCAGGAATCCTACGATAAGATCCTACGCCTAAGCTTCCTACGCGATAATATCCTACGCCAAGATCCTACTCGTAACCATTTCCTACTGTAACTTCGTTTCTTCAAGCTCTTCACGCATAAAGGTTTTTTAAAGTTTTTGGCGGAAAACTTGAGTAAAATTTAAATTTTGAGGAGACTAAACGTTCAATTTTACGAAATTCAAATTTTGGTTTAATGTGAAAATTTTGGTCAAAATTCAAATTTTTGGCCTAAATTCAAATTTTTCGGGTCAAATTTATCAAAATCATAACTCAAATTTTTCATACGACCTTAGAATTGATTTTTATAGTGAATTTCAAATTTTGGGCAAATTTTTTTTAAGAACCAAGGTTACGAAGTACTTTAAAACCTCAACCGAGCTTAATCTTCATCAACCACAACTCCTTTATCGTTGAATCGATCCTACATCAACTTTATCAGATCATACCTTCATCAATGGCAACTCAACAAGACGTTCATGCAGCCGGTGCGAAAACCGCCTCCTATGTTGGAAAAAGGTGGTTATCTTCAATGGACAAGTCGCGTTACATCAAGACAAACCTAATGGAAAATTGATGATCAAATCCATTCAGAGTGGACCCTTCATACCTCGACAAGTCCAAGACCCTGGAAATGCTGATGCAACACCCCGTCCCACCATTTTTTCGTCTTCAAAAAGACACTGAATACTCAAGAGGATCGAAACAAGTCGGGCGATGACATGGCAATTCATATTATACAACTGGTTTACCAAGAGACATCTTTGCTGCAGAGACAGTTGTGAAACTGCTTTCGACATGTGGGAACGTGTTAGACGACTTTGTCATGGAACTGAAATCGGTCAACAAGACACGGAGAACAAGTTGCTAACTGCATGGGAGAAGTTTACATCTACTCCAGGAGAATCCATTGAATCCTACTATGGAAGGTTTTGTACTTTAATGAATGAGCTGATCCGAAACAAGTTGACACCCAGAACTATCGTGAGCAACATCAAGTTCTTGAACAATCTACCCGAAGAATGGGGACGATATGTCACTATTGTCAACCAAACAAAGGACTTACATCAAGTGAACTTTGATCAACTCAACGATTTTCTGAAACAAAACCAAAATGAAGTGAATGAAGTCACGCAAGAAAGATTAGCAAAGAATCATGATCCATTGGCACTCATTGCAAAGACTCAAACTCCACTGAATACACAACAACAAGCTTCATCATCTTCCACTAACAACAACTTGCAGCAATATATCCCTCAACAACAAACTATCCACCAACAACAACATTACAGGAACAAGGAATCACCGATCTTGAACCAGAAGAAGCTTTGTCACAAGCATTTGTATTCTTGGGTAAAGCATTCACAGGTCGCTATTCCACACCAACTAACAACAACCAAAGGATTTCATCAAACACTCGCACAGCAAATTGGTAATGTACCGTGAATATGGGCAATCAAGGTGGAGTTATTGGGAATCAGCAGGATATGCTACTAGATTTCGCATGGGTAATCAGCGGTTCAATCGTGGTAAATGGGGGCAGAATGTTGGAAATAGAGTAGTGGGTAATAAGAATGGGAATGTTGCGCCCAGTGTTGGGAATTATGGAAATGTGAATCGGTAATCAGTTAAGTGTTATAACTGTCAAGGATTGGGTCACATGGCAAGGAATTGTCCAACTAAGCCGAAGAAGAAGGATCTTGCGATCTTCGAAAGTTATTCTGTTGGCCAAAAGGAAAAATCGGACTTCAATTGAGTGCTGAGGAACATGACTTCATGGCTATTATGGATGATTTGGAAGACCTCGAAGAACTCAATGCAAACTGCATCTTCATGGCAAATCTTCATGAGACTAAGTACGACATCTCCGACGCACCTCCTGCCTATGACGCCAACGCAGATCTGAGGTACCAATCACTGATCCATGCTATAACAATGTCATATTTGATGTGTTTACTCATGACGAACAGCATTCTGGGACATCAGCACCTACTTATGATACATACCTGGACAATCCGAGTTGTAGCAATACTAACTCTGACCTCCATGGATCCTGGAGGCTGTGGCACAAAATACTGAGACTGATGAGGAAACTCGTGCTTATTTTGAATCATTAATCAACAACTGTGGCATTGAAATTGAGAAAGTTAAAAAGGTCAATCGCGATGTTAAGGCCGCGAATGCCAAATTGACCGCTGAGCGAGAGTTACAAGGAGAACGCAAAGCCTTGAATTTTAAAACAAAGAATCGAATTAGAAATTGGTTATCGAAATTTGGTTTCTAAAGAAAAAGAATTGCAAATCAAGTATAACACACTTGATGTGAATTTCAACTTGAAAATTAAATCTTTAAACAAGGAAATTTCTGATTTAAATAACCAACTTTCTAAACAAAAAGACATGTTTTCTAATCTTGAAAAAGAGAAGAAGCAGTTGATTACTGATTTTTCAAAACGAGAAGATTCTCTTCTTGATGAAATTCTTGATAAGAATGATAAGATAAAAACTTTGAAAATTTGTTTACAACGGGTCATTCTGCTCAAACAATCAAGATGCTTTCTAATCAAGTAAATCCCCGTTTTCATACTAACAATAGAATGGCACTTGGTAACGACCCTTCTTCGTTCCTCAAGAAAGCTCACAAATCTCAGAATGTGTTAAACAATGGAAAAGCTTTACATGAACCCATTATTGTTCGTGATTCTCTTGAAACGTTAGAACTATCTGAGGAGAGTAGATCAAAAATGAAACAAAAGAATACGGAAATCAAACCAATTGATTATAACAAATGGAACAAAATTAACGGAATTACTTTTGTTAATCAAAAAGAAAAGTCAAAGTTCTCCATCACACCAAGTGTTTCAAACAAAGAGTCAACACCTGTTTCAAAATCTGTTTCAAAACCAGTTGTTGTCTCCAAATCTCTTTCGAACATTGAACAAATGTCTTCAAACAATCCTTTTAACACAAGTGATGCGAGAAGTATTTTAGAAAATGTAAAAACTAGAATTGTGGATCTTCAAGACAATGTTAAAACTAAAACCACTATTACACCTAACAACTGGTTCTCTAGTTTTGACATCGAACAAAGAAAGTTTTTTAAACTCAAATTGCCCCTCACCAATGCCATCAACTGCAAGGGTAATTCATTTTGAACAAGCATTTGTGAAAGAAACAGCTGACTTTGTCAAGGACCATAAAACCCTGGTAAAGCAAGCTACGACTGTTGAACAAATCAAAGTTTTGGAAAATTTAAATGACTCTCTTCAAGATCACTACTGATATTATGTCCATCATTTTGCAAACATATTCTGTTGAAGATCATGAAAGACTCCATTCTGAGACCTCCAAAATTGTTTCAAAATATGAAAAAGCACTTGAGAAACTTGAAAAGAAAATGTGTCATATTTTAAACAACTTGATCGAAAAACTGAGGAATGCAAATATGACAAATTGTCGTATGAGCGTGCCTACAATGACATGAAAGCGAAAATTGATCTTTTGAGGGCTCACGGAAAGTCAAAAAGGAAAGGCAAGTGGATACTGTGATTAAAAACCATTGACTGCGGAGAAAGAAAATGTTCCCAAATCGGTTTCCAAACCAAAATGTCTGTTTCTATGCCTCCTCCAAAAGTCAATGAGAAAATGTTTCATCAAAACCAGTCACTCCACCTGCCCTACCTAAACAAAATGTTGATAAAGGAAAAGCGGTTATCGAGAAACCAAAAGTTTTAGCTCCTGGCCTTTTAAGATGAGTACCACTAATGCGTCTGCCTCCACATCTAAAACATATGGAACAAACGACATAAGTTTAGAAAAGCACTCTAAAGAGAATAGGAAAGCTAAAACCACTCTCTGATAAGATGTGAATCCTAATGAGTGTGCCTTACCTTCTACAAGACTAGGAAGCACCTCTAGGAGCAACAGACTAAAGCCTAAGAGCAATACAAGGAACAATAGAGTCTCGGCTGCCTCTAAGAGTAGTAGCTTGAATAAAGAGAAGAAAGTAGAAGAACACCCTAGGAATTTACCGCTTTTGAATAAGAAAGACATTTCATCCGAATGTAATGAACCTATGAAATCTGCTAAGTTTAATGAATCTGTTGAATCCGTTTGTTTAACTTGCAAGAAATCTTTATCTAATGTTCATGATGATTGTGTTTCTAAGAATGAGATTGTTAAGCCTGCTAAGAAGAATGTTCCCAAAAGAACTTATGCTAAACGAATAGGAAGACTAGTTGCAAGACTTAGGCTTTACACTACTGATAGGGAGCATAATGTTTACTTTAGGGATGACATTTGGAAACCCACAGGTAGAACTTTCACACTCTAGAATGGTATAATGAGTGACCAACCGAATACCCAGTGAAAACTTCTTTGAGTGTGATCGGATTTTACCTCTAACCCAAGGAACCAAAATCAAAACGGTTTCCAAAATCTTCTTCTTCTCGTATTGGCGTGTTATCGAAATATGTCTTTGGATCGTCGACTCGGGTTGCTCCAAGCACATGACCGAATCAAGTGCTGATCAATTTCGTCTAGAAATTCATGGGAACCGTACGCTTTGGAAATGATCATGTAGCAGCTATCATGGGTTATGGAGATCTACCTTTTGGAAATTATTTGATCACTCGGGTTTACTATGTCGAAGGGTTGGGACACAATATGTTTTCAGTCGGGCAGCCTGTGATGCATTTAGAGGTTGCTTTTAGGAGAATTGCTTGCTTTGTTAGAAACTTGGATGGCACTGATCTCTTAACTGGAATCGTGATACAAACTTGTATGCTATCGACATCAATCAAATGGCCTCTTCATCACCAATATGTCTAATGACACGAGCATCTGAACCAGTCCTGGTTGTGGCACAGACGGTTATCCCATCTCAATTTCGACACCATCAACAAATTGCCAAAGACAACATCGTCAACGGACTTCCAAAGTTCAAATACACCAAGGATCACTTATGTCCATCATGCGAACAAGGAAAAAGCAAAAGAGCATCATATAAACCCAAGACCGTACCTAGTTCGAAGCAAGGTTGCATATGTTGCACATGGACTTATGTGGCCCAATGAGAGTTGAAAGCATTAATGGGAAAAAGTATATTCTTGTTATCGTCGATGATTATTCAAGATATACATGGGTTAAGTTCCTGAGATCAAAAGACGAAGCACCATGCATCATCATCACCTTTCTGAAACGTATTCAAGTACTTCTTCAAACTCCAGGAAGGGTTGTAAGAACAGACAACGGCACAGAATTCACTAATCAGGAGTTAAGAGCTTATTTTGAAGATGTTGGAATTACACATCAGACATCAGTTGTTAGAACTCCACAGCAGAATGGGGTAGTTGAAAGAAGAAAGTGAACTCTTGTGGAAGCCGCCGCACAATGCTAATCTATTCTAGTGCACCGTTATTTCTATGGGCTGATGTGCTGTTAACGCTTGTTTCACTCAACCGATCCCTTATCCATCCAAGATTCAATAAAACCCCATATGAGCTTGTGAACAACAGAAAACCGGATATCTCTTACTTTCACGTATTTGGCGCTTTGTGCTATCCTACCAATGACAGAGAAGATCTTGGAAAACTGAAAGCAAAAGGTGATATTGGAATCTTCATTGGATATTCAGATAACTCGAGGGCATTCAGGGTGTATAACAGGAGAACTAGGAGGATCATGGAGACGATGAATGTGAAGTTTGATGAACTTTACAAATGGCTTCTCGAGAGACTCGCTCTAGAACCCGCACTAAACCAGCAGACTTCTTGACACATCAGTTCAGGACTCGTACCTCAAAGAGCTCAATCAACTTCGATTGACAATCCTAAAGAACAAGAATGGGAGAATTTCCTTGAGTTAATGTTCGATGAATACTATGGTGGAACTTCGACAAATGCATCAAACCATCATTCACGCACCCGCTCAAAATCATCCTCCACCACCAACAGAAGATGCATCTACAACGGTCGAAACCAATGCACCAACTCCATCTACATCATCTACATCTACTACAGTTATTGCACCCGCTCTACCGCAGTTGATGAGCAAAACCAAAACCATAACGATGCAACGTTAGATGAAGACTTATTTGAAAACCCGTTTGCTACGGAATCAGCCGAATCTTCTTCAAGCCTACGAGAACCATCTAATCGCATACGATAACCAACGGTATCCTTCTACTCTAAAGTGGACAAAAGACCATCCGATTGAACAAGTTATTGGTGAACCTTCAAGGCCAATTCCGACGAGACGCCAACTTGCCACCGATTGCGACTTATGCATTTACCTTTGCTCAATTAGCAATATAGAGCCAAAGAACATTCGCGAGGCAATGGCAGAACCCGCATGGATAGAAGCGATGCAGGAGGAACTTCTCCAATACCGTCTACATGACTCTTGGGATATGGTTCCAAGACCCATTGACGTTCGCGTCATTGATCTTAAATGGTTATGGAAGAACAAACGGGATGAAGAAATGACTGTCATTCGCAACAAAGCTCGTCTTGTGGCCAAAGGATACAGACAAGAGGAAGGGATAGACTTTGAAGAGTCATTCGCGCCGGTAGCTAGACTAGAAGCAGTCAGGATTTTCTTAGCCTATGCCGCTCACAAAAACATCACGGTTTATCCGATGGACATTAAGACCGCGTTCTTGAATGGAACTCTGAAAGAAGAAGTGTACGTGAGTCAGCCCGAAGGCTTCATAGACATGAATCATCCAGACTACGTCTACAAACTCAAAAAGGCAATCTATGGATTGAAACAAGCTCCGAGAGCGTGGTATGACGAACTGTCCTCTTTCCTTATCCTAAACAATTTCACCAAAGGAACAGTTGATCCTACCTTGTTTACACAAAAACGCAAAACGACATTTTGATTGTTCCGATTTATGTGGACGACATCATCTTTGGGTCCACTAATCCGAATCTTTCAAAACATTTTGAAAATCTCATGAAAAGTAAATTTGAAATGTCCATGATGGGGAACTAAAATTCTTTCTTGGTTTACAAATACATCAATCCCCTCGTGGAATTTTTATAAATCAAGCTAAATACACAACTGAGATTTTGAAAAATCATGGTATGGATAATTGTGACTCTGTCGGAACACCAATGGTAACTTCACCAAAAATTGGAGCCGATTTGTTTGGGAAACCTATTGATCCGAAGAAATATCGGAGCATGATTGGTTCTCTCATGTACCTCTCTGCTAGTCGACCAGATATTCATTTTGCTGTTTGCTTATTAGCACGGTTTCAGGCAAAGCCTACCGAATCGCACCTCAAAGAGGTTAAACGGATCTTTCGGTAACTGAAGACATCCATTCACATGGGACTTTGGTATCCGAAGGAATCCGGATTTGATCTAATTGCCTTTTCAGATGCGGACCACGCTGGTGATCAAGTTACAGCAAAAAGTACATCCGAGGAGCACAATTTTTGGGTGAAAAGTTAGTAAGTTGGTCTTCAAAGAAACAAGATTGTATTGCACTTTCAACCGCTGAAGCTGAGTATGTGTCTCTATCTCGTGTTGTGCTCAAGTTCTATGGATGAGAACACAACTCACAGATTATGGCTTTACTTTCGATAAAATACCTATGTATTGTGACTCGAAAAGTGCCATAGCCATATCATGCAATCCTGTTCATCACTCAAAGACTAAGCATATTCGTGTCCGCTATCACTTCATCAAAGAGTACGTCGAAAATGGTACTGTTGAATTATTCTTCGTGAAGACAGATTACCAACTCGCCGATCTATTAACTAAAGCCCTTCCAAAAGAAAGGTTTGACTATTTAGTTCGACGAATTGGAATGCGAAGGCTAACCCCTGAGGAGTTAGAACGTCTTCTCGAATCTTCTTGAAAATGATTTTCCAACAAGCTTCACTGTAAATATTTTTGAAAAACAAAATACAAAATTTGAAAACCAACAAAAGCAAAATATAAAAATATAAAACTTTCAAAAATACAAACACAATATAAAATCAAAAATCCAAAAATATTCTCTCTCGACATGTCTCTCGATAATCGATATTCTCAGACGTTTCTAGAAATGTCATTCAACAATGATACGGGTATGTACAGATGCTTGAGCGAGAGTTCTTTATTGTTTTCTAAAACATGTCGTTTCTCAAAATTTCAAATAATGGCTTTCGTATACTTCAGTACGAAACCCGGACTAAATGATGACTTTTGATTTTTTCAGATCAAAACTCGTGTTTTTAAAGAAAAATGTAGTGTACTCAAAAAGATTGTACATTTAAAAATGGTGAGAAATCATCATCATCTTGAGCACCTTTTCAAGATTGTTCCAAAAGATTTTCAAAATCTTTCAAAATATTTTGTGCTCAAGATAACTTCCTCTAAAACCCTTTAATTGATTATGCTTTATTAAAAGGGGAGTATAAAACAAAATGTTCCAAATTCATGCTTAAATCAAATCCGTTTGTCTCCCCAAAAGATTCTAAAATGTTGTTTAATCCGTTGATATCAAAAATATCACGAATATGCTATTTTTGAGGGGAGGAGACGCGGATTAAAATGTGATCAAAAATGTTTAATGATCGGTGTTTGAATCTCAAAATGAGCTCGACTCAGACGAAACCAATGAATTGACGGGAATCAAAGTCAGTAAATGTACCATCTCGAGAAACTTGTGATAGATATGCACCTTCATGGGTCTAACCTCCTTTTCAAGGAGTGTTTACAACTTCAAGTTAGTTATTAGAGCTAGTTGTCACCTAAAACTGACAATGGAACTCTTTAACTAGGCAACGTAATCGTGTCTCGTGGGGAATTGTCTATCATGAGCCGATCAATTCAAAAGTGCAAACTCTACCCTCTATGTGCAGATTTCTGTTAAAACTTATAAGCACATGTGAAGGGGAGTGTTTCTGAAAATATAAAACTCTCGGAGTGTCTCAAACATGTTTTCTATCATAAACACTCCGTGAGATTTTCAAGAAAAATGGTTTTATGGCAACATGGGACAGTCATGGAGTTATAAGGTGACTAAGGATAGGAAAATCGTCCTATGATCCGCCAGAGCCGGAGGGATCTACCCAAGGACATCACCAATAGTTTAGTATTAGAAGTCCTTAGGTATGATTGAAAAAAGGAGTAATGTGAGAAAGGAGAAAGAAGGGGTTGAAGAATTAAAAAGAAATGTAAAGAAAGGGTGAAAAGAAATAGCCCTCCATATTCAACCTTAGGGCAGAAACCGGGTTCAATACATATGCTACTGGTTGTCACTAGATGACACTCGTATTGAAGACAAAGACGTCATGGACCCAGTGACGCACTGCACTAAACCTTCTAGCCACTCAATTCCTCTTAAAAGGATTTGTTTCATTCTCACTAGGAACCTACATAATCTATCGACTTTCTCTTAGAGATCGTTGGTATTGAAGAAGGAGACCCTCTCCCTAGTCTCCGCTCAGGAAAACCAAAATGCACTAATTGAGTCTAGAGCCACGAGATTCATCAAAAGATCTCATAGGAACACTTGACATGACATCGCTTGTTGTTCATCATTAAAGGCACAAGTGATATATTCTAGAGTCCTACGCAGATCTTAGCAATTTGCCAGAACATTTATGAGAAGTTTCACATATGTGATCTTCAGTGATTGAATGGAAACTCCGCCAGGTCAACATCAAGCAGCCTGACAGCAGTCACCGGTAACTCCCCGTGGATTACGCTTAGTGTGTCTCAAACGGTCTACAGTCGTGGGTGATGCTTCGGTGTACCTCAGTGACTCATCCGAACTGTAGATGTACTTCGGTATATCGCGTTATCTCACTTGTGGGACTCCAGTTCAAGAACGGCCTTTGTGAGAATTAGAGATGTGTTTTCACACTATGCTGTTAACACCCTCGAAATTCAAACTTGTAAGTGCCGGAATCCGCTTATTACTAACCTGTTTTATGTTTTCTTCTTATGGAAGCTCCGGAGCGGATGGATCGTGCCGACTCGCCACATGCTCATACCAACAACACATGAAAGTTCTCATCAAAATCAAAGGCAACTTAAAGTTAAAGATGATTCTTCGAGAACTACATCATTGGTAACCAAAGACAAATAGAAGTGTGAGCATGGTGGAGAAAGACGTGGAGACACCTAACCAACGAAGTTGACAACGGCAGACAACCACATTATCTGATCACAAAGCATGAAGGAACAAAGAATCAAGACTATTCTATATCTACACACAAAGTTCAAGCTCGAGAAAAGTAAAGATCTAATCAAGTGGAGCATCATTTGAATGACCACCCCTTAGGGGGAGATTGTTAGCCTTAATAGTTTTATTAGAAGTGATGGTCATTCACGATTAGGAACTTTGTAACGTGTGTTAGATATCGTGATAGAATAGTCAACGGGCTCGTGGATTGGACTAAGCTAAATGGGTACTAGTTATGTTAGGCTTGCCTTTTATCAATCCTAACCCATGTCCAAGCCCACGAAGCCCATAAGAAAGCCTTTAGGGCATCAAGTCCCTTGGACTATAAATACCCTCAAATGGTCATTTGAGGGGTGTGCTTGAAAGTGTGTGTGTGTGTGTGTTTTTCCTTTGAAGTAATACAACATATTGTGTTTATCTTATACTCTCACATACACGAATTCATATTCAAGTCACCATCTTTCTCATCTTATTTCTAAGCTTTGTTTGTGTTTGTGTTTCACGTTTTATACGCGTAACTTGGGTTACGTGTGTTGGGTTTGCTTGGTAAAGTGATAAGGTTGATATATCTTAGGTCCTACAGTATCCATGTAGCTATCTATCTCCAGTTAGGTTTCCTTGAAAAAAATAGCGGTTTTCTTCATTTTAGATTTGGCGCAGCTTGTTCTATTTGTAAAACCTGAAAATCTAAAACATGAATAAAGACTAAAATACCCTTGGAATCGAAATTTATAAAATATGTAAAAGATATTTATATTCATTTAACGAAATTAAAACCTAACTTATCTATAACTAAAACTTAACGAATATTTGTACGTGATCGACTTTGTACGACGAAAGTTAAACGTCTCGCGAAATAGTTGGGCCATTCGTTTGGGCCTTGTTTTCGTTTAATGGTGAACCATTTTGGGCTCGTTTTCTTTTGCCAGCCGAGAGTCCAAGAGAACCCTTGGGCCGTGTGTTTGTTTGTTCGGTTGGACTTAAGCCGAAGCCCATATACCTCAAAAGCCCTAGAACCAATTTATGCTAACTATAAATACAACACATTAACACAATTTGGAAACCCTAGTTTTGCCTCTTCCTTTTTTCTTTTTCATTCGCCGCTGGCCTAACACCCTTGGTGTCGAGAGTTTTGTTCCAACGAGCTAAGGTATAACGTGTTCTATTGTCTTCCTTTAATACACCTTACGTTAATATATATCGTATCTTGTTTTGTTTAGCCGAGCTTGTGTTTCTTTTCTTTTGTCGAGCCGTATGAAACAAAAACAACATAATGACTTGAATCTTATAAATATTAAAGAGCATGTTATGTAATACATATTGGTTGAACCGGTTATTAAGTATGTCAAGATAAAAGAAATCGAACCACATGTAAACAAATCGGACCTTATAAATAATTGAGAACATGTATTGAATGTGTTTTGTGAATCGGATCATAGGCATGTCGAAGCTATATATATAACCAAACCACATATAGATCATGAATCGGACAAGGTAAAACATGCAAACGTGAATAAGTAAGATACGTAGAAGAGATAGGGTTTGCGTAAAAACATGGAGGCCGAACCCTACATACAAGCCGAACCATGTGAGGGTTTTGAATGTGTGTTTAATAAGTAAAGATCATGTAAAACCTAGAACCTAAGTGATGTGTGAACCGAACCTAAGTGAATTGTGAACCGTATACATGTGCGTGTGTTGTGAGTCAAGTGAACTTGTTGATGTGTAAGCATAGTACGTGGTCATGTCTATTCGAAGCTATAGTGCATGTGTGTGTCGATGTGTCTAATCCGGATGATAAGTAACTTGTGTAGTCACATGAAATCATAACGTGCATGGATATAAAAGTTGACGTATAATATGTGTATAAGTAACGTATGGTTAAGTCATGAATGTGTTGAGTAAATAAACAAGAGTAATGAGTCATTAAATGACGTAATATGTAAAGTAATTGCGCATTAATATGATATTAAAAGAATGAGAAAACCCTAGAACATAAATGAGAGTCGATTAAGGTTTGAAGCTAGGTATATTAATTCGTTATTTCATGTGTGAGTTATGACTTATAAACTATTTTCACATTTAACCCTAAACTTTAATAAATGACATAATGAACCTTAATCTACAATATTGGTTATAAAACACTTAAGTCTCATTTAATCATAAATCTCTAAAATATTAAGATCACTGAATACATTAAGTATAAACACCAAACATTTAAAAGATCATTTCGACGATTATGGAATCATAAATAACATGTACGACCGTTAATGTGTATAGGATCTGTGAAGAAGGAGTAATCCTTTGCTTTTCGTATTTCTGCTTTGTGGTCATTTGCTTTGGAATAAGGTACAGATATTCTGACCTTTTCAGTAAAGGTTCCTTATAACGTTTTCTTTCGTTAGCTTTTATATTAAGGTTTCCTAAGCCTTTGCTATGAACTCCATTCTGTTTGTTTGAGCTGTTGCTTATCTGAACTCTGATTTCTGAATTATGAAACATCTGATTTTGAACTATATGATTTGAAAACTCTAATTTTGGAAATATGATTAACCTTATGATAAAGTATGATCTGTGTCAGTTTTGACATTCTGATTTGACCTAAGATAGTTTGACACCCGAGCCAAATATTTCACTAGTCATGGGGGTTCCATGTCCGTGTCAGTGATGCACCTCTGACATGACTCTAGGGCAGTAGAGTGATGTTCTGCCACGTTCCTTATCTGTTATCTGTTATGAGCTCAAATTATGTTATATGACCAATATCTGTCTGTGGGGCGTATGGATGCATCCTAGATCTGTTATCTGTTATATGTTATCTGATGATTGATGCTGCGTGCATGCACGTCCTTCATAACTCTGGTAGGTCTCCCCTACAAATGTTGCCTTATGTGAATATGATTATAATCTGATATATGTTTCTGGGCTCGTGGTAGTTAACTATAAACTTTATTCGATAATTCTGATTTATACTTTCAAAATGATTATGATTTTGCTATCTTTCGTTCACTATATTTAGTATTCGATATCGTTTCGTACTTGCTTTGCTTTTATGTCTGTTCACTGAGCTTTTGAAGCTCAGCCGCATTTCTTTTCTTCCGCGGCAGGTATCTAAGCATTTGGAGCTGGGTTTTGCTTTGGGATGAGTGCATGAGTGGACTTACCTTAGAGATATTTAGCTTTGATCTTATGATGCCATTTAAGACTTCATTATTTCAGATATTTTGTTGGAGTTTATTTTCCGCTAGGACCTATGTATTGAAGTCATGTTGACTTGAATTATTCCGCATTTATGTTAAGACTTCTTTTGGATATTTATGTTTGCTTTGATATGACACCATTATTTGTGATTCCTTTACCCTTGTCGGGTCGGGGCGTTACACTATTCGATATGGCAGGAGAAGAACCCAACCCGGTATAATGAAAATTCTCATCCCTATTATGTAATTGCATCTTTGTTTCTTATCATACACCAACTTAATAGTGTCTCAAGAAATAAAATAGCAAATGACCAAATTAACTAGGACCTTATCATGCAAGTAATACCTGCAGACTTCCCAATTTCTTGATGTGTTACTGTGATAAACATGAAGAGCCTTCTGAACCTCGGGTAAATTGAAGTAAATGGTGGAGTGTTGTTCGGTACAAGGATCATAACTCCGCCCAATATACCCGGACTTCTGTCATACAACAGATATTCCATTAATTGTGATAAGGAGTACTAGTACATTTTCTTATTTATTTACTTAGATACATGACACTTCTTTAGTTACCAAGATATTTCAATCACTATTATTATTTTTGTGTTTGTCTAATTCTCAGCAAGATAACTTGTAGATGTGGTTGGTATTTTTATCTGCAGGACTCCATATTCAATAGACGTAAATATTATATGCATCCAGAAGAAGCAGATGCAGATATATATAAATAAGATAGCATTTAACATGTGTGCTATTGATTTTCACCATAGTAAGTAACTCCAGAAGATAAAAAATATTTAATATATCTAATGATGTAATAAGAATTTATACCATCTTAATCGCAAAAGTAAATGCTAAGATTGGACCTTTACAATAAAAAGAAGCAAATCGATTATGGGCCAATTACCAACACTAATCAAAATGGTTGTGGGTTCAAGTACTGCTTAGGACGTGTGAGATAGATTTGTGGTGTAAATTTTGTGAGATACTTAGTTGCCTTTCGAAAAGATTTTTTTTTTTTTACCCAAACTAACTGTGTAGTTTTCTAATCTCTCATGAAAATTGTCAACTTTCTGATAATTTGGAAAGTCTCTAAGATGATCTAACCGCTTATTTACAAATTACTATCAATATGTACAAGTTGGTATTTATTTGAATCCACGAGACTCCTATAATAGTCTTTTACTTGGCAACTAAACAGCTAGAAGAGACCACGTACAAATTGGCGTGCGTTGTGCGTTTAGGGGAAGAAAAAAAGGAACTCCAAAATTTTCAAATGTAGAAAATGTACGTAGCATTTATTTGGGGCGCTTTCGAAAGAGAAATACTCACATGCCATTTTCTCAGCAGCCTGTTATTGACATCATTGGTGGTGCAAGAAGGAGTAAAGATGCTATAAGGATCGATATTACCTAATTCTTGAAACATATATTCTATTATCTGGCGACACTCAGGCGATGGGCGCGTATAAAATGACTTGGCGCATACGTCATTCAGTTTCTTGTAAGTTTGGTCAGAAATCATACCAACTGTCCACATAAACTGGAAAAGTCCAAAATGATCATGATACTCATCTGTTACAGCATTTCCCACCTGCATTAGATAAATATTTTATCTTTATTTAAGAAAAAGCAAGTACAAGTAGTAACTGTATAACAAAAAGTTGGTCAGAGAGAAATTGGTACCATGTAACCCAAGAGATTAATTGGACTTCCGGTGTTCTCTTTGTTATATCTCACAATCACTTGGCTTAACTGAGGAACATAATGTCCTGACGGAAAAATGAATTAATGAAATTACCATAGAGGAAATAATTAAACGAATAGTACTCTCGGTGTTTCTTAAAAAAAATATTCTATAACCTCTGAACCATGTGACTTATAAAATTCAAATGTGATATCAATAATGTTACATACCAATATTTTCATGATCCATGATTATTGTTATAAACTACAATATAAATGTCAACTTGAATATTGGAAGTTTAGTGTTTTGATACTCTGTAATAGAAGTCAAACTTCTGACTACATAAATGGCAGCAAATTCTGTACCTGCATAGCTCTCGCCTGTCATATAGAAATCCCTTCCTTTATACTGAGGGAACCGTTCAAGCCAATTCAGTAGAAATTGTAGTAAATCCTCAGCTGCAACACAATGTAAATCACGCCAACTGTATGACCATCATAACAAGACATACATATACATGCATATATAAGGTTGAAGTTAATCAGTTATACCGGTTCTTTTATCCCCGTTGCTCTCAATATCCGCAGAGGTATTTGAGTAAGAATAGCCTACCCCAACAGGTGAATCAATAAACAATAAATTTGCAACTGCAATTTAATTGACAAGAATTAAACAATCTTTCTAATGTTAAACTCATAATTAATATAGTAAGAGTAGTAAGTAAACTCTCACCAGTACTCCAAGAATAGGGGTTTGAGTAAACGGACTTTCCATCTTTATCGACATGAAATGGTCCCACTTCTTCAGACATTCCATATGCAATTGATGAACATCCAGGTCCTAAACAAACAATCACAATGATTAATCCAATTCATTATCACCACACAATGATCAGAAGTAAATACAAACATTATACTAATTACCAAACTGTAGCCCATAACTAAGGGGTATTTGGACTTGCTTATTGAAATTGCTCGCTGCTTACTGTTTTTTTTAGTATAGTAGCATGAAGCAATTTCAATCTGCTTGATCAAAAGAACATATTTCACCAACATTTAAGCAGTTTAAATAAGCTCGAGGTCGAGCTCAGCTTGGCTCTTTTGCAGCCCTGGTTATCAAACTAGTATCTGTCAAATAAGTTGTTTTGTCTCAGCATTTTGAAACTGTTTACTGTAAACAACTCAAAAAAAAAAAAAACCTAATAAGCCGAGAAGCAGTTTAAATAAGTAATCTAAAACACCTTATTGCCTTATTGCTGATCCAAAGCCATGTACTTAAAGATCTATAGCACCCTTCTGATCATAATGAAAAATATATATAACACATTGAACTTAAGCTAGATAAGGAACTAAACCTCCATTAAGCCAAAGGACAAGAGGCTTAGAAGCAGGATCTTGAGTAGCTTCAGTCAACCAATAAAACAAAGCTCTTCCATTTTCTTCATTCACAGTCACATAACCAGCATAGTGTGCAAAGTCCACATTAAAATTTTGACCAGGCATGTCAAAAACCTGGTCCTGTTTCTGCTCAGTTAGTGGGTCTGCATGAGTGGGAGATGCTACTGAACTTAAAAACACCAAAATAATAAAACCCCAATACCAAAATGACATTTTGTTATAGGGTTTATCTTGATATTAGTTGGAAAATGAATTTTAAGATCGACTGATTCATTGATGCAACGAGGAGGGGTTAATATATAAAGCAACGGGTTTATATTTTATTAGAGTACAATGCGTCATGTGTTATGCTCAATAAAATTTTACACCATGTGTTCATCTCTATGATTGCAATTCTGTGACACTTTCTTTCCTGGTGTGCTAGCTTTATCAACATGTGTTACATTTTTCTAGATCACATAAGTTATTAACAGCTACTAATCACATTTCTTTCATGATCATTTCGGTAGATCATTTGTTTTTTTTAAGAATATGATAAAAGTTTTAAGAAATCTCATCTTGGTACGTGAATATGTCTTATTATCAATCCTATGTGAATTCTTTAATGTTTTAACTGATATTTCTAGCAATGGATTTGAGTTGAAACTTCCACAAATAGCTAAACTGGCTTATTCATTGATCTGAAAGATCGTTGACTCAATGGATACTGGAACCAGATGCAAATATGAAGTTATGTTAAGTTGGGTACAAGTAGAACCCAATGAAGATGAAAAGACCATCACATTATAAAATTTGTGGCAAATGTTCTACATATTTCATCTCCTATCTCGTAACAAAAAGGACATGATCAGATAATTTATTCGTGTTTACGTGTCAACATGGGAGTGTACGCCCATAGGTAAGAGATACCATAAGGTACTTGTTTAAAAGCCGGTAGCTTGTTGTGAAGAAGAAGTTTTAGTCTTGATCACTTGCTCAGATGTAGCCATGGAGGTTCCTGCCATAAATGACTTGATAAGGGTGAGTGCTTGCTTCGGTTTATGCAAAGGTACCTCGTGCCCAGCTCCTCTGACCGTTACAAAAGTCAACCCTTCATACTTTTGTGTCCATCCTCCGACCTATTTTATGAATCATACCGGAAACTATATCATGATTCAGATCTACTTTCTTGAGCACTCGAAATAAATAAATAGAAAGCCAACAATTGGCCCAAACTTATCACGTGGGACCTAGAGGTGACAAAATGGATGGGTTGGGTGATGGTTCAAACAGGTTTGGCCCAAAACAGGTCATTTTTGTACTGTTAAGGTTAGTTGGCTTGACCCGTAGTACTTTTTGCCCCAAAAATACAAGTTCATAATATACATTTGGTGTCAAGTATGAGTACAAAAATTAATCAATTTCAATCTTTTTTCTCCAAATCAAAAAACTTACGTAGTTTTATAAAATATGTCGTAATACACCTTAAACAACTTTGACCCGATTAGCTTCAACTTTTTACTTACTAAACCCATTTGACCCTATAAAGATAAAACTTAACCCGATTCGACCCATTCCTAAGTAACAACAACAAAATCCAATCCCACTGGAACGGGGGTATGGGGGAGGTAGAATGTAGACCGTCATACCCCTACCAGAGGGTAGGGAGACTGATTCCAGGCCCATTCCTAAGTAAATAGAGATCAATATTGTCACATATAGAGATCCATACCCAAATAACAAGAACCAGAATTTGCATGTATATTTTTATTCATGATGGATGTGATTACCTGGCCATCTTCATACCAGGCACGCCATGGGCTGATTGTAGTAAGGTTGAGAGCATCTATGCTATAACGTGTAGAAGTAACTGGAATCACCGCATCCGTATCACCACTATAACAAAATAAATTTATCCAATATAAGAATACACAAATCGGTTGGGCATTACTTCCGAAAGTTATGACAGAAGTTTGAAAAAGAACCTGAATACCCAAATGCGAAGTCCTGCAGCTATAAGTTCTTGATACACATCAAGCACAGATATCGGGGAATCTTGCCAATACGCCCCTACAACACCACTGCATAACAATATTAAATTGTTAATGGTCATGAAATACTACTTTAATATGTTAATTTGATATATGATCATATTGAGTATTAGTGGTTAAAGGTGTGGAAGTTATGGGTCGTTACTACCTACGCATCCAGAATAGACGGTATCTTGTTTTATAAGGTTAAAAGCATAACTATATATTACTAACTTCATTCGAACTCTTTATATGTGGTATATCTTTATGATATGATAACCATGTGAAGATCTACAAAAACAATTATGCTCAGAAAAAATAAATAAATAAATAAATAAAAATAGAGTGTCAAATAAGAACCTGATTAGATCATTAAACGAATTTTAAATTGTATGATTTGCTGTTTAAGCTGTTGTAAATGCCATTCTGTATCACCCAATTTGGTTACCAAAATCCAAAAATAGCACATGCTTGTAGAACTTGAATAATTGTATATCATAACCATTGTTATTTATTTTAGCTTAGAAAGTACCATTGTACTCCACAAAATTTGGGCAAATGTGATCATGATTAGCAAGTACAAGATCTGACAACTTTTCCATGAACAATTATTTTGTAATTGGAAGTCTTGAATCCAAATGTTACAAATGTAATGTACTTATTTGAATAATGGACAAAGAATATTGCAAATTTCTTCCCCTATCCCATCCATGAAAATTGCGACTCTTTGTTGCCACAAGTATCTTAATGCAATGTTTTGACTTTTGAGTCTTTTGACTATTAGTCAAATAATCTCTTCAATAATGAAAGAAGAATCAATAGGATCATTAAATTGTAACGATGATAATGTACAAACAGGTAATTTACTAAAATTAGCTTGCAAGTTTGCTTGAGAAGCAGTGCAAAATAATAATGGCATGTATGGAGCTATCTATCTCTGGTTAGGTACGATTAGCTCACATATCATTTTCCCCGTCTCAATATTGTGGTACCACCTATATTTATTCTAATTTCAGACCTAAAAATTACATATTAATTGGACCCATGAAATAAAAGAATTAGATGATCAGATTAAACAAGACTATGATATGCAATATCATGTGATGTTTGATTGCTCGCCTAATTTTGATATGCAATAAATACCTGCAGGTTTCCCATCTCCTTGACGTGTTACTGTGATAAACATGAAGTGCTGCTTGAACCTCAGGTAAGTTGAAGTAAATCGTGGAGTGTTGTTCTGTGCATGGATCATAACTCTGCCCAATATGCCCGACCTTCTGCAATACAAGAAGACATTCCATTATTAATTATATGAATAGCGAGTACTTATAACTCTAGAATACTATAAACGGGTAATAGTTTCTTTTACATAGAACACGGGGAATGTTAACTAGTGTTGTTTAAGGGAAAACTCCAAAATCTCAAAGTGTAGCAATTATTTGGGGCATTTAAAAGAGAATACTCACATGCCATCTTCTCAGAAGTCGCTTAGTTACACCATTAGCAGTGCAAGGAGGAGTAAAGATGCTATAAGGATCGATGTTACCCATTTCTTGATAAGCAATATCAGTTATCTGGTCACACTCGCGGGAGGGGTGAATAAATGATTCTTTGTCACATAGGGCGTTCAATTTCTTGTAAGTTTGGTCAGAAATCATACCAGCCGACCACATAAACTGGAAAAGTCCAACATGATCGCTATAATCATCTGTTAGAGCATTTCCCACCTGCATTTAATAGATGTTCCATCTTAATAAAATAAAATTATGGTATTGCCAGTAACAAAAGTTTGGTCAGTGAGAAATCGGTACCATGTAACCCTTAAGATTAATTGGACTTCCAGGGTTCGCTTTGTTGTATCTCACAATGGCTTGGCTTAACTGCGGAGCATAATGTCCTGACAAAAAGTACAATCTAATCAACTTGCCATAAATGAAACAATAGAAGTAGTACTTTCAACGTTACAAAACAAAATATTGTGGTCAAACCAAGTAACTTGAAAGTTCAACTCAACATGAATTTTGTTACAATGTTGAATTATCTATTCTAACGACCAAAACTTACAAAGAATTATTGTCAACTTGAAAATGAAAATTTAAATGTCTGATAAACCAATGTCCATTTTTCTGACTACTTAATGTCTACAGCTTTTTTATGTTACACTTGTTTACCTGCATAGCTCTCGCCTGTAATATAGAAATCCCTTCCTTTATATTGAGGGAACTTTTCAAGCCAATTCAATAGAAATTGAAGTGAATCTTCAGCTGCAACACATAGTATATAGATAAGCACATGAACATCATAACAGAACAGACCCGTGCACACACATATGAGGTAGTGTGTGCGTGTAATAATAATAATTTGAAGTTATACCAGTTCTTTTATCTCCATTGCTTTTAATATCCGAAGAGGTGTTTGAGTAAGAATAGCCAACCCCAACAGGGGAATCATGAAACAATAAATTTGCCACTGCAAAGCAATTCACAAGTATTAAACAATTTTCACAATAACAAAAATCATACTAAATTAAGTAAGAAATGTATATAAAATCTCACCAGTGTTCCAAGAGTATGGATTCAAGTAAACAGACTTTCCGTCTTCGTTGACATGAAATGGCCCAACTTCTTCAGCCATCCCAAACGCCACAGATGAACATCCAGGTCCTAAACAAACATTTTAGTGAGCAACTCAACTCAAATTAAGTGAAAACAAAATTAAATCCTATAAACGACAGAAAACCAAATCACAGGTAAAATTGCTGCGTAATAAAATTGCTTATCTGCTTATTACGGGCTTGGAAGCAACTTCATAACAGGTATTTAACAAGTAATCCAGTAAGCAGTTTGGATAAACAATCTCAAATACCCTCATAACTGCTTATCTAATGTATCAGATCACAATAAGCAACTTTTAACAAGGGGTCGTCTCATGTATAGTATTGCTTATCAAAACTTGATGTAGTTATTCTGTTGTAATAGAGAAAATACGCATTTTTTTAGTGTTCATGATTAGTTATTTTGTGAGTATACCAAGTCATTTTAAGTAAGCAGTTTCAAACTGCACATTAGGGGTGTGGTGGTTGGGATTGCTTATTTTTAAGTGCTTATGTGCTTAATAATTTGGAGGTGCCAACCTACATATCTTCTAAGTTCTAACGCTTAGTTTCGTGTATAGTAAGCAAATACGCAGTTTTATCAGAACAGCCAAGATTGCTTATGAGCTTTCTGCTTAAAATAAGCTAATAAGCACATGAGCAGTTATGATAAGAAACCCCAAACACCCTAGTTAGTGATCCAAAGTCCCAAAACCATACAAAACTAAAACTTAATCATCTCTAACAACCCACTAACCAAAACAATCCAAAATAATCACAACAAAAACCATCTAAAACATAAATTCAAAGTCAAATAAGTAGAAATAAAAACCTCCATTAAGCCAAAGGACAAGAGGCTTAGAAGCAGGATCTTGAGTAGCTTCAGTCAACCAATAAAACAAAGCTCTCCCATTCTCTTCATTCACAGTCACATAACCAGCATACTGTGCAAAGTCCACATTAAAATTCTGACCAGGCAAATTAGTGACCAAGTCCATCTTTTGGTCACTAACTGAATCTGCATCACACACTGCAATAAACACCAAAATAACATAACCCCATTTCCAAAATGACATTTTTCTTAAAAGGGTTTTTTCTTAAAACTGATAAAAATGAAAAATGAAGATTGGTTTTATAGCACCTAGGTGGGGTTTTATGAAGTGGTATTTATTTATTATTTCTAGTGGATGATGATTAGATGGATTTGAGGTTGCTTGTTGATGGGAGTGACATGTTTTTGAGTGGTTTGTTACGAGTACTTTTTAAAAGATAACTTTAAAGTTAACACTTCCTGTTACGAAATGTGGTTTTATAACTATTTTTTCAAAGCTATCTAGTTGAAGTCAAGATAGGATGTGTTTGTGTTGTTACTTATTTTAGGTTGCAGAGGATGTTTGGTGCTTTTGTAAGCTCCCTGTATCTTTTATTTTTTTTTAACTGAGGTTGTATTTGTTTTTTAAGAGACTTGAATCTGAATCTGAATCGCACATCTGAATCTGAATCTGAGGCGTAAATGTCTGAATCTGACCGCATCTGAACGGGAAAAAAAACTCATGTTTGAACCGCACATTTGCTTGCTCGTACTAATTTTTTTTGGTTTTTTTTTTGTGTCAGCAAGAGGCAACAAGAGGCATTTAGACACCCCTCTCAAGTCTAGACCATTAAGATCTTACTGCCTCTGAACGGGAAAAAAAAACAAACGGTCTGAACGACCAAAATGTCTGACCGCGTCTGAACGGTTCAGATTAAGAGGCTGTTAAGAGCCTCTTTATGAAAAACAAACACCACCTTAGTAAACTACCTATATTACATACAAAGGATTTACATACAAGGGATTTTTTTTGAGATATGATACATAGACCTAATTGTTGGCCTAATGGGAGGCCTAAAAACACTTGGCAACATCTTGATGAGTTGTAAAATAAACGGGTCCTTATCTGCAGCCATCAGGATGGTGTCATGTGTTTTTAGGCCTCTCATTAGGCCTCCCAATTAGGTCCATTTATCATATCTCAATTTTTTAACTTAGTAAACTCCCTATTTTCATTCGGGTTATTAGTTTCATACACACTTTGACCTAAATAAAGTTAAGACCCGAGGTTATAAATATTGATAAGTGTGCTAATTTCATTTGCTCGTAATTTGTGAGAGAGATATAATAAAGTTAGGACTCTTTAATGTAGTGATAGGCTTAGCTGTTTGAAACATCAATTATATTCACGACTGTTTCTTTTTGTCTGTTAATTTATTTATTAATTATATTTACAACTTTTTTCTACGTTTTATTTTTCCCTTTTTGATTTATTTCCTAGCTTTTTGACTTTGTTAATTTTTGTTTCATATCGTAAAAAGAAATAACATAATGTCGTAATATCCGTTTTGTGTTGCTAAATACTATCTCCGTTCCATATTAATTGTTCAATTTTGACTTTTGAAATCTTTTTTTTTTAACTTTGAGCTTAAATATTTTTGTTTATTTTATATAATATATAATAAAAAATATATATTAATGAAAATACATTTAAAACCCTATCCATCAAGTAATCATGTTTTACTTTTAAATTTTTTGTTTTCTCTTTTACTTGTGTAATCAAAGTAAAGTGACACTATTTTTAACTTTTATATGTAAGTTATATTCGTAAGTTAACTAAATCAATTAGTGTCATTTGATTTGAGCCATTAGAAAAAATGAGAAATGATAAAAGTTCATTTAGGGACTAAGTTTTTATTGCATACTGAGGGAATAATCTTCATCATCTATTTATTTTAATCTAATGGTGGAGATTAACATATAAAAAGACGAAAACGTATGAAAACGGACGAAAACGTAAGAAAACGAGCGTAAACGTATGAAAGCGGACGAAAACGTATGATGAAGGCCGAAAACGTATAAAAACGACCGAAAACGTATGAAAACGGATTGAACCGTAAGAAAACGGACCAAAACGTGTGAAAAAAAAAAAAAAAACAAAAAAACAAAAACAAAAACAAAAAGACATTAAGTTAATCATGTTCTTATAATTCTCATTTAATTTTAAATAATGATACTTGTAATATTTGTTACATTTTTATTACTTTAGTATATTTTTATAAAATAAAAAGATATAATTAGTTAATTATTACTTAACAATTACTTGTAAAAAATAAATGATAAAAAAAGTCACAATAATAATAAAATAATTAATTTATTAATATTTAAAAGAAAGAGGAGGTAATCATTATTTAATGATAGTTTGTTTTTTTTAATAATAAAAATAATTAAAACAATAAAACACAATCATTAGACCTATAAGTGTGTATGTTTCAAGTCAAAAGTGTGTATGAATCAAGTGACACCCTTTTTATTCTGAACCAAAAATATATTTAATAAGCATTAATTAAAATTTTAAATTAATATAATTAAATGCCATTTTTCATTTAATTATATTCAAACTTTTCATTTATTTACATTTAGAAAAATGCCCGGTAGGCATCCGTAGCTAAACCCCACATATAAATACATGTAAAAGTACATGAGTCGCACAAAAAGTGAAGTGTGAGCAAAACTACTTATTAGAGCATTAGGTGTGATAACATCATTAACATCAAAAAGTGCAGCTACGTCACCATCGCATCAGCATCTTCACTTTTAACACCAATACCCCAAAACACCACGTCGCTAATAACATCTCTAACACCATCTTTTTTAAGACCTACTATTTTATTTTATTTTTCAATTTTCAAACAAACTAAATTTTATTAATTCATATAAAAATACAAATTGCAATACAAAAACCAAATAAATAATATGAAAATTAAAAGAAAAAAAAGATAAAAAAGTTTTTAAGAATTTAAAAATACATCAAATTATCAATAAACTAAATTTTGTGTTGTTGTCAAACATACTCCATAAGATATTGTTGAAGTCTTGTGTGTACGACTTTATCGCGTAATTCTTTGTTTTTTCGAAGGTGTGTTTTGCATCTGCCGATCCAAGTCCGTAGTATATTTGCTTGCGGACTAATATACAAGTCATTGAAGTCCTTTTATAGCATACTTATAATATTTCAAAATCATGTTATGCAATATGATGCAAGTATACATGACTCTTCATATTTTGTTGACTTCTCAAGTACGTGTCGATTGTTGTATAATACCCCTACATCTTTGGAGGACACCAAAAGCTTGTTCGACATCCTTTCATGAACTTTCTTGTCGCCTTTTAAAGAGTCATTGTTTATCATCTCGTGTCATCGTTAATGATTTGATAAAGGTGGACCATTGTGGGTAAATACCGTCAGCTAGGTAACACCCTTTGGCATATGTAGTTTCGTTTACTTGTAACGGAGCTTCAGGGGCTATGTCATCAAGTAGGTCTATCTAAAACGTTAAGATCGTTATTCACACCCGCTACCCGAAAAAATGCTTGCCAAATCCAAAGATCGTACAACGCAACAGCTTCAAGCATAATAGTTGGGTATTTTTTAATCACCCATTCCATATTTCCCGTGCTACGATTACAGATAATTTTTTCATTCCCAATGCATATAGTTAATGCTTCCAAGTATTCCCAGTATCCATGAACCGTCTTATAACATATGTTTATATTATGAATGTCATTATAGTCAGGTTTTCTTAAAAACTCAGACATGAATAAATCAATAATGTACTTAGTATAATGATCAAGACAATCGCGTGCACAATGTTCACCCATTTGTAAATATTCATCAAATGCATCGGGTGTTGTGTCGTATGCCAATTGGCGTATGGCAGAAGTGCATTTCATAATCACACTAAAACCCATTTGACCCCTACAATCGGGTTTGACTCTAAAGAACTCAAAATGATCGGGAAGAGGATCATTAGTTTCAATATAAGTTTCAATACCTTTGACTATTTCTAAAAATAGTTTGAGCTCATACGATATCGGCGTCTGAAATAGTACTCCGGATATTTTGGATCATCAAAATAGTCATTCAACAAACGTTCTTCAGCAACCTCACGTTCCCGGTAATTCGGATTACGGGTAAGACGTACGTCAGAAGTTTGAGTTTGTTGTTCCAACGTTTGCATATATAGATACGCTTGTATCATGAAAACAAAAGTCTGTCTCGTCATCGACATCGAAAAAATTAATAGGATCCGTAGTGTATAAATTTTGGTTAAGAACGTGTGTTTTGGTAGAAAGATTTGTACAAAATTTGGCAAAGTCTCATTGGTACGTGAATTATAGACCATGATGTTTTTGTTCATTTTCTTTCTCGTTGAAATTGAAGCAGTTCACGTTGTAGTGCAAGTTCTTCTCTCTGGTTTGCAAGCCTCTCTTTTCCATTTCTGAAACGCCCGTGTTTTTGTATAATATTGAATACGCCCCCTATACACCGCATAGGAACTGCCATGTACGCCCTATAGACCTGCACTACGAAAAATGCATAAACTGAAATTGAATCAAAACGATCCTGGAAAACCTGTAAACTCTGAAAACATATTTCACTAACATAATACATAAACGTTATACATAAGTTTCATAAGAGGAAGCGCTAAAACTACGAGTGTGGGTATTAACCCAAACACCCCTATTTTGACCCATTTTCAAAATACTAATTCTAAATGTATACATTGATATCAAAACTTGACTTATACAAATCTGACACTAAACCGTAAGGTTTTGGGATGTTAACAAGTTGAATAACAAAGAATGGTTGAGATGTTCGTCACCTATATACCCGAGCATTACTGATCCCTTAAGTCATCTTCTTAATCTACATGCCGCAACGTCCTTATGACCTAATCTGCAAAACATGAAAATCGAGCGTGGTAAGTCTTGATGACTTAGTGAGTAAATGGGTCTGAGTCTATGTCTGTAACGTTAGCTATAGTATATTTGAGTTTTTGCATAGGTGCCCAAGCACAATTCTGAATATGAGGCTATATCTGAAATGATACTTGCAATTCTAAACATGAACATAGTAATATGTAATATGCTATAAATGGTACAACTTCTAGTCGTTTTGCTACTTGTACATGGCATATATATAATTCTGATTCTGAATTCATAATCATGACATAATATTTGAGCACATGCTTCTAACTAAACAATTCTTAGTCCTACTATAAGTGAGAACTTACCTAACCGACGAGTACTGTTCTTGGGGTTCTAACTTGTCATCGTGCTTTTCTACATTCGGATCATTCACAAAGTATGCTTGATCATATATACTTGACATGCTAGTTCTAAACATATATCATCTACATCAGATGTAAACACTATAATAAGCATTAGTCATCCACAAAGGATGCTTCTACGGGAGTTTTATATTGTGCACTTCTTAGGCATGCTACATGAATCTTGGTGCGTTTCTTGGGCACCCTTGACTTGACAACCGATGCTTCTTATGAGCATCCTAAACATGAATGTTTTCGGCTATATCCAAACTATACACACGTTCTAACATCATATCATATATTACAACATGAAGCTAAAAATTCGTTTCTTACATACTACATGTGTAATCAATACTTAACTATGGCTGCTAACATAACCTTATATAAAAATGCACATGATGTAATTCTGGGTGGATACGTCACGTCGTACCCTGTAATACACTGTATCCCTACCATATCCCCACCATATCATATGATATGTCATATCCGCATTATAGGATTCGCCGTATCCCAATTCTGAGATACGCCGTATCGATGTTGATACATATCAATACTAATTCTGCACTTTTCTGCATTAGGTATGGCAAAAGCACCTGAAACCGACAGGGAAAACCAAAACCTGAACCGGTTGGGTCGGGTTCGAGGGGCGGGTTGGTGGATTTGAATACGGGTGTATGTATTGATAAAAACTTTTAGCCGGTATGGGTTCGGTGACGGGTTCTAGTTATACTGGCCTGATTACCCAAATCCATACCCGCTTTATTGGTATTATAAGTAATTAGAGTATATGTATATTATATATAGTTTTTTCCATTATATTTTTTATATAAGTATCTCTATTATCTGACACCTTGGATTTTGTACATGAGTTATTTGAAAGTGTTAAATCATTTTATACGATACTTGTTTTCTTTAACGTTAACAAAAAGTTGACTATGTTAGGGTGTTTTGCTTTGTTTTGTCGGTAAGTTACAGTGTGACTTAATCTTGATACTCGCTATTTTGTCATAAAATATTCAATTTAGGATAAGCGATACCCGCGGGGAAACCCGAAAAAACGGATGGATAATGTTAATCGGGTATCCAACGGGTATTGGGGCGGGTACGAATGTGGATATTATAAACGGGTGCAGGTACGGGTGCACTAAAACCCGCCCCAAACCCGACCCGTTTCCATCCTCTCTGCACTTATCCAATTTATCATATGAGACATTACATGAAGTCATGAACTATGCTACTGAAGTATGACACATACATGGTCTAAAAACTCTATGAACGTATAATAATCCTTGCACTAAACATGAAAACTCGTATAAACGAGCTACTAATAAGCCGTTACTCACCTCAGTTCCTCGGGGCACTCTTGGACTTTCAAGATCACCTAAACAGTTAAATATATCATTCTATAGTCATTAGAACCTGCTATAACATTCGTACATATAACCTACATCATTTCGCTAACTTATGTGAAATAGCGAAAATCTGTGTTTTCTGGACAGTCTGCTGTAAATTGCAAATTTGACCCAATTAAACTTGGAATTAGAACTTGAAACGAATTGCATCAGAATGTAGACTCAGAGGACTACTATTTTGGTTTAGACCTCAACTTAATCCGACTAACGGTTAATTCTCTACGATCTTTCAAAATTGACTAAATTTTCTGCAACACTTGCTATCATAATTTCATACATAATCAAAACGACCCAAAATCAACATAAACCTATTCTAATCGCTTTTATACTCGTACCACACCTTATTAAACATCTTAAGATCATTTTTCAACATGTTTATAAGCAATTTCATCAATTTAAGCACTATTTTGGCCTTGTGACAAACACCCCTTTATATGTATAAACTAAACATCATCTTCTTCATTAATAAGTACTAACTCATAATCTCTAAACATAACTTCATAAAATTTTAATATGATCATTCTCTATTCCATAAAACAGGCTAACATAGTCTATAGTCATCAAACATATATATGATCTCATAAACATGACTAAAATCACTCTTAACATACTTAAACACTAAAATCTCCAATTTCTATCATTAACATGAAATCAATACTTGTAAATAATTCATAAATTTGATGGAGAACATGTTAAGGGAACTTATAACATCTTATATCTAGCATGATCATCATCAAAAACCTTCTAAATCACCGTTAAGAAGGATTACCTCATGGTTAAGTTTTCTACCATTTTTCTCTCAAAGAAAATACATAGACACATGTGTGTTTATGAGAAGGTTTATGAACTTATAAGCCTATTAGACCAAAAGGGTATTTCTATAGTTTCAGACCCTAAAATATAATCTGTGAAGTTTTGGGTGTTACAAATTACGTGTGGAAAACTATAAGGGGGGTAGAATAGTTTTACCGTTTAAAATCTTTGTTTGAAACTTAATTGTAAGATCAATTGATATTGATCAAGGATATGTTAGTGAAGAATAATATGCAAGCAATATATAATAAGTAAGTCAGGAAAGAAACAATCAAACCACGACAAGTTGTTTATAGTGGTTCGGTCTACAAGGACTCTTTTTCCTTGCCCTACTCCACTCCCCGAGTCTCCAACTCGAGAGTTATCTTCACTAATCAACAAGCTCCTTTAACCGGCGGAGAAAACCTTTACACGTCGCTTACACAATATTTCCGACACAAAGCTAGATGTCGAGTTCTTTTACAAGGGTACAACCACTCCCACACACTATGTATTTTGAGGACTAAAATACTAACCACTCACACTCAGAGGTTTAATATGGTTTGGTACAACAATGATGTATGAACAACACTAGATCACACAACAACAAAACAAACAAGCCTTCCAACTATTTGTTGAAGCTTGATTATGCCTTGATCTTCTTTGCTACAAAAGATGATCACTATAATAAAATGAAACTGAGTTAGATGTAATAGAATGAGAGAATGTATGTGTTTTATGCTAAGAAGGGATGGGTTGACTTGCTATTTATAGGCCAAATGAACAGCATATGCCACGGACCACAGAACCAAAAAAAGGGTTCCGCCCTTGTTATTTTTTGGTTCCGTTGGTCTGACAGTAAATATCACAAAAGTCTTTCCAAGATCACCCAAATCTAACCAAGATCATATAAGATATGTAGAGTCCAAATCTAAACAAAATATTCTATGAAATCTTCTAAAGATTTCCAATGTGATGCAAGCCATGATGTAATATGTTGTTTTCTATTTTTAGAATTAATATGTTAAAAGTAAATACATATGTAATGTTGTGTTTAAGAAACTAAAACATACTTGTTCTAAAAATGTTGATGCATATTATGGTTTAGAAAGATATCAATGTTAATTGATACATAACTAATCAAAACGTGATAAGATGTAAATGTTTAAGTGATGAAGACTTTATTTAAGGAAAGCTTGTTTTAATGTCTTATTAATCTTGACAAGCTTTATACTTTACAAAAATGAAATTTACTTTTGTCGTTAACAAAACTAGGTAAAGATCATAAAATATAAATAACGTTTAATGACGATATTTGTATTAACAATCTCCCCCTTTTTGTTGAGGACAAAACATAAATTTTATTATTATCAAAGATGTAAAGTCGTATAAAAGTTATAAAAATATGAGATTAATTTGAAGTTGAAAGAACTTGTTAGTTAGATAAAGTTGATAATCAAAAGTTTATTTTATCTTATGACTAGTTTATCCAATTATTTTGTCTTTAACAATTTTTACTTTTTGAATGTCAAAGCATGGTGTTGACTATTTGAAAGTCAAATATCAAGTTCAATAATATTCTCCCCCTTTTTGTCGAAACAAAAAGAAGAGGCGAGGCGGAAAATGCAATGAGCCCGAGCCATTTTCTCCCCCTTGGCCAATGCTCCCCCTTAATTGGGTGCCAAGAGAAGGATACATGGATTGTGAAAAGCTACAAAAGAAAGGTTAGTAACAATCATCATCACAATTATACAAGTCATTCAAACCAACAAGTAATAACCAACAACCATATAAGAAACAACATTCATTTGTTAAAATTTTTATGACTTAGAAGTCATAAAATGAAACACAATGGATGTGTTGATACATAAAGAAATCCTAAAAATTAGAAAAATAACTTTAAAAAAATCCTAGAAAAAAAAATAACATAGAAATTAAAAAGTCCTAAATAAATATCTAGAACCATCCTATTGAGGAGGTGGATGAGAAAGAGCATTGATACGCTCAGGGATGTGATTGAGGATGAACCTCATCTCATCTTGTAACTCGTGGACCATGATCCGGGTCCTTTCGCTAAGATGGGCGGTGCGCTCGCAATTTGAGCAACTATGTCTAGGTGGGAAAGTAGGATCATTACTAGGTGGTGGTGGATTGGTGGAAGTGTTGTTGGTGTTTGATGGAGTGATGAGGGAGGAAAGCAAAGCATTTTACATTTGCATAGCCTCACTTAGGTGAGAATCCACCATATTGGAGAAGTTTTGGAAGTTTTCTAGTTGGGCTTGTATCACCGCTTGGGATTGTGGGTGATCTTCCCACATAGATTCATCAATGTCATCGATATGAGGAGACAAGGATGTAGGTCGTAGAGCATGGTCTCCATACAATGGTCCATGAATGTCATTGTGGATTGGGTGGAAGAGACGAGGTCTAGGTTCTAAAGGGGAGTTTGGTTCAAATGATGGTTGTGGTGGTTCATGAGCGATCCGCTCAATGGTACCAAATGATGGAAGTGGAGGTGGATTTGCGGGCCTAGGAAGTAGGTCTTCTAAGTCTTCTAAGAATGGGTTTGGATATGTTGGTAAAGTTTAGAATAACTCTAAAGGTAATAGCTTTGGAGATTTTGGTGGTGATGGTGATTTGGATGTTTGGATTGGAGACGATGGTGGAGAGGTGACAATTGGTGTTTTAGTAGGTGGTGGAGTGGTGATGATAATGGGTGATTTTTGAGGTGGTGTTGGAGTGCTTAGAGTAAGGAAGTTTTCATCTCTTATTGGGGATGAAATGTTTAGAGGTGATGATTCGGAGGAGGAGCTAAGGTTTACGAAACAACAAGGTCTAACACTTATTCTTGCGGTTTTCTTACATGGTTTGTTTGATGGGGATGATGTGGATGACTTTATCATAATGCCTTATGATATGTAACTTCTAACTAGTGGGAAACATGATTAGTTATGCAATTTGACAATGTAGTTCAGAATTTGTGCAATTAGTTACGCAATTTAACAATGTAGTTCATATTTTGTGCAAGAATATACATAATCCCAATGTATTGGTTTTGTGCATAAATTAGAACCCTAGACTCAGAATTAAGAGAAGTAATGTAGTTAGGATACTTACAATGATGTATAAACTAAACATCATCTTCTTCATTAATAAGTACTAACTCATAATCTCTAAACATAACTTCATAAAATTTTAATATGATCATTCTCTATTCCATAAAACATGCTAACATAGTCTATAGTCATCAAACATATATATGATCTCATAAACATGACTAAAATCACTCTTAACATACTTAAACACTAAAATCTCCAATTTCTATCATTAACATGAAATCAATACTTGTAAATAATTCATAAATTTGATGGAGAACATGTTAAGGGAACTTATAACATCTTATATCTAGCATGATCATCATCAAAAACCTTCTAAATCACCGTTAAGAAGGATTACCTCATGGTTAAGTTTTGTACTGATGAGTGTATAAATACTCATCATTTTTATACTGTTTAGAATGCCAAAAACATCTGAAAACACTCAGAAATGCATCAAAATGATGAAAATATCACAAATAAGTGTTTTATGTGTTTTAAATGCAAAAATATCAAAATCAGATGAAAAACGTATCAAGTTTGCATTATTGGCAGTTTTAGTCCCCCAAGTTTAAAAAGTTGTCAAAAATAGTCCCTGGTAAATCAAAATAAAGAAAAATATCATTTTAAGTCCTTAGGGATTCATGAGTTGTCAAAATTGGTCCTTAAAATCAAAAATTGCAAAAATTACAACTTTAGTCCCTCAAGTTTTGAAAATGACAAAAATAGTCCTTGGATTTATTAAAAATGGAATTTTATGCACTATAGTCCTTGTACTATTTAAGTTTGTCAAGTTTGGTCCTTTTGATAACATTGGAGAAATTACAGGTTTGGTCCCTCATGTTTGGCCGAATTACACAAACGGTCCTTGTAATATTAAAACCAAATGGCCCCCTTTTATATTTAGACCCCTGCCAAAACCCAAAAGAACCCCCAGCCAACACCCTTGACCCCCCATTTTGGACCCCCGCTTATAATATCCACAAGTCAAATCCGGTCAACGCGCGCCCAAACCACCAACACTGTTCATCTCCTTCTCCATCTCTGTAATCCCAATACCAGAGTGGTTTTTTCTCCACTTGCTCTTTCCACCTGTCTTCCCAGCTGTATACCAACCCCCCTCCACCTCTACAATCATCCAAGAAGCTTTAATTAGCAAAACCTGCTCTTAACTTATTTTGGCGCCAAAATTGCCAAATGGCAATTATGATTATCTGGATGAATCCAATGGCTGAGGTTAAGTGGGATATGTTCAGAGATGTCGACAAGCTCCAAAAAGATCTTTATATACAAGTTTGAAGCAATGTAATAAAATATCTAGAGTAATTTTACTTTTTGTATGTCGTTTTAAGTTTTTTAAGTTTTCCAGTGCAAATTTAAGATTTCAAGTGTTTTGTAATCGAATTTCAGTGTATTTTAAACTTATTCTCAGTTTCAATTTCAGTTTGTGTTTATGAATTCAGTTTATGCATTATTTTGTTAAAAATCTCAATAAGTTCAAATGTGTTTTTTAGTAGTTGCTAAGGATTGAAAAGAGCTCACATAAGCTCTTATAAAGCTTTTATAAGCTTTAGGAACTTGTAAATCCAGTTTAAACTTAAAACTCAAAAATACAAAAAAATAGGATAAATTGGGTAAAAAAATAAAAAAATCAAGCACAAAGAATCAAGACAGCAGTAGCAATGTTGAATATGGAATAAAAGATGGTTTAGAACCTCATGGGAGGTAGTAGGATGGTCCTTGATATCTAGTTCATGGTTTCTCAGCTTGGAATCCATTTTGTAAGATTTTTACTCATTTTAGCATTTCATTGTTTAAGTCATTTCTTAGCTTAAATCAGTATCTTTATGTTTCACAGTTGTAGTTAAGTTAAATTACACATTAAATCAAATTGCTTGTTTATTAAAAATTTGTAGTTGTTAAAATTTTAGTTTAACAGTGATAATAGTATAATTGTCAATTCGTAGTTTTATGTTGTTATTGTTCTTGTTTAATGCTTCATTAGTCTTATTAATTGATAATATAAAGTCCTGAATCAAATGCATGGTTTTAATCTGTGAATCCTTTTGAAAAGCTTCAAATCAGTCATATAAAAGAGTGTTTGGATTTGCTGATTAAGTGACATTTCAGTGTATGCTTGTTATTGTTTATGGTTGCTTTAAGTCATGTTATCATCTAATAGCTCAGTTCAAGAATAAAATTTAGTCCTTGTTTAAGCAAAAAGTCAAAATAAGTTTTAAACTTATCTTAAGTGTTTACTGTTAAGAACTTGGGATACAAATTACATCATAGTAGCTTGAAACTTAGTATTTTAGCTTAAACCAATCTCATTGTAGCTTATTACAACTTATTCAGTCCATAGAATCAGTTAAAATCTCATAAAAGTCAACTTTCAGTTTAATAAAAAAGTCAAAATAGTGCCCTGTGCACCAGTGAGCCATCTACTTTCACAAGCTCACACAGAGCTTATAAATTAGCTTTAGCTTGTGCAACTTAGCTTTTTGAGAAGCTCACCTAGCTGACTCTCTAATCCAAAGCTTGTTTTCCACTTTGTAGCTTATTTGAGTAGGCTGCACTTAGCTTTTATTTCTGTCCATTTTACTCAGAAATAACTCAGTGGTTTACCACTTTTTAATAAGCTCATTAAAAGCTCTCTAGTGGACAACACTGTGAGAACTTTAGCTTTTTGGAAAGCTGAGTTGGTCATCTAGTTAGTCCAAGTGTTTGTTTTAAGTTTCTAACTTATCTCAGTGCTTAAAATTAAGCCATAAAGTGGCTAGTGATTCAAAAAAGTGTCCTGTGCATACAGTTAACTAGTGCTTATTTTGGCTTAATCAGTGCTTATTTTCAAGTTATTGTGCTTATTCAGTTGCTATATTAGCTTATTATCAGTATTTAGCTTATTTTCAATTCATCCTTTGCTTATTTCATTAGCTTATTAGCCATTTAGCTAAATTTTGTGCTTATTTCATTTTATTGCCTACTGTTGAGATTATAAGCTCAATACTGAGCTTATTAGTGATTCTTAGAAAAAGCTCTAGTTGTGAAAATTGTTTATCTTAGTTAGCTTAATAAGTTTGTAAAGAAAAATCAAAAAAATAAAATAGTTGCAAAAAGCAGTTCTTGGGATTCGAACCCTGGCCACCCACTCACCACACACACACACTACCACTCCCGGTCTTTTTCTGTTTTTCTTTACATTATCTAATACATAAGCCTTGTTTCCATTATTAGCTTATTCGAACTAGTTAGCTTATTTCTAGCTTATTAAAACAAGTTTTTTCAACTTTTGTATTTTTCTTAACTTTGTATTAGTATAAAGTATTTTATAAAAAAGTTTCAGATTTTTCTAAATAGTTTTAGTATTTTTAAACATTTAATTAGTGTAAAATCGTATTAAATTCATAATAAAAAATATAAAAATCAAAAAAATATAAATCTTTTTTCTAAAATTTTCTTTTATCATATAGTACGTAAGAAAATTGTTTTTACACTTGTAGGTCTTTTATTTCATAAATTTTACGTTTTTGCTTGCGCACTCGCGTAATTTTTATAAATAACTCACGTTTTCATTTTAAGTTACGTTTTTAGATAATTTAAGTTTACGTTTTAACTAAAATAGTTTATTTAAGTTATTTTATTTTATAAATCACAAAAACATCATTGTAAAAATAGTGATAGCGTTTATTTAATATATTTTAGCTTTTTAATTTTCTTTAATTTGCATTTAAGCCCCTGTAATTTACAAAACTTTTCTTTAGGTATAAATAACTCAAAATCCTTACTGATCACTATCCTTAGTGATTATTCGACATCTGTCTGTGTCAAACACCATTCATCCTCCGTGGGACTTAACGACCCATGAATCCACTATATTCCTCTGATCTTAATTGCATTTGCTTTCTGAGCTGTTTTAAGTTTATTACGGTTGACCATTCACAAGTGGTCAGCTTGTGTGATTAAACTTGACCGTTTGGAAGCCAATCAAATTTTGGCGCCGCTGCCGGGGAGGCTGTAAGCGTGTTTTAAGCAGTTTTCAGACCCGTACTTGCACATATACCACCGTTTGTAAACAGTTTTTTGTAAAGTTATCAAATTATCAAAAAGTCATTAACACTTTTCCTAAAGTGTTAACAACACCAAAAACAATATAAAACAACAAAACAATCGGAACGTTTTCTATCTTGTATTTTCTTTAAGGTGATTCTTGAAGAGATACGATTTGGTTAAACGAGACGATACCAAAAATATTGTCCAAAAGTTTTTAAAACCCTTAGCACATATCCATACCTACGTCTTTTCAGTGGTACTTAAATACATAAAAATCAACCACCGCAAATCAAGGCAGTACACCTACCAACTGGGGGTGTGACCATAATAAGTTCCCGAACCAAAGATTAAAACTTGCCTTTTTGTCCTTGTGATTTGGTGTACCTTTTTCAAAGAAGCCATTTCATTTGTGATTATTGGTTAAGTTCACTTGTCGTTTTGCCTCGCATTTGTTTTGAAAATTGATTTTTAAACTTAGTGCATGCGCACTCGTTCTTCCAGCTCTACAAGTCTACTTTCTGAGCTTGCAAATATTCCTCGAAGGCGTAGAGGACGTTCTGCTCCTTCAGCCGTGACTGAGGAACGTCTAGTACCACCACCCCCTGTCGTAATGGCAGAAGACAAGCCAATGAATGAGCTTCTCCAAGCACCCATCGAGGGTTACGGAGATGCCATTGTTGTTCCAGCCATCGTGGCTGATACCTTTGAGCTCAAAACCGGGTTGCTTAATCTTGTAACCCAAAGCCAATTTTATGGTTTTGAGCGGGACGATCCTCATGCACACATTCGATGGTTTAACAAGATTGCATCTACCATCAAATACAAGAATGTCCCACATGAAGCAATTAAGCTTCTTCTGTTCCCATTCTCTCTAGAGGGACAAGCCCGGAATTGGCTTGAGAAACAACCCCCTCGTTCCATTGAGACATGGGAAGATCTAGTCACCAAGTTTGTTAACGAATTCTATCCTCCATCCCGAACTACAAGTCTTAAGAATGAGATAATGAAATTTTCTCAAAGATTTGATGAATCATTCGGGGAGGCATGGGATCGTTACAAAGAGCTGCTCCGCAAGTGTCCGCATCATGGTTTTACCAAGTTAATGCAAATGGATACTTTCTACAATGGTCTGCACCAAGGTGACCAAGACTCTTTAAATGCCTCCGCAGGAGGTAATTTCTTGAGCAAGACCACAAAAGAAGCCTTGCAAATAATTGAAAACAAGTCCCAGGTCCGCCCTTTCCGCACAAAGACATATCAATCTCAGTCTAATGCTGGACCTTCTACTTCATCTCCCGTGAGTACATCTAGCACCGATGCTAAGATTGACAAACTCACGGATATTGTTCAGGCTTTGGTTCTTGCTAACCAAAAGAAAGTCACTTTCACACAGACACCATCACATGGTGAAGTGAAGAAAGTTGAAGTTTGTGTTACTTGTGGTGGCCCTCATGCATACTACAACTGTACTGCCACCGATGGTAGTCCGTTTGAAGCTAATGCTATAGCCGGTACTTCAAATCAGGGAGGTAATCAATACCGTCCTCAAAATGAACCAAACTACCATGCTAACACTTATCAGGCACCACCCGGTTTTAACCAGAATCCTAACATACAAAACCAGAATCAAAACCAACCTAGAATGAACCAAGGTTATCAAAACCAAGGTAATTTCTATCCTGGACCTAATCAAGGTTTCCAACATCAAGGAAACCTTAATCAAAACAATTTCAATCGAGGGAATCAATTTCAGGGGAATGTGATTCCTAACCAAGGGAATTTTCAACAACAAGGTCATAATCAAAACATCCGACCTCAAAATTTCCCTCCAGTACCTCCAGTACCATCATCTGATGAGCTATTGAAGCAATTCATGAAATCCCAAGATGAAATGAACAGGTTGTTGGTCAGTCAGATCGCTGATCTAAAGAAGTCTTTAAATGATCAACCCTCGGGCTCAGGAAAACTTCCGAGCAACACGATCGCTAACCCGAGGGGCGATGCAAAGGCGATCACAACCAGAAGTGGTGTTTCATATGATGGACCTGCTATTCCTACTACCTCTTCTTCTTCTCTCCCTAAGGTAGTAGAAAGTGAACCTAAGACACACAATGGACGTTCGACTCCAATGCCTCCTCCACTAGGAGCAATGAGTCAAGTTACCAAGGATACAACGGACAAGGTGCATTTTTCAAGCCCACGAAGTACCGCACACGTCCCACCTTCGGTAGTCCAACCTCAAGTTGTCCAGAAACCCAAATCAAATCCAGGAGTTGTTTTTGAACCTCCTGTAGCTCCTGTTGAGAACCCCAAATCCAAATCTTCTATTCCTTACCCATCACGTTTGAATGAGAAAAAGCTCCGCAAAATCAAATGGACAAATTTTTTCAAATTTTCCAAGAACTACATTTTGACATAAGCTTTGCGGATGCTATCATGCTGATGCCCAAGTTTGCATCAACTCTCAAACACATGTTAAGCAACAAGGAAAAGTTGTTTGAAATGGCTAAAACTCCTCTTAACGAGAACTGCTCTGCAGTTATCCTGAAGAAGCTTCCAGAAAAGCTTGGAGATCCTGGAAAATTTCTCTTACCTTGTGTATTTCCAGGAATGGTTGAATGCTTTGCCTTAGCCGATCTTGGTGCAAGCATCAACCTGATGCCTCATTCAGTATGGAAGAAACTTTCTCTTCCAGACCTTATTCCTACATGCATGACTCTCGAGCTTGCAGATCGTACAATATCCCGTCCGCTTGGCATTGCCGAGGACGTATTTGTGAAAGTAGGAAAGTTCCATTTTCCAGCTGACTTTGTAGTTGTTGATTTCGATGCTGATCCACGGGTTCCTCTCATTGTTGGACGAGGATTCCTGAGAATGGGCCGTGCTCTCATTGATGTATTTGATCAAGAAATCACATTACGTGTTGGTAATGAAGCTGTCACCTTTAACCTTGATCAAACTTCGAGGTACTCCGCAAACTATGATTCTAAATCGGTTAACCGAATAGATATCATTGATGTTGCTTCTGAAGAGTACTCTCAAGAAGTTCTTGGTTATGTTCATAATTCTTCGAGTGATAATCTCACTCATTCATCTCAACCCATCATCGCCAATTCTACTCCTTCTCTCACTCCATTTGAGGAAAGTGACTTCATCTTGGAAGAGATTGAAGCATACTTGTCCAGTGATTCTGTTCCATGGGAAATTGATCACGCTCCCATCGACATTGAGGGGGACATACTTCTCATTGAGAAGTTGCTTAATGATGATCCATCATCACTCCCTCCCGTCGAACTTCATAACAAGGAAGTCAAGTCAGTTGAGAAAACTGAAGAATTTCCTGAAGTCGAACTTAAGGACTTACCACCTCATCTCGAGTATGCATTTCTTGAGGGTGATGATAAATTACCCGTCATTATTGCTAGAGATTTGAGTAAAGATGAAAAGACTGCTCTCATAAAGGTCTTGAAGTCACACAAGCAAGCAATTGCTTGGAAACTCTCCGACATTAAGGGTATCAACCCTGAGTTTTGTACTCACAAAATCTTGATGGAGGATGACTTCAAACCAGCAGTTCAACATCAGAGAAGGGTGAATCCTAAGATCCATGATGTTATCAAACAGGAGGTTCTCAAACTTCTTGATGCAGGATTGATTTACCCGATCTCTGATAGTCCTTGGGTTAGCCCAATTCACTGTGTTCCGAAAAAGGGTGGCATAACTGTTGTCACAAATGAAGATAACGAGTTAATTCCAACTCGGCTGGTAACGGGATGGCGTGTTTGTATTGACTATCGTAAGTTGAATGACGCCACCCGTAAAGACCATTTTCCTCTACCCTTCATGGACCAAATGCTTGAGAGATTAGCAGGGAATGAATACTATTGTTTCCTTGATGGTTTCTCGGGTTATTTTCAGATCCCCATTGATCCACAGGATCAAGAGAAGACCACATTCACCTGCCCATACGGAACTTTTGCCTATAGACGTATGCCTTTTGGCTTATGTAATGCTCCTGGCACGTTTCAACGATGTATGATGGCCATATTCCACGACATGATCGGGGAAACGATGGAGGTGTTTATGGATGACTTCTCGGTCATTGGGGACTCATTTCAAACATGTCTCTCTCATTTAGAAAAAATGCTCAAAAGGTGTGAAGACACCAATCTTTGTCTAAATTGGGAGAAGAGTCACTTTATGGTCAAAGAAGGCATAGTCCTTGGCCATAAGATTTCCAAAAATGGGATTGAGGTTGATAGAGCAAAAGTCGATGTTATTGCTAAACTGCCTCATCCTACTACCGTCAAAGGTATTAGGAGTTTTTAGGTCATGCCGGTTTCTATCGCAGATTCATACAAGATTTTTCTAAAATCGCCCGACCTATGACCCATCTTCTTGAAAAAGAGGCTCCTTTTATCTTCTCACCTGAGTGCATCGAAGCTTTTGAAACATTAAAGAAAAAGCTTACTGAGGCACCCATTCTCGTTGTTCCTCCCGTGGGACTTGCCTTTTGAGCTCATGTGCGATGCAAGTGATTTTGCTATCGGTGCAGTCTTAGGGCAACGTAGAAGCAAGCATTTTCAGCCTATCCACTACGCAAGCAAAACTATGACTGAAGCTCAAACTCATTACACCACCACATAAAAAGAGCTATTAGCCGTGGTGTATGCATTTGAGAAGTTTCGGCCGTACTTAATCTTGACCAAATGCGTGGTGTATACGGATCACTCTGCTCTCAAATATCTCTTTGCAAAACAAGATGCAAAGCCGAGATTGCTTCGTTGGGTTCTCCTCCTCCAGGAATTTGATATCATTATACGTGATAAAAAAGGAGCCGAGAACCTGGCTGCTGATCATCTGTCCCGATTAGAGAACCCTCACCAAGATGTTTTCGAGAAAAAGGAAATAAATGAAACATTTCCTCTCGAGACACTCAATGCCGTTTCTTTTCGTGGAAACTCTACCACCCCATGGTTTGCTGACTTCGCAAATTACCATGCGGATAACTTCATAGTGAAAGGGATGTCAACCCAAGAAGAACAAATTCTTCAAGGATGTTAAACATTACTTCTGGGACGACCCCTACTTATTCAAAATCTGTGCGGATCAAGTCATCCGACGGTGTGTTTATGGACAAGAAGCTATTGACATTCTCAAAGCTTGCCATGCTGGACCCACCGGGGGCCATCATAGTCCAAACTACACCGCCAAAAAGGTGTTTGATTCCGGGTTTTATTGGCCTACAATTTACAAAGATGCCCATGAATTTGTCAAAGCCCTGCGGACGCTTGTCAACGTCACGGAAAAATATCTCAAAGAAATGAAATGCCACAAAATGCCATTCAAGTTTGTGAGATCTTTGACATATGGGGTATTGATTTTATGGGGCCATTTCCATCTTCTCGAGAAAACAAATACATACTCGCGTGTTGACTATTTGTCAAAATGGGTTGAAGCGAAAGCTTTACCTACCAATGATGCCCGAGTTGTTGTGAAATTTTTAAAATCTCTTTTTGCTAAGTTTGGAACTCCGCGAGCTATAATCAGTGATCGTGGTACACATTTCTGCAATGACCAATTTGATCGTGTCATGCAAAAGTATGGTGTAACCCACCGTCTTTCTACTGCTTACCACCCTCAAACAAGTGGGCAAGTGGAAGTCTCCAACCGTGGTATTAAAAGAATTCTAGAAAGGACAGTAGGCGAAAACCGTGCATCCTGGTCGGATAAACAAGATGACGACTCGGGCCTTCCGTACAGCTTACAAAACACCCATCGGGTGTACTCCATACAAGCTAGTGTACGGAAAGTCATGTCATCTGCCGATTGAGCTTGAGCACAAGGCATACTGGGCCTTGAAACTTGCAAACTTCGATATTCGCACCGGTGATCACGAGAAAAGTTCAAATGAATGAACTAAATGAACTCGCGTGATCAAGCATACGAGAACTCTTTGATCTACAAACAAAAGACAAAGAAGATTCATGACTCTAAAATCAAGAACCGCGTTTTCAACGCTGGTGATCGAGTCCTTCTTTTCAATTCAAGATTGAAGATTTTCTCGGGAAAGCTCAAGTCCCGTTGGTCTGGTCCATTTACTATCACTAAGGTTTATCCTTATGGCACCATTGAGTTATCTCAACCTGATGGTCCAAATTTTAAAGTGAATGAACATCGATTGAAGCATTATTTTGGAGAGGACATTCCTCCTGTGGTTGTCCCAGATCTACAAACTTTCCCCATGAACCAATGAATGCGGGGATCGAGTCAAGCTAGCGACTCGATAATCAAAAACATTAGCACACACCATATGGGTTTTCACCCATATTTCTGACTTCTTTCTACTTTCTACCACCCTAGTGTGGGGGAGTTGCCCCCCGCTGTTGTATATAAAAAAAAAATTAAAAAAAAAAAATGTGTATATATCAAAAACAAAATAATGGCCGTAGTATTTCCCTTTTATGTTCTATGTTTCGGCATAACCGCCGGTACTTTGAATATTGAGGGCAATATTCATTTCTAAGTGTGGGGGGGATTCTCACGAATTTTATCATGTAATTATACCACCTAATTCCCCCGTTTTTGGCCAAAATTTTTTTTTGAAGTAAGTGTTTTTCACTTACTCACAAATGGTAATCACCGCCATGTCTAACCCACATAAGGATTGGCTAATCCAAGAGCAAACGGCTCTTGGTAAAGATATCTCAAATCCGTTTATGGCTTGCAATTTGCCCAAAATTGTATGGTGTTCAGCTCACCATATCTTTAAACTAGTGAAAAGTTGGCTAGCCCGCAAGTTTATGGCTTGTGGTAAAGGCAGTTGGAAATCCATAATTGGTAATCGGCTCACCAAAGATAATATTGATAATTTATCTAAGAGTTGGCTAGTCCAGAAGCAAACGGCTTCTGGTAAAGACAAATCAAAACCGTTTACAGCTGGTAATTTGCTCAAAATCATTTGGTTATCATCTACCATTTTTCTCTCAAAGAAAATACATAGACACGTATGTGTTTATGAGAAGGTTTATGAACTTATAAGCCTATTAGACCAAAAGGGTATTTCTATAGTTTCAGACCTTAAAATATAATCTGTGAAGTTTTGGGTGTTACAAATTACGTGTGGAAAACTATAAGGGGGGTAGAATAGTTTTACCGTTTAAAATCTTTGTTTGAAACTTAATTGTAAGATCAATTGATATTGATCAAGGATATGTTAGTGAAGAATAATATGCAAGCAATATATAATAAGTAAGTCGTTGAAAGAAACAATCAAACCACGACAAGTTGTTTATAGTGGTTCGGTCTACAAGGACTCTTTTTCCTTTTCCTACTCCACTCCCGAAGTCTCCAACTCGAGAGTTATCTTCACTAATCAAGAAGCTCCTTTAACCGGCGGAGAAACCTTTACACGCGCTTACACACAATATTTCCGACACAAAGCTAGATGTCAAGTTCTTTTACAAGGGTACAACCACTCCCACACACTATGTATTTTGAGGACTAAAATACTAACCACTCACACTCAGAGGTTTAATATGGTTTGGTACAACAATGATGTATGAACAACACTAGATCACACAACAACAAAACAAACAAGCCTTCCAACTATTTGTTGAAGCTTGATTATGCCTTGATCTTCTTTGCTACAAAAGATGATCACTATAATAAAATGAAACTGAGTTAGATTTAATAGAATGAGAGAATGTATGTGTTTTATGCTAAGAAGGGATGGGTTGACTTGATATTTATAGGCCAAATGAACAGCATATGCCACGGACCACAGAACCAAAAAAAGGGTTCTGCCCTTGTTATTTTTTGGTTCCGTTGGTCTGACAGTAAATATCACAAAAGTCTTTCCAAGATCACCCAAATCTAACCAAGATCATATAAGATATGTAGAGTCCAAATCTAAACAAAATATTCTATGAAATCTTCTAAAAATTTCCAATGTGATGCAAGCCATGATGTAATATGTTGTTTTCTATTTTTAGAATTAATATGTTAAAAGTAAATACATATGTAATGTTTTGTTTAAGAAACTAAAACATACTTGTTCTAAAAATGTTGATGCACATTATGGTTTAGAAAGATATCAATGTTAATTGATACATAACTAATCAAAACGTGATAAGATGTAAATGTTTAAGTGATGAAGACTTTATTTAAGGAAAGCTTGTTTTAATGTCTTATTAATCTTGACAAGCTTTATACTTTAAAAAAATGAAATTTACTTTTGTCGTTAACAAAACTAGGTAAAGATCATAAAATATAAATAACGTTTAATGACGATATATGTATTAACAATCTCCCCCTTTTTGTTGAGGACAAAACATAAATTTTATTTTTATCAAAGATGTAAAGTCGTATAAGAGTTATAAAAATATGAGATTAATTTGAAGTTGAAAGAACTTGTTAGTTAGATAAAGTTGATAATCAAAAGTTTATTTTATCTTATGACTAGTTTGTCCAATTATTTTGTCTTTAACAATTTTTACTTTTTGAATGTCAAAGCATGGTGTTGACTATTTGAAAGTCAAATATCAAGTTCAATAATATTCTCCCCCTTTTGTCCAAAAAACAAAGAAAATGTAATGAGCTCGAGCTATTTTCTCCCCCTTGCCATGCTCCCCCTAATTGGGTGCCAAGAGAAGGATACATTGATTGTGCAAAGGTACAAAAGAAAGGTTAGTAACAATCATCATCACAATTATACAAGTCATTCCAACCAACAAGTAATAACCAACAACCATATAAGAAACAACATTCATTTGTTAAAATTTTTATGACTTAGAAGTCATAAAATGGAACACAATGTATGTGTTGATACATAAAGAAATCCTAAAAATTAGAAAAATAACTTTAAAAAATCCTAGAAAAAATAACATAGAAATTAAAAAGTCCTAAATAAATATCTAGAACCATCCTATTGAGGAGGTGGATGAGAAAGAGCATTGATACGCTCAGGGATGTGATTGAGGATGAACCTCATCTCATCTTGTAACTCGTGGACCATGATCCGGGTCCTTTCGCTAAGATGGGTGGCTGCAAGACAGAGCAACTATGTTCTAGGTGGGAAAGTAGGATCATTACTAGGTGGTGGTGGATTGGTGGAAGTGTTGTTGGTGTTTGATGGAGTGATGAGGGAGGAAAGCAAAGCATTTTACATTTGCATAGCCTCACTTAGGTGAGAATCCACCATATTGGAGAAGTTTTGGAAGTTTTCTAGTTGGGCTTGTATCACCGCTTAGGATTGTGGGTGATCTTCCCACATAGATTCATCAATGTCATCGATATGAGGAGACAAGGATGTAGGTGGTAGAGCATGGTCTCCATACAATGGTCCATGAATGTCATTGTGGATTGGGTGGAAGAGACGAGGTATAGGTTCTAAAGGGGAGTTTGGTTCAAATGATGGTCGTGGTGGTTCATGAGCGATCCGCTCAATGGTACCAAATGATGGAAGTGGAGGTGGATTTGCGGGCCTAGGAAGTAGGGTCTTCTAAGTCTTAAGAATGGTTTGGATATGTTGGTAAAGTTTAGAATAACTCTAAAGGTAATAGCTTTGGAGATTTTGGTGGTGATGGTGATTTGGATGTTTGGATTGGAGACGATGGTGGAGAGGTGACAATTGGTGTTTAGTAGGTGGTGGAGTGGTGATGATAATGGGTGATTTTTTGGTGGTGTTGGAGTGCTTAGAGTAAGGAAGTTTTCATCTCTTATTGGGGATGAAATGTTTAGAGGTGATGATTTGTAGGAGGAGCTAAGGTTCTGAAACAACAAGGTCTAACACATTCTTGCTTGGTTTTCTTACATGGTTTGTTTGATGGGGATGATGTGGATGACTTTATCATAATGCCTTATGATATGTAACTTCCTAACTAATTAGAAACATGATTAGTTATACAATTTGACAATGTAGTTCAATTTGTGCAATTAGTTACATGATTTAATGTAGTTTATTTTATGCAGAATATACATAATCCCAATGTATTGGTTTTAGTGCATAAATTAGAACCTAGGCTCGGAAATTAAGAGAAGTAATGTAGTTAGGATACTTACAATGATATTTTGTTGTGTGATTAGTTGAGGAAGAAACCTTAATTGTGAGTTAGGTGTGCTTGTGGCTCGTTTGGTAAAGTGGGTAGTGAAGAAGAAGGTGTTTTATAAAAAAAATTTTCACTGTTAACCTAATGACCAGCGGACCCAAAATTGGTTTCATCTTTGTTGTCGATTGTACCATGGGTACTGCAGCAATTGCTAAATTGTTTTGTTTTTGCCTATTTTTGGTTTAAGCTTATATTTTAATTATATGTTTGGTTCCATTAATCCTAATCCAAGTCTAAGAAGATTAAATGGTTCCTTTAGAGGTTTAGTTAGGATGCCGCAATGTTATCTTCTGGTAGGTTTCTCGATTGAGATATTTCCTTTGAACATTGTCGCGAGTGATGGCGAATTTCAATATGCTTCGTTCGGGAATGTTGGACGGGATTTTTACTGAGATCATTGGCTCCTTTGTTGTCACAAAGTATAGAGATGTCGTTGAGATGAATTCCGTAATCCACGAGAGTTTGTTTCACCAAAGAGCTTGTTGACATGCTTTTCCGGCTGAGACGTACTGGCCGGTAGTTGAGATAGAGAGCCGTTTGTTTTCTGGACCATGAAGTGAGACGATGTCCAACAAAAGTACAAATACCATTTGTACTCTTTCTATCGACATAGTCACCGACATGGTCCGGTGCATACACTATGGTTTCTACAACTTCCTTTGGGATACCATAATCCTAAACATGTAGTGCCTTTAATGTATCTAAATATTTATTTCAAGGCTTCTAAGTGTGATGCTTTAGGATCTTCTTGAAAGCCAGAACATAGACAAACACTAAACATAATGTCTGGTCTACTAGCCGTGAGATAAAGTAGGCTACCGATCATTCCTCATCCTTGGTGAGTTTCGTTTCCGAGGACATGGGTGTTTTAGTTGGTTTTGAGTCTTCAAGACCAAATTTCTTAAGCATATCCTTTATGTAATTAGATTGGTTAAAGAATATGCCATCTTCTAGTTGTTTAATTTGAAGTCCTAAAAAGAAGTTTAACTCACCCATCATAGTCATCTCAAACTCGTCAGGTATGATTTTGTAAAAATCATCACATAGTTCTTGACAAGTTGATCCAAATATGATGTCATCAACGTATATTTGAACTATGATAATGTGTGATTCCTTTTTCTTGGTAAATAGAGTATTATCTACTAATCTCATGGTGTATTTGTGTTCAACTAAGAAAGTCTTAAGCCTATCGTACCAAGCTTTTGCGCTTAAGTCCAATATAATGCCTTTTTAAGTTTGAAACATGATGAGGTTTTTTCAAAGTCGGTGAATCCGGAGTTTAAAGACATATACTTTCGTATGAACCCATTTAGAAATACACTTTTAACATCCATTTGGAATAATTTAAAGTCATGTTTCATGCATACGCAAGTAAGATTCTAATAGACTCAAGCCTAGCTACCTGTGCAAGTTTCATCGTAAATCACCCTTCTTATTGATTATAGCCTTGTGCTGTTAAGCTAGCTTTGTTTCTAGACATTAACTGTTTTCGTCCATTTTATTTCGAAAACCCATTTGGTTCCAATTATAGTTTGATTTTTAGGTTTTGGAACCAATTAAACATCATTTCTAACAAATTGGTTTAACTCCTCTTGCATAGCAATTACCCAAGATTCATCTTTTATTTCTTTGTTTATGTTTTTCGTCCAACGGACGATAAAAACAAAGTAGTTACTTTGATTTTGGGGTTTAGTATTCCGGTGTTTCTTTGGTTTAATGTCCGACCTCTTCTGCAAGTGACTTTTGGATTCTTTGATATTTATAATTTCTTTATTTAATGGTTCATCTTCCTTGTCATTATTGTTGGGATATGAAAGTGCTGAAGATATCAAAGTACTGAAGATATGAAAGTACTGTAAGCTGAAAAGAACTGGAAGAAGTCAAATAGTCAAAGTACTGCTAAATGACAGAGTCAAAGTACTGCAAGAGGAAGTCAAAGTACTGCTAGAACAAATAAACTGTTATATTCGTTTATGGAAAGTATTGTAGATTACTTGTCGTACAAGGTTATCAATTGTAAACCAACTAGGATATCCTTGAGCCTATAAAAGGACTCCTAGATTGGCATTAGAGATACGACTTACGATTTCTGAATTAGAGTTTAGAGAAAAGTTCGATTATCTTAGAGTTGTATTAAAGTATCTGCATAATAAGCAGATTTAGAGTTTGTTAATAAAGTTTTTCTTCTTAGCTTTGTTAAGTAAATTCCGCGTACTTAATAAAGAGTGCTCAGTGTTTCTTTGTTAATAACTTAGGATTTATCCGAGGTTATTAAACCTTAACAAGCTAGTTAAGTTAGTTTGATTAAAGTATATCGATCCAACAAGTGGTATCAGAGCTTGTGTGGAAACTCTGACTAGGAAGAAACCCTACAATATCCAAGATGTCGACTGAAGTTGTTCCACAACCCTCAATCACCTCACTCAGAATTCCAATTATCCAAAAGGGAGAATATGATCTCTGGTGCATGAAGATGAGGCAGTATATTGCCATTACAGACCATGCTCTGTGGAATGTAATTGTGAATGGGAATGAAGTTCCTCCAGAACCCATTCAAGTTGCTGGACAACCTCTAGCACCAAAGGCAGTTTTACCAGCAGCAACTCTAAGGAATCAAGAGAAGGCTCTTAACATTCTCTTGTCTGCCATTCCAGATGGTCATCTTCTTAAATTTCATGATGCTAAAGATGCTAAACAGCTTTGGGCTGCTCTCAAGACCAGATTTGGAGGGAATGAAGCCTCTAAGAAGATGCACAGAAACTTGCTGAAACAACAGTTTGAAACTTTCACAGTTGGAGAAAGAGAGAGTCTTGATGCTGCATATGATAGGTTCCAGAATCTTCTTAACATGTTGGAATTATACAAGGCAGAAGTATCAGTTGAGGATGCTAATTTGAAGTTTCTAAGGAGTTTGCCATCTACATGGCATGTGATTGCTACTATGATCAGAGGACAACAGGGATTGGATGTTATGGACTTTGATGATCTTTATCATCAACTGAAGGTGTATGAACATGAGATGAGTGGTCAACCAAATTCCACATCTCACAGTATTGCTCTATCATCTGAAAGAAGAGCAGTACTTCCAAAAGTACTGCTTCTCCTCAAAGTACTCAAAGTACTGCTGTTTACAATCCCCCATCATATACTCAGCAGGTCCCACCATCTACCACTTTGAACTCAGATGAAGTTGTGTGCTCTTTCTTTGCACAACAAGCAAGCTTACATGTCACTTATGAAGAAGAGGATCAGATTGAAGAAGATGCACTTGAAGAAATTGATATCAGGTGGCAAGTTGCTATGATTACTGCAAGGATCAAAAAGTACATGAAAAAGACAGGCAAAGCTATTGATTTCAAACCCAAATAAGGAATAACTTTTGACAAATCTCAAATTGAATGCTTCAATTGTCAAAAGACTGGTCACTTTGCAAGGGAATGCAGATTTGCTAAGTATCAAGCAAACAGAACATCTGAGAAGCCAAAACTTGAGCTCAAAGAAATCCCAATAACTGAAACAAAGGCCTTGGTAGAAAGAAAGTTATCAGAAGTGGACTGGAGTGAAGAGTTCTGATGATGACCAGTGACTTACTAGCAGTGGACGATGCAGTGGAAGCATTGGACTGGAGCACTGCTTTTGATGAAGAATCTGAACATGCTGCTTTGGAATCTGATGATGGCTTTGGAAGATTTGATTGGAGCAGAGAAAGTGAAGATGATCCTGCTCTTCTTGCTATGGTGGTTACTTCACCAACTCAGTCTCCTATCTCTGAGGTATGCTCAAACTGTTATGAGTTTTATCAAAAATTGCTTAACAGTTATGTGATTGAAAGAGATAATTGTATTAGGGCTAGGTCTGAGGTAGCAGGTTACCAAATCACTTTAGAGTCTATAGAAGCTAAAATCATAACCCATGAAAATAATGAAATGGCTTGGGCTGAAAAGTATGAACAACAGGATTACCAGTTAAAACTTAGTGAATGGAAACTAAACTGTAAAATTGCTGAAATTGAGAAATTAACTAAGGGAAGAGATGATTTGTTAAGCTTGCTGCCTGAAAGAGTCTGGTTTGTCCCAAGTTACTTTTGTTGAAAAAAACAGAAGAGCTTACAATAGAACAGGCTTAGGATTTGGAATGGACTTTAGCAGTGTAGATGAAAACCAACCTAGTAATCAGGATGATGGTGATTTTGAGGACATAACCACTAGTGATGATGAGCTCATTAACTATGTAGATTCATCTAGTAATGATGGCTCAGTAAGTGAACCACCTCCTGAATATAAGAAAGACAATGGTTATCATGCTGTTCCTCATCCCATTAGTCATCACCCCTCTAGGCCTGATGTTTCTCATTATGGAGTAGATAGTCTAGAGTTTAGGAAGAAGCTTGTTGCTCAATCTAGGTCTGAGAAACCCAAAGACACTGTTGAAAACAATGTTAAATCCAGCACCTTTAAAACAAAGTACTGCTCACAAGCAGTACCTTCTGAAAACCTTTTCAAACAGTACTGCTAAACCTTTTGGGATAATTTTGCTCCAAACAAATTTTATCAGTCATCAAGAAGGCAAAACAATTTTGGGCATAGACATAGAAGAAATCACTTTGGTCATATGGGTCAAAAATTGTGTTTTGTGTGTTATAGTCCTACTCACTTAATCAAAGATTGTGACAAACACTCAGAATATCTAAGCAAGTTTTCAAGGAATAAGTCTAACAATCATAGACCTAGAGAGCACAAACCAGTTTGGACTAATTCAAATAGGATTAATCACAGAAACTTCACTTCAGATCATAGATACCCACATCAGAGAAGACCTTCAGTATCTCACAGTACTTTCCAAAGTACTGCTCAGAGACAAGGTACTGATAACACTGCTTGGAATAGGAATCCTAGGAGATCTCATTATCAACCTAGCATGTCTCACAATTCATATAGGGGATCTAGATCACAGGAACCACCTGTTAAAACTGAATGGGTAAAAAGGGGAAGTACTGCTGAGAGATATACAGTACGTTCAACAAAAAGTGAATCAAATGTTTTTGTGACAAAAGAAAATGCTAATAATCTGGTGAAAGAGATTTATGTTGAAAAACCAGAAAGTTGAAAATGCCACACTAAAACTCAAAAGATAATTTTGGATCACCATTTGAAAGATAGTGGAAATTACATACTCAAGGAATTTGAGTTTGTAACTCCACAAGGGGAACACAAGTCAGTAATGGCTTGGGTTCCTAAGAGTTTCTAACTCTTTTCTTTGTGTGCAGGGCAACCCAGAAGAGGAGCTTAAAGATCATCTTATTGTGGATAGTGGTTGCTCTGGAAGTATGACAGGTGATAAAGAGATCCTGTCTGATTTTAGAAGTATTAGTGGAGGAAAAGTTGCATTTGGGAATGATCCCAATGGAGGAAGGATTACTGGGAAAGGAACAATTAAAGCTGGAAGAATTGACTTTGAGAATGTCAGATATGTGAAGGAGCTAAAGTTTAACTTGTTGTCAGTTTCTCAAATCTGTGATAAAAAGCATCCTGTGCTATTCACTGACACAGAATGTCTTATTCTTTCATCTGACTTCAAACCTGTTGATAATGACTTGGTAGTATTTAGAGTACCAAGGACAAATGATGTGTATAGTTTAGACATGAAGAGTCTAAATTCCTATGGAAGAGCCACATGTTTGGTGGCTAAAGCAACATCTGAAGAGGCACATCAATGGTATAGAAGATTGGGCCAGCGAATTTCAAGAACATTAACAAACTGGTCAAAGGCAATTTAGTTAGAGGTTTACCTTCAAAGACTTACAAGAATGATCAATCATGTTTGGCATGCAAGAAGGGTAAACAACACAAAGCTTCCTGCAAGAAGCTTGATGAAAGAAATATTAGGGAACCATTGGAGCTATTACACATGGATTTATTTGGACCTGTCTCTGTGGCAAGTTTAAATAAGAAGAAGTACTGTTTGGTTGTTACTGATGATTGTAGTAGATTCAGTTGGGTTTTCTTTTTGGGCTTTAAAGATGATACCTTTGATACTATTCAGACTCTCATAATAGCACTTGAAAACCAATTAAGACTCAAGGTTAGAGGTATTAGATGTGACAATGGCACTGAATTCAAGAACAAGCTTATGGATGACTTTTGTGCTAATAAAGGTATCAAGAGGGAGTTTAGTATTGCTAGAACACCACAGCAAAATGGTGTTGCAGAGAGGAAGAATAGGACCTTGATTGAAGCTGCAAGGACTATGTTAGCAGATTCCCATCTCCCTATTCAATTTTGGGCAGAAGCTGTAAGTACTGCATGCTATGTACTCAACAGGGTTTCTGTCACCAAACCACAAATGAAGACACCCTATGAATTGCTGATGGGCAATAAACCCAACATTCGTTTTATGAAGCCTTTTGGATGTCCTCTTACTATTTTGAATACCATTGATAATCTGGGGAAGTTTGATGGCAAGTCTGAAGAAGGTTATTTATTGGGATATTGCACTAACAGTAAAGGCTTTAGAGTATACAACAGAGTTACTAAGAGGATTCAAGATTGTCTTCATGTTGAGTTCTTAGAAGATCAAGACAATGAGAAAGGAAAAGGTCCTGATTGGATGTTTGATCTTGAGATTTTATATCCTTCAATGAACTATGTACCTGTTAGAGAAGAAAATCAACATTTGCACACTGATGAGGATATTCAATATGTTGTTCATGATGTTCATATTAGACCTGATGCAGTCCCTGCTAAAGGTCCTGAGAGTCCAAAAACAGTACTGATGTTCCTATAAAGTATGATTCTCCAAAACACAGTACTGTTGCACCACAATCCTCATTATCTACTGAGGATCAATCTATTCAAGAGGAACTCAATCAGATGCTTCTTCAAGATGTATTAGCACATTCTTACACTGATGAACAAAGGAGAGCTTATGAAGAGGCAAAGAAGAAGAACCAATCTGCTGAGTACTCTCACAGTACTTTGGACAGTACTTTCGATCAAAGTACTGCTGCATCTGTTGACAATACTTTAGATGATTTGGATGATCCTACCATGCCTGGTTTAGAAGATACTGATGATGAGCTTGAAGATGAAGGTATTTTCACAAATTTCAATGAAGGTGCTGATTATACTAACTTGGATGATACATATGCAGTTCCACAGTCACCAATCTTACGAATTCATAAGACTCATCCAGCTGATCAAATCATTGGTCCATCTACATCTGGAGTTATGACAAGACACAAAGCTAAGGGTTTCACAAAACCTCACAATGCTTTACTTAGCTTTGTGTATAAACAAAACAGGCTAAATCATAAGGACCATCAAACCTGCTTATTTACTTGTTTCATCTCTCAAGAGGAACCCAAGAATATTGCTCAAGCTTTGACTAAAGAAAGCTGGGTTGAAGCTATGCTGGAAGAACTTCTACAATCTTCAAGAGGTTTGGGTTTTATGTGATCTTCCAGATGGGAAGAGAGTTATTGGAACAAGGTGGGTTTTTAGAGTTAAAAGAGATGAAAGAGGCAATGTTATCCAAAACAAGGCAAGATTAGTTGCTCAGGGTTATAGACAGGAAGAAGGGGTAGATTATGATGAGGTATTTGCTCCTGTGGCAAGGATTGAAGCAATTAGAATCTTTCTTGCTTTTGCTTCTTATATGGGTTTCAGGTATCAGATGGATGTCAAGAGTGCCTTTCTTTATGGTACTATTACAGAAGAGGTGTATGTGAAACAACCTCAAGGTTTTGAAGATCCAAACAAAGTCTATAAGGTGGTTAAGGCTTTATATGGTCTTCATCAGGCACCTAGAGCTTGGTATGAGAGGCTCTCTATATTCTTATTACAACATGGATACAGGAGGGGAGCTATAGACAAGACTTTGTTTATCAAGAGAGACAAGAAGGATATCATGTTAGTTCAAGTTTATATGGATGATATCATCTTTGGGGCTACCAAACAGTCTATGGTTAAGGAGTTTGAGCAGCTGATGCAGAAAGAGTTTCAAATGAGTTCAATGGGAGAGTTAACAGTCTTTTTAGGACTTCAGGTTGCAATCCAAGGAAGAATTTTCATTAGCCAAGACAAGTATGTTACAGACATACTTAAGAAGTTTAATTTTGATGATATGAAGGCTGTTACTACACCTATTAAATCTATCAGCCTGTTGAAGTCAAGTTATACAGATCTATGATTGGCTCTCTTATGTATCTTACTGCATCAAAGCCTGATATCATGTTTGCAGTTTGCTTATGTGCAAGATATCAAGTCTCACCAAAGATCTCTCACATGAATGCAATAAAGAAATTTTCTGTTATTTGAAACAACAACCTGTTGGGTTGTGGTATCCTAAAGAGTCACCTTTTACTTAGAAGCTTTTCAGATAGTGACTATGCAGGTGATAACTATGATAGAAGATCCACAACTGGTGGATGCCAATATCTTGGAAGAAGGTTAGTCTCCTGGCAATGCAAGAAGCAGACAATTGCAGCAGCATCATCTACTGAAGCTGAATATGTAGCTGCTGCAAGTTGTTGTGGTCAAGTTTTATGGATGCAGAATCAACTCTTGGATTATGGGTTCAATTTTAAGAATACTCCTATCAATATTGATAATGAGAGTACTATTTGTATTGTGAAGAATCCTGTGTATCATTCCAAGACAAAGCATATTCAGATTAGGCATCACTTTATCAGAGATTGCTATGAGCATAGGCTTATTAATGTGGTTAAAGTTCACACAGATGACAAGGTAGCTGATTTACTCACTAAGAAGTTTTGATGTGTCACGATTCAATCACTTGGTCGTGAGCATTGGAATGATTAACTACTAAGCTTTGTTTAAGGGGAGGACTATAAAGTGTTAGGTATAGTCCTGTGTATTGCTTGAGGGGAGGATGTTTGTGTATTACTTAGTTTATATGAAGGTTTCTGGCAAAGTACTGTATTTCCTAAAAAGTAATCTGCTTGGGAAAGTACTGCTTATGTGGAAAGTTCTGTTTGTCGTATTAAAGTACTGTTCCAACGGTAATATTGGAGGGTAATTAACGCCAACGGTTATTTTATTTTGGGCAGTGATTTTTCAAAATCCTACCTATAAATAACAACTTTCCGATTTTTCCTCTCACATTATTCATTACCTCTTTTCCATACTTATCTTCCAATTACCATCTCTTTATTATTCGATATAATCTTTCAATTGTGATTACTTTTTCAACAATGGCGAATCGTTTAACTGTTTCGAAGCACAATATGGTGGCTAATTTGGATAAGAATGAGGCGAATGTGGCTTTCTATGATATCATTGATTATCTCGTTGGGTCGCCTATTAGTTATGCTCTTTTAGTTGAGCCCGATGTTATTGAACCATGGATTCAAGAATTTTGGGCTAATGCTAGAGAGAATATGGAGGAGGATGAATATTATATTAGATCCTCAGTTGCTGGAAAGAGTATCAAGATTACAGAGGTCTCCATTCGTGATGATTTATTATTTGGAGATGAAGAAGGGGCTATTAGATTTGCCAAGCAACTGATTTGGGATACTTTTCGTAATTTGGGCTATGAAGGTTCTTTGACTGAACAAACTTTTAAGAAGGCATTATTCTGTCCTCAATGGAAGGTTTTGATTCATGTTTTGCTCCATTGCATAAGTTCTAAAAGCACTTCTTGGGAGCAGTTTGGGTCAAATATTGCGTCTGCAGTGGTTGGTTTAGCTACAGACAGAGTGTTTAACTTTTCACGACTTATTTTGGATGGCATGCTCTCTCATATATCATCTGGGGCAACTTGGTTGATGTATCCAAGATTTATACAGGTTTTCTTGAACAAGCAATTGGCTGATGTTCCAAAACCTCTTTTACTACCTGTTGTGCAACAAGCCAAAATCTATACATTCATGGCTAAGAGAAGTAACTTGTTTAGAGGTGGAGATATTCCTTTAACAACATCCATGATGGAAGTTGTACACGCTGTTCGTGCTGCAGCATTTGAGCGAGGATGAAGTACTAAACTGACCAAGGTACTGCTTAAATTGCATGACTGCAGTACTGCTTCACAAAGTATCGTGCATGCGTACCGCTTCTCGAGAAGATACTGTTTCGTTACAAGGTGATGTTTCTTCAGATCCTGAGGTTCAAGTCGAGATTGAGCGCACACCTACTTCCTCTCCACAACGTTCTGTTTCAGAGGTTCAAGGTGCTGCTACTACAATTCCTCGTGAAGGTTTAACTATGGATAACTATGCTTTGACAAAGGCGCTTGCTAGGTTAAACAAGACCGTTGAGCGTCAAGCTAAAACAATTAGGAAGTTGAAGCGTAACTATTTCTGGTTGAAAAATTTTGTTAAACCATATATTCAAGGATTCAACTTATGGGTTAAGGAGGAAAATAAACGTCGTAAAGCTCTTCGAAAGGAATTAAAATGAAAGAAGGTTCCTCACCCATCTTCTTCTGTCAACTTGGGGAGGAATTTAGAAAAGGAAAATTTGAAAGAAGATGTTATAAAGAAGAAAGAGTCTGAAGAAAATATTACAAAGAGGAAAGAAGTAAGTATTGGTTCAGATTCGAGGAACAAGAAGAAGTAAGTACGGTGTTCAAAGTCCGGTGTTCAAAGTAGTCTGGTGTTCAAAGTATTGGTGTTCAAGGTACTGAACATCAAAGTACTGATATACATGATACATCAAGGGAAGAAGTAATAACACCAATAACTCCAAAGGTATTAAATTTTGATGAAGAAGCTGGTCCTTCTACATTTGTTAGAAAAGAAGAGGAGGAAGCTACTTACATACCTATTCATTCAACAAGTGATGATGAATTAATTGCTACATTATTTGATTTGTCACAACCAAGAGGAGGAGTTACTATTAGAGAAGCACAAGAAGAAGAACAACCAAGAACTGATCAACCTGCAATTGATCCAAAAGACAAGGGAAAAGGTGTTCTGGTTGAGACTAAGAAAAAGAAGCTCACTTTGGCAGAACTTAGAGCATTTGAAGTGGCTAGGAATGAAGCTGCTGCTAGAAAAGTTCAAGAAGAATTAGATGCTAAAGACAGAGAAGCAGCTCAAAAGGTGCAAGATGAGTTAGATGCTGAAACTACTGAACCTTTACAGTCTCCAACACCTGTTAGATTCATGTCAAGAAGACCTAATTTAGCTAAAGAAAGGAATGCAATGATGGCATATTTAAAAGGCAGAGGATTTAAAGGATTGCAAAAGCTAAATTATGTGGATATGAAGAGATTATATGATTCTGAGAGAGAGGCTTATAAGAAAGATGTTGCAGGCATTAAAGACTTTAGAGAAGAAACCTTTTGGACTGAAGCTGAAAGGAAGAAAAGCTTAAAGAGGAAAAGAAAAACTCATGTTACAGATGTTAAATTTTCAAAGAAAGAGAAGGTTGAATTAAGATCTGAGACTAGTGATGAATTGAAGAATTATCTCAGAGTGGTAGATTTTGATTATACCAAGGAAGATTATGATTTAAAGATGAACAGATCAAAGATCAGTACTTTTAAAGTTGTGAAAACCAAGAATGAAGAGTACATGGTTTTTCATAAGGAAGATAAAAGTTTTAAGGTTTTCAAAAGGTTATGGGATTTATTGCATGTTATTGATAGAGTAGATCTATTCTACTTATATCAAGTTATAAAGGCGTATTTTGAAGATCATCCATTAGAAGGTATTGGATTGGTTTTACATGGGGATCTTGTAACTATGTGGGAAACTGATGAAGAAAGCACTGATAATATTTGGAATGATCAAGAAAACTGGGAAATAGTTTGCTGGAGATTCTTTGAAGAATCTGGAGTTCATGTTCTGGAGCTAGAAAATGGAACAATGATTCACATGTTTGCAGAAAGAAGATATCCTCTTACAGTTGATCTAATGAGAAGAATGCTTGAACATGGTTTGGAAGTAGAAGAGGATGATGAAACTGCTTGCATGGTGAATAATTTGTTTATAAACGGACTACCATTGCTTGAAAATGATCTTTAACTGGTATGAATTTTATTTGAATAAATGCTTTTTGATATATTAGTACTTTTATTCAAAGTATCACGATCAGACAGTACTTTCATCAAAGTACTGTTTGATGATCTAATACAGTTAAATGATTTTTAGAAGAAACCTTTTTGCTTAATAATAAATATTTTTGAAATAAAGGTTGAATAAATGGGTTTTGTGATGATAACATCAATAGGTTATCAATCCACCATGGTTACAAAAGGATTGACTAATCCATGAGCAAACGGCTCTGGTAAAGATATATCAAATCCGTTTTTAGTTGTCAACTTGCTAATAAGTTGGATGGTCATCAACTCACCATATCAGTAAATGTGAAGAGTTGGCTAGCCCACAAGAAATGGCTTGTGGTAAAGGCAGTGGAAAAACCATTATTGGTAATTAGTTCACCATTAGATAAAAGAACTAACTAGTCCAGAAGGGTACAGCTTTTGGTAAAGACTAAACAAATCGTTGATACTGGTGATTTGCTAAAAATCATATGGTTATCAATGTACCATGGTCTTACACACCAAAACATTTGGCTACTCCAAAGATAATGGCTTTGGTAAAGAGTTCTAAATCCATTGAATTTTCAATGATTCACTTTGAAAGTGATGAGAATAGTATGCAACTTAAACTGAATCACTGTACAAATTGTCATATGTTGCCGTGTTGCTGAAAAGATGGAGATTGCTGGATGCTGCTGTGAAGAAAACAATTCTAAAGAAATACTTTGACAAAGCAAGATTCTACAGATATAATCTAAAGACTGAAGAACAATCCGTTTTAAAGATGAAGTTGTTAAAGATATATTCACAAAGAAACTTGAAGTCAAGCAAGTAGAATTCAAGTTAGGGAGGATTGTTGGGATATGAAAGTGCTGAAGATATCAAAGTACTGAAGCTATGAAAGTACTGTAGCTGAAAAGAAGCTGGAAGAAGTCAAATAGTCAAAGTACTGCTAAATGACAAAGTCAAAGTACTGCAAGAGGAAGTCAAAGTATTGCTAGAACAAATAAACTGTTATATTCGTTTATGGAAAGTATTGTAGATTACTTGTCGTACAAGGTTATAAATTGTAAACCGACTAGGATATCCTTGAGCCTATAAAAGGACTCCTAGATTGGCATTAGAGGGACGATTTGAAAAAGAGTTTTAGAGTTTACGAATTAGAGTTTAGAGAAAAGTTCGATTATCTTAGAGTTGTATTAAAGTATCTGCATAATAAGCCGATTTAGAGTTTGTTAATAAAGTTTTTCTTCTTAGCTTTGTTAAGTAAATTCCGCGTACTTAATAAAGAGTGCTCAGTGTTTCTTTGTTAATAACTTAGGATTTATCCGAGGTTATTAAACCTTAACAAGCTAGTTAAGTTAGTTTGATTAAAGTATATCGATCCAACAAGTGGTATCAGAGCCTGGGGCTCGTGATATCTAGGATTACAAGGTTTTATGTGTCGAAGAATGATGAAAAAGATTAAAAATTCGGAGCTC
>OU343216.1:181625188-181651251 GCA_910596185.1 Chrysanthemum makinoi
AACAGGGGAAGGAATGGAAATCAGGGACAAGTCAAGACGATCAAGTGTTACAACTGTGGTGGTGAGGGACACATTGCAAGGAATTGCACATCTCCAAAATGTCCTCAGAATGCTAAATACTTCAGGGATAAGATGTTGCTAGTGCAAGCTCAGGACAATGGAGTAGCTTTGGATGAAGAGGAGATTGTTTCTTCTTTGAAGGGAATGCTAAGACATATGATGCAGATGTGGATGAGCGGCCTATTGGGAGATAGGTCACAATCATCAGAATGCCTTTCAAGTAGTATTGTGATGCATACGACTCGATGTTGATGATGGACCTCTGCACACACAACTTTCATGGCTAGCATTTCTCCAATGGTCTCTCCTAAGGTCTCTTCTTCACCACAAGTTGGACCATCCAAAGACAAAATCATCTCAGAGGTATTAAAATTATATGATGAAGTTGATGTGCAAAAGATGCATAATGAAATACAATCAACTGAAATCATTGAGTCAGATATTGGAAATATGGGTAATATCAATGTTGTCCCATATGATCAATATATGAAACAAAGTGAAAGTGTTATTGTATCAAGTGATGTATCTCTGATCAATGATGATTATGTGCTCGTGATGAATACCTTTGCATGTGCCCCGATGATTACTGTCTCTGAACTTAATGCCTATAAGGAACGAGTTGCCATTTATGAACAACGTGCTAAGTTTGAGCTATAACTACCGTGGCGAGTTGGATAACCAAATGCGTACAATTATTAGAAAAAGTAATTTTTAGAAGAAGTGTTAAAACAAGAGTTAAATTCCTTACAAGAAAAGCTTTCAAAAGCTGCTAAGCAAAAACAAGAACTTCAAGAAAATGTTAAAGTGCTTAAGCAGGAATTTCATGCAAGGAATCAAAACTTTTGAATGATTTTTCTAATCTAAAAACTTTGAAAACAAGCTTGAAAATAAGTTATGCGACAAGAAGGAATACCATTGGACTGCTCACATGGTCACTAAGCATAGAGTCTTAAGCGATAAGCATAGTGTTCCCATTGTAGATAAACCCAATCCACGAGTACAATAAGTTAGCTAAGGCTTCGAAGGAATATTATGATGGCAATGAGATTCTTAAACCTAGACAGAAACCTAGTTGCGTTGAGTGTACTGAGGAAGATAGAAAATTAGATGATGCATCTAGGGTGAAAATGAATAAGAAGCTAGAAGATCCTGAATGCAAAAAGAATAACATCACGATCAAACCCCATGATTACAAGAAGGAAAATTGGATCTCCTTAAACAAATTTAAGCCTCAAACATTATTAACACTGAACAAGTTTTTGGAAAAATGATTTAGATAAGCAAAAGCAGAGAATCTTGTTGAAACGAACCCCTTTAGGAAAATGCCTTGACGCTGTGTATCCTCCCAATACACCAATGCATTTAGTTCCTAGGACTATTGCCACTGAAAGCAAGACCTTAATGATATGTTATCCTTCAACTATTTGTCGATTTTGAGAAAACTTGTAAGAAAAGGATCACACCCCTTTGGGATAACGAAGGGGAAAGGGGTTTTGAGCAAACAAAGAATGTTATCTTATCTAGCGAGGTCATGCCTTTCTTTAAATTACTAAAAGATCATTTTGAGAGTCTTAAAAGGGGATACATTGGATATTAAAGGAATGGAAAAGGAATTTGATGCAATGATAGTTGAGGTTAGTGACTATGGGCGAGCATTAAAATATAATGAGATTGAGAGGAAGAACTTGCATACCTTGAATGAGAATCTTATTTTTGAATGTATTGCTCAAGATGTGTTTTACACTGCTACTAATTGCTCCATTAATGCTTCTCAATTTCATGAATTATATGTTGCTCTGAAAGTCTCCCATGATCGTGTCATTGAGCTTGAAAAGATTAATTCAATACTTAATGAGAAAATTGATCAGGGATGATCATGATAATTTGGTAAAGCATCTTTCTAAACTAGAAGTTGAACATTTTGATTTACAACTAAAATATCAACATCTAAAAGAAAATGTTAAAACCTCAAATATCAAGACATCCTTGGATGTTCCAGAATTTGATGCGATTTTTGAAATTAACAAAGCGTGATGAGACAATTCGAGCTCATTGTAACATGATCAAAAAGTTGAAAGCCCAAATCTCTCAATTGAAGGGTGAAAAGAACAATGTGACTGGATCCCAAATCTCTCAAATTCCTCCTCCTTTAGATTCTCAGTACTCTCAAACTTTTCATCTTCAAAACTTGGTTAATGTCTTACAAAAGGAAAAAGGGAGTTTTCTAGAAGAAAATGAAAAAGTTAAACGACACTTTAAAGAGTTATATGATTCAATGAAAGTCACCCGTGACCAAAACAACGAAAAAATAACGTCTTTACAAAAGGAAATTGAGAATATGAGAAGTCAGGGAAATGGGAAACTGCCACTTGTTTTCAATAAGAATGTTGTCTCTAAGTCATCCTCAGATTGCAAATACCTTTGTTTGTTGTTAAATACATTCCTCCTCATCTTAGGAATAATGAACATGCTTTTCATGACTATTGTGCTTACCTTAAGGATAGTCTAGAATGTCTCAGTGAGATTGTCGAAGAGGATTTCATTAACAAACCTCTTGATAGTGAAATTAGTTTGCTTGCCTCAGACAAACGATCTCAGAGCGCTAGAATGTTTAATTGCAACATATCCTAAATCCTTAGGTGCAAAAGGCAAAGTTGTGATGCCTTGTTCTATGCCTAGTGCCAAGCATGAAATCCGTTCTATGCCCAATGTTATGAATGTCAACCTTAGGATGCCTTCAAGTAGTTGATTCGGATATGTTAGTGCTAAGAAAGTAAATTTTAGTGTGCACGCAAATAGCTCAAATCAAGTCTTAAGAAAGTAAACATTAATGTGACTTCTAGTAGTTGGATCCTTGCACATCAAGTTTAGGAATGCAAAAATTAGATCAACCAAGTAATGTTCCCATTCCTTCCCTACCAGGAGTGTCGGTGACATTAAAGCAAGCATGTCAAAGTCTCAAGACAATACAAGGAATGATAGGACCTTGCAAGCTAAGAATGTGCATTGGAAGAGAGTAGAAGACCAATCTAGGAACTTTAAGTTTGAGTTGAATAAAACGAATCGTGTTGATACTAGTATTAGCCATAAAGGCGTCTTGTAATTAATTAAATTACGATACTATTTGCAAACCTTGTAATGATGTGCTTGAATTACATTGCTAATCATGAATGTGGTGTGAATGCTTTGTCTAATTCTGTCAAATGCCCAATTAAAGTTGTTAATGCTAATAATCGTGCAAAAAGGCTAAAGGCAAAGCGAAAGATTGTTAGAAAAGCAGTAAACCAGGGAAGAACATTTATAAAGATAGGTTATTATTGGATACCTTTTGGCCATAAGAATTATCAGTTTTGTTCTCAATGCTACTAAGACTATGCCACTAGAAAATGGATGCCTACTGGTAGAACTATTCCCTTAAGAAGTGAACATACTTTTAATAGGTCAAATACTGAGACACCATTGCATCTATTCCCAATGATTCCATTGCTTCTACTTACGATATGGATGTTTCTATTTCGATGTGGGTGTTCAATTCATTGTTACTAACCAAGTGGAACCCATTCTTGCATGGAGATCCCAATTATCCAATTATCCATTCTTGTGCGTGTTCAAGCTGCAGATTGTTCAAATGGTTTACGGTAATTTTTGGACTCGGTATTTCCAAGCATATATGGCGGAGACGGTCGCTCATGAACTTCGTGAGCAAATTCATCGGAATGAGTTAGATTAGGGAATGATCATTTGGTGCAATTATGGGTTATGGAGATTATATTGTTGGTAAAGTGTTATCTCCGAGGTATATTATGTGGAAGGTCTTGGTCATAACACGTTCTCTGTTGGTCAATTACGATTACGATCTAGAAGTAGCCTTGAGAAAACATACTTGTTTCGTTCTCTAGAGAACTTTTAAGGAACTTTAAGTTACGTGGTTCAAATCTATACACCATCTCTATCGAAGATATGATGAAGTCTTCTTCAATTTGCTTGTTGTCAAAGGCTTCTAAAACAAAGTCATGGTTATGGCATCGTCGTCTCAATCACTTGAACTTCGGCACCATCAATGATCTCTCGAGAAAGGACTTAGTTATAGGTCTACCTAGACTTAAATATGAAAAGGATCATCTTTGTTGACATGCCGGTTGGGAAAAGCAAAAAGTATGCACATAAACCCAAACCTACAAACTCATCACGAAGTTCTCATACAATTCACATGGACCTATGTGGACCCATGAGAGTCAGAGAATATCTTTGGGAAGAAATATGTGTTAGTTGTGGTTGATGATTTCTCTAGATTCACGGTAAAATTCTTAAAGACAAGGATGAAACTCGGATATCATCATCAAACTCATCAAACAGTTGCACGGGGTTAGATCTTAACAAAGCGTTGAGAATCATCCGAGCAGACAATGGGCTGGTTTGTTAACAAACAACTTGGTGAGTTTTATGAAAAGTATGGAATCGGTCATCAAAGTGTTCCTCGAACTCCTCAGCGAGCGGTGTAGTTGAAAGAAGAAATCGAACTCTTGTGGAAGCCGGGGTATCTTTGATTTACTCAAAATTCCAATGTTTCTCTGGGGTGAAGCTATCGCCCTTGCATGCTACACCCAAATCGATCCACTGATTCACACTTCTCATGGAAAAACTCCATATGAACTTGTCACAATGAAAACTGATCTTTCATTCCCGTGTGTTAGGTGCTTTATGTTATCCAACTCTTGATGGTCAAGATTTAGAGGCGAGCTAAGGACATTGGAGTTTGAAGCTATGCACCTAATAAAAGTAAAGTTACGAATCTACAACAAGAGAACTTCGAAAATATCATGGAAACAATTCCGTCACGTTTGATGGTACGTAGGTCAAATGGCTCTGAACAATCAGTTGGAGACCCGCACCTCAAAGCATCCCATTGGACATCTCTTGTACCAAACTCCTCATCAAGACAACTTTCCATATGTACCTCCCTCGGGAAGATGATTTACTGTTTGATCCAATGTTTGATGAACAATTTGAGCAGTAATGATATGACAATTCAATCCTTGATTTTGCTACTATCATCAATGTGCCCTTCAACTTCTATATCATTAAGCTAAGCTGCTGTACCATCTGTTTCATCAACAAATCTTCAATCATCAAGTGTACATCATGGAAATGCCGATTCACCGGGATGAAGTCAATCCATTGCTACTCAAGTGCTCCATTTGAGAACATATTTGCTCTGAATCATCATGGAACCATCTACGCCGGGGAGACATCAACTACCGCTACTTTGGTTCCTCAACAGCAGCCATGAATACCTCGAGAAAATGGACTCACGGTCATCATTAGACAACATGTTAAATCCCTCTGTCGTCGGTATCCTACGGAAACAATAACTTTACCTTGAGATGCCTTATGGTGCTTCTTCAACTCCGTACTCTCTAAGATCGAACCAAAAGATGTTGTGGAAAACTAGAAGGGAGGTTGAATAGTTTTGCCGATTTTAAGTTGATTTCAAAACTTTTAGATTCGATATTATGTGAAATCGTATGGATGTTGAGAGCGTATAGATCTAATGATAATGCAAGCAAATAGATAAAGTTAAGGGATAGAAATGACACGACCGATTTATAGTGGTTCGGCTACAAGGTCACCTTCCTTGCCCTACTCCACTCCCGAGTCACCTACTCGAGAGTTCAAGCACTATGTCAACAAACTCCTTCACTTGGCGGAGAAGCCTTCACAACGTTGCTTACACCTTTTTCGGTACAAAGCTAGATACCGAGTCCGTAACACGGTGGACCAAACCAACACAACTATTACACAACAAATATGTGAAATATCAAATACAAGATCTTTGCAACAGAAATCTTGCGGGTGACAAATCAATCAAGGACCCCTTGCTTGGATGACTTGTAGAATGCTCGTGATCTCGCCTTATAGAAGGACCTATATGAGGATCACAAATAGAAAGAAAGAAGAACAACTCTCTAGATCAAGTGATCTATATGTTAGAAGAGAATGAGAGTGTATGAGAGATTTAGTAAGAAGAGGGTGAGTTAGAATGAAGAAATGGCTCTCTATTTATAGGCAAATTTCTCCTCTGTTCCACGGATCCCACGGATCCCTTCCACTTGGGATCCGTCTAGTGTAATCCTAGGGATCCGTGGTGCGCTCCTCTTTGCCCATGGGTTTTTTGGTTATGGGTTGGTCCATGGGTTTCTCTAGATTCAATGTATCTAAGTATACATTGTATCAAGTCTTCTTTGGTATGGGTTTAAGATCCATGGGTTATGGTCCATGGGTTATGGTTTTACCCATCCTAATAAACTATTACAACAAATGCTTAATTATTACATTTTTGTATTTAAATGGCTATATGTAAATGCTTTACAAAAATAACATGTATCCTTATAATTATACTTAAGATAACATTATATTTGTTATCAACAAAACACAAAGAAATGCAAAATATTAATAAACGTTTTTACGGTTTATTTGTATTAACAATCTCCCCCTTTTGTTGATGACAAAACATAATGTTATGATGAGTAAAACTTAAAATTAGATGTAAGTTTTGAAAGCCCCTAAGTTTTACTTCTTCTCCCCTTTTTGTGAAACAAAAGTTAACCCTTGGAAGAAATAAACAAACTCCTAACTCCCCTTGCGGTAGCTCCCCTTGTTTGGGGCGTCAAGTGAAGAAAAAATAAAAATTCCTACAAAAAGAAAGGTTAGTAACATGCTTATATAATCTTGTGGTTGCTGAGAATCAAGATTGGGAGCCAAGGTATGTAAACAAGGCCTTGTAATAAAACAACAAATTGTAGTGGTATGTATGCCACTTACAAGCATGTAAAATAAGAACAAGACTTGTTCTTGAAAATGACTTCAAAAGAAAAATAATACTAAAATTAGAAAATAGTAGTAGTGATTCCTTCCATGCTTGCATAAGGTTATGGATGGAGATTTTGATGAGTAATGGTATTGATGCGATCAAGGATGTGGGTAATGAGTCTGCGAAGTTTTCGGGTTGTTTTGATTTGAGTTTTGCGGAAGTTGTGGTGGAAAAATAGGAAAATATGGATCAATATTCGGAATGTTAATAAATGGTGGTGGAAAAGAACCTAGATGTTCTTGTAATGTGATGGGAGCTAATGGTGGTGATGTTTCAAGATCTTGAAAGATAGTATTTGGAGATGTGGGGGTGTTGAAAAGACTAATTCTTTTTCTTTAGGTTGGTTAGATCTTGTTGGAGTCTTAAGGAGTTCCAAAAGAGTGATTTTAGGTGGTGATGAAGTTGGTGTACTTGTTGGTGATGAGGGAGGTGCTATAATGGAAGCATCTTGTGGTGAGTTATTTGTTGAGGATGAACCATTTGAGGTTGGTTTTGCTAAACAACAAGATTGGATACTAATCCGTGCGGATATCCTAGCATTTGATTGTGGTATTTTGGATGGTGGAAGTACAAAGGTTTGGATATCATGATTGTTTGTACTAGATGATTCTCCTAAAGGGTTTTGGATGACATGATGAAGTGTGTTTGTGAGAAGGAGATGGAGTATGCAAGCATTTTGGGAGTTATATATAGAAAAACAAAGCATTGTAATGAATGCTTGACCCAAAATGTGGATTAAAATCTAATGATTAGATATGAATTCAAGGCATGTGATCATGAGAACACAAGCATTAAAGAGCATACTCCCAAAAATGAAACAAATGTGGATTTTTCATCCAAAGTTATAAAAATAGAAGTTGAAAAGCGACTTACGTTACACGGATCCCACGGATCCTTCCCTTGAGGATCCGTCCGGCATAAAATTTGGGATCCGTGGATGCAGTGTTGAGGCAGCACAAAATTTTCCTTTTGGAAACATTTTTGCCTAGTGTGTGCCTATATGCAAACTATTTGGAGTTTCGGTTATCTCGACCCTTAAAAGGAATAGAAAATAAACTAGAAGTGTAAAAGCATCCTATTGAGATAACCCGAAAACACATATTTAGTACATGAGTGCGTAATTTTGTGTTATCAATGCTCCTAATTCATTGTTGCTTAAATGAATGTACACGAAAACACATATTAGTTATGTGTCCCCTTTAGCATTCAAAAGACATGAGATGCAATGAAAACGGGTTTTACTTTGTATTAATAATGAAAAAGCTATTTGTCCTAGACGTGAGAAATTGCTTTTTGTGAAATTGATCTGAGGAAGGTATCATCCTTTTAGAAAACACTGTGAAAGTAGGCTTAAAAAATAAGAAAACTATAAGTGTAAAAAACTCATCTTGGGTTTTGAAAATTCCCGTATTGTTTGTGAGTTGTGCGTGAAATAGAAATCCTAGACTCAGAAAGAAGAAGGCTAGTGTTTACATACCTTGTAGAGTCAATTAAATTACGACGTTTGTTCCATTAGACCAAGACCAAGGCGAAGTAGGTTGAATTGTTCCCGCTTCAACGGTTTGGTGAGGGCGTCGGCTATGTTGTCTTCGGATGCTACCTTCTCAATAGAGATGTTCCCCTTTTGAACATTGTCTCTTAGGAAGTGATGACGAATCTCTATATGCTTTGGGCGAGAATGCAATACGGATTCTTGCTTAGATCGATTGCACCTTTGTTGTCACATAGGATGGCTATGTCGCTTAGATGGATGTCGTAGTCTACTAACGCTTGTTTCATCCATAGTGCTTGTTGGCATGCTTTGCCGGCGGAGGCGTACTCGGCTTCGGTTGTTGATATTGCAAGTGGCGTTTGTTTCTTAGAAAACCATGATGTTAAACAACATCCCATAAAAGTACATACCCACTTGTACTTTTTCTATCAACGTAATCACCTGCATGGTCAGAATCTGTATATACAATTGTTTCTACTCCGTGCCCTTAGGATACCATAATCCTAATTGTGTTGTACCCTTAATATATCTAAATATCCTTTTTACGGCTTCTAGGTGTGATATTTTGGGGTCTTCTTGAAACCTAGCACATAAGCAAACACTAAACATGATATCAGGCCTACTTGCCGTGAGGTAGAGAAGACTACCTATCATGCCACGATATTTAGGATTATCTACGGATTCTCGTCTTCATCTCTTTGTGAGTTTGGTGTCGGATGACATTGGAGTCCTAATTGGTTTTGACTCTTCTAGACCGAATTTCTTTAACATCTCCTTGATGTATTTAGATTGATTAAAGAAGATACCATCTTCTACTTGTTTTATTTGTAGACCAAGAAAGAAACTAAGTTCTCCCATCATACTCATCTCGAACTCGTCATGCATGATTTTAGAGAAATCATCACACATGTCTTGACAAGTGGATTCGAATATAATATCATCTACATATATTTGTACTATGATTATATGTGACTCTTTTTTCTTAGTAAAAAGTGTGTTGTCAACTAACCCCATGGTGTAGTTGTGTTTAACTAGAAATGACTTGAGTCTATCATACCAAGCTTTTGGAGCTTGTTTAAGACAGTAAAGGGCTTTCTTTAATTTATACACATGTTTGGGTTTTTCAAAATCAATGAAGGCCGGAGGTTGAGCTACATATACTTCTTCATTTATGACACCATTTAGAAAAGCGCTTTTGACATCCATTTGATAAAGCTTTAGATCATTAGCACAAGCATACGCAAGAAGTATTCTTATAGACTCTAATCTAGCCCCGGGGGCGTAGGTCTCATCAAAGTCTATTCCCTCTTGTTGGTTATACCCTTGAGCAACGAGTCTAGCCTTGTTCCTAGACACTACTCCGTTTGCATCTAATTTGTTTTATAAACCCATTTGGTTCCTATTATGGTTTGATTACTAGGTGGAGGGACAAGTGTCCAAACATCATTAGAAACAAATTGATTTAGTTCTTCTTGCATAGCCATTACCCAACTTTCATCTTTTATGGCTTCTTGTGTATTCTTAGGTTCTAAGGTTGAAACGAAACAAAACAAGCTACTTTGGTTTTGAACTTGAGACCTTAATGTTCGTTCGTTTAGTTTTCCTATGACTTTATCTACGGGGTGATCTTTGGACTCTTTAATGTTTATTATTTCATCACTTAGAGGTTCTTCTTCTTCACTTATCTTTTTCTTTATTACTATAGCTTCACTTTCTATAATCTCGTCATCGACAAGAGGTGGAGAGGGTTTGGGTGGACTTTCATCAAATTTTATATTTAATGACTCTTCTACCTTCATTGTTTCTTTGTTTAATATGGCGTAAGCTTTGCTATTTGGCGAATAACCTAAAAAGATACCTTCGGTTGATTTAGGATCAAATTTTGTAAGGTAATCTTTAGTGTTAAGAATAAAACATTTACTACCAAAGACTCTAAAATGATTTAACGTAGGCTTTTTGCCTCGAAGTAACTCATATGGAGTTTTTCCTAAGATTGGTCTAATCAATACTCGATTGAGTATATCGTTGAAGTATCAACGGCATTACACCAAAATTTTTGAGGTATGGATTGTTCATTAAGCATGGTTTGACTCATTTCTTGTAGAGTTCTATTCTTTCTTTCTACTACCCCATTTGATTGTGGAGTGCGTGGGCAGAAGTTGTGAGTAATACCATTAGCGTCACAAAAAGCTCGAATTGCACTTCATTATCGAATTCCCTACCATGATCCGTCCTAATAGACACTATGGGACTTCCTAGTTGTCTTTGGATCTTTTGCTTAATATTTCAAAATAGTTAAAGGTTTCCGTTTTGTTCTTTAAAATTTTGTCCATGTATACCTAGAGTAGTCATCCACTATTACCAAAGTGTAGTAGTTGCCTCCATAACTTTGGATAGCGGATGGACCAAATAAATCCATATGTAGTAATTCTAGACACCTAGTTGTGGACACCATGTTTTTAGCTTTATGACTAGAATGAGCTTGTTTTCCTACATTACAAGCATCACAAAATGATGTTCATATTTTAACTTAGGTAGATCTCTTACTAGATCTTTGGATGATAGCGATTGAAGAAGTCGCATGTTGGCGTGACCCAATCTTCGATGCCATAAGGTCGAAGTATCATCCATAGAGGTAAGACATAGTTTGTCTTTAGGTTCATTACCGATTTTAATGACATAGACTCCATGTTTCCTAATTCCTCTTCCTATGGTTATGCCATATTTTAGTATCTTACTACGGTTTGGTAAAAGTACATTGCACTTTTTATCACATATTTGTCCTATACTTAAGAGATTAAAGTTTAGGTTTTCTACGTGACACACATCGTTAATGGTTAGAGATTTGTTAGAAATCATACCTTTACCGATGATTCTACTTTGCTATTTCCAAACACCACATTACCTCCATTAATGGATTCATATGTGGAGAATAGATCCTATTGCGGTCATGTGCCTTGTGCACCCGCTATCCTTGACCCATTCATCGGGTCTAGGTCGACCTTTAAGCACACCTAAAACAATAATAAACTCAAAGTTTGGTCCCCATTTGTTCATGGGTCCATTAGTGTTAAACATTCCATTCATGTTAGACATGTATGGATAAGATGAGTATGCATTCCATGGAGCAAAGTTTTGAAAAGGAAAACCATTTTGCATGTTTTGATTCCATCCCATTTGATGGTTACTTTTCGGGTAAACGTTATTAGGTCTCCTAAATGAATTAGGTTTTGAAAAGATGGAGCTTTGTTTCTTGCAAAAGTAGGATTATATTTTGGAGGTGGTTGTCTAGTGGTGACATGATTTGGTTTCTTCCTATTAACTATGACAAACTCAGTTCTAGATGAAGAAGCTACATTATTGCTAATGTTTGCTACAGCAGATCCACGGATCCTTTTTTCTACACTAGCGGTTCCTTTTAGGGGATCCGTGGGATCCGCACATACATGGTAGTTTTCTAGTTCTTTAACAAATTTTGTTTCTTTACTTTCACTAGTTGATGGATCAAGTTGTTGACTACCTAGACCCTTTTGATTGTTACCGGTTTTAACACTATCGAGTATTGTATCTAAAGTGTTCGTGCTCATTCTAGCAATTTTAGAATCTAAGTGATCCATTAGTGTTTGAAGTTGAGCATAAAGTTCACATTCACCACTTGCTATTTTACCTTTCTCTAAGCGTTTTAGTTTTGCTTTTAATTCTATGACTTCTTTATCTAAACGTTTATTTTGACTCTTTAAAAGCTTGTTTTTGTTAACTAGTTTTAAGCTAATATTGCATAGTTTATCATATTCATTATGCAATGAGTCGTCATCAAGTGATGAGCTACTATAGTATTCAGGACATACCTCGTCATTTGCCATAAGACAAATTTCTTCATCCTTCTCGTCGCTCATTCCCCGTGCTCACGAAGCCTTTTGATCATCCCGTTTGGGACACTTACTAATAAAGTGGTTTGGGTCCCCACATTTAAAGCAAGTACGATCATCCTTTGGCTTCTCGTCCTCTTTGCTTTTCCGAAAGCCTTTCTTATCATCATACGGTTGTTTGGCGTATCTACCCCTTTCTAAAGAACTTTTAAAGTCCCTTACATATAGCGTACTCTTTTGTCACTACTTTCGAAGATGAGTTCTCCTCATCGCTCGAAGCCTTTTTGGCTTTAAGGGCAAGAGATTTGTGTTTCTCTTTCACCTTTGAGGCTTTGGAATCTTTAGCAAGGACAAGCTCGTAGACTTTTAGGTTGCCTATGAGTTCATCGAGGGTGAGGATTGTCAAATCTTTTGACTCTTCGATTGACGTCACCTTGGATCTCCACTTCGATGGAAGTGCCCTTAGATATCTCCTAACATGGTTACGGCTAGAAAAAGATTCATCAAGTGCTTGTAAAGATGTAATAATAGTATTAAAGTTAGCAAATGAATGATCTATAGTTTCCTCATCCGATATTGAAAATTGTTCATATTGTTGAACAAATAAATCAATTTTATTATTTTTAACTTGTTGGTTGCCTTGATGAGTTACAACTAAAGAATTCCAAATTTCTTTAGAGGTTTTAAGCATAGAAATTCTTTCGAATTCCTTTTTCCGTAAAGCATTATATAAAACCATTTTTGCTTCACTATTTTTAGAAAGCTTTTTCTTCATTTCATCATTTAGTTTATCATGAGGTATGTGAACTAAATTTCCTTTATCATCATTTGAGGTAGCCTCAAAATCACCTTCAACAATAATGTACCAAAGATCAATATCTTTAGACTTCACATATGTTTTGAATCTATTTTTCCAATATATAAAACCATTAGTTTCAAGTAGTGGTGGTCGTTGCATAGATTGCCCTTCCTTATAATTTTCAGAACCCATAGTGATCGAAAAGTTTTTAAAATACAATTTTATTTTAAAACTTTTATAAACTTAGCTCTTGATGCCAATTGTGGAAAACTAGAAGGGGGTTGAATAGTTTTGCCGATTTTAAGTTGATTTCAAAAACTTTTAGATTCGATATTATGTGAAATCTTATGGATGTTGAGAACGTATAGATCTAATGATAATGCAAGCAAATAGATAAAGTTAAGGGATAGAAATGACACAACCGATTTATAGTGGTTCGGCTACAAGGTCACCTTCCTTGCCCTACTCCACTCCCGAGTCACCTACTCGAGAGTTCAAGCACTATGTCAACAAACTCCTTCACTTGGCGGAGAAGCCTTCACAACGTTGCTTACACTTTTTCTGGTACAAAGCTAGATATCGAGTCCGTAAGCACGGTGGACCAAACCAACACAACTATTACACAACAAATATGTGAAATATCAAATACAAGATCTTAGCTACAGAAATCTTGCGGAGTGACAAATCAATCAAGGACCCCTTGCTTGGATGACTTGTAGAATGCTCGTGATCTCGCCTTAGAGAAGGACCTATATGAGGATCACAAATAGAAAGAAAGAAGAACAACTCTCTAGATCAAGTGATCTATATGTTAGAAGAGAATGAGAGTGTATGAGAGATTTAGTAAGAAGAGGGGTGAGTTAGAATGAAGAAATGGCTCTCTATTTATAGGCAAATTTCTCCTCTGTTCCACGGATCCCTTCCACTTGGGATCCGGCTAGTGTAATCCTAGGGATCCGTGGTGCGCTCCTCTTTGCCCATGGGTTTTTGGTTATGGGTCATGGGTTATGGGTTGGTCCATGGGTTTTCTCTAGATTCAATGTATCTAAGTATACATTGTATCAAGTCTTCTTTAGTATGGGTTTAAGATCCATGGGTTATGGTCCATGGGTTATGGTTTTTACCCATCCTAATAAACTATTACAACAAATGCTTAATTATTACATTTTTGTATTTAAATGGCTATATGTAAATGCTTGACAAAAATAACATGTATCCTTATAATTTTACTTAAGATAACATTACATTTGTTATCAACAAAACACAAAGAGATCGCAAAATATTAATAAACGTTTTTACGATTTATTTGTATTAACAGATGTTAATTCGCCATGAATGAAGACAGCTGGTTCAATGCCATGCAAGAAGAAATTCATGAGTTTGATCGACTTGATGTATGGAATTAGTACCTGCCAGATTGTGCTTTATGATCATTGCTCTAAAATGGATCTTCAAAGTGAAACATGATGAGCATGGTGATGTGTTAAAGAACAAGGCTCGATTAGTTGCTAAAGGATACTGTCAAGAGGAGGGTATTGACTTTGAAGAATCTTTTGCTCCTTTTTGCTCTCAAATCCTATGGATGAGATCTCAATTAACTTGACTATGGCTTTGTATTGACAAAATCCTCTCAGTGATAATAAAAAAGTGCTATTGCTCTCTTATGCAACAATGTTCAACACTCAAGAGCAAAGCATATCGACATCCGACATCATTTCATGAGGGAACAAGTGGAAAGAGGTGTGGTGGAACTCTATTTTGTGAGATTTGAATACCGAGTTAAGCGTACATCTTCACCAAAGCTCTTCCAAGAGAACATTTTGAGTTTATTCTTCCACCACTTGGCGCTGAAAACCTTCAACCGAAGAAACACTCAAACGCCTTGAGAGGAAGACGAGGAGTAAGGTCTTTCTTCATCATCACTTTGTATATATTTTTTCAAAAGCAAAATACAGAAATTATAAAACTTTCAAAATCCAAAATGTGAAAAATATAGTAAAATCCTCAAAATATTGTCATTTTGTCATGTTTTTCGATTCCTATCATCTACGGACTTTGTGTTGATATTCAAAGAATGTCACGGGTCTTTAGATGTTCTTCGAATGTACATAGTTTTGAAAAATATAAATAAATAAATAAATAAAAATAAAAATAAAAATAAATGAGGGGAAGAAAAATGGTGGTTTATTGTCATTTCAGCAAGAACGGTGTTGAAAGAAAAGAGCCGTACTTTATCTTGTTTTTGAATCTCTGCGGCTCGATTGCAATAAAAAATACTCATATCAATGAAAACGAATTGTTTTGAAAAATTACTGGCTCAATTTCAAAATCATTTGACGGTTGCTAAAACTATATATCTGAATTCCAACAACTTATGTCATTGATTGAGGGGAATTATTTTAATAAAAAGTGTATTTTTTTCAAACAATGGTTTGTTTTCAAAAGATATTCAAGCTTGTTTAAATCTTTGGAGTCTAAAGTCTCAAAATTGATCCTTATCGGTTAAAAGCGCTTTCAAAATCAAGTCACAATTCTCCTTAAAAGCTTTCAAAAACAATTTAAATCTACTGAGATCACGATTCTCAAATGATTTGATAATTGTGATCGGGGTAGAATTTGTGATTTAAAGATTTAAACCTGATAATTAGATACATGGTTTCATAAGTGATTAGTATGATTGCCTCCCTTAAGTGACAAACGATTTCAAATTTTCCATGCACCGCTTGAGGGGAGCATCTATCTTAAACCACAAATATTTGAAACGTGATCAATTTATCTCAATGTGCGTCTTTTCTAACATGTGCAAAACATTCTCAAACATCTATGAACATATTGATGGGGAGCAAACTTGTGAAAACCTCATCCTTCCTTAAAATGTTTTATCTACTCAAATTGATTAGGAAGTGATGATGATCATTTTAGAAAATGTTAATCAAAAGATTGGACCTTTTCATTCTCAATCTCTTTTCAAAGATCTCTTGCCTCCATGTGCTAAAAAATTCTAGAATTTTTGCATATGTGAGAACATTTTAAAATATCAAAACAATTAAGATACAAATGCTTTGATTCTATATCACAAGTATCTTGATTGATTTTCAAATGGTTTTCAATTGGTTCCAATGGCAGATGAATGATACCAAAAAGACCGGCCAACTTTACTTTATGTATGGTGATATAAGGATGATAAAGTAGGTTGAGTTCCCATGATCCGCGCTGTGAGAACGGAGGGATCTACAAAGGGACAATCCACTAGATAGTGTAGAGTCCTTAGGTATGATGAAAAAAGGGGAAAAGTGAGATATGGGAAGAGTCGACCGAGATTGAGCTAGTCTTGGAACAAACCCAACAAGGTTCTAGTTATGAAGTCTCATTAGCAGAAGGGGTTGAAGAATGAAAAATAAATTAATGTGAAAAGGGTGAAAAGAAATAGCCCTCTAATAATTCAACCTTAGAGTAAAACCGGGTTCAATTCATATGCTATGGGTGGTTACTAAGGTAACACTTGGTATTGAAGACAAGATCATGGATGACGACACACAAACTTTGCAAGCCACTCAAGTTCCTCTTAAAAGGACTTGTTTCATTCTCACGGGGAACCTACATAATCTATCGATTTCTCTTAGAGATTGTTGATATTGAAGAAGGAGACCCTCTCCCTAGTCTCCTACATAGGAACCAAATATGCACTAATTGAGTTAGAGCCACGAGATCATCAATTAATCTCTTTAGGACACTTATTTCTTGAAGACTCACTATTTTACACAATGTGGAATGTGAGATTATATCTTATGAGTCCTATGCACTATCCTTGTGGTATTGCCAAGACTTGATTGTGTCACATGGACCTCATCGGAGCGATTCAAAATTGAATCAATCCGGTCCAAAAATGGATTAACGGATGCCTTTGAATTGTGCTTAAAAACTCTTTTCTCTAGCACATGACCGTACAATTATTTCAAATCAAAAGGTGTTTATGATTGATAAATGATTTTTCACTAAAACTTCTTTGTATTGCAAAAACAATTTCTATTGAGCAATACAAGATTGTTTTTCAAATTTCTTTTCATCAATCAAACTATTATTTGGTTCACTAATCCGTGTTGTCTTCTTTGAGGCGGCCCGGTTTAGAAGGCTTGGCTCAGCTGTATGAAACCACAATCGAGAAATTCTTCGAATTATACCGATCCGCACGGCAAGATTTGTACTTACCGAACCGTGGGCGTGTACCTCAATTCATCGAAGTGATCAAAGACACTTTCGTTTATTGCTAAGCTGCTTATGCGGAGTACACCTGACGTTCGCAGTGATCATAATGGAGCAAATCAATCCATAGCGCATGCTCACACAACACACTCATATCTAAAGAAATCATGATTGGTGCATCAATGACCGTATTTTCACTCCATAGCTACGCTCCTGGCCGCCAATATCATGAATCAAGCTTTCGCTACTCGATAGGAATAAATCATGATCCAAAAATGTGAGCATGTCGGTCCTAAAGTCACAACATCAAAATTACCAACACCACAAAGGTTGAGTCAAAGATTTAATATGGTGATGATCTCAAAGCTGCTCAAAACTTCGTATCCGTTCGCTTAAAGACCTCCACTCAGATTATCCAAACATGCAATTATGAAGAATCAAAGACTACAAGCTACAGAACAAAGAACATGGACAAGAATCCAAGAACAATCTCAATGTAATATATGTTTGTATTCAATGTAATTTTAATGTGTGTTTGGGTGACCTCCCGGGGGAGGCGGGAATTAGAAAATCCAGTATTAAAAAACCGGTCACCTCAAGTATATGTAATCGTAGAAAGCTTCGTAGTCGTAGTTATTTTATGTTAAGTAGTATTTAGTTTAGTAACGTGAGGAGGGACTGACGGGTCTTTACCCAGCTGTATGCGATCCAGCGGCTGTAGGTGGCGTTTTTAAGAAACTATGAAATACCCTCTACCTCCCAAGGTAGAGGGTTAGAGCTTCAATACCATTTTCTTTGTTTCACTGGACAACTCTCTTCCTTTCTCACCAGCTTTCTCTCTCTAAACTCTAGTTAACGCCCCATATGTTTATGGTTTAATGTGTTTGTGAAATCTTATATATAACAAATAAGGACACAAGTGATACATTCTAGAGTCCTTGCAGATCTTAGCAATAACTCGTACATTTATGAGAGGTTTCACAATTGTGATCCTCGATTGAATGGAAACTTTGCGGGGTCAACATCAAAGCGGTACTCCGTGTGAGTCACTTGTAATTCTTTATGGGTTCCCAGCTTTTGAGTGTTGTCTCAAGGGTCTACGAGGTGATGGTGTACCTCAGGTGACACTCTGAACTGTAGATGTACTTGATATGTCGTGTTAGCCTTCTTGAGGGCCTCCAGAAATGTTTGAGGACCTTTACTAGAATAGAGATGTGTTTTCACAATATGTTGTTAACACCCTCCGACATTCAACCACGTAAGTGCTCTTGGAAATCGTAGGAGATTCCTTTCACGCAATCGAATCCTAAATATGTGGGTCATTATTTGAATTTATGTCAATGTACTGCTAATTGTCCCTTATGGGATTAGGGCCGGACGGTTACGCCTTTGTTGTCACCAAGGTGAATGGAATCAAGACATTCATGTTAGAACAATTATAGTAATCAATTCTTTAAGAAAATATTACAATGATCAATTGGTGTTAAGTATCCACCTAGGAAGGCTGGTGATGGATGCTCATGCGGGAGAGAAGAGATCATGCGATTCTCCACATGCTCATACCAACACATGATGAAATTCTCATCAAATTCAAAGGCAACACAAAGTTAAAAATGATTCTTCGTAAATGTCAAAGAATCTTCAAAGTTTAAAGACTCAAGAACTTCATCATTGGAAACTCAAAGTCAAAAAGTGTAGCATGGTGGAGAATGACGTGGAGACACCTACACCAAAGAAGTTGACAAATGGCAGAATACCACATTAAATGATCACAAAGCATGAGGAACAAAGAATCAAGACTATTCTATATCAACACACAAAGTTCAAGCTCAAGAAGAGTAAAGACTTAATCAAGTGGAGCATCTTTTGAATGACCACCCCTTATGGGGAGATTGTTAGCCTTAATAATAATTAATAGAAGTGATGGTCATTCATGTTTAGGAACTTTGTAATGTGTGTTAGAAATCGTGATAGAATAGTCAACGGGCTAGTGGATTGGGTTAAGCTAAATGGCTAATAGTTAAGTTAAGCTAGCCTTTTATCACTTGTAATCAATCAAGTCCACGAGGCCCAAGCCCAAACCCATTAGAGTTTGTGTTTAAGTATAAATACCCCTCAAAGTGTCATTTGAGGGGTGTGCTTGAGTGTGTTTGTATGTGTTTTCCCTTTGATATAAAAGTTTTCTTTTCATCTTTCTCTCTACATATACACAACACATATATCCTTCAAGTCACCATCTTTGTTTACTTCTTGATACTTCATATTTACGCATAAGTATTTTTGTTTGGTTTACGTGTATACTTGTGGTAAGGTTGGTATACGTGATAAGGTTGATATATTTAAGGTCCTATAAGATTGATTAAAGAAGATACCATCTTCCACTTGTTTGATTTGTAGACCAAGAAAGAAACTAAGTTCTCCCATCATACTCATCTCGAACTCGTCATGCATGATTTTAGAGAAATCATCACACATGTCTTGATAAGTGGATCCAAATATAATATCATCTACATATATTTGAACTATGATTATATGTGACTCTCTTTTCTTAGTAAAAAGTGTGTTGTCAACTAACCCCATGGTGTAGTTGTGTTTGATTAAAAATGACTTGAGTCTATCATACCAAGCTTTTGGAGCTTGGTTAAGACCGTAAAGGGCTTTCTTTAATTTATAAACGTTTGGCTTTTTCAAAATCGATGAAGCCCGGAGGTTGAGCTACATATACTTTTTCATTAATAAAACCATTTAGAAAAGCACTTTTGACATCCATTTGATAAAGCTTAAGATCATTAGCACAAGCATAAGCAAGAAGTATTCTTATAGACTCTAATCTAGCCACGGGAGCATAGGTCTCATAAAAGTCTATTCCTTCTTGTTGGTTATATCCTTGAGCAACGAGTCTAGCCTTGTTCCTAGACACTACTCCGTTTGCATCTAACTTGTTTTTATAAACCCATTTGGTTCCTATTATGGTTTGATTACTAGGTGGAGGGACAAGTTTCCAAACATCATTAGAAACAAATTGATTTAATTCTTCTTGTATTGCCATTACCCAACTTTCATCTTTTATGGCTTCTTGCGTATTCTTAGGTTCTATGGTTGAAACAAAACAAAATAAGCTACTTTGGTTTTGTACTTGAGACCTTAAGGTTCTTTCGTTTAACTTTCCTATGACCTTATCTACGGGGTAATCTTTGGACTCCTTAATATTTATGAGTTCGTTATTTAATGGTTCTTCTTCTTCTTCATTTACCTTTTTCTTTATTACTATAGCATCACTTTCAACAATCTCGTCATCGACAAGAGGTGGAGAAGGTTTGGGTGAACTTTCATCAAATTTTACATTTAATGACTCTTCTACTTTCATTGTTTCTTTATTTAGTATGACGTAAGCTTTGCTATTAGGAGAGTAACCTAAAAAGATACATTCGGTTGATTTAGGATCAAATTTTGTAAGGTAATCTTTAGTGTTAAGAAGAAAACATTTGCTACCAAAGACTCTAAAGTGATTTAATGTAGGCTTTTTGCCTCGAAGTAACTCATATGGAGTTTTACCTAAGAATGGTCTAATTAAGACTCGATTGAGTATGTACGTTGAAGTATCAACGGCATTGCACCAAAACGTTTGAGGTATGGATTGCTCATTAAGCATGGTGCGACTCATTTCTTGTAGGGTTCTATTCTTTCTTTCAACTACCACATTCGATTGTGGAGTCGCGTGGGGAAGTTGTGAGTAATACCATTAGCGTCACAAAAGCTCCAAATTGCACTTCATTATCGAATTCCCTACCATGATCCGGTCTAATAGACACTATAGGACTTCCTAGTTGTCTTTGGATTTTCTTGCTTAATATTTCAAAGTAATTAAACGTTTTAGTTTTGTTCTTTTAAAATTTAGTCCATGTGTACCTAGAGTAATCATCCACTATGACCAAAGTGTAGTTGTTGCCTCCATAACTTTGGATAGCGGATGGACCAAATAAATCCATGTGTAGTAATTCTAGACACTTAGTTGTAGACACCATGTTTTTAGCTTTATGACTAGAATGAACTTGTTTTCCTACATTACAAGCATCACAAAAAGTGATGTTCATATTTTAACTTAGGTAGATCTCTTACTAGATCTTTGGATGATAGCGATTGAAGAAGTAGCATATTGGCATGACCCAATCTTCGATGCCATAAGGTTAAAGTATCATCCATAGAGGTAAGACAAAGTTTGTCTTTAGGTTCATTACCAACTTTAATGACATAGACTCCATGTTTCCTAATTCCTCTTCCTATGGTTATGCCATTTTTTAATATCTTACTACGGTTTTAGGTAAAAGCACATTGCATTTTATCACATATTTGTCCTATACTTAAAAGGTTAAAGTTTAGGTTTTCTACGTGACACACATCGTTAATGGTTAGAGATTTGTTAGAAATCGTACCTTTACCGATGATTTTACTTTGCTATTTCCAAACACCACATTACCTCCATTGAAGGATTCATATGTGGAGAATAGATATTTATTGCGGTCATGTGCCTCGTGCACCCGCTATCCTTGACCCATTCATATCGGTCTATTCGACCTTTAAACACACCTAAGAAAACAATTAACTCAAAAGTTTGGTCCCCATTTGTTCATGGGTACATTAGTGTTAAACATTCCATTCATGTTAGACATGTATGGATAAGGTGAATATGCATTCCATGGTGCAAAGTTTTGAAAAGAAAATCCATTTTGCATATTTGGGTTCCATCCCATTTGATGGTTACTTCTCGGGTAAACATTATTAGGTCTCCTAAATGGGTTAGGTTTTGAAAAAGATGGAGCCTTGTTTCTTGCAAAAATGGGATTATATTTTGGAGGTGGTTGTCTAGTTGTAAAATGAGTTGGTTTCTTCTTATTAATGATAAAAAAATCAGTTCTAGATGAAGAAGCTTTGTTATTACCTTTGTTTGCTGACACCCACGGATCCCCTACGTACACTAGTGGTTCCCTTTTTATGGGATTAGTGGGATCCGCCACTTAATGGCTTGTTTTCTAGTGCCTTAACAAATTGTGTTTCTTTGTTTTCACTAGTTGATGGATCAAGTTGTTGAATACCTAAATCTTTTTGGTTGTTTCCAGTTTTGACACTATCTAATATCATATCTAGTGTATTAGTACTCATTCTAGCAAAATTTTAGAATCTAGTTGATCAACTAGTGTTTGAAGTTGAGCGCAAAGTTCACATTCACCACTTGCTATTTTACCCTTTCTCTAAGCGTTTCAATTTTGCTTTTAACTCTATGACCTCTTTATCTAAATGTTGGTTTTGATTTTTCAAAAACTTGTTTTTGTTAATTACTTTTAAGCTAATTTTGCAAAGTTTGTCATATTCATCATGCAATGAATCATCATCTAGTGATGAGCTACTGTAGTATTCGTGACATACCTCGTCATTTGCCATGAGACAAATTTCTTCGTCCTCCTCCTCGCTCATTCCCCACGAGCCGCTCACAAAAGCCTTTTGATCATCCCTTTTGGGACACTTGCTAATAAAGAGGTTTGGATCCCAACATCTAAAGCAAGCACGATCATCCCTTGGCTTATCATCCTCTTTACTTTTCCGGAATCTTTTCTTGTCGTCATATGGTTGTTTGACATATCTTCCCTTCCTTCTAAAGAACTTCTTAAAGTCCACTTACCGCATGGCATACTCCTCCTCATCGCTATCCAAAGAGGAGTTCTCTTCATTGCTTGAGGCCTTCTTGGCTTTAAGGGCAAGAGATTTGTGTTTCTCTTTAACCTTTGAAGCTTGAATCCTTTAGCAAGACAAGCTCTTAGACTTTTAGGTTGCCTATGAGTTCATCAAGGGTGAGGATTGTCAAATCTTTTGACTCTTCGATCGTCGTCACCTTGGATCTCCACTTGGATGGAAGTGCCCTTAGATATCTCCTAACATGGTTACGACTAGAAAACAATTCATCAAGTGATTGTAAAGTTGTAATAATAGTATTAAAAGTTAGCAAATGAATGATCTATAGTTTCCTCATCCGATATTGAAAATTGTTCATATTGTTGAACAAATAAATCAATTTTATTACTTTTAACTTGTTGATTACCTTGATTAGTTACAACTAAAGAATTTCAAATTTCTTTAGAGGTTTTAAGCATAGAAATTCTCTCGAATTCCTTTTTGGGTAAAGCATTATACAAAACCATTTTTGCTTCACTATTTTTAGAAAGCTTTTTCTTCATTTCATCGTTTAGTTTATCATGAGGTATGTTAACTAAATTTCCTTTATCATCTTTTGAGATAGCCTCAAAATCGCCTTCAACAATAATGTATCAAAGATCAATATCTTTAGATTTCACATATGTTTCGAATCTATTATTCCAATAAATAAAACCATTAGTATCAAGTAGTGGTGGTCGTTGCATAGATTGCCCTTCCTTATAATTTTCAGAACCCATAGTGATCGAAAAGTTTTTAAAATACAATTTACTTTAAAACTTTTATAAACTTAGCTCTTGATGCCAATTGTGGAAAACTAGAAGGGGGGGTTGAATAGTTTTGCCGATTTTAAGTTAGTTTCTAAAACTTTAGATTCGATAATATGTGAGATCGTATGGATGTAGAGAAAGTATAGATCTAATGATAAAGAAAGTAAATAAAGTAAAGCAAGGGATAGAAATGACACAACCGATTTATAGTGGTTCGGCTACAAGGACACCTTCCTTGCCCTACTCCACTTCCCGAGTCACCTACTCGAGAGTTGAAGCACTATGTCAACAAACTCCTTCAACTTGGCAGAGAAACCTTTACAACGTTGCTTACACCTTTTTTCGGACAAAGCTAAATACCGAGTCCGTAACACGGTGGACCAAACCAACACGACTATTACACAACAAATATGTGAAATACCAAGTACAAGATCTTTGCTACAGAAATCTTGTGGTTGCTTGGATGACTTGTAGTGAGCTCGTGATCTCGCCTTAGAGAAGGACCTATATGAGAATCACAATAGAAAGAAAGAAAAACAACTCTCTAGATCAAGTGATCTATATGTTAGAAGAGAATGAGAGCGTATGAGAGATTTAGGAAGAAGAGGGGTGAGTTAGAATGAAAAAATAGCTCTCTATTTATAAGCAAAATATGCCACTGTTCCCCGGATCCCACGGATCCCTCCCACAAGGGATCCGTCTAGTGTAAACCTAGGGATTCGTGGGACGCTCCTCATTGCCCATGGGTTTTTTGGTTATGGGTTGGTCCATGGGTATTTCCTTAGATTCAATGTATCTAAAGAATACATTGTACCTAGTAAAATGGGTATGGGTCAATACCATGGGTTATGATCCATGGGTTGTGGGTTTTACCCATCCTAATAAACTATTACAACAAATGATTAATTACAACATTTTTGTATTAGATGGCTATATATAAATGCTTTACAAAAATAACATGTATCCTTATAATTTTTCTTATGATAACATTATCTTTGTTATCAACAAAACACAAAGAGATCGCAAAATATAAATAAACGTTTTTAAGGTTTATTTGTATTAACAAAAACCATTTATTATTTATGTTTCATAGTTTTATTAACATTTTTATTATATATATATTACGTCAATTTCAATATTAGTTTCAAATCGATATTCGTTTCGAGTCCACAAGCCGAGAGTCATGACTTCTCGGCTTTTAATCAATCTATAGTCCAATATATACTAAAGTCCATGTTACGGCGTTGCCGGGGTCAACTATGACTAAAAGTCAAAGTAACACCGACGTTGCTCAAAGTTGACAATTTATAATATAGTTCAAGTAAATAATCGCAATAGCGCAAATTAATCTCCAATCAACCCATATCAATCTCGCCATCCAAACAAACTACCAAACATACCCGTAACCAATGTCATGACCCTAATGGTAATGACACGGTCCCGGTTAAGACTACGTGAACCAAACAAGCTCTAGAAGCTTTTCGGCTCCACGCGTCTCATCCAAACACCAACAACAACTACCAACAAGATACCACAACAACCCAACCCGGACCCTTGGTCCATATGGGTCACGTACGCCAACCAAGACCCACGTACGAGTCCCTAGTGGCTCGTACGCCTATCTATTCCCATCCAAACACTCCCAAATGGCTTCTCCAACAACCAAACACAATCAATCAACCTCCAAACAACATCCAATCATCAAACCCATCAACTAATCTAAACCAACATCATGAAACTATGAATAAAATGCAAAAACACAATAAAATGATACAACATACGATACCAAATCACTAGTTACATGTTTTATTAGTTGTAAATTAGTTTTAGACCCATGTTTCATTAAAAACCCACCATGGTCGAGCCATGTACGAGCCATATATGGCCCATACGAGGCTTCTCATGGCTTAAACATATCACACCTATGTTCCTTTTACCTTTTCTAAACCCGATCTACAAAGTTACTTGAAAACGCTAGAATCACGAATAGTTTTTGCAAGATTTGGAGGTCTTAATGAAGGCTTCTATAGGCGTGCCATATATGGATGGAAAGAGGAAAGAAAGATCTATCAAATGGTGGTGGTGGTGGTGTATGTTCACTCGCCGTAAAAGTGGCCGAAACTCTAGTGGGCGCGGTGGTAGTTGGGTTTTTAGGGTTAGGGTTTTGATTTAAGGAGAGAGAGAGTAGAGGGAGAAAGGGTGTGTATGTGTGTTTTATAGAGAGAAATGAAAGGATGAAATGAGGGTGGGATGAGGGTATATATATTTGGGATGGAGGACCAAAATAAAAATG
>OU343216.1:181651351-181680464 GCA_910596185.1 Chrysanthemum makinoi
AGTAGCACATGTGTACCCACGTCCATAAAGTGGTTCAACTGAACATGTATTTAAAGTGGTTCATTTGGTTCCTAAATTTGACTTTGACGGTATCCTGTAGGGACATTTAAGGCTCGAAAATCTACTTTGCGTCCATTACGACCATAAGCAAAAACAAGGTCCATTTTCTTAATTTGCTTCTGAGATCAAATCGCTGGAGTCTGATGGAAGGTGTTGGCAGCTTGTGAAAAAAGTAGTCCAATACATTATTACTATTGAGATGCAACAAACATCTCCTCATTTTAATCGTCTTAAATTGTCATTTGGAGTGTAAAATTTATGCACCCAATCACTTAAATTGTTTTATTAAGTAAAATAAATTGTTGTGCAACAATATAGCTTCTATAGCCATACTTGGATGCCCTACTATGATACAAGAGGATGCACTAAAGTAATGATGCCCAAATATGTTAATAGATGCACTAAATAAACTCATAGATGCCCTAAAACTCCCTAACAATATAGCTTCTATATGTTATAAGACAAAAGTCAACCTACCAATGTTGAAATGCTGCAATCTGATGCCAATGCTGAAGTTGCATGGCTTACAGCTTATTTGGTTTCGCTTATTTGCCATAAGCTCGCTTTTTTGTGGTTATTTTAAAACTTTTCAGCTTATACAAGCTTATTATGACATGATAAGCTTATATAACCCTATAGGTAAACACTACCCTTTCGATGCACTAATATCTACCTTTTCGATGCACTAATCATACTCATAGATGCCCTAATATCTACCTTTTCGATGCACCAATTTCGAGGAAGGCGTCTAGAAGATGCAATGTATAATACTTGTTGCTTGTTATTTTCAGATTCATTTTTCTAGAGGTGGCAACTTGAATCATTTCTTGATGAATGAGTCTATTTGGGCTGTTTAGGATTGCTTATCGAAACTATATAAACTTCTTATAAATTTTAGTTAATAAGAAACGAAGCATTGCCATCCGAAGCATTCCACAATCAAGCACAAAGCGATACATGTGCCGATGATAATAAGCCTAAAACTAAATGTCAAATGTAACAAGACGAGACAACTAACTAGTTCCATAAAGGGAAACCTTGGACAAATATAGCTGCTGGTGACCGTTATGAGAATTTACAGGTTGTGCAATACTAATAGCATCCCAACCCATGCCCAAAGACACTACAGTTGGAAACATGTGGTGATCCTAAATGAGAAGTTGATTGTGGAAGTAGAATTAATTGCAATGACTTACATTGGAAAGGCTGAAGATTCTTCAACTTTTACATGCTTGATTTGTGGATATATTCAAGCAAGAGCATCAAATCTCGGCTGCACCTTCCTAGAGAACGGACACCAGGATGCATAAAACATATGACCGTGTATGTATTCATCTGATATGAGCTCAAAACACATCAAGAGACTCCCGTCCATCTGCAGGCAGAAAATAATAAAAATAATTCACATTACGTACTTAAAACAGCTAATACACACATTTACCCTGTGGAAGATGGATTACTTGACACAGTTTCACTTAAAAGAAGATTCTATACTTTCACTTAAAGAACTCAGTGATCATAGCGTCATACAAATGGATGCCCTACTATGACTAGTGATGCACTAAACACACAAACGAATACCCTAAACATACAAATTGATGCCGTACTATGACCAATGATGCACTAAACATACAAATTGATGCCCTAATATGACTAGCGATGCACTAAACATAAAAATGGATACACTAAACATACAAATGGATGCCCTACTATGACCGACGATGCACTAAACATTCAAATGAATACCATATTATAACCAATGATGCACTAAAGATAAACACTGAGGCCTTAATATGTCTGATGATGCATTACACTAACTATACTCATTGAAGCCCTAATGTGTTCATTGATGCATTAAACATACAAACAGATGTCCAAGTAGTTTCACTAAACATACACACTGATGCTCTATTATGTTCAAGGATGCACTAAATAGTATTATCCGGTATAACATGCCTCATGTCTTAAAGGTTAAATTTCCACAGCTAGTTCAGTAATCAAACTAGTTCATACTTTAAGTAAAATTCTAGTTTCCTCTAGTTTGGATTATGATGTATAACATAATCGTCAAACGGATGCAATTAAAGAGGTACGAGAACCCTGTCCTATTATAAGTCAAATGGTCAAACATTACAATGTGACATAAGTATTGCAAACCTATGTGAACACAAAAAAAAAGCTTACGGCTCTTGAGTTTGGTTTCCTGATTTTTTTTATTAAAAAATAGTTTTAAGCACAAATGATACGAAAAATTGGGATAATTGATAAGAAAACAAGGCTACCACCCAAATGTTCAACTTTTTCATTAGGGCGACCCAACAATTGAAACTCCTTTACAGGCCACCAAAATATGTATACGTTTTGCTTAGATGGCCTTGATGTAAAAACTATTGAATAGTTGGGTGACCTCGTTATACATTAATCAGCTTTTCACTCAAACATACATCATAAAGCGCTAGTGTCTACAAATTACAATAAAAGGTTTTGTTTTACACTATTCTACTTTCATGGCCACTTATCCGCAATATGTGTTACTATCAAATATTCCAAGAGACTAACTTCAAATCACCAAACAAAACTAAGCTGGAGGTCAAAAAAGATATTGGGGTAGGATATAGTTACCTCCAAATAAAGTCTACAATTTCGCTTTTCTCTACGTGTTGCTCAAGTAAGGTACTTGCATCATCAGGCATAACATATCCATACCAATGTCCTGTCAGTTTCCCATGATTATCTGATCTAGATATGATAGCGTTTCCGCATACTTGTGACCTACAATGTGTGAACAGGCGAACAAACACTATATTCGATGACCACATAATTCTATCTCATCTTTGAATCTAGAACGAGTGCAGGCCACAGCCACATCTTTTGTCCCTTACGCCATGAGCACATACAAATATGTATGATCCTTTTCGTGGTTCGGGACTTCCAGGCAGTCATTCACCATCTTTACCAGAACTTCTTCCACAAACGTGTCAACATCAAAATGTGTCAATCTCCAAATAATGTCAAATCTATCATAGATAATGCATTCCGCCAAAATAGTAACAAATTTATATACAATATGAGTATATGAAGATTATCATATAAAATTAACAATTAAACAGTCATTAGTAAGCAATAATTTAACATACAAATGTGTTCATCGATGCACTAAACATACAAACCGATCCACAAGTATGTCCAACGATGAACTAAACATACAAATGGATGCCTTACTATGACCAATGATGCACTAAACATTCAAACGAATACACTAAACGTAACATACATGATGATGCTCTAATGTGTTCATCGATGCCCGAACATACATATTGATGCTCTAATATGTTCAACAATGCACTAAACATGCAAACATCCGGCCTGATGCAACAACCATAATCACACAACAACCACAACCATAGATGCAGTAATAAAATCTGGTGCCCTAACATGGAATCTGATGCTACAAACATACACACAGATACCCCAAGATATATCATTGAATATTGAAACACGTATGTTGAAAATTAGTGCATCCCTGTTATAAAATCTTATTAAGACATTTTATCAAACACCTTGTCAGAAATTTTAATAAACATATTTTATCTACACAATTGCCCTAATCTTACACGTATTCACAAAAATATTAATTACTGTATGATATAATTTACCCAATGATGTACAAAATAACATAAATATTGAACAATTAATAATTATAGATGAATTAATAATTAACAATTTATAATTTAACAATAAATAATTTACCTAATGATGCACAAAATAACATAAAAAGATGACGAATATACAAAATTAGGTCATTTGCGATTGATTCACATAATCATTGGATTTAGATAGGAATTTCGGGGTTTCTACCTGGTAGTTTTAGTGGTGGTTCAGTTTTTTATATGAAATTGACCGCGTATGATTGATACCCCTGTTGGTAGGAGTATGTGTTTTTGTGGTGGTAGTGTGCGGTGATGGCGGCGACAGCGACGATTGGGGTGTGACATGAGACGGTGCTTGACTGAGTGTGTGTGTGTGTGTTTTGTATCAAACTACATGTATTAAAAAGACCGCTCCATCTTTATTTTTAGGTTTTTCTTTCTTTTACCCCTGAACTTTCAAGTGTTGTCATAATCTACCCTGTAACTTTTTTTCTCACTTTTCTCTCTAATTACACTTTTCTCTAGAACCGGACTCTATATATATATATATATATATATATTATATATATATATATATATGTAGGCGTTAGTACTTTATTTTTATATTAAAGTTGCGAAAACTAACTATAAGCTATGGTTATATGAATATGTATTATAGTACAAACATAAGTGGCCAATATATGAAATTAGAAAATAGAGGGACCGGAATTGCCAATAGGGCAAAGTTTTATTTAATAAAAATGATAACCAAGAGGCTGGAAGAATTATCTAGAAAATTTGGGAAAGGTTGTGTGAGAAAGTAACGTGAAGAGAAGAAGGAGAAGAAGAAATCCAATAATCCATCAATTGAGCTCAGTTTAAACTTGAAGTGATGATTAATAAGGTTAATAAGCTCTTAATTCCAATTAATCAAGTAAGTATATTCCTTAATTTTTATGATAAGGGTTTTGGTACTAGGATTGAAAGTAGTAATAGAAGGTTACCAATTCTTGGAATTACTATTTCTAGTCTTTAATTAAGACTATTTTTTGTATAGGAAACTTAAGGGAGCTTGTGACTTAATCTCAATAGAAAACCTATTGTGGGATTGAGGTAAGTATGGTAGGTTTTTGTGTTGTTATGCTTGATTATGATTAATTGATTGTATGTTATAGTTTTTATTAGAGCTTGTTATAGTAGCTTTTGGATCCATAGCTTTTAATTGTTAAAGTAGCCTAATTATCCAATTAAGGTATGTTTTATGTTAGAGATGCTCCATGAATTTATTGTTTAGTTAAAGTTATATTATGCATATGACCCACTTACTTACTAAGAAATTCGCTTACGTTATAGTTGATGATGTTTTGTAGGTTCCGGCAAGGAAGACAAGGGTAAGAATCAGGTGTAAGATGGATTACACCTAAGTAATTAGTCATGGAAGTCTTATTTGAAGATTGAAGTATTTTGGACCAAAGGTGTTGAAAGTTGGAAGCCCCGAAGAGTCAAGTCTTGTTTTGGTACATTTTCGGGTCATATGGTCGTTTTTATCTTTGGTCTTATGGTATTGTCCTTGGTATGTTGCTTAAATGGAATTCAAATGTTAATTTTAAACTCTTGTTGGTAGGGTTCGATTAGCGATAGAATGATGTTTGGCATAATGTCCTTTGATCCATTTTGTATAGTTATGGGTCAAAAGGTTGAATGGTAAAAACATTGTATGTTATGATGGATCATTTGGAATACTCTAGTCATGTGTATGGAGGTTTTAAGAGTAAAGTTATGGGTGTGGTGCAATTTTACGCACTAAAAGTGCAAGTCACGGACCCAGACGGCGTCACAAACCTTGTGACCCCGTCTGGTTGTAAATTTCTCTGAGGCGTTAGGTGAAGTTTCTTTTCTGACGGCGTCCCAGTTATAAAGTGGAGGCGTCTAGAGAAGTTTTGACCCCGTCGGGTTATAAAACTTCTGAGCCGCCGGGTTTTAAATTTTATCCATAATCTGACACTCCTTTTTAAGGGTGACGGCGTCGCGTAGTGTGGGCGACGGCGTCCACCCGTCAGCAAGAACCTTTCAAGTGTCTTTTTATTTAAAACAAGAAATCTTCCCGGTTTCTTCCGTTTATTGATTTAAGTTCTTGTTTTGTCAACAAAATTTCAATATAGGTCGGTTCAAATTCAAGTCATTTCAAAAGTTTATATTCTTTGGTTTTGGGGGCGTAACAACAATGACCATTTATGTAATTAACTCATTTGTAAAAGAATGTGACAAGGGCTTTTTGGTCATTTCATACGAATTTGAACTGAATCCGTAATAACAAGAAACAACAATGACTGAATCAGTTCAAAAAATGTTTACTGACTGAAAGTGAAAATTCCAACAAACCACGATGACCATTTGTGTAATTAACTCTTTTTCAAAACAAACATTACAGTGAACAATGGAAGTAAATATAACATGAGTTGTACTCTAAACAACCAAGCATAAAAGATTTGACAAATTTGATATATTTGTATTCAAATTATTCACCTTTCATTGGCAAAGCATCATCAAACACCATGAATCAAACAAATAACAAGTGTGTATGTATCTAGAAGTGTGTATTCAAATTATTACTATATGTTTAAGGTGGAGTTTGGTTTGAGAGTTTAGGATAAATGATTGGGACTTGGACACTATCTACAAACCAAACAGACCTTAACTATTGTTTTTAAAAGGGTGTTTGAGATACATTGTGTGACAACTGTAAATTAGGGAGCCCATTTTAGGTAACCGCATTGCGCTAAGTTAACCGAGTATTTGCCTTTAGAACTATTTCGATTAACCATGACTTGTTTTGATATTGATTATTGGTTTTTATAATTTATTTTATTATCGTATGAGTCGTCGTATGAGTTTTAGTTCCTTTCGTTAAGCACTATGTGATTCGGCACAATAAAATCCTATAACGAGAAATAATATAACTTTTAAACCGTACTCGAAACTTGACAAATAAATAGTCAAAACATGTGGAAAAACGTAAATAAAAGCGATAGAAAGTCGAAGGAACGTCGTGGGACACCCGTAGGACAATATATGAGCTCGGGAATGGGTAAACGGGATGGTTTGGGAAAATTAGAGGGTTTGGCCCCTCCTTTTTGGTGAAGCCGACGCCCCCTCCTCCCCTCTTCATTTTTATTTTGGTCCTCCATCCTAAATACATATACCCTCATCCCACCCTCATTTCATCCTTTCATTTCTCTCTATAAAACATACATACACACCCTTTCTCCCTCTACTCTCTCTCTCCTTAAATCAAAACCCTAACCCTAAAAACCCAACTACCACCGCCGCCCACTGCCGGCGCAGTTTCGGCCACTTTTCCGGCGAGTGAACATACACCACCACCACCACCACCATTTGATAGATCTTTCTTTCCTCTTTCCATCCATATATGGCACGCCTATAGAAGCCTTCATTAACACCTCAAAATCTTGCAAAAACTATTCGTGATTCTAGGGTTTTCAAGTAACTTTGTAGATCGGGTTTAGAAAAGGTAAAAGGAACATAGGTGTGATATGTTTAAGCCATGAGAAGCCTCGTATGGGCCATATATGGCTCGTACATAGCTCGACCATGGTGGGTTTTTAATGAAACATGGGTCTAAAACTAATTTACAACTAATAAAACATGTTGGTTTAGATTAGTTGATGGGTTTGATGATTGGATGTTGTTTGGAGGTTGATTGATTGTGTTTGGTTGTTGGAGAAGCCATTTGGGAGTGTTTGGATGGGAATAGATAGGCGTACGAGCCACTAGGGACTCGTACGCGGGTCTTGGTTGGCGTACGTGACCCATATGGACCAAGGGTCTGGGTCGGGTTGTTGTGGTATCTTGTTGGTAGTTGTTGTTGGTGTTTGGATGAGACGCGTGGAGCCGAAAAGCTTCTAGAGCTTGTTTGGTTCACGTAGTCTTAACCGGGACCGTGTCATTACCATTAGGGTCATGACATTGGTTACGGGTATGTTTGGTAGTTTGTTTGGATGGCGAGATTGATATGGGTTGATTGGAGATTAATTTGCGCTATTGTGATTATTTACTTGAACTATATTATAAATTGTCAACTTTGAGCAACGTCGGTGTTACTTTGACTTTTTAGTCATAGTTGACCCCGACAACGCCGTAACATGGACTTTAGTATATATTGGACTATAGATTGATTAAAAGCCGAGAAGTCATGACTCGTGCTTGTGGACTCGAAACGAATATCGATTTGAAACTAATATTGAAATTGACGTAATATATATATAATAAAAATGTTAATAAAACTATGAAACATAAATAATAAATGGTTTTTGTTAATACAAATAAACCTTAAAAACGTTTATTTATATTTTGCGATCTCTTTGTGTTTTGTTGATAACAAAGATAATGTTATCATAAGTAAAATTATAAGGATACATGTTATTTTTGTAAAGCATTTATATATAGCCATCTAATACAAAAATGTTGTAATTAATCATTTGTTGTAATAGTTTATTAGGATGGGTAAAAACCACAACCCATGGATCATAACCCATGGTATTGACCCATACCCATTTTACTAGGTACAATGTATTCTTTAGATACATTGAATCTAAGGAAATACCCATGGACCAACCCATAACCAAAAAACCCATGGGCAATGAGGAGCGTCCCACGAATCCCTAGGTTTACACTAGACGGATCCCTTGTGGGAGGGATCCGTGGGATCCGGGGAACAGTGGCAGATTTTGCTTATAAATAGAGAGCTATTTTTTCATTCTAACTCACCCCTCTTCTTCCTAAATCTCTCATACACTCTCATTCTCTTCTAACATATAGATCACTTGATCTAGAGAGTTGTTTTTCTTTCTTTCTATTGTGATTCTCATATAGGTCCTTCTCTAAGGCGAGATCACGAGCTCACTACAAGTCATCCAAGCAAGGGGTCCTTGATTGATTTGTTCATCCATAAGATTTCTGTAGCAAAGATCTTGTACTTGGTATTTCACATATTTGTTGTGTAATAGTCGTGTTGGTTTGGTCCACCGTGTTACGGACTCGGTATTTAGCTTTGTCCGAAAAAAGGTGTAAGCAACGTTGTAAAGGCTTCTCTGCCAAGTTGAAGGAGTTTGTTGACATAGTGCTTGAACTCTCGAGTAGGTGACTCGGGAAGTGGAGTAGGGCAAGGAAGGTGTCCTTGTAGCCGAACCACTCTAAATCGGTTGTGTCATTTCTATCCCTTGCTTTACTTTATTTACTTGCTTTATCATTAGATCTATACTTTCTCTACATCCATACGATCTCACATATTATCGAATCTAAAGTTTTAGAAACTAACTTAAAATCGGCAAAACTATTCAACCCCCCTTCTAGTTTTCCACAATTGGCATCAAGAGCTAAGTTTATAAAAGTTTTAAAGTAAATTGTATTTTAAAAACTTTTCGATCACTATGGGTTCTGAAAATTATAAGAAAGGGCAATGTATGCAACGACCACCACTACTTGATACTAATGGTTTTATTTATTGGAATAATAGATTCGAAACATACACTACAAGAAAAGTGGCTTTTTAGGACCCCCATAAGCGTCATAAAATGGTACTTTTTAGGACCTTTCATTTAATAGGACCAAGGATGAAAGCGTTTCATGTAAGGCGGTTGTAATAGGTCCAAAGCGTCCTAACCCTTATGAAACCAATTTTATGGTTGTATTATATGTCTATGAACAACACAAATAGCATCCTAATAAAACCATATTAGGACACTTTTACAATGTTTTAACATGTGATTACCTACTTTTAATCTTTTGAGACACATAAAAACGTCCTTAAAAGTATTGTTAGGACGCTTATGATGTAACATCATAGCTATTTTAGCAACCAAGAAAGGGGTACTAATAACTCAAATAAGATTATGATACCAATTTTATGGTCGCATTTTAGGTCTATAAACAACACAAATAACGTCCTAATAAAAACATATTAGGACACTTTTCCAATGTTCTAACATGTGGTAACCTACTTTTAATCTTTTGATACACATACAAGCGTCCTTTAATGTTAATTCTTAAGACGGTTATCATATACCATTATAGTTACTTTAACACCAAGAAAAGGGTCCTAATATCCCAAATACGATTATGAAACCAAATTTATGGTCGCATAATATGTCTATGAACAACCAAATAACGTCCTAATAACAACATATTAGGACACTTTTACAATGTTGTAAAACGTTGTTACCTAATTTTAATCTTTTGATACACATACAAGCGTACTTAAAAGATAATTGTTAGGGCGCTTATCATATAACATTATAGCTATTTTAGCACCAAGAAAAGGGTTCTAATATCTCAAAGAAGATTATGAAACCAAATTTTTGGTCGTATAAAATGTCTATTAACAACCTAAATAACGTCCTAATAACAACATATTAGGACACTTTTACAATGTTAAGTTAATTGTTAGGACGGTTAATAAGTTTAATAGGACAATTTCAAAGTCCGGACAAGTCATATGATAGGACGCTATTTTCACCATGCACACTCTATTATTACGATATGAATAAAACATCAACTAAATATTAAATGAATAAAACGAAATTGTATTTCAAATTCGCAATTGTCATAACAAAATCACTAAACATAAATAAGGTAGACAGAATCTAACATAAAGTCTCTTAACATTAAACAATACATTAACGCAACAAGAAGCTTAGTCCGTGGTCATCATGCATCATCTCTCTCAATCCTCACGGACCACCTACAAATAAACACCCATGTATAAGCATTAAGCTCCATGTTAGTAAAATTATTGGTATCACAAGATTAACAAAGACATACCGAGATAAAGGGACAAGGCCATGCTATGGTTGCACCAACACAGTCTTCAATTGTGGCAAATAACCCATAGGGTCTCACCAACACTTCATCTCTTTTTGTTGGTACTTGAACGTTTACCTCACACCATCCTCGTCCAATCTCGTACCACCAACTATATCATTTGGGTTCAAGCTCCTCACCCATCCTTTTGCTACAGTCTCGGTTGAGTTTAGAATGCTTTTAAGGACAACTTCATCCCCGACCTAGATTTCAGTTTTCAACAAACATTTATCAATTTATAGTCAAGACACATGTATTAGGTTAAACAGATGTAATACTACAGGTATGGAGGCTGGGGTATACAAAGGAGGTCAAAAATTGATCAGTGTAATACTGCAGGTGTGGAGGTGGTGTATACTAAATAAGTTACAAATAAGCTACAATAAGCTAAATAAGTTGTAACTACATGAGTTGTAACTAGATTAAGCTAAAAACTACCGGATAAGCTAAAGGAATAAGCTATAGACCAGAATAATCACTTGATCAAATATCACAGGCCAAACAGGCCAAAACCAACAACCTTGCAGCCCTTGTGGGTCCCACTATGGTTGACAGGGATCCAAAGTGAGACTTGATATGAAAAGGTGACTTATTGAGGTTTCTAAAAAGCTAGTACTAAAGGTTTGGGTCCTACAGATAAGCACTTGATGAGGGCTTGAACTTGGGTGGTCAACACGATCACTCGGTGTATGGGTGGATTGCACAAACAAAAAGCTATCTGCAGACCTATCTAATAAGCTCAAAAGTTTGAAATAAGCCCTGAACTTTATAGATGATGGGCCGGGCCAACATTGTTAAAAGGTCATGTGTAACTGTTTGCAAATTTTCATAAAACAAGGAATGCTACGATGCCGCCGCGTTGCGGCGGGGCATTTTATATTTATCTATATACCTGGTCAGCGTAAACTGAAATGTAGTTTCAGATACTTACCTTACGTTACGACACCCCATTGGCCCCGTTCCCAGTAAACATCAAGATGTTAGAAAATATATGCTCACACGTACACATAAACTGATGCTAATAAATCGATATGAAAACTTCATTCAACACCCTTTATATTTCTCGGTATAAAGACACGTATCCAGAGGCTTGATAAGCTACTCCACCACATGCCGAGTGCATACCTGCAGCTATCACCGCCTTCAAACCCAGCTCCATAAATATACACTGTAAAAGACCGACGCATTCGATGAAATACCAAATAGTACTGAACCAATACATTGAAATTGATTCTAACAGCCATAGTATTATCTGATTGAACCTACAACACAACAAAACTTTAAATTATATCCTAAAAACAAATAATTTAATTCACATAACACATAGCATCTAAATAGTTGATATCCAAATAATCAACAGTTAGTATTTCAGATAAATAACTTTTTGTTTCACGTCGTTGATAAAGCTACAACGTATTTCATTACTGCAAAAGACTTGCCAGGAAGGCAGAAAACATATGTGCTCATCTTAGTCTAAGAGAAAAAAATACTCTCAAGCATGAATGTTCATATGTAGTTCAGTCCTTTACCTGACCTGAATAGTGAAGTCATCATTTATAGGACTGTTTAATTTAAAAGCGTTAGAAAGGGGCAAACTTCTTTCTTTTATCTCTTCTAGTACAACTAATAATGGCACGTTTGTTCCACTTCTGCTACGAATTTCTGAACTGCTAGGATAGTTCTGAATTTCTGTCCACCAGGCTTCATAGTAGTACTGCATGAACGTGGTAAAACGTTCAATGATTTGAATACAATTCAATATTTTCGACTTCATCATAAATCGCATATGGATATCACATATATTAAAATTTTCATTCAACACCTGTTATCTTTCTCAGCAGAAACACCCGTATTTAGAGGGTTGATAAGCTACTCCACCACATGCCGAGTGCATACTTGCAGCTATCACCGCCTTCAAACCCAGCTCCACAAATATACACTGTAAAAGACCAAGGCATTCGATGAAATAGCAGCTCCTTGATCTTGTAACGAAAACACCACACATACACATATATGTACTCTTTTAATTCGAGTTTCACTCCAAACTATAATTTTAATCATATTCTACACAAACCTAAACACAAACATATTAACCTTGATATCCAAACACTCCTTCAAACTATAAATTTGCATCTGACATAATCACATTATTTGATATACCAAAAGGTGTATTGCATTATGCGGCTCAACTTAACTTAATTTGATTCATGCCGAACTCCCATGTGTGTAAGGGTCCCAAAGATCATAACATGTATTACGGTATTTCTTCACTTATAAAACCTTTCTGATTTATAATGCAACATGAAAATCAAAAAAGTTCTGTCAAAACCTACCATATTCATTAAGAATCTAAAATCTTAATTTTTTGGACCAGTATGGTAATAACTCTTGTGTTTTTTGGACCAAATTTTTGTATTTATTAATTTTTATTGTTAAAGATATTACACATAAACCATTATAAAGGTAATTTCCTAAACATTCAACAACCAAATATAATACCATTCTTACTTATATCAACATCACGTCTGATAAGCATGTATATTTCTTTATAGCCTGTTTAATCTAAATTAATTGTCTTTAAGACCATCACATTTCGAAATACAAATCCAAACACTCCAAAGTCAAACTAACCTCTTTTTCTTCAATGACTTCAAGAACATCACCAATATTGTGACCTGTGATTGGTATATCATGTATGTACCTATTCATTTTCTGGAGTGAGCAGGTGAAGCGCAAGTCAAGTTATAATGCTGAACGGACAAACATCAGTATATAATGACATACAATTTTGATTGTACCTCTTGATATCAGATATCCACGAAGAGCCATGACAATTCAGCGCAAAAGAACCAAATGTATCAGCACAGGATAAGTTGGAAAAAAAAGTATTACCACAATTTTGTAATGCTGATGATAGTGGTTGCACGTTTCTGTCAGTACTTGAAGCCAACAAAAGGCAAATCTTTTCACCTTCAGCTTCTGAAAAAGCCAAAGATCGTCAATGACTGTTTCATCATCGTTGCGGCGGGGTACTTAATATTCATCGATATACCTGTTTGCCGGCTGGTCGCCGCATCAAAGAATTTCTTTATACCCCTTCTACTATTTCGTATGATATTGACCAAAACTCCTGTACATTCCAGACAGAACATAGGCAACAACCTCACCAAGGGCAATCAAGATACCAAACAACTTCTGAGCAGCGTTCCTGAGAAAATCACAGGTTTAATGAGAATTTAATTAGACGGTGCACTTGTAAAACTGAATGTAATTATCAGCAAACATCAAGATCTTATACAAAAAGGTGGAAATATATTCAGTTTTAGTGTGACAGTTGCAAAAGTTCATCACTATGTTCATCGCAACGTGTGAAATCTGCAAAAGTTGCTTGAGTAACTTACCACAGTCATCGCCAGACCTTGAAAGACAAATTATGGATGACGCTGAATAAAGGTTACTGGATGAAACCTTTTCTGTGCACATGTTATCATCTAGCATGCAACATCAACATCAACATCAAATCTCAGGTGCCTTCCTGCAATAATTTCTAATCAAACAAATGAGACCTTAATTTCCATATATATTCTGCTAATGGGTGAGCAACAACAGGAATCTGACCGGAGATCTTAGATTTGGCAGCGACATTAGTTCTTGTGGCAGTCACCATCTATGGGATTTCTACTGCAAAGGCAATAAGGTTAAGGGCAAGATACTGAAACGAAATCATCTATATAATAATGACACATTTCGATCATATAAATTTGTGTTCCATTTTTATGAAAATTTGTAACAAACATATTGATATCCACAGTATGAGCAATAACCTCTTTAAATTACCTGAAAATTTGTAACAAACAAATTACCTGATACTCTCACCAAAACTCATGACCTATGGTCGTGCTGATAAAGAGGGAAGAGTAACAGCAGGTGCAGACATGTCTGCTGTTATACGTACAAAAAATGAAGCACACTAACCTGTGTTACGTAGCTTTTGATACCGGCACATTAGCCCTCTTGAAACTCATCGAAATCACTACTCCCCACTTTTTCTTCCTTATAAAGTCATCAGCAGCTGGTTTTTGTTTACCTTTGTAAGACGACTGATACGTAAATCCACGTAAAAAGTTCCATCTAAAAGAGTAAAACATAACAGTAATTAAACACATATTCATACCAATATACTCCATGTGCATAATAGAATATGAAATCCCAAACAATCTCATTTCAATATTAATTTATCATAAAACACCAATCCCAAACACTCTTTACGAAGCTAATTTTGCATCAAAGGAGAAATAAGCTGCTTTTATAAGAAATTTGTAACACCCCCTTAATAAAAGAAACATGTCCAGCGACATATTTAAAGTAGAACTACCAAACATATCGTTACCCGACCTTGCTTTCGCTTATTTCACAACAAATAAAACTTAACCCACAAAAAACAGTACCGGATTGAAATAACGAAAACACTTGGTGTTCAACAAAGAAACATCACCTTAAACATACCATGGTACCTCCGACCAACGACGAAGAGACCAAAAATAGGTCATCCACCGAGCCACGCCGTAACCAACCAACCATAAACCCACCTTCTTGTGACATCCACTAATTAGCCAAAGACATCAATTGCCTATTACCAAGGCTGTGATCGGCTGAGAAAGCAAGGGATGAAAGAGAAAAGCAACTATCAAGGCTACCGACGTATGATATGGTTTAGAAAGAAGCCAAAGAAACAGGAGAATGAAGCAATTATTAAGGCAACCGACGTATGATACCGTTTAGAAAGAAGCGAAAGAAACAGGAGAATGGGCTGAAGACCAAGCGAAGAAGCCCAAAAAAAATATCTAGCCCTAAACGACATAGGTGGGCACCGTTTTGTGTCCACAAATTATATATCTTATAATAGCTTACATAAATTGAAAGAAGAACGTGTTCAAAAAGAAATTGAAATAAGAAGTAGGGAGGGGGTGTTCATCGGTTCGGTTATCGAGTTGTTCAATTTATTCGGTTTAGTTATTTTGGTTAAATTTTTTTTAGTAAAACCGAAAACCAAACTGAACTAGAATTCAACCGAACATAACCAAATCTAAATTTGAATTAGCTTCGGTTTTCGGGTTGACCCGAATTACACCATTTATATTTTTTTTAATATTATTATATAGATTTTTAGGGAAAAGAATATTTCAAATATGAAAAGTGTTTTTTATATTAGAATAAAATTTTAATGGTATTTTCTTATATAGAAATATATAAAAACTATATATTTATATAAATTCGGTGTTTGATTGAAATAGCCAAAATCATGTCCAAAAAAAAAACTGAATTTTTTGTTCGATTCGGTTATAACTTTGGTTATGTTTTGATCGGTTGATTCGGTTTGATTTATTCAATTATTACCCAAACAATGCACACTCCTAAGAAGAAGCGTCATGCATCATGTAAGTTTATAATGTCAAACTTTTATGTACCGCCATGCAACAACTCGATAAGTATATTTTATAACCTGTGCGACGGATAACTTTGTAAAGTTTGAAATCCACAAGCTCAAACTAATCGATGATATCAATGTCACAAATTGCTATCTAGCATGCGCTTTTACTTAATTTGAATCAGAATCACTATTTCTAATTAGAGTAAATTACATAAATGGTCACGATGGTTTGGTCATTCTTTCACTTTCATCACTAAAGTTTTTTTGACTAGTTCGATTCTTGTGGTTTGCATATGTTACGGATCCAATCCATATCCGAATGAAATGACCAAAATGTCCTTGTCATCTTCTTTTTCAAATCTTTTGACAACTAAGTAACGACCGTTAGTCCTTTACACGTTTTCATTCGTATTTACCGCGTTTTCGTCCGTATTTACACGTTTTCGTCCGTTTATACACGTTTTCATCCGTATTTACACATTTTCATCCGTATTTACACGTTTTCGTCCGTATTTACACGTTTTAGTCGGTTTTACGCGTTTCGTCCGTTTTACACGTTTTCATCCGTATTTACGTTTCGTCCGTTTTACCGCGTTTTGTCCGTTTTACACGTTTTCATCCGTTTTCCGCGTTTTCATCGTTTTCTGCGTTTTTATCCGTATTTACACGTTTTCGTCCGTTTTTACGCGGTCTCATCCGTATTACATGTTTTCATCCGCATTTACACGTTTTCGTCTGTTTTCATACGTTTTCATCTGTATTTACACGTATTCTTCCGTTTGTACACGTTTTAAAGTATGTTTTACACTTTTTCATCTGTATTTACCGCGTTTTGTCCGTTTACACATTTTCATCCGTATTTACGTTTTCGTCCGTTTTTACACGTTTTCATGGTTTTGCGTTTTCGTCCGTTTATACGTTTTCATCCGTATTTACATGTTTTCATCTGTATTTACGTTTTCGTCTGTATTTACGTTTTCGTCCATTTTACGTTTTCATCCGTATTTACACCGCGTTTTCGTCTGTTTTACATGTTTATTCCGTTTTACACGTTTTGTCCGTTTTACGTTTTCATCCGTAACACGTTTTAAGCCCGATTTTACATGCTTTCATTCGTTTTTACACATTTTCATCCGTATTTACACATTTTCGTCCGTTTTACATGTTTTCATATGTTTTTACACGTTTTCATCCGTATTTACACATTTTTGTCTGTTTTTACATATTTTCATCCGTATTTATACCTTTTCATCTATTTTACACGTTTTCATCTGTATTTGCGTGTATAAACAAATGAAATGTATAAAACACAAAACATGTGAAAATGACCGGCGTGTAAAAACAGCGAAATTATGTATGAATTGACGAAAACATGTAAATACGGATGAAAACGTGTAAAAACGGACAAAACGTGTAAACACGGAAGAAAACCTGTAAAACGAGGAAACGTGTAAAACGAACAAAACGTGTAAAATTGGAGGAAAAGCGTGTAAATGGATGAAAACGTGTAAAAAGAGATGAAAACGTGTAAATACGGATGAAAACGTGTAAATACGGATGAAAACATGTATAAATGGACGAAAACGTGTAAATACGGATGAAAACATGTATAAATGGACGAACACGTGTAAATATGGATGAAAACGGTAAATACTGGATGAAAACATGTATAAATGGACGAAACGCGTGTAAATACGGACGAAACGTGTAAAAACAACAAAAGCGGTGAAAATGTGTAAATGGGCAACGATGTAGTTAGATAACGTGTAATCGGATGAAAACGTACGGATGAAACGTATAAAAACGGATGAAAACGTAAAACGGGACGAAGACGCGTAAATACGGATGAAAACGTGTAAAAACGGACGAAAATACGGTGAAAACGTGTAAAATGGACGAAAACATGTAAATACGGACGAAAATGTGTAAATACGGATGAAAACGTGTAAATAGAAAACGTGTATTAAACAGCGATGTAAAACGACAAAACGTGCAAAACGTGTAATACGGACGAAACGTGTAAAGATAAGGACAATACAAAGACAGATAACCCATACATAACTTCCAAAAGATTGAGACATATAACAATACAAAGACAGATAACAAGTGTCCTATTATGGTGTATCAAGTTTTGATACCCAAGTATCAAGTGTCATACTAACTAATGTTTAAATAAAACTTTTGTAAATAAGCGTTCTAAAAACTGATGTTTTATGACTCAAATAAAGGAGTGTTCTATTATGGCGTAGGATAATAAAACCACAACAAATAAGCGTACTATAAAGGTTAATGTTAAAAGACACAGTTGTCAAGGGTCCTGTTAATTTTTTTTTCAAATAAAACTTTTGCAATTAAGCGTTCTATAAAACTGAATAAGCGTTATAAAAGCGAGATGTTTTACGACTCTAAAAAGATGTGCCATATTGTGGTGTATCATAAACAAACCATTATGAATAAGCGTTCTATAAAGGTTAACGTTATAAAACGCTATTGTCAAGGGTCCTATTCACTTTTCTTATAAAAAAACGTTTGCGAATAAGTGTTCCATAAAACCGATGTTTTATGACTCAAATATCAAGTGTCTTATGATGGTGTATCAATCTATGGGACCCAAGTGTCAACTGTCATATTAAGTTATGTTTTAATAATTCGTTTGCGAATAAGCGTTTTAAATAATTAATGTTTTATGACTTATATATCAAGTGTCCTATTATGGTGTATTGTAATAAAAGCATAATTAATATGCATCCTTTAAGGGTCCTATTAAGTTTTGTTATAATAAAACTTTTGCAAATAATCGTTTTTAAAAAATGATGTTATAAAACCATTGTACATAAGCGTCCTATAAAGGTTAACGTTATAATACCCCCGTGTCAAAGGTCCTATTAAATTTTGCTATAATAAAACTTTTTGTGAATAAGCGTTTTAACTAACTGATGTCTTATGACTCAAAACTCAAGTGTCCTATTATGGTTTATTATAATACAACCATAATGAATAAACGTCTTATAAAGGTAATTTATTAGGATCCATATTTTAAGTGTCATTTTAAGTTATATGATAATAGGACCCCAAATCATCGACCATCCTATTATATACCTTTTTAGGACATCGCCTAAGTAGCAAATATTTAAAAAGGACCCTAAACGCTCATATGTCCTATTAAACAGTTTTTTAGGACTCCATTATCATACCGTCCCACACAAAGGGTCCTAAAAAGCCACTTTTGTTGTAGTGATATGTGAAATCTAAAGATATTGATCTTTGATACATTATTGTTGAAGGCGATTTTGAGGCTATCTCAAAAGATGATAAAGGAAATTTAGTTAACATACCTCATGATAAACTAAACGATGAAATGAAGAAAAAGCTTTCTAAAAATAGTGAAGCAAAAATGGTTTTGTATAATGCTTTACCCAAAAAGGAATTCGAGAGAATTTCTATGCTTAAAACCTCTAAAGAAATTTGAAATTCTTTAGTTGTAACTAATCAAGGTAATCAACAAGTTAAAAGTAATAAAATTGATTTATTTGTTCAACAATATGAACAATTTTCAATATCGGATGAGGAAACTATAGATCATTCATTTGCTAATTTTAATACTATTATTACAACTTTACAATCACTTGATGAATTGTTTTCTAGTCGTAACCATGTTAGGAGATATCTAAGGGCACTTCCATCCAAGTGGAGATCCAAGGTGACGACGATCGAAGAGTCAAAAGATTTGACAATCCTCACCCTTGATGAACTCATAGGCAACCTAAAAGTCTAAGAGCTTGTTCTTGCTAAGGATTCCGAAGCTTCAAAGGTTAAAGAGAAACACAAATCTCTTGCCCTTAAAGCCAAGAAGGCCTCAAGCAATGAAGAGAACTCCTCTTCGGATAGCGACGAGGAGGAGTATGCCATGGCGGTAAGGGACTTTAAGAAGTTCTTTAGAAGGAAGGGAAGATATGTCAAACAACCATATGACGACAAGAAAAGATTCCGGAAAAGTAAAGAGGATGATAAGCCAAGGGATGATCGTGCTTGCTTTAGATGTGGGGATCCAAACCACTTTATTAGCAAGTGTCCCAAAAGGGATGATCAAAAGGCTTTTGTGAGCGGCTCGTGGGGAATGAGCGGCGAGGAGGACGAAGAAATTTGTCTCATGGCAAATGACGAGGTATGTCACGAATACTACAGTAGCTCATCACTAGATGATGATTCATTGCATGATGAATATGACAAACTTTGCAAAATTAGCTTAAAAGTAATTAACAAAAACAAGTTTTTGAAAAATCAAAACCAACGTTTAGATAAGGAGGTCATAGAGTTAAAAGCAAAATTGAAACGTTTAGAAAAGGGTAAAATAGCAAGTGGTGAATGTGAACTTTGCGTTCAACTTCAAACACTAGTTGATCAACTAGATTCTAAAATTTTGCTAGAATGAGTACTAATACACTAGATATGATATTAGATAGTGTCAAAACTGGAAACAACCAAAAAGGTTTAGGTATTCAACAACTTGATCCATCAACTAGTGAAAACAAAGAAACACAATTTGTTAAGGCACTAGAAAAACAAGCCACTGTTGTGGCGGATCCCACGGATCCCATAAAAAGGGAAACGGCTAGTGTACAGCCAGGGATCCGTGGGTCTGCTGTGTAAAAGCAGTGGTAATAACAAAGCTTCTTCATCTAGAACTGATTTTTTTATCATTAATAAGAAGAAACCAACTCATTTTACCACTAGACAACCACCTCCAAAATATAATCCCATTTTTGCAAGAAACAAGGCTCCATCTTTTTCAAAACTTAACCCATCTAGGAGACCTAATAATGTTTACCCGAGAAGTAACCATCAAATGGGATGGAACCCAAATATGCAAAATGGATTTTCTTTTCAAAACTTTGCACCATGGAATGCATATTCACCTTATCCATACATGTCTAACATGAATGGAATGTTTAACACTAATGGACCCATGAACAAATGGGGACCAAACTTTTGAGTTAATTGTTTTTTTAGGTGTGTTTAAAGGTCGACCTAGATCCGGATGAATGGGTCAAGGATAGCGGGTGCACGAGGCACATGACCGGAAATAAATATCTATTCTCCACATATGAATCCTTCAATGGAGGTAATGTGGTGTTTGGAAATAGCAAAAGTAAAATCATCGGTAAAGGTACGATTTCTAACAAATCTCTAACCATTAACGATGTGTGTCACGTAGAAAACCTAAACTTTAACCTTTTAAGTATGGGACAAATATGCGATAAAAAATGCAATGTGCTTTTTACCGAAACCGGTAGTAAGATATTAAAAAATGGCATAACCATAGGAAGAGGAATTAGGAAACATGGAGTCTATGTCATTAAAGTTGGTAATGAACCTAAAGACAAACTTTGTCTTACCTCTATGGATGATACTTTAACCTTATGGCATCGAAGATTGGGTCATGTCAATATGCGACTTCTTCAATCGCTATCATCCAAAGATCTAGTAAGAGATCTACCTAAGTTAAAATATGAACATCACTTTTGTGATGCTTGTAATGTAGGAAAACAAGTTCATTCTAGTCATAAAGCTAAAAACATGGTGTCTACAACTAAGTGTCTAGAATTACTACACATGGATTTATTTGGTCCATCCGCTATCCAAAGTTATGGAGGCAACTACTACACTTTGGTCATAGTGGATAATTACTCTAGGTACACATGGACTAAATTTTTAAAAGACAAAACTGAAACGTTTAATTACTTTGAAATATTAAGTAAGAAAATCCAAAGACAACTAGGAAGTCCTATAGTGTCTATTAGAACGGATCATGGTAGGGAATTCGATAATGAAGTGCAATTTGGAGCTTTTTGTGACGCTAATGGTATTACTCACAACTTCTCGGCTCCACGCACTCCACAATCGAATGGGGTAGTTGAAAGAAAGAATAGAACCCTACAAGAAATGAGTCGCACCATGCTTAATGAGCAATCCATACCTCTAACGTTTTGGTGCAATGCCGTTGATACTTCAACGTACATACTCAATCGAGTCTTAATTAGACCATTCTTAGGTAAAACTCCATATGAGTTACTTCGAGGCAAAAAGCCTACATTAAATCACTTTAGAGTCTTTGGTAGCAAATGTTTTCTTCTTAACACTAAAGATTACCTTACAAAATTTGATCCTAAATCAACCGAATGTATCTTTTTAGGTTACTCTTCTAATAGCAAAGCTTACGTCATAGTAAATAAAGAAACAATGAAAGTAGAAGAGTCATTAAATGTAAAATTTGATGAAAGTCCACCCAAACCTTCTCCACCTCTTGTCGATGACGAGATTGTTGAAAGTGATGCTATAGTAATAAAGAAAAAGGTAAATGAAGAAGAAGAAGAACCATTAAATAACGAACTCATAAATATTAAGGAGTCCAAAGATTACCCCGTAGATAAGGTAATAGGAAAGTTAAACGAAAGAACCTTAAGGTCTCAAGTACAAAACCAAAGTAGCTTATTTTGTTTTGTTTCAACCATAGAACCTAAGAATACGCAAGAAGCCATAAAAGATGAAAGTTGGGTAATGGCAATGCAAGAATAATTAAATCAATTTGTTTCTAATGATGTTTGGACACTTGTCCCTCCACCTAGTAATCAAACCATAATAGGAACCAAATGGGTTTATAAAAACAAGTTAGATGCAAACGGAGTAGTGTCTAGGAACAAGGCTAGACTCGTTGCTCAAGGATATAACCAACAAGAAGGAATAGACTTTTATGAGACCTATGCTCCCGTGGCTAGATTAGAGTCTATAAGAATGCTTCTTGCTTATGCTTGTGCTAATGATCTTAAGCTTTATCAAATGGATGTCAAAAGTGCTTTTCTAAATGGTTTTATTAATGAAAAAGTATATGTAGCTCAACCTCCGGGCTTCATCGATTTTGAAAAACCGAAACATGTTTATAAATTAAAGAAAGCCCTTTACGGTCTTAACCAAGCTCCAAAAGCTTGGTATGATAGACTCAAGTCATTTTTAATCAAACACAACTACACCATGGGGTTAGTTGACAACACACTTTTTACTAAGAAAAGAGAGACACATATAATCATAGTTCAAATATATGTAGATGATATTATATTCGGATCCACTTGTCAAGACATGTGTGATGATTTCTCTAAAATCATGCATGACGAGTTCGAGATGAGTATGATGGGAGAACTTAGTTTCTTTCTTGGTCTACAAATCAAACAAGTGGAAGATGGTATCTTCTTTAATCAATCTTATAGGACCTTAAATATATCAACCTTATCACGTATACCAACCTTACCGCAAGTATACACGTAAACCAAACACAAATACTTATGCGTAAATATGAAGTATCAAGAAGTAAACAAAGATGGTGACTTGAAGGATATATGTGTCGTGTATATGTAGAGAGAAAGATGAAAAGAGAACTTTTATATCAAAGGGAAAACACATACAAACACACTCAAGCACACCCCTCAAATGACACTTTGAGGGGTATTTATACTTAAACACTAAACGCCCTAATGGGCTTGGGCTTGGGCCTCGTGGACTTGGATTGGATTACAAGTGATAAAAGGCTAGCTTAACTTAACTATTAGCCATTTAGCTTAACCCAATCCACGAGCCCGTTGACTATTCTATCACGATATCTAACACATATTACAAAGTTCCTAAACGTGAATGACCATCACTTCTATTAATTATTATTAAGGCTAACAATCTCCCCCTAAGGGGTGGTCATTCAAAAGATGCTCCACTTGATTAAGTCTTTACTCTTCTTGAGCTTGAACTTTGTGTGTTGATATAGAATAGTCTTGATTCTTTGTTCCTCATGCTTTGTGATCATTTAATGTGGTATTCTGCCATTTGTCAACTTCTTTGGTGTAGGTGTCTCCACGTCATTCTCCACCATGCTCACACTTCTTTTTGACTTTGAGTTTCCAATGATGAAGTTCTCGAGTCTTTAAACTTTGAAGATTCTTTGACATTTACGAAGAATCATTTTTAACTTTGTGTTGCCTTTGAATTTGATGAGAATTTCATCTGTGATGTTGTTGGTATGAGCATGTGGAGAATCTGCATGATCTCTTCCTCCCGCGAGCATCCATCAGCAGCAGCTTCTCAGTGCAGATCACGAACACCAATTGATCATTGTAATCTTTTCTTAAAGATTTGATTACTATAATTGTTCTCTTGATGAATGTCTTGATTCCATTCACCTTGGTCGGGCGAATCAGCCGTCCTAATCCCATAAGGGACAGTTGGCATTACATTGAATAAATTCAAGTAATGACCCACATATTCAGGATTCGATTCGTGAAAGGAATCTCCTTAGCGGGATTTCCAGCACTTACAGGTTCGAATGTCGAGGGTGTTAACAGCATATTGTGAAAACACATCTCTAATTCTAGCAAAAATTTCTAAACTGGAGGCCCTCAAGAAGGCTAACACGACATACCGAAGTACATCTACAGTTCAGGAGTGTCACTGAGGTACACCGAAGCATCACCCCACGACTGTAGACCGTTTGAGACAACACTAAGCGTAACCCATAAAGAATTACCGAAGTGACCTGCTGTCGGGGCTGTTTGATGTTGACCATGGCAGGAGTTTCCATTCAATCACTGAGGATCACAATTGTGAAACCTCTCATAAATGTTCTGGCAGATTGCTAAGATCTGCGTAGGACTCTAGAATGTATCACTTGTGTCCTTATTTGTTAGATATAAGATTTCACAAACACATTAAACCATAAACATATGGGGCGTTAACTAGAGTTTAGAGAGAGAAAGTTCTGGTGAGAGAAAGGAAGAGAGTTGGGAACTATGTGAAACAAAAAAAAATGGTATTGAAGCTCTAACCCTCTACCTTGGGAGGTAGAGGGTATTTATAGTTTCTTCAAACAAACGCCACCTACGGGCTGTGGATCAGGCATACAGTGGGTAAAGACCCGTTCGTCCTCCACGGTGTTACTAAACTAAATACTACTTAACATAAAATAACTACGACTACGAGCTTTCTAACGATTACATATACTTGAGGTGACCGACTCTTTAATACATGGAATTTCTAATTCCTAACAGTCTCCTAAGGAGGTCACCTCAAACACACATTAAAATTACATTGAATACAAACAGATTTTACATTGAGATTGTTCTTGGATTCTTGTACATGTTCTTTGTTCATGAGCTCGTAGTCTTTGATTCTTCATAATTGCATGTTTGGATAATCTGGGTGGAGGTCTTTAACTGATCCACGTGATACTGAGTTTTGAGCCAGCTTTTAGATCATCAGCCATATTAAATCTTTGACTCAACCTTTGTGGTGTTGGTAATTGGTGATGTTGTGACTTTAGGACCGACATGCTCACATTTTGGATCATGATTTATTCTTATCAGAGTAGCGGAAGCTTTCGTTGATTCATGATATTTGCAGCAGCGTAGCCGAAGCATGGAGTGAAAATATCAGAGTCATTGATGCACCAATCATGATTTCTTTAGATATGACTGTGTTGTGTGAGCATGCGGCTATGGATTGACTGCTCCATTCGATACAAACGTCGGGGTGTACCTGCATAAGACAGTTAGCAATAAAGCGCGCGAAAGTGTCTTTGATCACTTTCGATGAATTGAGGTACACGGCCTACGGTTCCCCGTTGATCGATTACAATCGCACTTTTGTGTCGGTATAATTTCGAAGAATTTCCTTGACAGGGTTTCGCAGCTGCTCTAGCCGTTCTCAAACCGGAGCGTCTCAAAGAAGACAACACGAAGTGAGTGAACCAGCGAATAGAGATTCACTGATTGATGAAAAGGGATTTGAAAAACAATCGTGTATTGCTCAATAGAAATTGTTTTTGCAATACAACGAAGTTTTAGTGAAAAATCATTTATCAATCATAAACACCTTTTGATTTGAAATAATTGTACATAGTCGATGTGCTAGAGAAAAGAGTTTTTTAAGCACAATTCAAAGGCATCCGTCAATCCATTTTCTTGGACCTGGATTGATTCAATTTTGAATCGCTCCACTGATGAGGTCCATATGACACAATCAAGTCTTGGCAGTACCACAAGGATAGTGCGTAGGACTCATAAGATATAATCTGACATTCCATATTGTGTAAAATAGTGAGTCTTCAAGAAATAAGTGTCCTAAAGAGATTAATTGATGATCTCGTGGCTCTAGACTCATTTAGTGCATATTTGGTTCCTATATCGGAGACTAGGGAGAGGGTCTCCTTCTTCAATATCAACAATCTCTAAGAGAAAATCGATAGATTATGTAGGTTCCCTGTGAGAATGAAACAAGCCCTTTTAAGAGGAACTTGTGTAGCTTGGGAAGTTTGTGCTTGATGCGTCCATGGGTCCATGACGTCTTGTCTTCAATACCAGTGTTACCTTAGTAACCACCAGTAGCATATGAATTGAACCCGGTTTCTGCCCTAAGGTTGAATTATTGGAGGGCTATTTCTTTTCACCCTTTTCACATTAATTTATTTTTCATTCGTCAACCCCTTGACTTACGAGACTTCATAACTAGAACCTTGTTGGGTTTGTTCAGTACTAGCTCAATCTCGCACTCTTCCCATATCTCACTTTTCTCCTTTTTCATCATACCTAAGGACTCTACACTATCTAGTGGATTGTTCCTAGGTAGATCCCTCCGGTTCTGGCGGATCATGGGAACTCAACCTGACCTTATCATCCTTATATCACCATACATAAAGTAAAGTTGGTCGGTCTTTTTGGTATCATTCATCTGCCATTGGAACCAATTGAAAACCATTTGAAAATCAATCAAGATACTTGTGATATAGAATCAAAGCATTTTGTATCTTAATTGTTTTGATATTTTATAAATGCTCCCCCTCAACATATGCATAAAATTTAGAATTTTTTTAGCACATGGAGGCAAGAGATCTTTGAAATCGTTAGATTGAGAATGAAAGGTCCAATCTTTTGATTAACATTTTCTAAAATGATCATCATCACTTCCTAATCAATTTGAGTAGATAAAACATTTTAAGGAAGGATGAGGTTTTCACAAGTTTGCTCCCCTCAATATGTGCATAGATGTTTGAGAATGTTTTGCACATGTTAGGAAAAGGCGCACATTGAGATAAATTGATCACGTTTCAAATATTTGTGGTTTAAGATAGATGCTCCCCTTCAACGTGTGCATGGAAAATTTGAAATCGTTTGTCACTTTGGGAGGCAATCATACTAATCACTTATGAAACCATGTATCGAATTATCAGTTTAAATCCAATTTAAATCACAAATTCTCCCCCGATCACAATTATCAAATCATTTGAGAATCGTGATCTCAATAGATTTAAATTGTTTTTTGAAAGCTTTTTAAGGAGAATTGTGACTTGATTTTGAAAACGTTTTAACTGATAAGGATCGAATTTTGAGACTTTAGACTCCAAAGATTTAAACAAGCTTGAATATCTTTTGAAAACAAACAATTGTTTGAAAAAATACACTTTTTAATTAAAAATCATTCTCCCCCTCAATCAATGACATAAGTTGTTGATTGAGAGATAGATAGTTTTAGCAACCGTTTAGTACAAATGATTTTCAGAAATTGAGCCCGAGTAATTTTTCAAAACAATTCGTTTTCATTGGATAGTGAGTATTTTTTTTTTATAGAATCAGAGCATGAGATTCAAAAAACAAGATAAAGTATGGCTCTGTTCTTTCTTTTCAACACGGGTTACTGCCTGAAATGACAATAAACCACCATTTTTCTTCGCCTCATTTTTTTTATTTATTATTATTTTTTATTTATTTATTTATTTATTTATTTTTTATTTTTTTGAAAAACTATGTAGATTCGATGAACATCTAAAGACCCGTGACATTCTTTGAATATCAACACAAAGTCCGTAGATGATATCGAATCGAGAAAAACATTACAAAATGACAATATTTTTGAGGATTTTACGAATTTTTCACATTTTTATGGATTTTGAAAGTTTTATAATTTTGTATTTTGCTTTTTGAAAAAAATATATACAAAGTGATAGATGAAGAAAGACCTTTACTCCTCGTCTTCCTCCTGAAGACGTTTGAGTGTTTCTGGTTGAAGGCTTTTCAAGCCAAGTCGTGGAAGAATAAACTCAAAATGTTCTCTTGGAAGGGCTTTGGTGAAGATGTACGCTAAGCGGTATTGATCCTCACAAAATAGAGTTCCACCACACCTCTTTCCACTTGTTCCCTGATGAAATGATGTCGGATGTCGATATGCTTTGCTCTTGAGTGTTGAACATTGTTGCATGAGAGAGCAATAGCACTTTTATTATCACAGTACAGAGGGATTTTGTCGAATACAAAGCCATAGTCAGTTAATTGAGATCTCATCCATAGGATTTGAGAGCAACAACTGGAGCAAAAGATTCTTCAAAGTCAATACCCTCCTCTTGACGGTATCCTTTAGCAACCAATCGAGCCTTGTTCTTTAACACATCACCATGCTCATCATGTTTCACTTTGAAGATCCATTTTAGAGCAATGATCATAGCACAATCTGGAGCAGGTACTAATTCCCATACCTCAAGTCGATCAAACTCATGAATTTCTTCTTGCATGGCATTGAACCAGCTGTCTTCATTCATGGCGAATTAACATCTGTTAATACAAATAAACCGTAAAAACGTTTATTAATATTTTGCGATCTCTTTGTGTTTTGTTGATAACAAATGTAATGTTATCTTAAGTAAAATTATAAGGATACATGTTATTTTTGTAAAGCATTTACATATACCCATTTAAATACAAAAATGTAATAATTAAGCATTTGTTGTAATAGTTTATTAGGATGGGTAAAAACCATAACCCATGGACCATAACCCATGGATCTTAAACCCATACCAAAGAAGACTTGATACAATGTATACTTAGATACATTGAATCTAGAGAAAACCCATGGACCAACCCATAACCCATGACCCATTGATCCGCGCAAAACCGTCAAGTTTTATCACTCAAGCCTGCCACTTGTGAATGGCCGACCGTAACAAACTTAAAACAGTTTAAGCACAAATGCAATTTAGATCAGAGGAATATAGGGAATTCCTGGGTCGTTAAGTCCCACGGAGGATGAA
>OU343216.1:181680564-181759832 GCA_910596185.1 Chrysanthemum makinoi
GGAACTTTTTCTCAATTAATTGCAATTAAAGCTAATTAAAAATGATTAAAAACTAGTTTAAATCTAGAAAAATAGAAAACAGTGACCAAAATTAATGAAAAATTCAGGGAAATGCTAAAAAGTTCTACTGGTTTTATGAAAAATGAGAAATGTAGTGCTTATATGACGTTTAATCAAGAGTCAGAGTGTAATTTAAGCTAAAATAAGCACTAAAAAATAAGCAAATTAAAGAACAATAAGCCACCAAACTTCTACAGACCTAAAATTATACTAATATAAGCCAATAATATAGCTAAATACAACTACTCCTAACCTCGATAAGCAGCTTGACAACTTAATGGGTTAATCGATTTAAGACAAAGAATAAAATGATCGACCTCCACTTTTGCTTATACACTAGCTTATCTAGAAAACTTTAGCCAAAAACAGAAATGAGGTCTTATAGACCACCTGTGGACTACACCTCGAGCCAAAAAATCGCACCCTACAAACCCTTATTGAAACTGCACACTCTAGCAAGTTCTCGCATAATTCCATTTTGACACATTTTTGACTTTTGAAAATCAGTTAAACTTTGACTTTGATGAGATTCCAATGCACATTTAGGATTGATCTTGGTGAAATATGATGTAATTAAAGTTTATCAAGCAAGCTTAACAAGTTTTGGATTTATTTGAGTGGTTTTGAGTAAACCGATTCCAACAAAGAGGCAAATCAAGAAACGAGTTCAAGCAAGTTTTGACTTTTAATGTTTATTGATGCAATAAAGTGACTAGAATAAGTATGCTATTGATATTAGAGACTAAAGCAATAACAATCTTATACCAAAACAAATTTTGAAGACATTTGGTGCAAAACCAAACACCCTTTTAATGACAGTTATGCTATCCAATCTAACAATTTCAATATGGCAAACTCATTTTCTCATCAAAACAGATCTAGCATACTATATTAAGGCTAATGACATAGTTATACCACTTTATAACAGATCTAAAGTAAATGCAAACTGCTACTATTAATGAAGCTAGTTATGAAATTAAGCTCAAACTTACAAGAGTCCAATGAAATCTGAAAGCATAGTAACAAAGCATTCAAACTACCAACTAATAACCCAAAACCATCATCAGCATCAACCCATATCCATTTCTGACCCAATCATGAGCTCTTGTTGACTTTCTCGTTGACCAAGCAGCTTTTGAGAATGAATTGATTGTAAGTGATAGTGAGGTGCAATGTGAAACTTACTAGAGCTACCATAAGCTAAAATAAGCTCATCCCATTATTCAAATATAGCTTATTATTCATTTAAAAACATAAAGGCAAGATAAAATTCAAAAAAGCTTAAAACTTTTATTAAAACTGAGATAAGGTTACAAGAACTTGAGAGTACACAAAAACTTAAAGAAACATTTAAGAACTACTGAAAACAACAATAATAAGCTAAAATGAAATTAAAGGATTGCACGAATTGTTGATGAGCCAAGAGGGTCCTTATATAGCCTTGAGGAGGTCTTGGGATGCCCTTGAGAAGATCCTAGAAGCAAATTCAGAGCCACTCATTCCTCCATCATCACTTTCACCAATCAAAATGCCCCAACTAGCTCAAATAGGTGTTTCGGCCAATAGAGTTGCTTGAATTGGCCACGTGGTCACTCTTATCTTGACAAGTCAGCTGGGAAAGAGTTTCTAGAATGATTCTAGTACGAGGTTTATGTTTGGGAGGTGAATTGGTTAAAAATGGGTGGTGTTTGGGTTTGGACGAAGGCAGGGAAGACAATGCCCTGTGTTTGGGGCGCGTTTGTTATTTAATTATATTTCAAAAACTTTGACCGGGTATTAGTTAACTTGGGTTATTATTTCGGGTCTTGGGTGTGTAACCGGGTCAAGGGATTAATAGTAGGGGCCGGGTTATAAATTGTTAACTGGATTGGATTTGGGCCGTAGGTGTTATAAGGATAATGGGTTTATGTGAAATGGATTGATTAATGACTTGGACTAGTAGTGTATTAATGGTTAACATAGGGACCAAAGATGTACTTTCTGAAACTTCAGGGGCTGAACATGTAATATCTGAAAGTATCTTCAAGGGATCACTCTTGACAATCTTCAATAGATCAAGGGCTAACTTGCAAATTTCTGAAACTCAAGGGCCATTTCTGCCAATTCTCAAAGTTGAGGGGCCATTTCTGCCATTTCTTCAGACTTTGATCAAATCTTCACAAATCATCCTCAGAGATTGGAAATCTTCAAAAATGCATAATTCTGACCTTCCGGCTCAGCTTAAGCTCTCTTAATCTCTCGTACTTTCGGATTTACGCTGATTTGGTTCCTTTTTGCGTGTTTTTACATATCCGTACTGCACAAGCACAAACTCAAGAAAACCACAAATATTAGCAATAAACGGCTCTTTCTTGGTTATTTTGGGTCTATTTTGATAAAGAAAAAGGTATGTGTTTTAGCACATACCAATAACATTACATCATAACTTATTATGTATCATATCATTCATAATAGGTCAAGTTTAGAAATTCACGCTACATTTCGGTGTATCCACTTTTGTCATTATAATCATTGCAACAGGTGAGTTTCATAGCCCCTACTTTTATACGTTTTGAATTACTTTTGGGGGAGATACATGCTCAACTATTTTCATTTAGTTTCATAAGTACTCTAAACTTTTAAGGATTACCGTGAGTTCCATAGCCCCATTTTCAATTGTTTTAATACTTTTATTAAACTCTTTGGGGAGATACATGCTCATCAACTTTTATGACATTCATGATTATTTGCAACTATATGTTTATCAACTGAATGTTTAGTCAAATTCTATATCATAAATCATGGAACTAAAGGTCTTGGGATTATTATTGAGCTAAAGGTCTTGGGATATTTATTGAGCTAAAGGTCTTGGGATTATTATTGAGCTAAAGGTCTTGGGATTATTATTGAGCTAAAGGTCTTGGGATTATTTGAAACAACACTCATATGTGTTATATCAATTGAATATTGATAGATTTAGTTATATACTATTATGTGAATTCATTTGACATCATGCATTTGAACATAAACTATACATATTTTGGCAATGGGTTGTAAACACACAGGTTGCAAGTTTTGTATGGGTGGAACTTAGAACTGAGTGGATTTGGAATGCCTTTGCTGCATAAACGATTTTGAAAGGCTTTACATTTCAACGCAAACTCTATGAACTCACTCAACCTTTGTGTTGACACTTTTAGCATGTTTTATCTCAGGTATCTAAGGCATTCACTTCATGGCATCCATATGGACATATCATAGAGTCGTGGTGACGACGCGTCACACATGGGATTTATGCATTTTAAAACATCGTTCGGATTGTAACAAATTTATTTCCGCACAAGTTGATTTCATTTGGGACCTGTCTTTGTAAACTCTGATTATTTTATTAAATCAAACGATGTATTTTCCAAACGACACTTTAGGTCGTTCAATATATCTGTGATTGTGATGCTATGACAGTCAATCCCGTGAATTCCATTCATTTGAAACAGTAATTTGGGGGTGTGACAGATTGGCATCGAGGCTTATAGAGAACTAGGTTGTATCATTGACCCTAGACTATAACTACATCATTATAGCATCTTATCATTTCATCATAAGTGCATGTTCACTTTACATACGGTTTATACATACATTTTTCGAGTTATTTACTTTCATTTCAAATCGATTGTCACATAGATGCCTTTAAATACCCATTCCATTATCCTTCCTTTGGACTCCAATGTGGAGAATGCCTTGTCATTTCTTATCACAATTTAAATATCAGCTGATTCATCACCGATAACGTCGAATGCCGAGATAAACCTTTAAGTAGGGCGAAGTCACTCTCACTCCTTTGTTTCACCACTAACATGTCGAGTTACACGTTATTCACGCACTAAGTCACTAGACTATCATACATTTGAAGCACTTACGACACCTCATAACCCATATTTTGGGAACCCGTCGATTATTTTGAAAAGTAACCTCAAACTTATCACTTCACATCACATGTCTTTAGAGCGCTCATTCTTAACATAGGACTTTGCTACGTCTCACCTTTTCTCTTATCTTGAAGAGTTATGGCACCGAAGAAAGCTGCACCAGAAATGACACCAGCTGCTATCCAAAGGTATATAGAGGATAGTATAGCAGGCAAAAGGAAAGAACGAGCAACGGTAGGCTGCTGCTTCAAGGCCGAGTAGCTGCTGCTGAAGCTTCTAGACTTGCCTGCTACAGAGCTGCAGGAGGATATGGAGTTCGAAATTGTACATACAAGGACTTTAAGAACTGTGATCCTACAAAGTTCAAAGTACGTGAAGGAGCCTTTGCTATGGTTCGATGGTTTGAGAAGATGGAGTCTATTTTCTTCTATGCAATTGCCCAGATGACTACAAGGTGAAGTTTGCCACTGGTACACTCTTAGATGGCGCAATGTCATGGTGGAATTCGTAGAAAGCAGCCTTATTGGTATCGAAAACGCTTACAAGCTCACGTGGGATCAATTCAAGAGGTTGTTGACAAAGAAGTATTGTCCACGCACGGAAGTGAAGAAATTAGAAACGGAATTTTATGAGTTATTAACTGTTGGTTATGACATCGAGACCTACATTAGGAGGTTTCAAGAATTGGTTGCACTATGTCCATCAATGGTTTCGGACAATGAGAAACTACTGGAAAATTTCATTGGAGGACTTCCACAATGTATTCAAGGGGATGTAACTTCTTCCGATCCACAAACAATTGAAAAAACTATCAGGATAACTCAAAAACTCATGGCTCAAGTCGTGAAAGGGGAAAACATTATCAACAACAACAACAACAACAACAACCAAACTAGCAACAACAAAAGGGAATGGGAAAATAACCAGGGAGGTTATGGTAACGACAACCAAAACTGTAACACTAATCATCATCAACAACAGAATAGTGGGCAAGAAACCGCAATGGTTTATGTTGCTGCATCAATAGAAGGCAGAGGTTATGCTGGAAACTACCCACTATGTAATCGATGTAAGTATCATCACTTGGGTCTTTGCCCTGTTAAGTGCTACAAGTGTCAAAAACTAGGACACCATGCCAGGAATTGTAGAGGCAAGACCATAGTTACATGTTACGAATGCGGGGAGCAAGGACACTATCGGAATCAATGTCCTCAAAACCAAGGTCAACAAGTTGAAGGTGCTCATGGGAATGCATACATGTTAGAAGGAGGAGAAGCTCGTCATGGTCTCAACAATGCGGAAGACTGAAGAAGTTCGGAAACTAACAGTCTTAATTTTCCTTATGTACTTAGTCTTACTAAGTTTATGTCTTCCATCGTATTCGGATCTTATGACTTAAGATGTACTACTTTTGTTAAACCACTCGTTGTAAAATATTCTCATTAAGCGTACTTTCTTTTCCTTCTGATTCGTTATCACATACAGGGTTTAGATCTCTGTAAACATCGAGAGTTATAACAACTAAACCGAACGTCACATTATCATTCCTTAATTATACATAGCCTAGCTAACTATGTCTAATTCTGGAGGGTTATTGTTCCTTAATTATACATAGCCTAGCTAACTATGCTAATTCGGAGGGATCATGTTATGTTGGGGCAGCTTATTTATAAGTCTTATTGCAAGCAGGGTTTTCACATATTCATAAAAGTCAAAGTGTTATTCATGGGAGATTCATCCAATATTTTCTTTACAATGATGTTTTCTACGCTCTTAATCATCGATAACCATAACGACATCTCTTCATGTCTTTTCTCATCGTTATTCATCACAAACTCAAAAATTCGATAGACTAACACGAACTGAATTCAGGGACTGAATTCCTTTTTGGTTGGCTTAATGTGACAACTCGTATTTTCAGGTCATATTTCAAAACATTACTCATGCTTCATCATTTATAATTTATCGTAAACTAGGTTTACGAGCATCAAATTCACGTAACCGTAATGGTTTAGCTGTGAATTCATGAACATATCATCATGGATATTTCATATAGACTAGGTTTAGTCTACATTTCATTAGCATCATCATCATCATATTAGTTCATGCATGGATTTGCATTTTTCATTAAACGTTTATTGTCATATTAAATAAACGCTATCGCGTAATTAATTATTTTGAACATTTAATCCGACACTTCCAAAAATATTCCAAATATATTTTTATACTCATTTTAAGACTATAAAAATTATATTATTAATTTACCCGATGTTTTCAATTTATTTCGTATATAAATTGTAATGTATAAATAATTACGACGGTTTTTGTAAATTCAACCCGATAATTATTATTTCACTCAAATTTTGCAAGAAATGTATTTTTATAATTTTTATGACCTTAATATATTTTATCTTGACCCGTTAAAAGTTATTGTTATCTAACGCTACCCTAAATACTCAAATGTGTATTTAACTTACCACAAGTCTTCAAGTAACTTACATATTATTACACTTATACATAAATAAAAAATATATATATATTAATTGATGACAAATATCCCCTTAAACGACTTAAGGGGAGGGGAGGGGTGAGTCACAAGTGAATTTGTAAATATCTCATCTATTTCATATTCATTACTTCACATTAACACATACACATAGAAATATCAAGGTGAAAACTTTCTTGCTTCCTCTCTTCCTCTCTTGAAACCGGCAACCATAAGGGACCAAGAGGATCATCATAAAAAATTTCAAGACAAGGTTTTTAACACTCTAGTATCACTTGTTATTAAGGTTTTGCAATAAAAACCTTGGGTGATTAGGAAAAATCCTTTGTTCTCTTAAACCTCATCAAGTAACTAGTAAGCATCCATATTCATGTTTTTATTTCATATTCATTGTTATGGTCATTTCATTTCATTTGAGAAAACATGCAAGTCATATGATGTTTATACCACTTTTTCATTGATTATAAGAGTTATATATATATTTGTGTCATCCTATAATTACTCCTTGTTATAAATCACTCTTGGTGATGTCTAGGAACCCATGACACCCTAAGAAGGTGTATGGTGGGATTAGAATAGCTTCGGAGTTGTTTTGAATTGGTTAGAATAGGTTTTGCGCGAGAAAAACTCATTTCGACAAGTCTAATTAAGGGTCTGTCCTTATTTTGAAAATCTGGAAAATCCGACAGTAAGCAAAATATTTTGGGCTAGATATTTGGAAAATATATTTTAAAACGAAAACGTGGCCGCTTGAACGGGTTAAAATGGAGCTATAACGAAGAAGTTATGAATTTTTGAAGTTTGACGACGAAAACTATATATTCCAGAAAATTCAGCTTTGCTGTCTCGACTTTTTACGAGTCAAAAATGAGTCTTAAGCGTTGTTAAATGTGTTGACTTATCAAAAATATATTAGTATATGTTATCACGATTCCGTGGATATAAAGAACGTAGAAAACGGACTTATAACGACAAAGTTATTCACATTTTAAAAAGTTGCCGTAACTTAATTCTATTAGCAAAATTAACATATTTTCTATTAAACACATACTACGACAACGAGGAACCATGTTGAAGGTCGTTTTTAACAATGACGAAGTACTTTTTATAAAGTGATGTCTTCTAGTAAAAGTAAGTTTGCCTAGCCTATTTTCCAAAATGTCAAACCACTTGTCAAGCGGAGTTGTAACGAGTAAAATACGGTCACTTAAATTTTTGCCGATAACCATCCTTAAACTATATTTTGGGACACAAGTACCATACTTAACCTATATTTTTCTCTATGACGAAAACTTAAACACTAAAACTTTGAGATAATGGTACAAGCTTTCCAAAACCGTTGAGTTCGTTTCCTAACACTCGACGTGCATCATTTTACGACTAGCTTTTCGAGGCCGTTTAGTCACTTTCATGAAATATTTCAACGACATTATTTTACGACGAAAAGTTATAATTTCTTAATAAATCACTAAATGATTATCGTTGGATATCATTTCAATGTAAATACATTTGGAGTAATTTAAAAATGGTCAAGACGTTAAAAGATTATTTCTCGATGAGAAATATTATTTTCACAAATTCATAAGTGGTATAGATATCATCCGAATTGCATGCATAACATTACATCATAACTTATTATGTATCATATCATTCATAATAGGTCAAGTTTAGAGATTCACGCTACATTTCGGTGTATCCACTTTTGTCATTATAATCATTGCAACAGGTGAGTTTCATAGCCCCTACTTTTATACGTTTTGAATTACTTTTGGGGGAGATACATGCTCAACTATTTTCATTTAGTTTCATAAGTACTCTAAACTTTTAAGGATTACCGTGAGTTCCATAGCCCCATTTTCAATTGTTTTAATACTTTTATTAAACTCTTTGGGGGAGATACATGCTCATCAACTTTTATGATATTCATGATTATTTGCAACTATATGTTTATCTGAACTGAATGTTTAGTCATATTCTATATCATAAATCATGGAACTAAAGGTCTTGGGATTATTATTGAGCTAAAGGTCTTGGGATATTTATTGAGCTAAAGGTCTTGGGATTATTATTGAGCTAAAGGTCTTGGGATTATTATTGAGCTAAAGGTCTTGGGATTATTTGAAACAACACTCATATGTGTTATATCAATTGAATATTGATAGATTTAGTTATATACTATTATGTGATTTCATTTGACATCATGCATTTGAACATAAACTATACATATTTTGGCAATGGGTTGTAAACACACAGGTTGCAAGTTTTGTATGGGCGGAACTTGGAACTGAGTGGATTTGCAATGCCTTTGTTGCATAAACGATTTTGAAAGGCTTTACATTTCAACGCAAACTCTATGAACTCACTCAACCTTTGTGTTGACACTTTTAGCATGTTTTATCTCAGGTATCTAAGGCATTCACTTCATGGCATCCATATGGACATATCATAGAGTCGTGGTGACGACCCGTCACACATGGGATTTATGCATTTTAAAACATCGTTTGGATTGTAACAAATTTATTTCTGCACAAGTTGATTTCATTTGGGACCTATCTTTGTAAACTATGATTATTTTATTAACTCAAACGATGTATTTTCCAAACGACACTTTAGGTCGTTCAATATATCTGTGATTGTGATGCTATGACAGTCAATCCCCAGGAATTCCATTCCGCTGCAAAACTGGTAATTTGGGGGTGTGACATCATCTTCAGAAGAAGGGAGAAAGGGGGATTTTGAAGGTCGAGGCTCATCTTGATAGGGATATCAAAATAATGGACGTGAATCATCACTGCAGGCTGATGATGATGATGATGATGATAAGGAGGAAGTTGGATTGATTACTTCTGGTTTGGTAGACATAGTTATGGTTGGTGATTGTGGAAGTTTGAAGAAATTAGGGTTTTTGAAGTTAATTAGGGGTAATTGGTATGTGTTAAGTGTGCATTGGGATTATCTTATAGGCGGAGTCAAGGCTTGATAACAATTAATGCGAGTTGGGTGGCAAAGTAAAACTCAAGATATTTACTGAAGATACTAAGTCACTTGAGTTGTTTCTGCTGATTGACCTCCTTCAGTAGATTGACCATCGTTTCTGCTGAAGGGTTAATTTTGAATTTGGTTGAAATTATTTTACGAGTAAGATATGGTAAACGATTAGTTCCGATATATTTGACCATAAATTGAACAACTTCTATTAATAACCCACTTCACATATCTTCACCCAAAATTAACGGATTCCCTCTTTACACGATTTAAACACACTTCCAGTTGGGTGAATCATAATCCATCCTCACAATTTCTCACATGGCGCTTCAATTTAAGAAGGACCATAATAAGGTGGCTTTTCTAGGAAAAGCGAAGGGCCATGAGTTGTATGAACCAATGGTGGATTTTTTAAAGAGGTCCAAGATTCATTATGAGCTTACACATTCTCCAAATGTGATATATGAATCGTTGGTTGAACAATTTTGGGCATCTGCTACTAAAAGGAGTGACACAGAGATTGCAGCAGTGATAGATGGGACTGATTATGTTGTGACTGAGGGTTTGATAAGGAGACAACTTCGTTTGGAGGATAAAGATGGGGTTTATCACTCTAATTCTATGGAGAAACTTGCTGGGCTAAGAGTTGTGGGTTATCAGAGTACTAGAACAAATATGTGGCATAAAAACAAGCTTTTCCCTATGTGGAGGTTTTTGGTACACACTTTACTTCAGTGCATTAGTAATAAGTCAGGTGGATGGGACCAATTTTCTACTCAATTGGGTTGTGGGATTGTTTGTCTTTCACAGGGTTTAACTTATAATTTTTCTAAATATATTTTTGATAACATTGTTGAAAATGTTCAAAAGAAAAAAGCATAAGTTTCTTATGTATCCCAGGTTTTTGCAAATGATTTTAGACATACAAACCCAAGACAGAGTATTTTGTCCCATTGGAGTTTAAGTTCTAAAGTGTTTGATTCAATGAAAACTAATTATGTTGGGACACATCATCCTTTGCTAGCAGCTATGTTGCCACAAGGCAATGAGGCTGCTGACGAGGGTAATGTTGTTGGTCCTCCACCCTCTATCAATGTTGCTGCTGATGGTCATCCATCAGTTGTCTTGGACGAGGGCCCTTCCATGACTGCTGATGGTCATCCATCAGTTTCTCCTGACCAACCTACACCTACACCTTTACCCACATATACATCTAGTCCTAGTCCACCACCTACTCATGTTACTCCTGATGAGTTTGAACCTGAGTTTAATAGGATGCCCACACCTAGTCCTGTAAGAGAGCCATTTGTTGAAAGCTCTCCTGTTTTTTAGCATGACCATATTTCTCCTGAAAGGTCCAATGAAGCTCCCATTACCACTAAGCATTCTGTTGGTGGAGCTGAGGAACCTATTACTCTTACATCTGTATATGCTCTATTGAACAGGTATGTGGAAGAGGTTGCTGATCTTAAAAAGGAGCTTGTTGAGACTAAATCGTCACTTGGTGGTGAGATTGTGGAGTTAAAGAGAAAGGTTTAGGATTTAGAGGAACAACTTGGGCAAAATAGCAAAAGGAGGCTTGTGGTTTCTTCTAATGAGGAGTAAGAGGATACTCATTTGGATTCACTTGAAATCTTGGCTGATGTTGCTCAACAAACTCATGCTTCTACTCCAATTGCTGCTGAATCATTAAAGCAAAAGGAACCCATTTTGTTTTCTAGAAGAAGGAGAAGACAATATTTGAGTAAGGATTCCACTGAATCATCCAAGTTGCAAAGTGTGGACAATGTTGCAACCACTGATGAGAATGTTGATGCTCAAATGGTGGATGTTGCTTATGAGCTTGGTCAATCTTCATCTGTACAAGAACAATCTACTTCTCCACCTTCAGCAGCTCATGATGAAGTGTTTGTTTCTAGAAGGAGTTTTAATTTGGATCTTAATGCTAATGTTACTTCTGAAGAAACTCCTCAACATTTTACTTCTGATGCTTCCATGGGTGTTTCTTCTGATGTTCCCATTGTTGATATTCCACATGATGATTCTGCTCTTGAGCCTGCTGATAAAGGAAAAGGAGGTATGATTGATGAGGAGCTTGGTTCAAATCTTGTGAGTGAACAGGAAAGGCTACAGCAAGAAAGTATGCTGGCAGAGTATGCTGATATGACGAAGAGTAAGGCTTTGGCACAACATCTTTCAGATCAGTTCACTTCTAATTTGCCTCCTGCAAGACAGAAAGAATTGGATGAACAATCTACTCAGTTTACTGATGAGCAATGGGATTCCTATACTCTTCAAGCTGCATCAAATCCTACTCTTGCTCAGAGCATTTTAGGAGCAGATTTTGATAGTGAGAACTTTGTTGCTCAAATGATGGCTCTTGGAAATCAAAAGAAGCTAGTTGCAGCTGCTAAGAGAAATACCATTGCTGCACAAAAAGCTAAAGCAAAGAGGGAGCAACCACAATTTATCAGTCTTAAGAAAGCATATATGAGGAATGTAGTTTACAACCAAAGTACTGCTCTCTATCAGTCTGGTTTATCAAAGAAGCAATTTTGGGCTTTAGATGATTCTGAGTTGACTAGCATGTATCATAAGATTATGGAGTAGATGACTCCACCATCTAAATTGAAGAGAATTACTAGTGGTATTGATGCTCCCAAAGCTAAAAGACCAAAGACTGTAGAGATTGTGGATTCTTTTGATACTACTACAAAGACAAAGAAAGCTCTCATGCAGCCACGAGGAACATCCCCAAGGTGGAGAATCTTCTGAGTAAGTGCCATCTTCTGAACCTCTTGGTGTTTCTCCTGAAGCTTTACATCATAACAATGTGATACATCTGCTGAATCGAAGGAGATGCTATGGTTAAGAAAGTTGAAATGGAAGCTGCTTGAGCTAAACAGGCTAGAGAGGAGAGTGAAAAGTTATATGCAATGGGTGGTCCTGTTCCTATTCCTTTTGTTTCTACTGAAGATGTCCGTGGTACATCTGAGAAGGTACCATCTTTTATTTCTAAGGACATTTATATACCCGAGAGGAGAGGGAAAAGGATGTCTAGAAGAAGACACATTGCAATAAGGAGATCTGTGGGAGTGACTGTGAAGAAGGCATCTGGCATATCTAAAAAGGGTGTTTCTTCAAAGAATTTGGATCTAAAGGCTGCTGAGTCAGCCTTTATTAAAGAAGGATCTTCTGAAACCTTTCTTGAGGGGTCTCATGGTGTGTTGACTACATGGACATTGACTGATGACCAGCTGAACACCATCTATAGGTTGGATAACTCTGCTATGCAGTTTACATTCTTGAAAGATATTCTTCATATGGTGGATAGGCAAGATTTGAGTACTCTTCATGGTCTAGTCACACAATATTATACTACTCATACTCCACAAGGTTCTGGGTTGTACTTATTGGGAGATCTTCAGGTTCTTTTTGACTCTCAATCTCCAAATGGTAAAGGGTATTCAATTTGGAAGGATTCACATAAGTGGAAGGTTGAGACTTGGAGATTTTATCCTATACCCAGTGTGCATGTTGTGGAGACCAAGTGTGGGATGTCTGTGTGTATGTTTTCTGATAAGCTATATCCTTGGTCTGTGAAATTGATGCAACGAATGCTTAGACGGAAGTTGGAAGTACCTCCATCCAAGGTGGGGAATGATATGCTTCATGCTGAACAATCAAGTTGGATTGATTAAGACTCAAATTTTATGCAACACCAAGGTTCTTCTTGATTCTGGTATTTTGTATTATTTCTTTCTTTATTTCTTTGTTTCATTTCTTAGTTAAAATATATATATATATATATATATATATATATATATATATATATATATATATATATATATATATATATATATATTTATGTATATGTTTGTTTGTCTAACCTTTTCCTGATTGTTGTATATGGCTCTGTTGATGGTTATCGACTCACCAGATGTGCCTTGTGTACCTCAAAGAGTTGGCTAGTCCAAAGGGTACGGCTTTTGGTAAAGACACATCAAATCTGTTGATAAATTGTGAATGGTTTGCTCAAAATCATAGGGTTTGTAACTCACCCATGCTTAATTGTTGAGGGTTGTATGGTCATCAATTCACCATGGTTTATTCCTTTTGGAATCCAAGAATTGGCTAGCCCACATGTATATGGCTTGTGGTAAAGGCAATGGAATACCATATTTGGTAATCAATTCACCAAGGGGATTCTTTCCACCTAAGAATTGACTAGTCCCTCGAGCAAACGCTGCAAAAGACATGTCAAATTCGTTTATAGTTGCTGATTTGCTAATAAATCAGATGGTTATCAGTCTACCATTGTTTTCGAACTTAAACATATGGCTACTCCAGTAGTAATGGCTATTGGTAAAGACACATCAAATCCATTATTTTCAATGATTCACCTATCACAGGAGTTAACACACCTGGATGTGATGAGAATAGTCTGAAACTAATATGTTTTGATGTACATTTTGTCATTTGTTGCTACAAAGATCTGGAGTTTCAAAGTTTTCTCATCATAGAGATGTACTTGTTTTGGTTTTTTGTTGCTGATGTTCGAATACAATCCTCTTTTTCTGCTGTTTTAAAGATCTATCAAGAAACTGGAACTTAACATAGTCAAATTCCAAATTTTTAGGGAGGATTGTTGGGAATGCTACTAAGTATGAATTATGTTGAAGTTACTGCCGATGGATTCTGCTGAAGTGTAAGGATTTTGCTGAAGAAGTAATTCTGCTAAAGTAATAAAACCGTGTAGATGGTTTCTGCGAAGATAGATATTCCGCCTATTTTATAGTTAGTTAGGATATGCATGAGCTTTATTAGGAAGTGATAATGTATATCTTATTTAGTTTTATGTTTATACCTTTCTTGGGAAACATGTTAGGGTTCCTTGTGTACAAAAGGAACACAATAGTATGAATTATGTACGAGTTGCAAAAAAACAAGTGTTAGTATTATTAAAAGATCCATAGAGGATCAAAGAGTTCTTAGTTATTTGTGTTTGTTCTTGTGTTTAATTTCTGCTTGAATACAAGTAATAGAGATTGTCTTTTAGTGTGTTTGTGATTACATAAGCATTACTAAAGATCTATGAGTGCTCTAAGATCTATCAAGGTCTGAGGTTTCTACATAAAGTTTGATAACAGTTTGAGATTGCCTGTCATGTGCCGGGAACATCCGCTATCAACAACCCAAAGGATGATCTCAGACACCGCATTACACACGCATTTAATACACGAGATGGAATAGAAGTAGATGTGGAACCCAAGAGTTAGAGGGTTCGATGCAGATATATAGATGAAACACACATGTTCATGATTTTAGGTATCCATGTAAATCCAAGTGTATTATGTAACCATTTAGTCTGGCTCTAACTAGTCTTAGATTTGGTCTTAGTGAATGCACTAGGTGATAAGTTCTTCCTAGGAGGTGAAGGGGGTACTATGGGTACATCAATGATCTTAGCTGGAATACTAGAAGGTGGGTTACCTAGCACAGACTTAGAAGCATTAGTGGGCCTAGAGGTATTCCGATTTCTATTATTCCGCTTATGATTCAAGATAGCCTTAGCAACACATCTATCATGACAAACCAGGAAAACATGCTTTTATAACAACCAACACAAGAGGCTTCAAACAAAACATTAAGAGTACTTAAAGATTTAACATTCGTTACATCACTTTGTTCATTACATTTTTCAGACCTTAATATCTAAAGTGGGTGTTACTTGAGTTTTATTCAAAGTCCTAGGGTGTTCTTCTACTTCAGCATTCTTTATTGTTCTTTTCTTACGTCGCAACTTCCTATTCTTCCTTGTATTGCTCCTAGGCTAGGAAATGCGGGCGTTGGGAAAAGAGGCAACTATTCCTGTTTCAGTAGAGACAAACACATTAGTTTCTTGTGGTTTGTCATTAGATGTTCTAGAGTCATTTTGAATCTTTGTAGGTGCAGTTACTACAGTTTTACTATCCCTATCTTGCTTAAGTTTCACCATCTCTGCTTTTAGGTCATGGATAGTGTGTAACAAATCTTGATTTTCAAAGCAAGTTTGTGCATTTCTATGTAAGACCTCGTTTGTGTGTGCAAGATAATTATTAAGTTCTTGTGATGCTTTTGCACGAGTCTGTTTGAGCAAATCAAATATGACACCATATTCCTTTTTAACTTTTGAAATTGCTTGTTCATATTTTGAGATTTGACACTTCAAAGACACATTTTCCTCATCCAGTTGCTCAACTTTTGGATTAAGAGCTTTGTTATGCAACTAGTGGAGTTTGTTTTACCAAGCAAGTTCACGAGTGTGACAATCTTTTTGACACCATTGAAGACGACGTTTTGCATTTGAAAGCTCGTTTAACAATCGCTCATTTTCAAATTTTAAAAATGTGATTTGAGACACAGTATCAGTATTCTCAACTTTTTCAACAGAATCAGCAGAGATATAATCAAATGCATATGCAATAGAATGTAATAACACAACATTATTGATATCAGCACAGCTAACATCTTCCAAGAGTCGATCAACATATTTTCTTAACATTTTCTTTTTACGTTTTGTATTTGAAATAGATGTTTCTATTTTCTCGAAAACTATTTTCATCAGTCCAAGTTCCTTATGAAATTCCCTTTCCCATAACAATGCACAATTTTTCAAGTTTTGAACATGGGGTAAAAGTCTTTTCTAAAAAATATCTCTTTGTTCTCGCTACCGAGGCATTGAAAATGTTCAACTTTTATTTCGAGAATGAAATTCAATCTCACGTTCTAAAAAGTTTGATATAGGAAAGTGTCAAAATATCTAAGAATTTGACGACTTTCGGTATTGATTTTACTTCACTGAGTGAAGGTAAAGGAGCATTAATTTGTGCAGAATTGGGTTGGGGACCAACATTAGAAGACTCATACATAGGTGTGATAACCCAAGGTGTGTTAGAAGTATCCTTTTGTGCGACGAAAGTGACGACTTTTGAATAGTTAAATGGTTTGTTATAAACAACATTTTATAATTTTGATTGACTCTCGCTTCAGATCTAATTCCTCTTGACGTTATATTCAACAACACTCATAATGGAATCATCAATTCTAATGCGTGCATCAGTAAACTTTAGGATTTGGTTTGAATGCTCTATTTGAAAACTTAGGTTTGTAATCAACAAGATTCGGTCCATATCCATTTGGATTTGGTTTGAAAGTAAACTTTTGAATCGTTGTAATTGATTCACCATGTTTATAAACTACATTTCGAAACTCTTTGATTTTGTTTTGTAAGTCGACAATTTCCTCAAGATAGTTATCTATTCGCTTCGCTGAATGCTTTTTGTACTCAGAGAACTGCTTTTTGACAAGTTAAAACTCGCACTGGCTTTTTGAGTTTCCAAAGTGAGAGCGTAAGTTGTTGTTTATGATCATATTTCGCTTGTTCTATTTGAGACAACAAAGCATTCTTTGATGCGACAAGATCAATATCTGCTTTTTCTAATGATTTTTCCTTTTGGTAAGATTTAGCAAAAGCGACTTCAAAACCTTTTTCACGTTTTTCTTGAATTTGAAAAACTTTGAGTTGATTTTTCAACCATTCAATATCCCTAGTTAACAGTGCATTTTTCTTTTTTAATTGCTAATTGAGTTCACAACATTGTTCCATTCGGGATTGTAGGTCATTAAGTAAGAGCTCAATATCTGGATTAGGCAAAGGTTCAGCGTGTTCAACGTGAGTCTCAACATGATCATTATTCAGATCCTCAAGTATAACCACGGAGTCAACTTGATTATCGCCTGGTAACCATAAGGTCTTCTTGATTATCAAATGTAACTACTGATTGAGTATCATCAAAATGAGATGTAGACGGCTCATGTTGAACATTCTGAGCCTCGTCCGATGTAGATGTTGGCCGAGATATCGTCGTGATTAATATGGTTTGATCCGGTACTGACAAGCCGCCAATGTCATACATCGGGCCTATGTCACTCATGTGGAGTTCATGCATGTTTGCCATCAACATAAACTGCATTAGCCCAAGTCCTCCATATCATCATCTGAGTCTCGTGATTCCGCCATAAAACTCGTTCTTTGTTTTGTGAGGTTCCACCACTTCATCCTTGAGAGCCAAAAGTAAAGCCTTTGTGATAAGCACCGCCTATCCTCTTCTTTGGGTACGATAGCTGTGCACCCTTCTCATTACAGCTTATAGCAACGAGACCATTAATCCCATTCTCGAGCATTACCCCTGTTCAACCACTTGAGCCCTTTGTTGTTGTGGAGCACCCATGTTATTCCTTCCCATTGGATTAAACCCTTGACCACCCCATCTCGACGAACATTTCCTCGATTCTAACTTCAACTGGCATGTCCATTGTTAACAATGTGATTGATCTTTGTGTTGGATGAGGTACGAATCGATTGTTGGATTTGTTTGAGTATCTACCGGCTTAAGGCTCTTGCAATCATGACAAACCCTTGCTGCAATGCATCAAAAGCTTCAGATCCTCATTAGATTCATTGTAAAGTGCTTGATCATTGTTGTTGTATGGAACCAATTGAGTTTCTTGAGATTGGTGCTGTGACGGATCATAAGGTGTTATCTTAGCGTGATGGTTGAGCAAAGTGGGTTGTGGAGGATTTGTGGAATACAAATTTTGTAAGGTCTGATTGAGGATAACAAGCTTGAGTAATTGTTGATTATCCCATGGGTGAGGTGAAACAGTTTGTCTACGGATAACCCTTTATTTGTCAACTTCTTTTTTATGGGGCTTCAAATAGTCGCATAAACAACTTGTATGTAGCATGATGAAGATTCTTTGCTTGACGGATGAATATGACATACTTTTCCCAATCAGGACCAAGACTACCTAGAAACTTAGTGTTGATTGCAATTCTTGGCATAATGATGTTATGTTTTTCCAAGTCATTGATGATATCTGAGAATCGATGATGATATGACTCTAATGTCTCTCCTGGTTCAATCATGAAGTGTCATAAGCCAAATAGATTTTGGATTCCATACCTTCTTGATTGAGTTCAAGTGCCTTCCATGAGAGATGAATATGTTCCCACAAAGCTTTAGCAGTCTTTTGAGCATCAACACTTCGAAGAATCGGATGGGGTAATCCCAAAAGGATGTATTGCATTGCTAGTTCATCGGCTTCAAAGTGTATAAGTTCATCAGTAGTGAGGTCAGAAAGACTTGCAATGTTAGTGACATCACCTCTTGGTGGATTAGTATTTGGATCTCCGGGTACAGTGACAGTAGGCATCTGAAATGGACCTTCTAGGATAACCTTCTTCAAGAACTTTCCATGTGGCTTCTTTAGATCACAAAACCTAAAGAACTGTTGGGATTTAGTAAATCCAGTACTTAAAGTGTCGGTCACCTCAAGTATGTATGCTCGTTAGAAAGCTCGTAGTCATAGTAATTCAGAGTTAGTATTTAGATTACTTTGTAACACCGTGGAGGACGGACGGGTCTTTACCCACCGTATGCCGATCCACGTACCTAATAGAGGCATCTAAGCTTGTACTTATAAATACCCTTTGCCCTCCAAGGCAAAGGGTTAGAGCTTCATAATACATTTTCTTTATCTCTAGGGTTCCCATTCTTTCCCACTTTCTCTCTCTAAACTCTTAACCTAACGCCGCCTACCTCGTGTTTGGTATAAACCAAGATCCTACAAATGGTATCAAGAGCCATGGTTTGATCATCTATCTCTCATGTTCTTGGTTTGATTGTGATTGTTGGGTTAAAGTTTAGTTTTTAGCAGAAATGGTTTTATGAGTTGTCTCGTATACGAATTTTTGTATCCTTAAAGCTTTAAAATTTACACTTTTTATTCCAAGATTCTTGTGGGTTAAGGTTTATTGAGTGCTTAAATTTTAGTTTCTTGCAAAAAGGTTCAAACTTTACAAGTTTTTCTTGGTTTTTAAGAGTGTTTGGATACGTGTGTAATAGGATCTACGCATAAGAGAGATTCGTGGTTTTGATCTTCAAGTCTTGTTGTTTTGGTGTTTTTAAGGTTGTTTCATCATCTTAACTGTTTTCTAAACGGTTTTGATCGAAAAATCGCGGTTTGGCATATTTTGTAGTTTCTACGCATATCAAAACCCTAATCCTACGCGTAAGGTATTTTTCACAAGAACTTCATTTTGGTGGTTAATCGCTGTTCTTCTTGCTTGGATAAGCCTGAAAAACACTTCGACTTTGGATATCTCGTGCACTGTGAAGTGTAAGAGATTTTTGTGGATAAAACCCTAAGTCTACGCATAAGCATAAACTTACGCTGTTAACAATTCCTACGCGATAAACTTTTTTCTACGCATAGGCTTGTCTTACGCCTAAGTGGAAACTTACGATTAGGTTCTTACGCCTAATTTTTGGTTTACGATAAACTTAAGCTTTTACCCTAAAAACTCTAACGCGTAAGCTCTTCCAGTCTACGCCAGAACTCTGGCTTCACGCGTAAGCTTGTGTCTACTCGTAAGTTTGTTGTTACGCTTAAGCCGCCGCCTACGCATAAGCCCTTCATCTATGCATAAGCTTCTACACTTAAGTTCCTATGCGTAACTCTCTGGCTGTCTACGATAAGTGCATAAGTTTTACAGTTTATCTCTTGATTTTGTAAAATCCCGTGAAAGTATCTATTTCCTGTTATGTCAAAGATTTGTAAAATCCCGTAGAATTTAAACATGTCTTCCGTTGTTGATGATGTGCAAGCTCGCAGGATCCTATACTCGATCCTCCCATGCTTTGATGAACTCGACTATGAGTCTTGGTCACAAAGAATCGGCCGTATCTTGCTTAGGAAAGGAGAATGGGTTAACATCCTTAAGTCTATTGATGAAGGACCGTCACGGGTTGAGACTACTAGAGACATGATTGATACTCAAGCAGATGGAACAATATTCTATGGAATGGATAGACCTAAGATGTATGATGAACTCACTGATAAGGAGAAAAAGAGATTCGATGCTGATATCGGGGCTTCAAATATTATTCTTCAAGGTCTTCCAAAAGATATCTACAAGCTTATTAATCACAACACGAAGCCAAGGCAGCTTTTAGGATAATGTCAAGATGCTTCTCTGCTCAATTGACTATCGAAGACATAGAATCACAGCTGCATGATGAATTTGAGCACTTTAAGATGAAACCTGAAGAAGGTGTTTATGAATATTACGTGAGATTCCACAAGTTGGTGAATGATATGAGGAATATCAAGATGACTATGCCAAACATTCACCAACTCAAAATTTGTGTAAACAATATGAATCCCGAATGGCACAAGTTTGTCACTTCTATGAAGCTTACAAAAGGACTAAAGAACACCAACTATGAGCAATTGTATGCCTTTCTTCTTCAGAATGAGAAACATGCTATGTTTGAAAGAAGGGTTCTTGAACAGTTCAAATCTCAACCAGGAGAAACAAGCTCATCAAATGATACAACTGCATTCTTCACCAAAGCATCACAAGTCACACCCAATCGGAAATGATTATCATAAGCTCGTTCTCGATTCGATATAAGCAACCTAATTCTGATGAAGTCATGGAGCACTTTATCAATCAAGTGGCTCTTATGGTCAAGCAAAACCTGAATCTCACCCTTCACACTAACAACTATCTCAGAACTGCATCCAATCGTCAAAATCATGCCACTGTGAGAGACGGAAAGATTGTGGTGGAAAATGTGCAAGGAAGATAGAATGCTTATCCTCCACACAATGAACAAGGTAATGTAGGTTATGGGAATGCTGGTGTTGGTGGTGGATATGTTGGAAATCAGAATCGTGGAAGGAATGTAGTTCAGGGTCAACTAAAACCAATCAAGTGCTACAACTGTGGTGGAGAAGGGCACATTGCTAGGAATTGTACTCAACCAAAACGCCCTCATAACGCTAGAGATACTTCGAGACAAGATGTTGTTGGTTCAAGCACAAGATAATGGTGTAATGTTGAATGAAGAGGAGTTGTTGTTCTTGACTGATGGGAATGCTAGAACATATGATGGAGATGTATCGAACAACCAAGGCATGCCGCAGAACAATCCCAACGCCTTTCAAGTTGCGTGTGTGATGATTCATTTGGCTCAGACGTTGATGATGAACCATGTGCATAAACAATCTTCATGGCTAATATTTCTCCAATAACCTCTTCATCTCAACAAGCCATTTCATCCAAGGAATCTATCATTAAAGAGGTACTCAAACTATATGATGTGGTTGATGAGCAAAAGATTCACCATGAAGTACACCCATCAAGTCATTGAGTCGATATTGATAATATGGTTAATAACAATGTTATCCCATATGAACAATATGTGAAACAAGATGACAGTCTTGTTGTACCTAGTGATGAATCTTCGCGAATTAACAATGAATGCATGCCCGATGAATACAATGTATTAGTGCTGATGATTCCTTGACCACTGAGCTCAATACCTATAAGGAACAAGTTGCTATTTATGAACAAATGTGCTAAGTTTGAGTTAACTAACGTGGAGCGGATATGGATAACCAAATGCGCTATGCTATTAGAAAAAGTAATTTTAGAGAAGAAGTATTAAAACAAGAGTTAAACTCCTTACAAGAAAAGCTTTCTAAAACTGCTAAGCAAAACAAGAACTTCAAGAAAATGTGAAAATGCTTAAGCAAGAATTCAATGCTAAGGAATCAAAACTTTGAATGATTTTTCCAATCTAAAAACTTTGAAAAACAAACTTGAGAATAAGTTGTACATACAAGGGAATACCATTCAGACTGCTCACATGATCACTAAGCATAGAGTCTTAAGCGATAAGCATAGCGTTCCCCTTGTTGAGAAACCAAGTCCAGAGGTTATTAAAAAGGCAAGAGCTGCTCATAAGGTACTTTATGATGGTAATGAAATCCTTAAGCCTAGGCAGAAACCTAGTTGAATTGAGTGCACTGAGGAAGATAAGAAATTAGATGAAGTTACTAGGGAGATATTGAACAAGAAGCTAGAAAATCCTGAGTGTAAAAAGAATAACATAACGTTCAAACCTCATGATTACACCAAGGAAAACTGGATCTCCTTAAACAAGTTTAAGCCTCGTGACACTTCTAACACCAACAAGTGTTCGAAAAAGGATATGGATATACAAAAAGCTGAAAATCTTGTTGAAACGAATTCCCCTTGTAGGAGATTGTCAAAAGCAACTGTGTATCCTCGTAATACACCAATGCACCTAGTTCCTAGATCTATTGCCACTAATAACCAAAGTCATGCCTTTCTTTAAACAATTAAAAGGACAATTTGAGAGTCTTAAAATTGGAATAAACACTGATATTAAAGAAATGGAAAAGGAATTCGATGCAATGATAGTTGAAGTCAATGATTATGAACAGGAACTAAAATACAATGAAATTTAAAGGAAGAATCTGCATATACTAAATGAGAACTTGATCTCTCAATGTGTTGCTCAAGATGTGTTCTATGTTGCTACGAATTCTTCTATTATTGCATCTCAATTTCATGAATTATCTCTGTTTGCTTTGAAAGTTTCCCATGATCGTGTCATTGAGCTTGAAAAAACGAATTCAAATTTGCATGAGAAAATTGAACAGGATGATCATGATAATCTAGTTAAACATCTTTCAAAATTAGAAGTTGAACATTTTGCTTTGCAATTAAAATATCAACATCTCAAAGAAAATGTTAAAACCTCAAATATCAAGACATCGCTCGATGCTCCCTGAGTTTGATGCAGTTTTTGAAATCAACAAACGTGATGAACAAACTCGAGCTCAGTATAACACGATCAAAAGGTTGAAAGCTCAAATTTCACAACTGAAAGGTGAAAAGAGGGATGTAACTGGTTCCCATATGCCTCCACCTTTAGATTCTCAAAATTTCCAACTTCAAAACATCATTTATAACTTACAAAAGGAAAATGCTTGTTTTAAAACTGAAATTTCAAAGGTTAATGATTAAAACAAAGAGTTAAGTGATTCATTTAAAGTTACACATGATAAACAAATTGAAAAGATAACTTCTTTACTTAATGATATTGAGGATCTTAAGCGTGAGGTGAAAGGAAAGTTGCCAATCCCCAATTGCAAGTACTGTCCTTCTAAAGTCTCGTTTGTGATAAGTATGCTATTGATATGTTATATATTCCCCTTCATTAGAAATAATGAACTTGCACATAAAGCATATCTATCATCTCTTAAGGAAAGTTTAAAGGGTCTCCGTGAGATTGTGGAAGATGAAAGATTAGAAAAACCTCTTGATAGTACCATTGCCTATGCTTGCATGGATGCCAAACGATCTCAGAACTCTTAGAGTACGTGAATTGTCACATGTCCGAAATTTAGCAATAGGCGAGATAGAGTAGTCGCACCTAGTTCTATGCCTAAGGATAAAAATGTGACGTTTAATGTAACTCACAAAACTTCGTAACCCAAAGACTTCTAGACCACCAAGGAAAAGTGTAGTATCACCAACTAATATTCATGTTGTTCCTTCTACAGGAGTAATCGGCAATACTAAGGTTAGCGGGTCAAAGCCTTCGGGCAATACAATGCGAAATAGGATCTTGCCACCAAAAGTGTTGAAGAAAAGCTAGTAGAAGAACACCCTAGAAAGAATAAGTTTGAGCTAAATAAAACGAATCGTGTTGATTCTAGTATTAGCTATAAGCGCATCTGTAATTAATTCAATTCTAATACCGTTTGCAAGACATGTAATGAATGCTTTATTTCTGGTCTTAATCATGATTGTACTAAGAATGAAGTGTTTTATGTTATGAATACTCCAAATCAAGATTATAAAAATGCTAGACAGTTAAGGAGATCCGAAGCCTAAAAGGAAAAAGTTTAGCAACTGTTGGATGCCTACAGGAAGAAAATTTAGCAATGTGGGTTATCAATGGAAACCTCTGGCCTGAAATTCAAATTGAATGAAGCTTGTCCTAGGACTTCTAGATTTATGCCCTCTAAGAAGTGGAAGCCTACCGGTAGAATCATACCTTTAAGAACTGGTCACACCTCACATAGGTCCACTGCCACTACTAGTCTTGCCTCCACTAGTGACGTTGTCATAGATTCTAGAAATGCTATAGGTATATCAATTGCATGTTCTAACCAAACAGAACCCATTCTTCCATGGGGATCCAATCCTTCAGTTAGCCACAATTGTCTCTGTGTGTTCAAATGCAGGTCGCATAAATCGCCTTTGGTATTTGGACTCGTGCCGTTCAAAGCATATGACCGAGACGCCGCTCATAAATTTGAGAGTTTATCGACCGCTTGTCACACCCCAATTTAATGCTTTGCAAATGAATGAATTCCCGGGATTGACTCGTCATAGCATCACAATCACAGCTTATATTGAACGACCTAAAGTGTCTTTTAGAAACACATCGTTTGATATTTAATTAAAACATTCAGAGTTACAAGATAGGTCCTAAAAGTTGATAAAGTTTGCGGAAATAAGTTTATTACAAGTCCAAACGATGATTTGAAATGCTATACTATATATCGAGACGGCCGACGCCATGACTCTACGAGGGTTCCTTATTCGTACATGATGCTAATGTCTTAGTTACCTGAAAATACATTGCTAAAACGGGTCAACAATAATGTTGGTGAGAAATCATAGGTTTATGAAAATGTTTTATACGACTACACAAGTATTGACCATGTATGACAATCATGCCACACAAAAAATGTTACAATTGCTATAAGTCCATGACAATCAAACTAGACTGATCATGATGTTCGCCCCAACAGAAAGTGGTTTGCCAAACAACTCCAAATAATGATATTAAATGAAATGCATCGTGCTTAACAAATTTGGAATCCACCAACTTAATGGAGGAGTCCCCATCGATAGATCTATCCACTCACTCGCCTATGAAATTAATCTGCTCATAAGTTATGTAATGGAGACATTCAATTGGCATGAGGTAACTTAAGCAACGTAATGAATTTGATATACTTGGTATCGTAATAAAAATGATGTGCAATGTATTCTCCCCGTAGGTTTGAAAATAAGTATAAACGATACAACTGTGGCTATGAAAACTCACTTGATGAATTATTGCGATGACAAAAGTGAGTACAATCAAATGTAGCGGAATCTCAAAACTTGACCTATTATGAATGATATGATTCGTAATAAGTTATGATGTAATGTTATGCATGCAATCTCGATGATATCTATACCATTTATGAATTTTTGAAAATAATACTTTTCGTCGAAAAATAATCTTTTAACGCCTTGACCATTTTTAAATTACTCCACATGTATTTACGTTGAAATGATATCCGACGATAATCATTTAGTAGATTTATTACAAATTATAACTTTCGTCAGAAAATAATGTTGTTGAAAATTTTCATGAGTGACTAAACGGCCTCTAAAAGTTAGTCAGAAATGGTGCACGCCGAATGCTAGGAAACGAACTCAATGGTTTGGGGAAGCTTGTATCATTATCTCAAAGTTTTAGTACATGAGTTTGTATCCTAGAGGTCTCGATCATAAAGAAAAATATAGGTTAAGTATGGTACTTATGTCCCAAAATATAGTTTAAGGGTGGTTTTAAAACGCAAAGTTTAAGTAACCGTATATAATTCATTACAACTCCGCTAAACAAACGGTCGGACATTTTGGAAAATATTCTTGGCGAACTTACTTTTACTAGAAGACATCATTTTATAAAAAGTTCTACAATTTAGTTCTCCAAAACTTGTTCTCCAAATTTTGTTCTCCAAACTTTTTGTTCTCCAAATGTTTTGTTCTCCAAATGTTTAGTGCTCCAAATGTTTGTTCTCCAAAATTTTAGTTCTCCAAATGTTGTATCAAAGTAACTTATATATTTTAGATAAATCGACATAATTTATAACGCCTAAGTCTCATTTTTGATTTCTATCGACAAAGTAAGCGTAACATGCTGAAATTTCCAGAATTTATAGTTTCCGTCGCCTAACTTGAAAAATTCATAACTTCTTCGTTATAGCTCCGTTTTAATCCGTTCAAGCTACGTTTTCGTTTTAAAGTGTATTTTCTAAATATCTAGGCAAAATTTTTTTACCTACTGTCGAATTTTCCAGATTTCAAAAATATGGACAGACCCTTTAGAAAACTTGTCGAAATGAGTTTTTCTCAATAAAACCTATTCTAACTAATTCAAAACAACTCCGAAGCTATTCTAATCCTACCATACACCTTCTTAGGGTGTCATGGGTTCCTAGACATCACCAAGAGTGATATATTACAAGGAGTAATTATAGGATGACATAGATATATATAACTCTTAAAAACATTGAAAAAGTGGTATAAACATCCATGAGACTTGCATGTTTTCTCAAGTTTAATGAAATGAACATAAAAATAAATATGAAATATGATCATGAATATGGATGCTTACTAGTTAACTTAATGAGGTTATAAGAACAAAGGATTTTTCCTAATCACCAAAGGTTTTTATTGCACAACCTTAATCAATAGTGATACTAGAGTGTTTAAAACTTGTCTTTAAAATATTTGATGATCCCTTCTTGGTCCCTTGGTGTGGCCGGTTCTAGCAAGAGGAGAGGAAGAGAGTGCTTATGATTTTTCACCTTTGATATTTTGAGGTGTATGTGTTATGTATGTAGTATAATACAATATACTTAGAGTAGATATTATGCAAATTAAGTGACTCACCCCCTCTTAATGGAGCATAAGGGTATTGTCATCTCTTTAATATATATATATTTTTTTAATTATGTATAAGTATAATTATATGTAAGTTAATTGAAGACATGTGGTAACTTGTATACACATTTGAATTTAGGGGTAGCGTTAGATAAAATAACTTTTAACGGGTCAAGATAAAATATATTGAGGTCATAAAATTATAAAAATACATTTCTTGCAAAATTTGAGTGAAATAATAATTATCGTGTAGTTTTAAGAAAACCGTCACAATTATATAAATATAACAATATAGATACAAAATAAATTTAAAACACTGGGTAAACTCATAATATTATTTTATAAACTTAATATGAGTATAAAATATATTGAGATAATTTTTAAAAGTAACTTGGATCAATTGTTCAAAATAATTAATTACGCGATAGCGTTTATTTAATATGAAATTATGCGTTTAATGTAAAATGCAAAACCATGCATGAACTAATATGATGATAATGATGCTAATGATATGTAGACTAAACCTAGTCTATATGGAATGTCCTTGATGATTGTTCATGAATTCACGGCTAAACCATTAAGGTTACTTAATTTGATACTCATAAACCTAGTTTACGATAAATGATAAATGGTGAAGCATGAGTAATGTTTTGAAAAATGACCTGAAAATACGAGTTGTCACACTGTTAGATTCGGAAACGACCATTTTGGAGCTATTATGGGTTATGGAGATTATGTGGTTGGAGATAGTGTAATTTCTCGGGTATACTATGTGAAAGGTCTTGGTCATAACTTGTTCTCTGTTGGTCAATTATGTGATTCCGATCTTGAAGTGGCTTTTAGAAAACATACTTGTTTCGCTAGAGAACTTGATGGTGTGGATTTATTAAGAGGAAATTGTGGTTCAAACCTATACACCATCTCTATCAAAGATATGATAAAGTCCTCTCCAATTTGCTTATTGTCAAAGGTTTCAAAAACAAAGTCATGGTTATGGCATCGTCGTCTCAATCACTTGAACTTCGTCACCATTAATAACCTTGCCAGAAAGGATCTTGTCAGAGGCTTACCCAGATTAAAATATGAGAAAGATCATCTTTGCTCAGCCTGTCAATTGGGAAAAAGCACAAAATATGCCCACAAAACAAAACCCACAAACTCTGTAATAGAAGTTATTCATACCCTTCATATGGATGCCGGACCAATGAGGTGCAATCGATTAATGGGAAGAAATATATTTTATTCGTTGTTGATGACTACTCTAGATTTACTTGGGTAAAGTTTTTGAGGACTAAGGATGAAACTCCATTTGTCATCATCAAACTTATCAAGCAACTTAGAGTTCGTCTTAACAACGGTTAGAATTGTTCGGTGACAATGGCACGAGTTAGCTAGAGACTTAAGTCAATTTTATGAAAGTGTTGGAATCAGTCATCAAAGAAGTGTTCCACGAACTCCTCAACCGAACGGTGTAGTTGAAAGGTAATCGAACTCTTGTGGAATCTGCAAGAACAATGCTTATTTACTCAAAGGTTCCAATGTTTCTATGGGCTGAAGCCATTGCCACCTGTTGCTACACCCAAAATGGTTCCCTCATTCACACCCCTCATGACAAAACTCCATATGAACTTGTCCATAAACGAAAACCTGGTTTATCCTATCTTCGTGTGTTTGGTGCTTTGTGCTATCCAACAAATAATAGGTCAAGATTTAGGTAAATTAAGAGCTAAAGCGGACATTGGAGTTTTATAGGTTATGCACCAAACAAGAAGGGTTCCCGAATCTACAACAAAAGAACTCGAGATATCATGGAAACTATTCACGTTACGTTCGATGAGTTGTCAGAGCATGGCTCGGACAATCGGTTCTGGACCCGCACTTCAAATGAGTCCAATTGGTTCATCCCTTGTACCAATTTCCTCTCTAGCAACTCCATATGTACCTCCATCTGAAGATGATTTGAATAAATTGTTTGATCCAATGTTTGATGAACATTATGAGCCAAGTGCCAGCGATCTATCAACTCCAACAACGAGAGGCGCTACTATCTCTGTCAATGAAATCAACTCTTGATTTCAATATCAATAAGTCAAAAGCGCCTCGTTGAACGTCACTCTATCTCATCAATAAATCATCAATCATCGAATGTACATCATGGAATTGTCTCTGGCACCAATGATGAAGTTAATCCTTTGCTACTCGAAGATGCTTCATTTGAAAACATATTTGCCCACGAACCAACACCGAACCATCTTCATGGGGATCTAAACTCGCTACTCTTAGATCCCTCAACAACAAACCACACTAACATCTTAGAAAATGGACACATGACCATCCATTGGATAACATCATTGGGAATCCTTCTCTTCCTGTATCAACTCGAAAACAATTAGCTACTGATGCCTTATGGTGCTTCTTCAACTCAGTACTCTCTAAGATCGAACCAAAAGATGTTAAAGCGCAATGCGAGGGCCGGTTTGGTTTAATGCAATGCAGAAGAAATTCATGAGTTTGATCGTCTAGATGTATGGGGTTAGTACCGCTCCTCGATTGTGCAATGATCATTGCTCTCAAGTGGATCTTCAAAGTGAAGCTTGATGAGCACGCGTGATGTTACGAAAAATAAGGCACGATTAGTGGCAAAAGGCTATCGTCCGGAAGAAGGTATCGACTTTGAGAATCTTTTGCTGTTGCATTATCTAAGCCATCGAATCTTCTTGGCTAATCTTTGCTAGCAAAAACATGATAGTTTATCGGATGGATGTGAAAACCGCCTTTCTTAATGGAGATCTTAAAGAAGTGGTATTCGTCACCCCGAGAAGGTTTTGTGAATCCAGAGCATCCTAATCATGTCTATCACTTGAAAAAGGCCCTTTACGGTTTGAAACAAGCTCCAAGGGCATGGTATGATACGCTATCAAAATTTCTTCTATCCACGGATTCAAAGAAAGGAGGATTGATCCAACATTGTTCACCAGAAAGTCGGGCAAACATTTAATTCACGTTCAAATTTATGTTGATGATATTATTTTTGCCTCGACCGACCCGAATGAATGTGACCGATTTTCAAAGGAGATGGGCTCCAAATTTCAAATGTCAATGATGGGACAATGTCATTTTTCTTGGGATTACAAATTTCACAAAGTCCCGGAGGCATTTTTATAAATCAATCAAAATATGCTAATGAAATCTTAAAGAAATTTGGATTTACCTCCGGTGACCGTTGACACTCCTATGGTGGAGCATACAAAACTGGATGAGGACCACTCAGGGATCATAGTAGATCAAACAAAATATAGTAGTATGATTGGATCACGATGTACCTCCACAACCGGCCAGAACAGAACATGTTGTTCGTATGCATGTGTGCTAGATACCGAGGCTAAGCCTACCAAAAACCTTGAAGCGGTTAAGCGGGTCTTTCGGTATCTCGAGGACTATTCACATGGGTCTTTGGTATCCGAAGGACTCACGGTATGTCACTAACGGCCTATGGATCTTCGACCATGCGGGATGTCAAGATACCGTCGAAACGTCCGGTGGTGCTCAATTCTTAGGTGATAAGCTTGTTAGCTGGTCTTCAAAGAAACACATGAGCACTTCCATATCATCTAGAGGTGAATACATAGCCATGTCATCGTGTTGTGCTCAAATCTTGGATGAGATCCCAACTATCGACTATGGCTTTGTATTCAACAAAGTTCCTATGTCTTTGTGATAACAAAAGTGCCATTGCTCTCTCATTGCAACAATGTTCAACACTCTAGAGCAAAGCACATCGACATTCGACATCACTTCATCAAGGAACAAGTTGAAAATGGCGTGGTTGAACTATACTTCATAAGGGCCGAGAATATAAACTAGCGAGACATCTTCACAAAAGCTCTTTCGAGAACGCTTTGAGTTTATTCTTCCGTCTAGGCTTAAAAGCCTTCAACCGAAAATGCCCAACGTCTTCGGGGAAGGCGTCAGGAGTAAAGGTGTTCGACTCTATCTATTCTTTGTATATATCTTTTCAAAAACCAAATAGAAAAAATATAAAACTTTTCAAAATCCATAAAAATCAGAAAATCTTCAAAATCTTCAAAAAATATTGTTTATTTATCATGTTTTTCTTGTCGGTTCGATAACATCTCTGACTTTGAGTTGCCACTCAAAAAGAATGTACGGGTATCTAGATGAAGTTCGAATCTTAAAAAAAAAAAAAAAGCGATGGAGAAAATGTTGGTTTATTGTCATTTGAGAGCGATAAGAATCGCTTAGGCTTCAAAGAAAAACTGAGCCATGCGTTATCATGTTTTTCAAATCTCATGCTCCGATTCTATATACATTTATCTACTATCTAATGAAATCTAAGTGCTTTGTAAAATAACTCGGACTCTATTTTTGATAATCATCTGGACTTATTTGTCAAAATATCTATCTCTCAATCAACAACCTTTGTCATTGATTGAGGGGGAGAATGATTTCAATTAAATCATTAAGTTATTTGTCATTCAATTGTTTTCAAAAGATAATCATGCATGTTTATTCAATGGAGTTTAAAGTCTTAAAATCCGATCATTATCGGTTAAAACGCTTTCATAATCAAGTCACAATTCTCCTTAAAAGCTTTCAAAAATCAATTTAAATCTACAGAGATCACAAATCTCAAATGATTTGATAATTGTGATCGGGGGAGAATTTGTGATTTAAATTGGTGTTAAACTGATAATTCAGTCAATGGTTTCATAAAGTGATTAGCAAGTCGTCCTCCCCACATGTGACAAACGATTTCAAATTTTCCATGTATATATTGAGGGGGAGCATCTATCTTAAACCACTAAGAATTGAAACGTGATTAATTTGTCTTAAGTCTTGTGTTCCCTCTAATGTGCAAAACTCTTTAAAACCACGAGGCACATTGAGGGGAGCAATCTTTTGAAAATCTCATCCTTCCCAAAATACTTTATCTATTTGATTTGAAGTGATGATGATATCTTTTAGAAAATGATAATCAAAGAAGTTATTTCAGTCTCTTGCCTCCGTGTGCAAAACGATTTCAAATACTTGATGCACATGTTGAGGAGGAGCTCTTGTTCTAAAAATATCAAAACAATTAGTGTACAAAATGCTTTGATTATATATCTTAAGTATTTGGATTGATTTTCAAATGGTTTTCAATTGGTTCCAATGGCAGATGAACAATACCAAATAGACCAACCAATTTTACTTTATGTATGGTGATATAAGGATGATAAGGTTAGGTATGTGTTCCATGATCCTTGAGGGGAGGATCTACCGAGGACTATCCACTAGTTAGTGTAGAGTTCTTAGGTATGATGATAAAAGGAGAAAATGAGATATATGGGAAGAGTAATTTGCGGTGGCTGAGCTAGTCTTTGGAATTAACCCAACGAGGTTCTAGCTATGAAGTCTCGGTAAGCATTGAAGGGGTTGAAGAATGAAAAAGAATTGAATGAGAAAAGGGTGAAAAGAAATACCCTCAATAATTCAACCTTAGAAGCGGCGGGTTCAATACATATGGTCGGTGGTTACTTAGGTAACACGGTATTGAAGACAAGCGTCCATGGACCCGGTGACACCTTGCACTAAACTTCCCAGCTACTCAAGTTCCTCTTAAAAGGGCTTGTTTCATTCTCACTGGGAACCTACATAATCTATCGACTTTCTCTTAGAGATTGTTGATATTGAAGAACACTCCTAGTCTCGACACGGAAACCAAATAGCACTAATGAGTCTAGAGCGCGAGATCATCAATTAATCTCTTTAGGACACTTATCTCTTGAAGACTCACTATTTCACACACAATGTGGAATGTGAATTTATGAAGTCTACTACTATCCTTATTGCCAAGACTTGATTGTGTCATATGGACCTCATCGGTGGGCGATTCAAATTGAATCAATCGAGGTCAAGAAAATGGATTGCCTTTGAAAAATGGATTCGTTGTGCTTAAAAATCTTTCCATAGCACATCATTTGTGTAATGGTTCAAAATTAAAGGGTATTTATGATTGATAAATGATTTTTCACTAAAACTTCATTGTATTGCAAAAACAATTTCTATTGAGCGATACACGATTGTTTTCCAAATCTCTTTTCATCAATCGTCTCTATTCATTTGATTCACTCACTCCGTGTTGTCTTCTTTGAGGCCTTCGGTTGAAACGGCTAGGCACTGCGAAACCACATCAGGAAATTCTTGAATTATGCACGATCCAAAAGCGGTACTTGTAATGATCGCGACAGTGGGCGAGTACCTCAATTCATCGAAAGTGATCAAAGACACTTTTATGGCTTTTATTGCTAAGCGTCTTATCTGGTACACCCACAAGCGGTTCTGTCCGGAAATAGCGGTCAATCCATAGCGCATGCTCACACAACACATTCATATCTAAGAAATCATGATAAGTGCATCGATGTGTCTACATATTTTCACTCCATGCTACCTTTCTGTGCTGCAAAATATCATGATAGGATAAAAGCTTAAGCTACTCACGATGAAGATTTCATGATCCAAAATGTGAGCATGTCGGTCCAAAAGTCACAACATCACATACTATCAACACCCTGATGGATGAGTCGAGAGATTTATGGTTCTTTGATAACCTCAAAATTTGGTTTCAAATACTCTAACATCATGTGGATCAATATAAGACCTCCACTCGAGTTTCAAAACATGCGAACATGATGAATCAAAGACTACGAGCTAAAGAACAAAGTGCTTAATCAAGAACCAAGAACAGAATGTCATATCGATTTGTAATCATTGTAAGTTGAGGTGACCTCCACCCAGGAGATTGTTGGGATTTAGTAAATCCAGTACTTAAAGTGTCGGTCACCTCAAGTGTATGCTCGTTAGAACTTGTAGTCATAGTAATTGAGTTAGTATTTAGATTACTTTGTAACAAGTGGAGAGACGGATGAGGTCTTTACCAGCTGTATGCGATCCACGGCCTAATAGAAGCGTCTATTGTACCCTATAAATACCCTTTGCCCTCAAGGCAAAGGGTTGGGCTAATACATTTTCTTTATCTAGGGTTCCCATTAGGCTTTCTCTCTCAACTCAACTAAGCAGCCTACCTCGTGTTTGGTATAAACCAAGATCATACAAGAACCTAATCACCCATTGATCGTAGTTTCCAGGAGTGAGCATTGGAGGTCTATCAAGTAATCTATCCTCATGAATGGATTGTTGGCTACTTAAAGCTTCACACATCTTTGCAAACCAAGAGCCGGTTCCTTCGTAGTATTCTGGATGGATGTTGATTGTAGTTTATGTAGGTTGAGAACTAGGTGGTGGTTGAATCATTGTGGTTGAATTGCTCCTTAGGAAATGTTGTTGAAATTGTTGTTGTTGAATTTGTTGATAAAATTGTTGTTGTTGATTGAGTTGTTGTTGTTGTTGTTGTTGTTGTTGTTGAGGATACACATGAGGGAAGTAGCTAGAGTATGGTGGTTGATACATCTTGAAACTTGTGTTGAAAAATGGATCTTTGTGAGTAAAGTGAAACTTTGTTGATGAAGAATCCTAAGCGTAGAAATCAAAGCTTAGGCAAGAAAACCTTAGGCATAAAATCACCAACTTCGCAGCGTAATAAGTAATCTTCTTGCGTATGATTAACTTCTGGCGTAGCGTTAAAAGGCTTTAGCTTATCGTGAAAAAGTTTAGTAGTAGAATGGTTATGCGTAGAATTGCTTATAAATGAACAAGGCTTAGGCATAAGACAAGGCTTAAGCGTAAAGATTGGCGTAAGATTTAGCATAGGCGTAAAACTAGGGTTTTGCACAAAAAATCCTTTACACTTATTCGATGTAAAAAGATATCCAAAATCGAAGTGTTTTCCGGGCTTATCGAGCAAGAAACAACGATGCGCTCAAATTTCTTGAAGATCAAACTTTGAAATGCTACGGTAACAACTAGGGTTTTGTTATCGTAAAGTTTTCTTGAGATTCGTCCAAAGTGTTTCTAAACCCGATTTTTATGATGAAAGCGGCGTCAGTATCACCAAAATAACACAAAAGTGTGAAGCGATGATCAAAACGTCATTCGACTACGGCGTATAAATGAACACCACGACTAAAACCAAGCTTAAAAACAATGAAATACACGTAAAGTTTGAAACTTTTTGCCAAAAACTTAAACTTTAACACCTAATAACCTTGAAAGTACAAGAATCTTGGATTTGAAGTGTAAAAATAGTTTTATAGTATGAAAGTTTGGCAGGAGATGCGCAGACTTAAAAACAAAATAAATTTCACCCAACTATTTGGCGATTGATACCCTTTATTGAGTTTCCCATTTATGTAACACAAGCATCAATATAAAGAAATAGAGAAAAGAAAGATCGGATGAACACACACACTCTACGGCGTAGGACTTGAGAAAGTTAAGCATAAGTAAAATGTAAATGAACAACCAACCATCTAGGATGGTTTTACATGAAGTATATTTATAGGAGGGAACTAGAGAGCACCAAGTTCATCCTTTCCTTATAAGCCTTGGGCCAAGACATCGCCTTCTACATAAGCATAAGAATAATAACAAACATAAAGGCCTAATTAAGCTAACTATTACATATTAATTACTAACACTTGTAAACTAGTTTAGGAGTGATTCCAACAGGGAGCATTTATCTTAAACAAAAAAGAATTGAATCATGATTGATTTGTCTCAAAGTGCAGGTTCCCTCTAGTATGTCTTGAAACTCTTTCGAATCTCGATGCACATATTGAGGGGAAGCAATCATAAAGAAAACCTCATCCTTCTAGTATTTTATCTAATGTATTTAAATACTTGATTTGATCAGGAAGTGATGATGATCAATTTAGAAAATGTTAATCAAAAGATTGTATATTTCATTCTCAATCTAAGATTTCACAAGTCCTCTTGCCTCCATATGCTAAAATAATTTCTAATACTTGAAGCACGTGTTGAGGGGGAGCATTTCTAAAATATTAAAAACAATTAAGGTACAAAATGCTTGGATTATATATCACAAGTGTTAATACAAATAAGCCATAAAAACGTTTATTTATATTTTACGATCTTCTAATGTTTTGTCGATAACAAACGTAAAATCATATTAACGAAACAAATATCCGTAAATGAACAAATATTTTCTAACATATTCACATTTTCACATAAAACACTAAAACAAGTATAAGTAATTTTATGATTTAGATACATATGTACAACAACTAGTGTTTACATATTGGGTTAACATATACTTAAACTAAGTATACTAAAATGGGTAAAAACAAGTATATACTAAATGGGTAAAACTAGCAAATGGTATTGACCCATAACCCATGGTTTTATATACCACTTAACCAAGTTCATTGTATCTAGAAACAAAACCATGGATCAACCCATAACCCATGACCCATGACCCATAACCAAAAATACCCAGGGCAAAGAGGGCGTTCCACGGATCCCTAGCTTTGTGCTAGCGGGATCCCAAGTGGAAGGGATGTGGGATCCGGAGACGATAGGATTTTTTCCTATAGTGAGCCATTTCTTCATTATTATCATCCCTTTCTAACATACCCCCCTGAGTTAAATCTCACTAACCTTAGATCCAAGAGATCTATGTTTGTAGTTTTGTTTTTGTGTGATCTTTTAGGTTCCTCTTAAAGGCAAGATCACCACCTTTGAAGTCAAGCAAGCTCAAGTCCATGAGTTGCCATGCTTCCTCATCATCAAGGCTCCTGAAGTCTTCTTGTTGATGATTCCTTTCTTTCTTCAAAGAAGTGTAGTGTTGAAGACATTAGTGAAAGATGTCTCAAGTGTCAAGACGAAGATATTAGTGAAGGGTATCTATCGTTTATAACATAAGCATGTGTGGTAGGTGCTTAGATATAACATAAGCATGTGTGGTAGGTGCTTAGAAGTCAAGACAAAGAAGCATTAGTGAAAGGTGCTTAGAAGTCAAGACAAAGAAGCATTAGTGAAAGGTGCTTAGAAGTGAAGACACAAGACATTAGTGAAAGGTGTCTTGTAGATCTAGTCAAAGGCATTAGTGAAAGGTGCCTTAGATGTACATTCGATATGGTGTGTTTAGATGTACAAGATAGACTAGTATTAGATCAAGGATATTGATATCCTTGATGATGTTGTAAAGGAGTAGATCTCCTTTGGGATTAGTCGTTGGTGTAGTGTGGTAGTAGTTCCTCCATTGCAATGGAACTAGGTGCTTAGCCTAATACCTAATAAAGGGTAGGCGACGTTGTGAAGGTGTAGTTCACCTTGGGTGAAAGAACTAGGTACTTAGCCTAGTACCTTATAAAGGGTAGGCGGCGTTGTGTAGGTGTGGTTCACCTTGGTGAAAAGAACTTGGTTAGCCTCTTAGGAAAAAGGGTAGGCGGCGTTGTGAAGGCTTCTCGCCATAAGGAGATTGGTGTAGTGATTCTGAACTCTCGAGTAGGTGACTCGAGGAGTGGAGTAGGGCAAGGAAGGTGTCCTTGTAGCGAACCACTATAAATACTTGCGTTGTTGTTTTGTGCTTCTTACTCTTATCTTTTCATTACTTACCTTTATATGCTTGTTTATCAACATCCAACACACACATCAAATAGATTGACATAAGTCAATCTAAATAGATTAAAAGGAAGTTTTAATTGGCAAAACTATTCAACCCCCTTCTAGTTTTCCACAATTGGCATGAGCCGTTACCAAGTTTCTTAAAGTATATTGTACTTTACAAACTTGATACGATCCATAGTTAATTGAAAACTACAAGAAGGTTTTATAAAACAAACACCATGTCTTTCAAAACTATATGTTTGGATGTTGATTTGATAACAACATTTTTCTTATTTACTTTTTCATTTAATTGCACTAATCTTCTTTTTCATGTTGATTAGTCAAAGCTCATACCCACCAAGCTTTAGGATTCGCTTGGTAACAAGAATACCTTCCTTAGAAGGTATCTTAACACAAAGGAGCGAGGAATCGTCTAAGTGACATTTCTTGTGTCATTTGTAAAGACATTCCTAAGTGCGCTAGAGGTATGATTTTCATTTTACTTTGCTTGATAATTAAGTATACCTATTTAGGTATTTATATGATTATCTTTTGTGCTTATACATGTTTTACATGAAGCTTCATTAGGAAGCCTTTTTCTACTCACGTGTTTTATTTCTCGTCTAAAGTCATGGTATATAAAACTTATGTTTTGTTTCTTTTAAATCCAATAATAAAACAAAACCACGAATAAAAATTCCTCCTTCCCTATAATAACCCATCGTCGACCACTCTACCAACCTCACTTTTCAAATCCTCCAATTTCAAAATTTTCTCTTATTCAAAAACTTCATCTTCCTCCTCATTTCATCTCAACCGAAACCAAGAAGATCCGTCATCAACATGGTTTACATCGCACTGTGCTCATCACTAACACTCATCGCATTTGTATTCCCTATGATGAAGTTCACATATGGAGACATTTACTTTGTGTTGTTAATCTACATTGGGATCATATACCCAATCCTTTGTATCATCCTTAGTATTGAAATGCAATATTATTAATAATCTAGTTTATCTAGGTTATTTTTATCATAATGTGTTTGTCACTTATTTTGATTTATATGTTTTATATTCTTTAGTGATACATTAGAAGTCATGTATGCATGCTAAAAGAAAATGTAGGATAAAACATATTTGGTAATATAAAAGCTTAAAACCTATGTTTTAATCAAATGCATTTACTGTTACTACGAGATCCACGGATCCGGAAGATATACTAGCGGATCCCTTTGTAAAAAGAACCGTGGGATCCGTCCTCTTTGAAAATTGTTCTTCATGCAAAATTAAAAACCAATATCTTTCTAAATGTAATAATCCACTAGAAAGTCAAAACCTTGAGTATGTTAAAGTGTTAAATACCATTGTTAATAAAAATCTAGTAAAACATTAGATTATCATAGGTTGACCACAAACATCTCTTTTATTAACTTATCATTTTTATAGGTTCAACTATGACGCATGAATATGAGTTTGATTTTTCACTCACTAAGCGTCTACACTCGAACATCTCTCGAACCCAACACACGGCAATCATGTCCGTGGGTTCAATAATCTCAAACCGTCACTTCCACGAAGGGCGTATTGTGACACCTCTCTACAATTCGAAGAAGGTATCAATACCTCCTTCGAGCCATAGGACTAGAATGTCTTCTTGAAATCAGCGAGAAGATATGTCCAAGGTTCATAATGGAATTCTTAGTCAAGTCGAACTTCGTTAAGTAACGAGGATCGCTCTCCATCTCTTTGGTTTTATATCAAAAACCAAAATTTCACTCTAACCCTTGGGCATTTTGCTCACATCCTCCGGATTCCAAATCATGGACAATGTGCCTTCAGAAGATTGGTCTCTTTATTCTCTCTTCAATTTTCGTGAAGAAAATAGTCCATATTGTTCACACATACTCTCAGAAGATTTAAATCGCAAAATATGCAAACCTCGACCATATTACTCCGATCCAAACATTATCTTTACAAGGGATATCAGAGAAGAGTACAAGCCTCTTGCACTCATCCTACGTGAAAATGTTTGGAGTCTTAGGAGAAATCGAGAAATTCTTCCCGCTTGTTGTGCTCACATGTTGTCTTGTTTGCTAACACAACCATACAATCTCGCCTACTTCTTCCCAAGGCGATGCAAATCTTCAAGGCTCCAGAATAAACTCATCCCTTATGGAATGTTGACACGCGCCTCTATCATAATGTTATGCACTTCCATCCTCAATTTCAAAGTCCGTTATGCGTACTTGTAAACAAGATGATGGAACCGCTAAACATATCTCTCATGAAGACTTTCTTCATTCTTGATTCCTCCAACACTCATCAATCACATAATGATCCTCTTAGCGAAAACACTCAAGGAAACTAATAGTATTCCAAAATAGGATCAAATCTCTTGTACTCTTGCTTTATCAATGTAATCCAATTTCCTTCATGAAATAAAACATTTTACATTTGATATCTTAGTATTAGAACTCTTTTTAGACTATCCTTGAGATATAATGCATTGTCAAGATCATTGCATACCTTTAGTAAAGGTCTCTTGACGAATGAATCCCAAAAGATTGTACTAGGCGGATCCCTACTCTTAGGGAACCGTGGGATCGACAAGCGAAAAATGCAATTGCAAAGAATTATATTTCAAACATATCCTTAGAACACCTCACACACTAAGCTAAACATAGTGTCTTAAGGCAAATTAAGTCCTTATCAAGATAGGTTGATCTTTCCTACTCATACATAACTCACCTAGATCACACTCTAGGCGATTGTAGATCTACGTTTCATTTTAATCCATTACTCTTCGCTCTTAAACTCACACTTCATTTTTTACTTGATCTCTCCCATCTAGCCTTAGAAATCTTTCGATTATGGCCAAATTGATCATTAATCATCCTCACCTCAAAATTGATCAAAGTTGATCAAAATCTAGTTTTCCCATCTCAAAGCTTCTAGGATATTTTCCAAAACACTATCCTAAACACAACCTGATCTCTAGGATCATTTAGCTTCAATTGACACTCTAAATCTTTAGTGTCATCCTTGCTCATCCATTGGTACTCTTGAAAGTTCCATAAATGACAATCATTAGCTACATCATTCATTACCTTCAAGTACTCAAGCACCCCTTCATTTAAAACACTTAGGAGGCCTGAAACACTCAAGATGATATAGGTCTTAGATCTTAGAAACATCATTTCCACCCTTTCATAGCTGGCGAGCGGATCCCTAGGATTAGCCTAGAGGGATCCCTGGGGAAAAGGCGAGTGGGATCGGGATGACAGTTTATGTCAAATCTTGCTAAAACAATCATTTCAACTCATCTTCCTAACTCAAACACTCCATCTCATCTTAAATGAGTTTCTAGATCAGTTCAACCTCTGAAGTTGACTCTTGTGCATGTCAATCATCACATTCCAATGAATCCTAGTGGCTTAAGGCACTTGCCAAATCTTTTAGATTATAAACCACCTTGTTAGGACCTCCATAGTCATCACTCTCATCCTAACTTTCAGCTCTTGCAACCTCTTGAAATCATCTCATCATGAGGAAAACCCCAAGTAATAACTTATCCACCAAAGAACCACCCATGAAAAAGGCTCGTGTTATACATGAAATTTCTTCAACCGAATCATCTCCGGTCAAGCCAACAAATGATAGAATTCTTCATCATCCAATCAAACCAATTCCTAAAAGGATAGTACCCACAAACCTACCTATGCCAAACACCACCATACCTCCTAGGCCAAACAATATCATCTCCACTAAACCATCACCATTGGTTCCTAGAGCTATTTCATTTACATCCCACTATCATCACCTCCTCTCAATTTAGAGGACTTGCCTCCTAGGCGTCTCATCCGCTCCAAGTGACAACATTCTCCTTGTTAGGAGGAATAATGGTTCACAATCAAGGTGTTGAGTCAACACTTGCTCCGGCTTCCTTTTCGCCGTTTCATCATATAATCCCATTTGGATTATGAGAAATCATCAAAGTCAACCACCGACCATATGGAAGTTGACACTCCTCTACCACCACCATCATTCTTGGTTGAGTCATTCTCAAATGCACCTCCACCAATCCCTCCATCGTTTGAAGCTCCACGCTTCACTTGATCCTTCGCATCAAGCCATTTCATTTCTTCCACCACCACTACCTAGCCGACAAAGATTGCTATCATTGTCAACATGTTGAAAGTTTGATACATGAAGTGCGAGAAGACCAACGTTTCATGTTCTATCATCTCCTCGAGCGTTTGGCGAGATCAAACCTAAAAAAAACTTGAGCTAGAAGATTTTAGTGGTGTCCTAGCATCAAGCGATAGTTGGTTTAGAAATCCCTAGTCATGTATTTTCTTATTTTCTTAGTTTTAGAGTCATGTATATCATAACTCTAGTTTTATTAAATGGAATTACATGCTACTTGTTATTTTGTTGAGCATATGATTTGTGTGATAACATTACTTGTTATATCACCTTGTTACGTAATTGAGCGGCCAATACGGATCCCTCAGAATTGCCTAGACGGATCCCTACTAGGAGGGAACCGTGGGATCCGTGAGCAGCTTTCTTTCTACTAACGTGAATCACATTTGCAGGAAATTGTGAATTATACTTGTTTTCTAACCTTTGTTTTGTAGTTATTCAATTTACATATGAAGACTTTGACATCCTAAAGCTAGGGAGCTTTATGTCAAAGCAATACATTGCAAATTACTTGCAATACTAGGTTTACATTTGGTGACATCCCTTGCAAAATTGCAATCATCAAGGGGGAGCACATTCGTCTCGTAGGCGATATCTTTTGCAAACTTATTTGCAAACAAACTAGATTAGTATCATTTACTTGACACCCTTACATAGGGATGGACTGCGTCAAGGGGAGTAAAGGCGAGATCCTTTCCCTTTATCTGCTCTCTAATTCTTTTTACTTTTAATTATTTCACATGTTTTTCTTAAAAACAATGTTTGCCTTCCTCAAACACTTTTGTTTTAGACAAAAGGGGAAAAGTAAAAACTACAAATTCAAACTTTTACGATTTTTAGCTTTTCCTTAAAATAATTTTATGTTTTGTCATCAACAAAAAGGGAGATTGTTAATACAAATAAGCCGTAAAAAGTTTATTTATATTTTACGATCTTCTAATGTTTTGTCGATAACAAGCGTAAAATCATATTAACGAAACAAATAAAATACGTAAATGGTTTGAACTAATAGTTTCTAACATATTCACATTTTCACATAAAACACTAAAACAAGTATAAGTGATTTTATGATTTAGATACATATGTACAACAACTAGTGTTTACATATTGGGTTAATATATACTTAAACTAAGTATACTAAAATGGGTAAAAACAAGTATATACTAAATGGGTAAAACTAGCAAATGGTATTGACCCATAACCCATGGTTTTATATATACCACTTAACCAAGTTCATTGTATCTAGAAAGAAACCATGGATCAACCCATAACCCATGACCCATGACCCATAACCAAAAATACCCATGGGCAAGAGGCGTTCCACGGATCCCTAACATTGTGCTAGCCGGATCCCAAGTGGAAGGGATCCGTGGGATCCGGGGAACAGTGGGATTTTTCCTTTATAAATAGTGAGCCATTTCTTCATTATTATCATCCTTTCCTAACACACTTTCCCCCCTGAATTAAATCTCACTAACCTTAGATCCAAGAGATCTATGTTTGTAGTTTTGTTTTTGTGTGATCTTTTAGGTTCCTCTAAAAGGCAAGATCACCACCTTTTGAAGTCAAGCAAGCTCAAGTCCATGAGTTGCCATGCTTCCTCATCATCAAGGCTCCTGAAGTCTTCTTGTTGATGATTCCTTTCTTTCTTCAAAGAAGTGTAGTGTTGAAGACATTAGTGAAAGATGTCTCAAGTGTCAAGAGGAAGATATTAGTGAAGGGTATCTATCGTCTATAGGATAAGCATGTGTGGTAGGTGCTTAGAAGTCAAGACAAAGAAGCATTAGTGAAAGGTGCTTAGAAGTCAACACAAAGAAGCATTAGTGAAAGGTGCTTAGAAGTGAAGACACAAGACATTAGTGAAAGGTGTTTTGTAGATCTAGTCAAAGGCATTAGTGAAAGGTGCCTTAGATGTACATTCGATATGGTGTGTTTAGATGTACAAGATAGACTAGTATTAGATCAAGGATATTGATATCCTTGATGATGTTGTAAAGGAGTAGATCTCCTTTGGGATTAGTCGTTGGTGTAGTGTGGTAGTAGTTCCTCCATTGCAATGGAACTAGGTGCTTAGCCTAGTACCTAATAAAGGGTAGGCGGATGTTGTGAAGGTGTAGTTTACCTTGTAGTGAAAGAACTAGGTACTTAGCCTAGTACCTTATAAAGGAATTGTGTAGGTGTGGTTCACCTTGGTGAAAAGAACCCGGTGGTTAGCCTAGCACCGGAAAAAGGTAGGCGACGTTGTGAAGGCTTCTCCGCCATAAGGAGATTGGTGTAGTGATTATGAACTCTCGAGTAGGTGACTCGGGGAGTGGAGTAGGGCAAGGAAGGTGATTGTAGCGAACCACTATAAATACTGCTGTTGTGGTTTGTGCTTCTACTCTTATCTTTTCATTACTTACCTTTATATGCTTGTTTATCAACATCCAACACACACATCAAATAGATTGACATAAGTCGATCTAAATAGATTAAAAGGAAGTTTTAATTGGTAAAACTATTCAACCCCCCCTTCTAGTTTTCCACAACAAATTTACCTTGATTGATTTTTCAAAATGAACGAATTGGTTTTGAAGAACAATACCAAAGACGACCAATTCTACTTTACGCATGGTGATATAAAAGATGGTTAAGTTGGGGTATTTGTTCCCACGATCCTTGAAGCAAAGAAGGGATCTACCGGGGACAATCCACTAGATAGTGTAGAATCCTTAGGTATATTGAAAAGGAGAAAAAATGAGAAATGGGAAGAGTCTTGGTAGATTGAGCTAAGCGGAATAAACTTGACAAGGTTCAATGTGAAATCTCGGTAAGCTTCTTGAAGGGTTGGGCTAATGAAAAAAAAATGAAATGAGAAAAGGGTGAAAAGAAATAGCCCTCCAATAATTCAACTTTGGGAAAAAACCGGGTTCAATTCATATGCTCTTGGTTTGTTACTAATTGCGCCCGGTATTGAAGACAAGACGTCATGGACCCATGACGCACTAAACTTCCCAAGCTACTCAAGTTCCTCTTAAATAGCTTGTTCATTCTCGGGAACCTACGCAATCTATCAACTTTCTCTTGAGGTGATATTGAAGAAAGGAGACCCTCTCCTAGTCTCCGCATAGGGAAACCAAAAGTGCCTTGTGAGTCTAGAGCCATGAGTCATCAATAAATCACATTAGGACACAATCTATGAAGACTCACGTTTACATACTTGATGTAGAGTGAGAATATATATCTTCTGATCCCTTAGCATTATCGTAGTAGAACATTTGGTGATATGTAAAATACTCACGATGAAGATGGAAATCGCCAGAACCAACATCAAACAAGTTCTTGGTGGGTAACATGTGAGATCTATCCAATAGATCAAACTTGTGACAAGTGGATAGAAACGATGGGGAGATTCAATAGTGAATCAACCTTGGTCCAGGAAATGGATTATTGGATACCTTTGAAAAACCGGTCGTTGTGCTTAAAATTCTTTTCTCTAGCTCATCGACTGTGTATTAATTTTTCAAAATAAAAGGTGTTTGTGATTGATTTTTCAAATCACTTTTCATCAATCAGTGAATCTCAATTCGCTGGTTCACTCACTCCGTGTTGTCTTCTTTGAGACATTCCGGATTAAGAACAAATAGAGCAGCTACGAAACCCTTTCAAGGAGATTCTTCGGAGTTTTAGTTATCAGGTGCGCATTTGTACCGATCAATGGGGAATCGTGTCGTGGTAATTCAATTCAACGAAAGTGATCAAAGACACTCTCGCTGGCTTTATTACTAATCATAGCGGAAACCCCACGTTGTAGCCGATCGAATTGATAAGTCATTTCATAGCCGCGATGCTCACGATCACGCATCATTTCAAAGAAATCATGATATATGCATATCTTCATCAAGTGATTCGGATCTTCACTCCATGCTTCGCTACGCCACGCAAATATCAAGAATCAACAAAGCTCAACTCGAGCAAAGAAGATATCATGATTCGTAATGAGCATGTCGGTCCAAAAGTCACAACTTCACATGATGGCAAAACTTCAAATGATACCGAGATTTATGGTGGCATGATCTCACGCGGCTCAATACTCATCTTCACGCGGATCGATAAAGACCTCCACTTGAAATAACAAAACATGCGGTATATGAAGAATCAAAGGCTACGGACTACAGAGCAAAGAACTTAATCAAGAATCCAAAAACAATCAAAGTGTAATATATGTTTGTATTCAATGTAAATTAAGGTGACCTCCCTTAGGGGGAGATTGTTAGGATTTAGAAAATCCGGTTGTTAAAGAGTCGGTCACCTCAAGAATAATGTGATTCGTTAGAAAGCTTATAGTCGTAGTCATGTAATGTTTGTAAGTAGTTTGTTGAGTAACACCATGGAAGATGGACGGGTCTTTACCCACTATATGCCTGATCCACAGCCGGTAGGAGGCGTGTCTTATAAGAAACTATAAATACCCTCTACCTCCCAAGGTAGAGGGTTGGAGCTTCATAGTATCATTTTTCTTTGTCTCACTAAGTTCCCTAAACTCTTCCACTTTCTCTCTCTAAAACCTAAAACCATACGCCCCTTGTTGATATAATTTGATGTGTTTATGAAATCCAATATGTTACACATTAAGATTACTAAAACTTTCCTTAGGCTCAGTTGATCTCACATTCACTCATGGATGACTTAGGATTACATTCAAGTTGTTTTTTATTTATCATTACTTCAAAACTCACCATCTTTCTGCTCCAATATTTACACATTGTTCCTCTTATCTCAAAACACCTAGTTTGATATTTCTCTCAATTTTAGCAAATTGATTTTAGTCATCTTTACCTTAAAATGGTCTAAAAAACTAGTTTTTCATTTCTTGTGATTTTTAAGGAAATTTATAAATTTTCCTTTGATCACCATCTGGTCTCTATGATCATTTACCATCCTCAAAACTCTTAGTGTTATCTTTGATCACTCATTAGTGCTCATAAAAACTCCATTTCTTTCAATAAAAGTCATCATTAGCTTTCTCACTCATTGTGGTTGATCATTTAAGTCTCATACCATTTAAGATACCTGAGGAAACTAAATCACTAATATAGGAAAAGGCTAGACTCCTAGAACCTCATCACTCTTTTTCTTGGCTTCTTAGAGCCGGATCCCTGGATTACAACTAGCCAGCTCCCTCAAGTGAGAGATCCGTGAGAACTGGCTGCACAAACTACCTAAATCTCACTTGATAAATCATTTGAAATTCTCTTTGGTAATCTAAACACTCCAATTTGTCTTAAATGACTCTCTAGGACAGAACAACACTATAGTTGACTTTTGTACAGGCAATTTGAAGAACCTTAGTGGCTTAGACTTTATTTCACTTACCTAGTTTCTTCCTTTATAAACAAATTGTGTTTGTACTTCCAAATCACCACTAAAACACTCATTCTCAGTAGCTAAAACTTCCTTCTTCACATTCTTACTTCCAACTTTTCACCATGAGAAAAGCACCTAGTGCAACTCATCAACCAAAGAACCTCCTGCAAGAAAATTTCAGTGTTGTTCATGAAGTTTTAACCGAAGTCATCACCATCAAAGCTTCTAACACTAGAGTTTCTTCCCAACAAACTCTACCAACCAAAGCTAGGAAAACCACTCGAATTAGTATTCGACCTTGTAGCTTGGAGAAACCTTCGCCAAACACTATCGTACCTCCTAAACAAAACAATATTATCTCCACCAAAGCAACTAAACTCTCACCTCTAGAGCCTAGAATACTCTCCTTCACCACCCATCTTTCATATCGAAACCTTTACTCACTAGAAGACTTGCCTCCTAGGCCTTCTCATCCACCACCATTGCCCACATTCTCATAAATTGAGAAAATGGCACCACAACAACCTTCTCACGAAAACCTTGGTGTAGGAACTTCACTAGCACCCGTATAACAACTCGTAAATTTCCGGATTATTATAATAATATTTATTATGTCAGAAAATTCAAATCGGTTATTTTCTGACAGCTGTCGATATCTAAAATTTAAAAATAAGAGGTCATCTCATTTATTTAAAAATACTACACCGCACACACGGTACTTTTCCACTGAGTATCTTTATAGTAAATGTGAATTTATTATTGTATGAATTATAATATTAAGCGTACGTGAGCTTAACTGATTAGTTTGAGAAGTTATTCCACACTACAGAACGTAGTAACACACTAAATTGCTATTTTGCCTAGAATTAAGTAAGGTTATTACTTTTTGGCACTTACTGATGAATTACAAAAGAAATCGAAAGGTTATCTCGTGAATTCAGAAAAGTACGACACCGCACGCATACCAACACCAACTTAGTAACGACAAAACTGATATAATCAAAATCCTACATAATAACGATTCTATAATTTTACGCTCTCGAAAACGTTTCCAAAAACGTAATTTTTATATTTTGCGGATACCGGGAAGGTACATTTACGCGAAGTTACGACAAAACACGGGGTACATATTGTACTGTGTTGTATAATAAAACAAAAGAAATAAAACACAATCGACCTATCTCCTTCCTGTTGATCCCAATTGTGCAATTGATCAAAATGATTGAGCTAGATAAATCTAACACAAACAAAGTATAGCAAGCTGTCTTGTAACAAAGCTTAAACACAATTTGTTTCTCACAAAACACTTCAATATATTTATACGAATACTCAAAAGTAGTAGGGTTATAAAACCTTGAAGTGATCGACTCTAGAATAACTCGTACTCTAAATCTAACCTAGGACCTCCTTTTATAGGCTAAGGAGTCCTATTAGGTTTACAGTAACTTTCTACACAAGATACATCTTATAGACTCTTTTCTATAATTATCTAACCGACGTATACAAAATCTAATAAGCAGTACTATATATTTGTACTGGAAGTTTGTACTGCTAGTATAATCTTCTTGCAATCCACACTTAAGGCTAACAGTACTAACACTTAACCTTGGCAGTACAAACTGTCTTTTCTAAATTCTCAACAATCCTCCCCTAAACTTGTAATTTTATTTGTAAATCAGCAAGTTTCTTGAATATGTCTTGTTCTTCATACTGTTGGGGAATTTTGAAAACACCTACTTGTTTGGTTTGCTTGGTCCCTGAGCTTGATTGAAGATCTTATTTACTAAGTTTCTTGCCATTTCATTATCTTCTTCAGTCTTCAATCTTGAAGATTACATTGATATCATTGTCTTCAATCTAAGCGGATACTCTTTCTCTACCAGCATAAACTAATCATGTATGCTTGTATAGACATGATGTACACCAGATGACCCATATAGAATACAAGTTGTTTCTGGAACTGCAGAATCTTGACTCCAAAGTCTATCAAAAGGATCAGGCTCAAACAATCTTTCCAAATTTTACCCAAAGCTCCCGCTCTATTCATCCGATCTTTTTATGATTTAGCTTCTGCTTTACCAATTCCCATAGTCTCACTAGTTTATCTCTATCAAACAATTTGCACATATCTGCAAATATCTTGTACATCTACACTATGTCACCAACTCTGATGATCTTCCAAGCTTTTCCAAATCTATCACAATAGATCTCCCAGTCAATTATTGGATGCTTGGTCTGTAAAGCTTCTACATGCATTCCCTCATCAGGTTGTATGCTCATTAAATCTTTCAATGCTTCATCCTCCAAATATATCTCTGCTGCAAATGAACTTCCTGCTGTCTTTTGCTTTTTAGATGTTTCACACTCCAATAATAAACCTGCCCTTTTTGTTCTAACAGCTGGTTCTTCTGTTCCAACTTGTCTGAAGTCTTGAATTCTTCTATAAGCTCTGAAATACATTTCTTGTATTTCATATAAAGTCTTCCCCTTTAGTTGAAAATCTTTCTTGTAATCTTGATATTTCAGATAGATCTTCATATTCCTCATCAGTTGTCCTTTTGTAGGGGGTTTGACCCTTTTCTTTGTTCTCTACTTTTCACTCATCTGATTAAGTAAGTCTTGGATAGCATCTTCCTTTTCTTCCTCTCGAACTGCTGCAGCTTCTTCTTCTTGCAATATTTGAGCAAGTAATTTATCTGACTCTTCAACAGATAGTTCAGCAGTCTTCTTCAACTTTTGCTCTTCCAGAAATCTTACCACCTCGTGTTCTTGTACCTCTTTTTCTTTTTCTTCATCAAAAACCATATGTGCAGTAATCTTTTTCTTTTTTTGAACAGGTTCATCTTCATAAAGAATGCCTTTGCCTTTATCAACCCTAGCAATATCTTTTTCTAAACTAGCAGTATCAATGACGTCCTCTTGTTCTTCAATCACCTCTGTTGGAGCTTCAAGATAAACTTCTTTAGTTTCAACTGGTTCTGTTTCTTGTGCATAATTACCCGTATCTTGATCTTGATCACCACCACTCTCAAAACTTAAATTCCTCCCCTGAGTTTCAGCATCTGTTCTCCTCCCCTGTTTGTAAAATTCTCCAATATCTACCGGATCACTTGATCTTGTAGAATCTACATTGTGAGCCTTCCTGGGAGCGTGAAGTTCTTTAACCTCTTTACCATCTTGACCAGGGTAGAGTAGACTGTGGCATATAATTTATTTGTTTCTTTTAAATCTTTCTCTAAAACGTCTACCTTGGCTGTCAACTGGGTATACAATGACGTCAATTCTTTAAGTGATTGGCTGCCCTAAGCACTTCCAGATGTGTTACCTTATGGGAGAAGTGCATCATGAGGCATAGACTCAGTATTCTCCCTAGTTGGACTAGGTGGAACACTAAAGCCACCTATAGCATCCAGTTAGCTTGGGTTTCCAGCAGTTGTATCCAGTCTGTTAGGACTAGACACATCCACTATTGCCATGGTTGGGGTCTTATTGATGTTACCACTGCCCTGTGCTGAATCTAAGCTAGACACATTAGTGGTAGCCCCTTCTACTCTGCCAGAGGCAGTCTCATTTACCCCTGGGGTATGAGTAGGAATACTAGTATGCGCCATAGTACCTCACTGTGTTTCTCCTATATGTGTGTTGTGGTGTATAGGTTACATTTGGAACAACAATGGGTGTGTGTTGGGACTTAGCTGGGATTGCTGATCCTTCACCCTGTACCTGGACAATCATGTTAGGAAATAAAGGAACTACCATCCCATTGAACAACCTTGATGCCATAGACATATTTGCAAAACGTTTTTGTTGCAAACAAAGTGCTGGAAAAATTTCTTCATGTGTGAGTTGCTTCCTTTTCTTCAAAATAATTTCTATAAATCTTGGGTACATAAGAAATTTTGTTGGGATATGAAAGTGTCAAGATTGATAAAGCATCAGAACTACAAAGTAATCGAAAAACAAAGAGTCAAAGTACCGCTAAAGATAAAGTCAAAGTACCGCACATGAAAGTCAAAGTAATCGCAAGAACAAAGAACTCATATATTCGCTTATAGAAAGTATTGTAACTATAGAATATTCTATATTAGATTACTTGTCGTACAAGGATACAATTTGTAAAACCGACTAGGTTATCCTTGAGCCTATAAAAGGACCCCTAGATTGGCATTAGAGGTAAATGCATTGCTACAAGTTATTATTTAGAGTTTTAGAGAAGTTCGATATTCTTAGAGTCAAAGTATCTCGTGATAATAAGCAGATTTAAAGTTAATAATAAAAGTTATTCTTCTTAGCTTTGTTAAGTAAATTCCGCATACTTAATAGAGTTTGTTCAGTGTTTCTTTGTTAATAACTTAGGATTTATCCGAGGTTGTTAAACCTTAAACAAGCTATTTAAGTTAGTTTGGTTAGAGTACATCGATCCAACAAGTGGTATCGTGAGTTTGTGTGGAAACTCGACTAGGAAGAAACCCTACTACAACAAAACTAAAGATGTCGACCGATTCTGCTCCACCACCTTCCATCACCTCAATGAGGATTCCGCCATCAAGAAAGGCTAATATGATCTATGGTGTATGAAGATGAGGCAAGATATTGCCATTACGACTATGCCTCTATGGAATGTATTGTTAATGGTAATGAAGAAGTTCCGTAACCTATTGATGTTCCCGACAACCCAAAGCACCTAATGAAGTCTTACCATCGAACCTTAAGGAATCAAGAGAAGGCACTCAACATTCTCTTGTTCCGCCATTCCGATGGTCATCTTCTCAAATTTCATGATGCTAAAGATACTGGTATCTGGCCGCTCTCAAGACCAGATTTGAGGAATGAAGCTTCTAAGAAGATGCACAAATCACAAGCAACACTTTTGAAACTTCACAGCTTGGTGAAAGAGAGAGTCTTGATGCTCGCATATGATAGGTTTCCAAAATCTCCTCAACATGTACAAGGCATAAGTTTCATTGAGGATGCTAATCAAGTTTCTATGAGTTTGCCATCTACATGGCATGTGATTGCTACAATGATCATAGGACAACTGGTTTAGATATCATGGACTTTGATGATCTCTACAATCATCTAAAGGTGTATAAGCATGAGATGAATGGTCAAACTAGTTCCAAATCACACAAAGATGCTTTTCTCCGCCATCTCGAAGAAGGGTAGTACTTCAACCAAAAGTACCGCTTCTCCTCAAAGTACTGCTTCAAAGTATCGCTGCTATACCCCCACCTATGCCTGCTAGAAGCCCCACCAACTACTACTATGCACTCAGATGAAGTTGTGTGCTCCTTCTTACACAGTGCTAGTTTACCTGTCACTTATGAAGAAGATCTAGCAATAGACAAGAAGATGCACTTGAAGAAATTGATATCAGGTAATTGCTGCTATGATCAATGCTAGATTAAGAAGTATATGAAAAAGACAAGAAAAAGCATTGATTTCAAACCAAAACAGGGAATAACTTTTGACAAATCCAAAATTGAATGCTTCAATTGTCAAAAGACTCCACACTTTGCAAGTGGAGTGCAGGTTTGCTAAGTATCAAGCAAACAAGACATCTGAGAAACCAAAGTTAGAGCTCAAAGAAATTCCACCATCAAACAAAGGCTTTGGTTGCTCAGAGAAGTTATCGGTTGATGGAGTGAAGAGTTTGATGATGAACCAGGACTTATCAGATGGTAGCAAAGTGGGAAGAAGTAGTGAAGAGTCTGTGGAAGAATTAGATCGAGCATTGCTTTTGATGAGGAACCAACATTGATTTAGAATCCAGAGACTGTCTAGGAGAATTTGATTGGAGCATGGAAAGTGAAGATGATCCTGCTCAACTTGCAATGGTGGCTACTTCACCAAGTTCACCCCCTATCTCTGAGGTATGCTCAAATTGTCATGATTTTTATCACACATTACTTGGCGCTATGTGATTGAAAGAGATAATCGTGTTAGGGCTAGGTCTGAGGTAGTCTGGTTACCAAATAACCTGTAATCTATGGAAGCTAAAATCTTAACATATGAAAATAATGAAGTAGCTTGGGCAAAAAATATGCACAATGTGGATTATCGCTAAAGCTAGTGAATGGAAATTAAACTCTGTAAAATTTTCTCAAATAGAGAAACCCACTCATGAAAGAGATGATTTGTTAGCTAAGTTTGTCGCTTGGGGTGAGTCCGTCTCCACACATGTTACCTGTTCAAAAACGAGAAGAGCTTACATTAAAACTGGCTTAGGTTTTGGAATGGACTTTGATAACATAGAAGAGAATCAAATTGATGATGACCTAGAGGATATAACCACTAGTGATGATGAACTCATTAATTATGTAGACACATCTAGTAATGAGGATTAAATTAGTGAACCACCTCGAAAGTATAATAAAGATAATGGTTATCATGCGCTTCCCCATCCCACTGGAAGTCATGAACCCCTAGGCCTCGAGGTTTCTCAAGTTTGGAATAGACAGTCTAGAGTTTAGGAAAAGCTAATTGCTCAATCTAGGTCCGAAACCCCAAAGAAACTGTTGAAAATAATGTTCAAAGTCAAGCAGACCTTCAACTCAAAGTAACGTCTCCACAAGTAGTACCTTCGTGAAAATCTTTTCATAAATGTAACAAGCTAAACCTTTTTGGGATAACTTTGGTCAAAATAGGTTTAATCATTCACCAAGAAGGCAAAATAGTTTTGGTCATAGACATAGAAGAAGTCACTTTGGAAGTATGGGTCAAAAACTGTGTTTTGTGTGTTTTAGTCCTACTCATTTAATCAAGGATTGTGAACATCACTCAGAATACCTTAGAAAATTTCCAAAGAACAGTCTCCAACCAAACCTAGAGAGCACAAACCAGTCTGGAATAATTCAAATAGGGTCAATCACAGAAATTACTCACCAGATCATAGATACCCACACCGTAGAAGACCTTTTTCAAAACCTTCAAGATCTCACAAGATTTCCAAAGTATCAGCATTTAACCAAGAGATTTCTCAAAGTACTCGCCACCAAAACAAGGTAATCGATCACACTCTTTTGAATAGGAACCCTAGGAGATTCTATTACTATCAACCTAGAAGCTATTACAATTCACATAGGGGATCTAGATCACAAGAACCAAGTGTTAAAACATATGGGTTAAGAGGAAAGTACTCACCAGGGACAAACATAATTTCAACAAAAAGTGCATCAGATGTTTTTGTGATACAAGAAAAAGAGAATGAACTTGTAAAAGAGAGTTGTGTTGAAAAACCCGTAAAGTTTTGAAAACCCACATGCTAAAAATCAAAAGATAATTTCGATCATGTTTGAAAAACAAGGAAATTACATATCAAAGAATTTGAGTTTGTAACTCCACGCGGGAACACAAGTCAAGAATGGCCGTCCCTAAAAATCACTAACTCTTTTCCTTTTGTGCAGGGCAACCCAGAAGAGGAGCTTAAAGATCATTCACATAGGGGATCTAGATCACAAACCAGGTTTAGATGTCATGGACTTTGATGATCTCTACAATCATCTAAAGGTGTATAAGCATGAGATGAATGGTCGAACTAGTTCCAAATCATACAAAGATTGCTTTTCTCATTATCCGAAAAGAAGGGTAGTACTTCAACTAAAAAGTATCTGCTTCTCCTCAAAGTATCAAGCTTCAACTGCATCGTCAAGCTTCCACCCCCACCTATGCTCAAAGAAGTCCCTACTAACTACTACTATGAACTCGTGATGAATTTGTGTGCTCTTCTTTACACAAAGAAGCTAGTTTAATTGGCCACTTATGAAGAAGATCTAGCACAGATTGAAGAAGATGCACTTGAAGAAATTGATATCAGGTGGCAAGTTGCTATGATCAATGCAAGGATTAAGAAGTATATGAAGAAGACAAGAAAAAACATTGATTTCAAACCAAAACATGGAATAACTTTTGACAAATCCAAAATTGAATGCTTCATTTGTCAAAAGACCGACACTTTGTAAAGGAGTGCAGTTTGCAAGTATCAAGCAAACAGACATCCGAGAAACCAAAGTTGAGCTCAAAGAAATTCCAATTACTGAAACAAAGGCTTTGGTTGCTCAGCAGAAGTTATCGGTTGACCGGAGTGAAGAGTTTGATGATGAACCGCTGACTTCATCTGTATGGTAGCAAGGAAGAAAGTAGCTAAAAAGTCTGTGGAAGAATTAGACCGAGCACCGCCATGAGGAACCCAACATGCTGATTTAGAATCCGAGATTCTAGGAGAATTTGATTGAGCGCAGTGAAGATGATCCTGTTTAACTTGCAATGGTGGCTACTTCACCAAGTTCACCCCCTATCTCTAAGGTATGCTCAAATTGTCATGATTTTTATCACAAATTACTTGGCAGTTATGTGATTGAAAGAGATAATTGTGTTAGGTCTAGGTCTGAGGTAGCTGGTTACCAAATAACCTTAGAATCTATGGAAGCTAAAATCTTAACATATGAAAATAATGAAGTAGTTTAACAAAAATATGCACAACCAGATTATCAGCTAAAGCTAAGTGAATGGAAATTAAACAGAAAATTTCTAAATAGAGAAACCGACTAAGGAAAGAGATGATTTGTTAGCTAAGTTTGCCGCTGGGTGAGTCCGTCTCATTACATGTTACTTATGTTCAAAACGAGAAGAGCTTACATTAAACTGCTTAGGTTTGGAATGGACTTTGATAACATAGAAGACAATCAAACTACATGATGACCTAGAGGATATAACCACTAGTGATGATGAACTCATTAATTATGTATACACATCTAGTAATGAGGATTAAATTAGTGAACCACCTCCCGAAAGTATAATAAAGATAATGGTTATCATGCAGTTCCCATCCCACTCGAAGTCATGAACCCCCGGGCCCTATGTTTCTAGTTTTGGAATAGACAGTCTAGAGTTTAGGAAAAAGCTAATTGCTCAATCTAGGTCTGAAAACCCCAAAGAAACTCAAGTGAAAATAATGTTCAAAGTCAAGCAGACCTTCAACTCAAAGTACTGCCCACAAGTAGTACCTTCAGAAAATCTTTCATAACGTAACCGCTAAACCTTTTTGGGATAACTTTGGTCAAAACAGTTTAATCATTCAACAAGAAGGCAAAATAGTTTTGGTCATAGACATAGAGAAGTCACTTTGGAAGTATGGTCAAAACTGTTTTTAGTCCTACTCATTTAATCAAGGATTGGAACATCACCGTAATACCTTAGAAAATTTCCAAAGAACGTCTCGCCAAACTTAAACCTAGAGAGCACAAACCAAACCGAATAATTCAAATAGGGTCAATCACGTAAATTTCACCGTGATCATAGATACCCACACCGCAGAAGACCTTTTTCAAAACCTTCGAAGATTCACAAAGACTTTCAAAGTACTCATACTTGACCAAGACTTTCTCAAAGTATCTGCCACCCAAAACAAGGTATCGATCACACTTTGGAATAGGAACCCTAGGAGATCTCATTACTATCAGCCTAGAAGGTATTACAATTCACATAGGGATCTAGATCACAAGAACAAGTGTTAAAACAATGGGTTAAGAGGGGAAAGTATGCTGAGGGACAAAACAATACTTTCACAAAAAGTGGACTCAGATGTTTTTGTGATACAGAAAAGAGAATGAAATTGAAAAGAGAGTGTGTGAAAAACAAGAAAGTTTTGAAAACCCACATGCTAAAAATCAAAAGATAATTCTGGGATCATGTTTGAAAAACAGTGGAAATTACATACTCAAAGAATTTGAGTTTGTAACTCCACAAGGGGAACAAAAACACCAAAAAAGGCAGTACTGGCTTGGTGTTCTAAAATCACTAACTCTTTTCCTTTTGTGCAGGGCAACCTAGAAGAGGAGCTTAAAGATCATTCACATAGGGGATCTAGATCACAAACCAGGTTTAGATGTCACGGACTTTGATGATCTCTACAATCATCTAAAGGTGTATAAGCATTAGATGAATGGTCGAACTAGTTCCAAATCATACAGTATTGCTTTTCTGTCATCTGAAAAGAAGGGTAGTACTTCAACAAAGTATGCTTCTCTTAAAGTATTATTTCTCAACGTATGCTGTTTACCCCCCCCCACCCCCACCTATGCTCAGCAAGACCTACCAACTACTACTATGCACTCAGATGAAGTTGTGTGCTCCTTCTTACACGCAAGCTAGTTTAACTCGTCACTTATGAAGAAGATCTAGCACAGTTGAAGAAGATGCACTTGAAGAAATTGATATCGTGGGCAAGTTGCTATGATCACTGCTAGGATTAAGAAGTATATGAAGAAGACAGGAAAAGCATTGATTTCAAACCAAAACATGGAATAACTTTTGACAAATCCAAAATTGAATGCTTCAATTGTCAAAAGACTGGACACTTTGCAAGTGAGTGCAGGTTTGCTAAGTATCAAGCAAACAGGACATCTGAGAAACCAAAGTTAGAGCTCAAAGAAATTCCAATTACTGAAACAAAGGCTTTGGTTGCTCAAGAGAAGTTATCGGTTGACCGAGTGAAGAGTTTGATGATGAACCGGGACTTCACAGATGGTAGCAGTGGAAGAGTAGAATCAAGAGTGTCGTGGAAGAATTAGACCGAGCACTGCTTTTGATGAGGACCTGAACATGCCGATTAGAATCCGAGAGATGTCTAGGAGGAGAATTGATTGGAGCATGGAAGGTGAAGATGATCCTGTTCAACTTGCAATGGTGGCTACTTCACCAAGTTCACCCCCTATCTCTGAGGTATGCTCAAATTGTCATGATTTTATCACAAATTACTTGGCGTTATGTGATTGAAAGAGATAATTGTGTTAGGGCTAGGTCTCGTAGGTAGCGTTACCAAATAACCTTAGAATCTATGGAAGCTAAAATCTTAACACATAAAAATAATGAAGTAGCTTGGCCGAAAAATATGCACAACAGATTATCGCTAAAGCTAAGTGAATGGAAATTAAACTGTGAAAATTCTCAAATAGAGAAACTGACTAAGGAAAGAGATGATTTGTTAGCTAAGTTTGCTGCTTGGGGGTGAGTCCGGTCGGTCACATGTTACATATGTTCAAAAACAGAGGAAGAGCTTACATTAAAAACGGCTTAGGTTTTGGAATGGACTTTGATAACATAGAAGACAATCAAACTGATGATGACCTAGAGGATATAACCACTAGTGATGATGAACTCATTAATTATGTATACACATCTAGTAATGAGGATTAAATTAGTGAACCACCTCCTGAGTATAATAAAGATAATGGTTATCATGCAGTTCCCCATCCCAATCGGAAGTCATGAACCCTAGGCCTGATGTTTTCGCTTTTGAATAGACAGCCTAGAGTTTAGGAAAAAGCTAATTGCTCAATCTATGCTCAGAAACCCCAAAGAAACTGTTGAAAATAATTTTCAAAGTCAAGCAAGTTCCTTCAACTCAAAAGTAATGCTCCACAAGTAGTACCTTCAGAAAAATCTTTTCATACAGAACCGCTAAACCTTTTTGGGATAACTTTGGTCAAAACAAGTTTAATCATTCACCAAGAAGGCAAAATAGTTTTGGTCATAGACATAGAAGAAGTCACTTTGGAAGTATGGGTCAAAAATTGTGTTTTGTGTGTTTTAGTCCTACTCATTTAATCAAGGATTGTGAACATCACTCAGCATACTTAGAAAATTTCCAAAGAATGTGTCTGCCAACCAAAACCTAGAGAGCACAAAAAGCCTGGAATAATTCAAATAGGGTCAATCACAGAAATTTTCACCGTGATCATAGATACCCACACCAGAGAAGACCTTTTTCAAAACATTCAATATCTCACAAGATTTCCAAAGTACTGTTACTTCGACCAAGACTTTCTCAAAGTACCGCGTACCAAAACAAGGTACTGATCACACTCTTTGGAATATGAACCCTAAGAGATCTCATTACTATCAACCTAGATGGTATTACAATTCACATAGGGGATCTAGATCACAAGAACCAAGTGTTAAACAGAATGGTTTAAGAGGGAAAGTACTGCTGAGGGACAAACAGTACTTTCAACAAAAAGTGAATCAGATGTTTTGTGATACAAGAAAAAGAGAATGAACTTGTAAAAGAGAGTTGTGTTGAAAAACCGAAAGTTTTTGAAAAACCACATGCTAAAAATCAAAAGATAATTTCGATCATGTTTGAAAAACAGTGGATATTACATACTCAAAGAATTTGAGTTTGTAACTCCACAAGGGGAACACAAGTCAAGAATGGCTTGGGTTCCTAAAAATCACTAACTCTTTTCCTTGTGCGTGGCAACCCGTAAGAGGAGCTTAAAGATCATCTGATTGTAGATAGTGGTTGCTCGAAGTAGAACAGAGACAAAGAGATCCCGCCTTATTTTAGATCTATTAGTGGAGAAGAGAGTTGCATTTGGGAATAATCCCAATGGAGGAAGGATTACTGGAAAAGGAACTATCAAAGCAGGGATAATATATTTTGATAATCTTAGATATGTGAAGGAGCTCAAGTTCAACCTATTGTCAGTCTCTCAAATCTGTGATAAAAAGCATCCTGTGTTATTCACTGACACAAAATGTCTCATCCTCTCTCCTGAATTCAAGCATGTTGATGATAACTTGGTAGTTCTTAGAGTACCAAGAACAAATGATGTGTATAGTTTAGACATGAAGAATCTACATTCTTCATCATATTTTCAAAAATAAGTTTAGAAAAATTGCTACTAATTTGCTCCCAATAGGTTTTCTTTAGACTAATACAGTGAAGAAGTGTGTGCATTAAAAACCTCCATTATGAAGAGAAACAACCTTTTTGAAAATTCAGTTTTTGATTAGCTATATCATATCCCATTCTGGATAGGTGTTGAAAAATTTCAGTATTTGGCAAGTTAAAAATTCCATCCTCATCTTCCAATCAGAGATGTCTCCTCAAGGAAGATTCAGATATCCTAATCTTCTTACCATCTATCTTAGCTTTTATCTGTTTGTCTCCCTGTTCCAATTTTTTGACAATAGGAGTCTGCCAAAACTGTTGAATATGGGAGACATAGATAGTGGGGTTAGTGATAAGAGCATACCTTATGCATGATTAGTTTAGAAAATCCACTATTTGATGAAATTGTTCACTACCTTCAGGCTTTTCCAAAAACACAACCTGATTGTGAGATTTGATGAATTCCAAATTATCCATGATAAAATTTTTGGTATACTGTTGGGTTTTGATCATTTTAGGTTTAATTAACAGTTGGTACTGGCAATTGAGATTTTATTAGGGTTTGAGAGATTTGCATATGTGATAATCGTTCGTTAGATGAAAGCAAATAAAAATAAGGAAGGTGAATAATTATCACAATAAACAACCCTTTAAATATGAATTAGGCAGATAAAAACCCCCAATGGCTAGTAAAAAAATGGTTTTAACCACACAGTACCAACGGCTACTCAGCAGTACAAAGTTTTTACGCTAGCAGTAAAAACTTTACACTAGCAGTACAAACTTTTTGACAAAAAATTTATCTGACAGTACAAACTTGTTATCTTTAAAAACATGTTGAGAAAATAAGTGTAAATTAAGAACACATATCATAGTTTTTAGCAAACTACCAGCTATCAACGGATTTGAGATGTCTTTACCAATAGCCGTTTGCTTTGGACTAGTTAACTCTTTACTGTGAAGTATGGCGAGTTAAAAACCATATAGTTTTTGGTACCCTATCAACCTTGAACGGATTTGAGAAGTCATTACCAAGAGCTGTTTGCTTTTGGACTAGCTAGTTATTCATAATACATGGTGAACTGATTACCATTGCACTCTCCAGTGCACAAATCCACTCCAAAGATGAAATCTTCAAGAAGATGGAAGGACTTGCTTGCAAAAGAAGTTTTCCTAACCTAAAAATGTTAGTAGACACCAAGAAAACTACAATCCAAGATGTTCACACATATGAACTTATCAGGTTATAAAAGCAGTACCAAAATTTCACACTGACAGTACAAACTGCTTTTATCAAAAAACTTAATATAGCAGTAGAAACATATTTTGACTTCTATAACAGTACAAATCCTTTACAAAACTTTACAAAAACACAAAGAGATAAGATTTTTGATTGGAGATTCATCATACCAGTACTTGCAATTAAAACTGAAATCTACCCACATCAAAGCCTTTTGTGAGCAAGTTTGCAACATTGTTATCAGTATGAATTTTAACAATTTGAAAAAATTTCTTTTCATAACAATCTCTTATAAAATGGTGTCTTATCTCAATATGTTTTGTTTTTGAATGAAAAACAATATTTTTAATAATGCACATTATACTGCTATTGTCAGTATAAATCTTGGTGTTCATAAAGTTGTACCCGTAGTCCAGTAATTGATTTTGTATCCATAGAACTTGACCACAGCAACTTGAAGCAACAATGTACTATGCTTTAGTAGTAGAATTTGCTACCACTATTTGTTTCTTACGCTGCCATAAAATAATCCTATGTCCAAGATACTGACATCCACCAGTAGTTGATTTCCTATCCAAACATGCTCCAACATAATCACTATCTGACTATGCCACCAGATCAAAGGGTGAATCTTTAGGATACCAAAGGCCCAACCTAGGTTGACGCCTTAAGTACCTAAAAATCCTCTTGACAGCATTCAAGTGAGACATCTTGGGAGACACTTGAAATCTGTCACAGGCACACACATCAAACATAATGTCTGGCCTTTAAGCTGTTAAATACATCAAAGACCCAATCATGGACCTGTAGAGATGTATATCAACTTCTTCACCATCTTCTTCTTTAGCCAGAGGCTTGTTTGGATCCATAGTAGTCTTAGTAGGCTTCACATCATTAAACCCAAACTTCTCCAAGATATCAGTCACATAGTTCTCTTGACTGATGAAAATGCCTTCATGTTTCTGCTTGACTTGAAGACCTAAGAAGAAAGTCAGTTCACCCATGGAACTCATTTGGAACATGTTGTGCATTAGCTTCTCAAACTCATCACATAACACCTTATTTGTTGAACCAAAAATAATGTCATCAACATAAACTTGAACAAGTAAGATGTCACTTTTAGTCCTTTTTGTGAACAAGGTTTTGTCAATTGTGCCTCTAACAAACCCATTGGTCAACAAATATTTGGATAAGGTGTCATACCAAGATCGAGGAGCCTGATGTAATCTATACAGTGCCTTCTCCACCTTGTAAAATTTATCTGGAAATTCAGGATCTTCAAAACCAAGTATTTGGTTGACATATACTTCTTCCTCAATTGTCCCATATAAGAAAGTACTTTTTACATCCATATGATACACTGTGAAGTTCTTATATGAAGCATAAGCCAAGAACAGTCTGATATCCTCTATTCTTGCCACTGGTGCAAACATTTCATCATAATTTATGCCTTCTTCTAGAGTGTATCGCTGAGCCACTAACCTTGCCTTTTTTCTGACAACAATGCCTCTTTCATCCCTCTTCCATCGAAAAACCTATTTTTGTCCCTATTGCCTTCTTCCCATTAGGCAAATCCACCAAGGTCCAAACTTCTTGAATCTTGAATTACAGCAACTCCTCCTGCATAGCTTCCACCAGCTTAAATCTTGTAATACCTTATAAGCATTCTTGGGTTCCATCTGTGACAGAAAACAAGCAAACATGCAGTTTTGCAGATCTTTGTGGCTATTTCTTTGATGAAGGGTTTAAGCGAATAACCCTTAATTCTTTAATCCTTTAAGTTTACTTCTTGTTTGAACAGGAGACTGAGAATCACCTAGAATTTGATCTTTTGGATGATCTTTATGCATTCTTGTTATGTGTGTAGGACTGGTAGCATAAGAAGACTCCATATTATGCAAACCGGCCTCTATACTAAAACCATCCAAAACCTCATCATTAGTGTCTTCATAAATATGCTCCAAACCAGACAGATTAGGATCATCTGGATAATCAGCATCAGCATAGGACTTCCCATCTTTGTCACGGGTGGGAAACCATAGATATGGAGAACTGCTAGGCTTAGCAGTAGAAATTGATGGCCTATAGATAGGCGTATCAGTAGTAACTGGTGAGCTAATGACAAACGTATCAGTAGGAACTGGTGAGCTAGTGCCAGTTTCTCTTCCTCCATTAGCAAAATTTGCTAATGTATTATCTTGAGCTTCATCATCAAGTTAAGGTCTTTCAGTAACCACCTTATGTACATCAAAAGGTTTAGCCCCACCTTCTGTATCACCTTTTGCCACACTTTCTAGAGGATCAACTTCTGGGCTCTTATTCTTCAACTCTTTAGGCATGAGAAGCTTGTCCAACTTCCATTTTTCTATTAACACAAATTCTTCTACAGATCCATCCTTTTTGGCTTGTGTACCTGCATTAGAATTTACATTTGTACCTGTAGACTGATTAGTTGTACCTATAGACACTGGCTCATATTTCATAGTTCTGGTTAAAGAATCAATGTCAAATAACCAGTCAGGTCCACTTCCTGCAATATTAGGTGAACTCTCACTAAACCTAACATGCAAGTTCTCTTCCACATGCCTAGTTCTATTGTTGAACACCCTAAAGGCCTTGCTATTAGTGGAGTACCCAACAAAGAACCCTTTGTCTGCCTTCTCATCAAATTTTCCTATGTGGTCTATGGTATTTAAGATAGTAACAGGACACCCAAATGGTTTTAAGAAATCTATCATGGGCTTTCTACCATGCAACAATTCATAAGGGGTCTTGTTATGAGGCTTAACTACTTTACTCCTATTTTGCACAAAGCAAGCAGTACTAACTGCTTCAACCCAAAAAGTAGTAGGTAATTTTGACTCAGACAACATAGTCCTAGCAGCGTCAATTAATGTCCTATTCCTCCTCCTCACCACACCATTTTGTTGAGGAGTTCTAGCTACACTAAACTGTCTTACAATACCTTTTTCCACACAGAACTGATTCATCACACTATTCTTAAATTCAGTTCCATTGTCACATCTGATAATCTTTACTTTGTGATTTACTAAGTTTTCTAACCTAACTATAAAAGCCTTAAGGATTTCTGATGTTTCATCCTTAGTTCCTAGAAAGAAAACCCAAGTGAACCTAGTGTAATCATCAGTGACAACTAAGCAATACATCTTCTTATTCAAACTTCTCACAAAAGTTGGCCAAACAGATCCATATGCAACATATAAAGGGACTCAGAAATAGTATTTACAACTTTGGTCTTACAAGAAGCTCTATGTTGTTTCCCCATCTGACATGCAACACAGGTTTCAGGATTTTCAAAAACTTTTAAAGGTAAACTCCTAACAAGGTTTCCCTTTACCAATTTATTTATTATTTTGAAATTAAGGTGACCAAGTCTCCTATGCCAAAGCTTGGATTCACCAATAGTGGCTTTTTCAAATAGACAAGTTAAAGCTCTTTTGGGAAATATGTCCTTTATGTTAACATTGTATATGTTTTCTGTTCTAGGGATTCTAAGAAGCACAAATTTATCATCAGGCATCTGAAAATCATGAGATAGGACAAGACATTCAATGTTGGTAAAAAGAACATAATTCTTTTTGTCACACATTTGTGAGATACTAAAGAGGCAGAACTTAAGTCCATTTACAAGATACACATTTTCAAAATCCAATTTCCATGTTTTAATTGTACCGTTGCCAACAATCTTCCCTCCTTTGGGGTCATTCCCAAAAGCAACATATCCACCATCTATAGCTTTAAAATCTTCCAGATTGGACATGTCACCAGTCATATGTCCAGAGCAACCACGGTCATTCCCAAAAGCAACATATCCAACGCGCGTTCGGGGTCAAAGGAACTTCCTTTTCGTCGAGCAAGTTTTTCAGCACCCTAGGCAGTGAACCTAATGGTTGTAGTGTAGTATTAGGGTAAGCCTCAAGAATTGATATCGTTCTCTAGGGGAATAGGAATGCTAGTGAGAAATTACTACGCTAAGGTTGGGGTTGAGGAAGATTATTTTTTTATCTTTTTTATATTTTTTAGAAAATGGAAAGGTACGAATCTCGGGGTATTGGATTTGGGGGGTTGGTATTCCTACCGATTACTCTACTTATCTAATTATCTAAACTAAGGTGAGTGTAGTCTATGTCTATTGTTGTGTGCTTTTATGATGATTAAAAACGTGTTTACTTAGATGCTATTACTCCCTAGTTATCTCCTATTGATGGTTGAATTGTCATGTCCTTATTCTTAACGCCTTGTGTTTTCTAAGGTCGTAGGTATGGTTTACCTAACTCTTTTGGCTACCTAAGGTTAATGACTACAAAATCTGTAGGATTCATAAACTTAACACTAAGGTTATCTTTAGATATCTAGCCTACAATTCCACTAGTGACTATAAGCTAAGATTCAACAAAGATTAATCAAGCATTAAAAACACAGCGGATGACCTATCGCAATACTAGGTCAATCACAATTAAGATAAGAGACAACCAATTAATATTCAATACCTAGGTTTCATAGATCTAAGCAAACGCACAAGTAAATTAGCCGAACATGGAAAACATGCAAGCATACACACAAACAATTGAAGACATGGTTGAATTAATGAAGTAAAACACTTATCTTGTTGTAAAATAGGGTATGGAACCCTAAGATACTGCCCAAGACAGCCTTGGTTCTGTTTAGGTTTTTACTCCACAAAACTACCTCTCTAAAATACTGAAAATTCAAATTCTATATATAGAGTTACAATATGCGATGGCGTCACTCTTTAATTGTGACACCTCCGTCCCGCCATTGGGTTTATCTTGGCCATGTCAACTCACGTACGCATCACCTTATGCTTGTGACGCCGTTTGCTTCAACCTCTCGACGTCGTCGGGATCCAAATCTAGGTCGCCTGAGTTGTGACACCCTACTTCTTTAAACCTAATGCCGCCACTTGTAAATACCCATTTCTCTCTGAGTCGTCTCAAGTTGTGTGCGATGGCGTCGCAATTAAGCCGCGGACGCGTCCCCTTCAATTCCAGCGCTGAGTGTCTCGATTCTTGACTTTGGCCATTTTCTTCAGATCTCTCGCGCCTTTTCGTCCGAATAAGTGTCATTCCAGCAATTTGCCTCCAAGAGACCTAAAAGTGAAAAGAAACGAAAAATTAAGTAGTAACGGATACAAAAATGATCAATTAAGGGCTTAAATGACCCCTCAAAAGTGTATCTTTTAAATCCTTATCAAATATCTCTACACTTGGTATTTGCTTGTCCTCAAGCAAATGTGCTTTTGGCCAATTAATTTATAAGTTAGGGGTCATGAAGCATTATTTTAGAACAATTCACAACACTTATAAGCCCCACAAAAGTCATAACAAGCACAGAAATTACATACTAGCACCTCACAAGTGGTGTTTGGATACACTCATCTCTCGGGTGTATATGAAATATATCAAGTTGGAAATGAAAGATAAACACTCGTAAACCGGTCCTAGTACATAGATTACTATAGGCTTGAGACTAGATCAAACCTCCATCGCTTTGGCGTAAGCACCTAGGAAAAACTATCCAAGAGGTCTTTTAAAGGGTCGTAACGTTAGGCTTACAGTAGAGAAACAAAAGGTTTGGTGGGATAGGCGATTTAGTGGTGGCAAGTCAAAAATCTTTATGTTACAAGCACGAGAAGAATGGCGTTGCTAAGCCAAGACTCGACACTCTAAACTCTAGATAAATTGAAAAAAACGAACATAAATTTAAAGATAGACGTAAAATGGTAGCCCGTATATTTTTTATTTATTTATTTTTTATTTTTTTTAACACTCTATTTTTTCGATTTTTTTTTCTTTTTCACTTTTACTCTACCATCCTCTACGATAACATCAAAATAATAGTGATTTATAGGCACATCCCTACAATTGAGTTTTTATTACTCTAACACTAATTTGACCGAAATTGAAAAGATCAAAACACTTGGAGTACATTATTACGCAAATAAAGGGAATTTGAATTTAACATTCCCTTCCCGTCATTTCATAAAGTTTAACTTTTCCCATGAGTCCCAATCTTCCCAAAACTGTGTACAAAGGATATAACCCGACTTAGCAACTTATGCAAGCAACTAGATAATTGAACTAACGGTTTAGTATAATAACAATAATGCACTAAAAGTGAGTGCATACAAGGTAGGCTAAGGCGATTTGGGTGTACATTTGGGGGTGGATTGTAAACAATGCTCTTCATTGATATTCCGGAAAACCGAAACATCACGAGAACCGCGAAAAGGATAGGCTCTGAGGGGTTAACTAGGGGTATCGTGTACTAAAGATGAGTACAACGCAAGGTGTGGGGGTATTACTCAACCGATGTGGAAGAAGTAATTATATTACGGGTATCAAACAAGGATTATTCTTATGCCTCTTATCATTTAGTTATTCCTAACTACACAAGTGTAGTCTTACTAGCGATCTCGGAATACATCACAAAACAAGTTCTAGAATCTATTATACTACCGGTACACTCTCGGAGCATTAAAGTGGAATGCTTTAATTCTTACAAATCTAAGGGCGATCCTCACATTTTGGGTGGAATTTAAGTGGTAAAGGGTTTTTGTACTAGTCATATAACTTCCTATCCATGAGACGCTTTATTAAGACTAATGGCCCACTCCTACATGTCATGAAAAATTTTAAATTTGGTGCCAAAATTACCCTAACCGATATTTCTCATGGTTTATTACATAAATGAAATTGGACAAGGCAAATAGTAAGGATAAGCATAGTTTCAAAGTTCCCGTTTTATTTACCCTCCCAACACTTAAACTGAACATTGTCCCCAATGTTCCCCTGTCACACCCCCAAATTACCTGTTTTGCAGCGGAATGGAATACCTTGGGGAGGACTGTCATAGCATCAAAGTTACAGTTATATCGAACGACCTAAAGTGTCGTTTGAAAAATACATCGTTTGATTAATTAGAATAATCAGAGTTTACAAAATGTAGGTCCCAAATGAAAATCAATGTATGCGGAAATAGGTTTGATACAAGCCAAACGATGTTTTTAAAGTGTATAAATCCCATGTGAGACGCGTCGTCACCACGACTCTATGATGTGTCCATATGCATGCCATGAAGTGAATGCCTTAGATACCTGAGATAAAACATGCTAAAAAGTGTCAACACAAAGGTTGGTGAGTTCATAGAGTTTGGTTAACAAGTAAAGCCTTAAAAGAGTGTTTATGTAACAAAGGCAAAGTTTTTGGTCAAATAGAATAGTTCGCGAAGCAAAGGCATCGTAAATCCACTCAGTTCCAAGTCCCGCCCATACAAAACTTGCAACCTGTGTTTTTACAACCCACTGCTAAAAATAGTATGACAATCATGTATATGCACATTAAGATAGTTAAAAGTATAAATGTCACCACAAGGGTCTTCAACAACCGTGGTGGGATGTTCCTCCATCGCTCACGTTGGGCTGTATCCATATAAATGGCCTTCCAACATATAAATGTTGGGATGTTCCTCCAACGACGCACGTTGGGCTGTATCCAAATTAATGGCCTTCCAACATATAAATGCTGGGATGTTCCTCCAACGACGCACGTTGGGCTGTATCCAAATTAATGGCCTTCCAACATATAAATGCTGGGATGTTTGTTTAAGTCTAGTCAATACACACACCAAGTCTAGAGTATAAGTAATGTTGTTTGGCAAAATAGTTTAAATGTTTTGATAAATAAGCATGTATCTCGCCCCAAATAGTTTATAAGAATTCAAACGAGTAAAAGTGGGGTATGAACTCACAATAGTATGTAAAAGTTTAGAGTACTTGTGAAAGTAAATGAAAATAGTTTGAGCATGTATCTCCCCCAAAAGTGATTGAAAATGAATAAAAGTAGGGGCTATGAAACTCACAGTAATATGTCAAAGTTTAGAATATTTGTGATAGTGGAAGTAAGTAGTTGAGCATGTATCTCCCCCAAAGAGTTTGTAAGACAAATAAGTAATAGAAAGTGGGGCTACGAACTCACTGGTGTGATTGATATGCTAACAAAATGAAGTGCACGAAAATGAGGCTCGGAAACTATCGCGACCTAAAATGAATGATATGATACCCAATGAGTTATGATGTAATGTTATGCATGCATTTCGTATGCTATTTATACCATTTGCGAGTTTTGAAAATAATACTCTTCGTCGAAAAAATACTCCTTTGACGTCTTGACCATCCAAAATCACTTTACAAGTATTTACGTCAAAATGTCATCCTACAACGGTTTTATAATGATTTATAGTGAAATTATCACTTTACGTCATAAAACAATGTCGTCGGAAATTTCATGAAATTAACAAAATGGCTTCAAAAACTAGTCTTAAATAGTGTACGTCGAACGTTAGAGAACGAACTCGACGGTTTGGAAATTTGTATCGAATCTATAAGTTTCAGTTCAGGAGTTTTCGTCATAAAGGTTTCGAACATAAAGATAATAAGGGTTAAAGATGGTGATTTTGGCTAAAATGTTGGTTAAAAATGAGTTTCGGCCAAGTTTAAACATCCATAAATAATTTATTACAACTCCGCTATACAAACGGTTGATCGCTTTGAAAATATGCTTGGTGATCTTGATTTTATAGAAGACATTTCGCTCCAAAAGTTCTACATCATAGATAAAAACAGCCTTCAACATGGTCGTTTTAGTTACCGTAACACTTGTCTCGTAAAAATAATATAGTTTTTCTGAAAATAATAGTTACGACAATTTTATGAAAACGTGCATATCTTAGTCGTTTCAAATCCGTTTTCTACGTAAAATACGTCCTTAGCTTCGTATCAAAGTATACTAATATATTTTTGATAAGTCGAAATAATTTGTAAAGCTTAGGACTCGTTTTTGACTCGAATAAAACAATAATAGGTTGCTGAAATTTCAGAAAAATATATATTTCGTCGTTAAACTTGAAAAATTCATAACTTCTTCGTTATAACTCCGTTTTAATCCGTTCAAGCGCCCACGGATTCGTTTTAAAGTATATTTTCTAAATATCAAGGCCAAAAATTCGTGCCTACTGTCGGATTTTCCAGAAAATCAAAACAAGGACAGAACACATTTTATAACTTGTCGAAAATAGTTTTTCTCGTACTAAACCTATTCCAATACCTTCAAATCAACTCCAAAGCTAATCTAATCCTACCATACACCTTCTTAGGGTGTCATGGGTTCCTAGACATCATCAAGACCAACATATACCAAGGGGATAATTATAGGATGACCTTTATATATATATAACTCTAAAATCAATGGAAAAATGGTATAAATAAACACAAGTCTTGCATGTTTGCTCAATATATGAAGAAATAACTATGAAATGAAGATGAAAGATGTAAAATGATAGAAATATGCTTACAAGCTATTATGATGAGGTGCAAAGAACAAGGTTTAACCTAAACACCCTAGGTTTTTATTTCAAAACCTTAATAAGAGTGTGATTCTAGATTGTATTAAACTTGAGCTTGAAAAGTTTGATGATTTCTTGATACACTCCTATGGAGGTCGGTTTGGAGAAGAAGCAAAAGGAGAGAAACACTTCTTCTAACTTATGAATTATTGTAGTAGATGAATGAATGAAGTAACTTTGTGTACAAATCAAGATATGTAAGAAACAATTTACCAACCCTTGACTTCCCCCCTTCCAAGGCCGGTTATTGGGGAATTGTGTCCTTCAATATATTTTTTTTTTCTTTTCTATAAAGTGTAAGTATATACTTGTATAGTTTGTTAAAAGATTTAAGTGAAAGGTGAGTAAAAAAGATAACTTGTAAGGTAAATGGTAACTCTTTGGTACAAGTAAATTTTTAATAGATCAAAATAGAGTATAATGATTTTATAAAATTGTAAAAATACATTCCTTGTGAAATTTGAGTGATATAAAAATTATCGAGTAGTTTTTAAGAAAAACATCGTAATAATATAACTTTAACGATTTATATACAAAATAAATTTAAAACACTAGGTAAACTCAAAATATATTTTTTACAACTAAATGTAAGTATAAAAATATATTGGGATCATTTTTGAAAATAACGGATTGAATATTCAAAATAATAACTCACGCGATAACGTTTATTTAATATAAAATTTACGCGATTAATGTGAAATGAAATGTCATGAATGAACTAATATGATGCAAATGATGCTAATGAAATGTAGACTAAACTTAGTCCATATGAAATGTTCGTGATGATATGATCATGAATTCGCCGCTAAACCATTAAGGTTACGCGAATTTGGAAACACGCAAACCTAGTTTACGATAAATAATGAAATTGTGAGGCATGAATTGTTTTGAGAAATGACCAAAAATTGAGAATTGTGACATTCTTCCCATGTCGGAGGAATCACGTCCTCGTGATTCAATCGATGATACTATGGTTCAAACCTCGACAAGGGTTCTAAAAGTTTATGCTCGTGTATGGTCTAAATGATTATGTCAATGCTCATGCATATGAGTTACTCGTCCCACAAGATACATTCCTGTGCTATCGTGAGCAATTCCCATCCTAAATACATGCTTTCTTATGATTAGGCTCGATGAGACAAGCTTTCCATTCTCAAGCAAAATTTTTAAAAGACTTTTTGGTAACCGATTTTTGCTTAATCCCACAACTCATCAAACAAGAACTGTCATACGATTAGGCTAAATCGGTTTAGGTAACGACTTGTTTCTAGCTCGATCTTTGCAACTCATCAAACAAGAACTGCCATCGGATCAAATTGGAAACAAGTGGTTTGAAGAAAATCTTTTGAAAATTTGGCTTGATTACGGAATTGCTAACACATATGAGACTACTACTCCCTTCATTGCATGATTCTTCCTGAATTAGACATAGGTGATCAGGCTATGCATAATTTAGGAGTAACTATGCAATGCTTGGACTAATCGACTCATATGATGTTTGGTGTGAGTCATAAGTCCGCCTGTATAAAGAATGTGCACTTATAATGATATGATGAGATGCTATGATGATGTGGTTATAGTCTAGGGTCAATGATGCACCCTAGTTCTCTATAACCGATGCTCTGATACCAATCTGTCACACCCCCAAATTACGTGTTTGCAGCGGAATGGAATACCTTGGGGAGGACTGTCATAGCATCAAAGTTACAGTTATATCGAACGACCTAAAGTGTCGTTTGAAAAATACATCGTTGGATTAATTAGAATAATCAGAGTTTACAAAATGTAGGTCCCAAATGAAAATCAATGTATGCGGAAATAGGTTTGATACAAGCCAAACGATGTTTTAAAGTGTATAAATCCCATGTGAGACGCGTCGTCACCACGACTCTATGATGTGTCCATATGCATGCCATGAAGTGAATGCCTTAGATACCTGAGATAAAACATGCTAAAAGTGTCAACACAAAGGTTGGTGAGTTCATAGAGTTTGGTTAACAAGTAAAGCTTTAAAAGAGTGTTTATGTAACAAAGGCAAAGTTTTTGGTCAAATAGAATAGTTCGCAAAGCAAAGGCATCATAAATCCACTCAGTTCCAAGTCCCGCCCATACAAAACTTGCAACCTGTGTGTTTACAACCCACTGCTAAAAATAGTATGACAATCATGTATATGCACATTAAGATAGTTAAAAGTATAAATGTCACCACAAGGGTCTTCCAACAACTCGTGTTGGGATGTTCCTCCAACGCCACGTGGTCAGTATCCATATAATGGCCTTCCAACATATAAATGTTGGGATGTTCCTCCAACGACGCACGTTAGGCTGTATCCAAATTAATGGCCTTCCAACATATAAATGCTGGGATGTTTCTCCAACGACGCACGTGGGTCAGATCCAAATTAATGGCCTTCCAACATATAAAGCTGTGGGATGTTTGTTTAACTCTAGTCAATACACACACCAAGTCTAGAGTATAAGTAATGTTGTTTGGCAAAATAGTTTAAATGTTTTGATAAATAAGCATGTATCTCGCCCCAAATAGTTTATAAGAATTCAAACGAGTAAAAGTGGGGTATGAACTCACAATAGTATGTAAAAGTTTAGAGTACTTGTGAAAGTAAATGAAAATAGTTTGAGCATGTATCTCCCCAAAAAGTGATTGAAAATGAATAAAAGTAGGGGCTATGAAACTCACAGTAATATGTCAAAGTTTAGAATATTTGTGATAGTGGAAGTAAGTAGTTGAGCATGTATCTCCCCCAAAGAGTTTGTAAGACAAATACGTAATGGAAAGTGTGGTACGAACTCACCGATGTGATTGATATGCTAACCAAATGAAGTGCAAGAAAATGAGGCTCGGAAACTATCCGCGACCTAAAATGAATGATATGATACCCAATGAGTTATGATGTAATGTTATGCATGCATTTCGTATGCTATTTATACCATTTGCGAGTTTTGAAAATAATACTCTTCGTCGAAAAATACTCCTTTGACGTCTTGACCATCCAAAATCACTTTACAAGTATTTACGTCAAAATGTCATCCTACAACGGTTTTATAATGATTTATAGTGAAATTATCACTTTACGTCATAAAACAATATCGTCGGAAATTTCATGAAATTAACAAAAATGGCTTCGAAAAACTAGTCGTAAAATAGTGTACGTCGAACGTTAGAGAACGAACTCGACGGTTTTGGAAAGTTTGTATCGAAATTTATAAGTTTCAGTTCAGGAGTTTTCGCCATAAAGGTTTCGAACATAAAGATAATAAGGGTTAAAGATGGTGATTTTGTCTAAAATGTTGGTTAAAAATGAGTTTCGGCCAAGTTTAAACATCCATAAATAATTTATTACAACTCCGCTATACAAACGGTTGATCGTTTTGAAAAATATGCTTGGTGATCTTGATTTTATTAGAAGACATTTCGCTCCAAAAGTTCTACATCATAGTAAAAAACACCTTCAACATGGTCATTTTAGTTACCGTAACACTTGTCTCGTAAAATAATATAGTTTTTCTGAAAATAATAGTTACGGCAATTTTATGAAAACGTGATATCTTAGTCGTTTCGAATCCGTTTTCTACGTATAATACGTCCTTAGCTTCGTATCAAAGTATACTAATATATTTTTGATAGGTCGAAATAATTTGTAAAGCTTAGGACTCGTTTTTGACTCGAATAAAACAATAATAGGTTGCTGAAATTTCGTGAAATATATATATTTCGTCGTCAAACTTGAAAAAATTCATAACTTCTTCGTTATAACTCCGTTTTAATCCGTTCAAGCGGCCACGGATTCGTTTTAAAGTATATTTTCTAAATATCAAGGCCAAAAATTCGTGCCTACTGTCGGATTTTCCAGAAAATCAAAACAAGGACAGAACACATTTTATAACTTGTCGAAAATAGTTTTTCTCGTACTAAACCTATTCCAATCCCTTCAAATCAACTCCAAAGCTAATCTAATCCTACCATACACCTTCTTAGGGTGTCATGGGTTCCTAGACATCATCAAGACCAACATATACCAAGGGGATAATTATAGGATGACCTTTATATATATATAACTCTAAAATCAATGGAAAAATGGTATAAATAAACACAAGTCTTGCATGTTTGCTCAATATATGAAGAAATAACTATGAAATGAAGATGAAAGATGTAAAATGATAGAAATATGCTTACAAGCTATTATGATGAGGTGCAAAGAACAAGGTTTAACCTAAACACCCTAGGTTTTTATTTCAAAACCTTAATAAGAGTGTGATTCTAGATTGTATTAAACTTGAGCTTGAAAAGTTTGATGATTTCTTGATACACTCCTATGGAGGTCGGTTTGGAGAAGAAGCAAAAGGAGAGAAACACTTCTTCTAACTTATGAATTATTGTAGTAGATGAATGAATGAAGTAACTTTGTGTACAAATCAAGATATGTAAGAAACAATTTACCAACCCTTGACTTCCCCCCTTCCAAGGCCGGTTATTGGGGAATTGTGTCCTTCAATATATTTTTTTTTTCTTTTCTATAAAGTGTAAGTATATACTTGTATAGTTTGTTAAAAGATTTAAGTGAAAGGTGTAAGTAAAAAGATAACTTGTAAGGTAAATGGTAACTTTTTGGTACAAGTAAATTTTTAATAGATCAAAATAGAGTATAATGATTTTATAAAAATTGTAAAAATACATTCCTTGTGAAATTTGAGTGATATAAAAATTATCGAGTAGTTTTTAAGAAAAAACATCGTAATAATATAACTTTAACGATTTATATACAAAATAAATTTAAAACACTAGGTAAACTCAAAATATAGTTTTTACAACTAAATGTAAGTATAAAAAAATATATTGGGATCATTTTTGAAAATAACGGATTGAATATTCAAAATAATAACTCACGCGATAACGTTTATTTAATATAAAATTTACGCGATTAATGTGAAATGAAATGTCATGAATGAACTAATATGATGCAAATGATGCTAATGAAATGTAGACTAAACTTAGTCCATATGAAATGTTCGTGATGATATGATCATGAATTCGCCGCTAAACCATTAAGGTTACGCGAATTTGGAACACGCAAACCTAGTTTACGATAAATGATGAAATTGTGAGGCATGAATTGTTTTGAGAAATGACCAAAAATTGAGAATTGTGACATCCCCGAAAGTATCAAAGTTATGATAATGGAAGGTAATTAAAAACGAAAGAAACTAGTACTCCACGATTAGCTCCCGGCAGATCGTGTGAAGTAGTGGTTAAAGCTTTCTTCAAGAAGAATGTTCGCGTGAAAAGCTCCTTCCAATCTTATGTATCTTCTCCTTGATAAATTAAACACGCACACTTGAAGAAAACAAACAAAACCTTCCGGAATACGGCGTAACAATATATATAAGACTCTACTAGATTAGGATATAATGCTTGTGGAATGGATGTTTACAGATTTTCTGGAAAATTAAGACCTGAAAAATTCAAAAATTATAAGTAGCTCGAAAACGAGAAAAGTAGTAAGCACTTTCTACTCCTCCTGATGCCGTCAGGTTGCGACCCTGATGCCGTCAGGTTTTCCTGACAGAAATTGTTTGCGATTTTCTGGAAAATTTATATATTTAGAATCTGTAAAAATTTCCTGCAAAACATCCATTATGACTCGATACAAGCATTTGACTCGAACAAACACACATGTATATCTTTTAAATGACCGTAATTCTCATGTTCACGTTTTTTGAAAATGTGTGTAATCCTCCCTACACTTATCCCTTATGTAAAATACCTTTATATGTAATTAAGACGCGGTTAAAGACAAAATAAAGCATTTTACAAATTCAAACATGAGAATAAACAATCAATAAAAGATATACGACACACAAACAAGCAAACAATTAAGCATGGGTTGCTCCACGAGCGCTTTTCTTTATATATGAGTCTTGTAGCTAGACTCGAATTCGTGCCCCTACGTTCCTCTAATCTTAGAGGTCCATTCGATTTCTTTCACTCTTCTCTCATCACGAATATACTCAGGGCCTATCTCTAGACAAGCGATGTAGTGAACCTCGTTCTCCCAATCTACTTCAAAGGCCGGAATGTTGTCTACATCAAGATCGTCAATACCCTAAAACTTCTTATTTTTGCAAGGCATTATATACTTAACACATTTGGTCCCGTTTGAGAACTTGGCTATTCCTTCCTCTTGATCATAAACCATCTTAGATTCCTCAATAAATGGTCTCCCAAGTATCACATCTCCTAGAAACCCATCAATGATGCCCTTAACATCTTCCAAGATCATGAAATCATGCCTATATGTGAAGTTACCTACAAAGACATGCAATCCTTTGGCCCTCCCAACATAGTTACTCACTTTCCTAGGGTGAAAGGGGTCCCTCATAGGTCCTAACTTTTTGCTCATGATCCAATTGTAGTAGAGCCTAGACATTATGTTCAGGGTGCCTTAGTCAATGTAAGTGTGATCCCTATATAAGTATCCAATCATTCACGGTATCTTAATATTTTTAGGGTCACCACTTCTAATGCAAGGCTCGAAGGTGGTACGGAAGTTAACTACGGTTGTAGTGATAGGCGGTTTCCTTCCCATTAGGGTATGAATCGAAATACTCCCTAAGTTCTTCCTCCTCCTTACATCCTTCCATAACTTCTAATACCTTATAATCTCCTTCTTCTAACTCAGCATCTAAATCACTCGAGGTTTATTTACTATCTAAAGTGCCAGTGGATTCCCTAAGGGCCTCCTCAAGTGCATTTTCAATTATCATATTCAATTTCCAAAGCTCTCCAATTTCACTAACAATACGAGCTCGGAGTTGGTTGGCAAAAGTGGGATCAAATGGTAGGTTGTTGTTTGGTGGGTTATCACCTTCCATGATGAAAAGTGATGGGGTTACAAACAAAGGTCACGAAGAAGGGAGATAGACTACGAGGAAGCTAAAAATGGGAAAAACTTACTTGATAGGAATCAAGCAAGGAAACCTAAACGAGGTGGAAATCTAACTAGCTATTCTATTCCCCGCAGCGCGACAAAACTTGATATGCGTATAGCAGCGTTCGGGTCAAAGGAACTTCCTTTTCGTCGAGCAAGTTTCTCAACACCCTAGGCAATGAACCTAATCGTTGTAGTGTAGTATTAGGGTAAGCCTCGAGAATTGATATCGATCTCTCAGGGAATAGGAATGCTAGGAGAAAGAAATACTACGCTAAGGTTGAGGTTGAGGAAGATTATTTTTTTATCTTTTTTATATTTTTTAGAAAATGGAAAGGTACGAATCTCGAGTTATTGGATTTAGGGGGTTGGTATTTCTATCGATTACTCTACTTATCTAATTATCTAAACTAAGGTAAGTGTAGTCTATGTCTATTGTTGTGTGCTCTTATGATGATTAAAAATGTGTTTACTTAGATGCTATTACTCCCTAGTTATCTCCTATTTATGGTTGAATTGTCACGTCCTTATTCTTAACGCGTTGTGTTTTCTAAGGTCGTAGGGTATGCGTTTATCCCTAACTCTTTGAAGCTACCTAAGGTTAATGACTACGAAATCTCTAGGATTCATAAACTTAACACTAAGGTTATCTTTAGATATCTAGCCTACAATTCCACTAGTAACTATAAGCTAAGGTTCAACAAAGATTAATCAAGCATTAAAAACATAGCGGATGACCTATCGCAATACTAGGTCAATCACAATTAAGATAAGAGACAACCAATCAATATTCAATATCTAGGTTTTATAGATCTGAGCAAACACAAAAGTAAATTAGCCGGACATGGAAAACATGCAAGCATACACAAACAATTGAATACATGATTGAATTAATGAAGTAAAACACTTATCTTGTTGTAAAATAGGGTTTGGAACCCTAAGATACTGCCCAAGATAGCCTTGGTTTGGTTTAGGTTTTTACTCCACAAAACTACCTCTCTAAAATACTGAAAATTCAAATTCTATATATAGAGTTACAATATGCGATGGCGTCACTCTTTAATTGTGACGCCGTCAGGTCACCGCCATTAGGGTTTCGTCTTGGCCACGTCAACTCTGTGCGGCGGTCACCTTATGCTCGTGACGCCGTCGGCTTCAACCTGTGACGCCGTCGGGATCCAAATCTAGGCCGTCTGAGTTGTGACGCCCTACTCTTTTAAACCTGATGCCGTAACTTGTAAAATAACAATTTGCTCTCTGAGTCGTCTCAAGGTGTGTCGCGACGGTGTCGCAATTAAGCCGTGACGCCGTCCCCTTCAATTCCAACAACTTGAGTGTCTCGATTCTTGACTTTGGTAATTTTCTTCGTATACTCGCGCCTTTTCGTCCGAATAAGTGTCATTCCATTAATTTGCCTTCAAGAGACCTAAAAAGTGAAAAGGAACAAAATTAAGTAGTAACGGATACAAAAGTGATCAATTAAGGGCTTAAATGACTCCTCAAAAGTATACCTTTTAAATCCTTATCACTCAGCAGTAAAAACTGCTTTTGCCTTAGCAGTACAAACATCTATACGTTTTTGAAAAGACCTTTGCTTATTTGGAAGAACAGTAGTAATGGATTTAGGTGTACCAGATCTCATCAGTACTGTCCTTGGAACCATTTTCTTGTTTCCATGAGAGTGATTTTGTTTAGAAAAAAATTTATGATTCACCCTGCTGTTATGGTTCCTTGTGGTTTTCTTGTAGTAAAAACACTTTTCCTGTAAAT
>OU343216.1:181759932-181794108 GCA_910596185.1 Chrysanthemum makinoi
GCTCAAAACTATCACAGTTATAACAAGCCTTATTAACCAATTTCCAATTACTACCTAATTTGTGTGTTACTAGGTTGTTCCAGTTTTTTTGGTTACCTCTTGGCCTATTATTGTGCCTTTTATGCATCTCTCTAGGTTTCTCATTATATTCAGCTAACTTCCTAAAGATACTAGCACCTAACACTGGTTTTTCAAACCTAACATGTTTAACAATTTTAGGTCTTTCTTCCTTAACAAGCTTAGGTGTTGACTCAACTTTTTCTTCATCACTATCTGATGTCCAATCTTCAATAGTTGGGGCATCAGATGACTGTTTCTCAACCTTAGGTGTGTCATGGCTGTTTTGACTAGACTCTTCTACAGTTGTGCTTCCTACTTCTCCTATGAAGGAGATTTCTTTCTTAGCGGGGCATAAGCACTTAAAAGTGGAGGACCTACTTTAGTATATCCTAAGCCATTTCCTTTTCTCATTAACTGACTCTCAATGGACTTGTTCACCAAATCAGATGCATATTGTTGCTTCTCAACTCTAACTACATGTTTCTCTTTTTCAGCTAAAGCAGCATCTATTTCCCGTGAAGCTTTTTCAAGTTTTTGATTGAGAACATTAATTTCACAGTCTTTCTTAAAAATATGACCCTCTAGAACAGCTATTTTATCAACATATTCTAGCTCATTCTGTTTAAGATATTCTAGTTTTTGTTCAACTGATTTTAGACCAACTTTATATCCTAAGTTATCTAATTTTAGTTTCTCAACTTCTTCTCTTAAACTCTCATTCCTAGCCTTAAGTTCTTCTAAAGTATCTACATAAGATTTATAAGAACAACCAGATTCATTAGATACCTCAAAATCATAACCATATGATGAAGAAGCATAGGCCATTAGAGCAAAGTTGGGTCCATCTTCAATCTGATCACTCCAGTCATACTCTCCTAGACCATCACAGGACACCAAAGTTGTTGTGTTGAGAGTGTTGGATCGATATACTCTAACCAAACTAACTTATGTAGCTTGTAAGGGTTTAGCAACTTCGGATAAATCCTAAGTTACTAACAATGAAACACTGAGTTAACTCTATTAAGTATGCGGAATTTACTTTAATAAAGCTAAGAAGAATTAACTTTAACTTCAACGATTTTATTAATACTTAGAACCTGCTTATTATACCGATTCTCTAACAACCCTAACAACTCTAATACTGCGTATTAATTCGTACTCTTAAACTCTAAAAACACATATCTCTAATGCCAATATAGGGGTCCTTTTATACGCATAAGGATTACCCTAGTCGGTTTACAACTCTAATCCTTGTACGACAAGTAATCTAAACTAAGAATATTCTAGAATAACAATGCTTTCCATAAGCGATGTACAGTTCTTTTAGCTTTGCATTACTTTGATGTTGGCATACTTGGACTTTCTTCTTTAGCAGTACTTTGACTCTTCAGCACTTTGACTTCTTCAGTACTTTGTATTTCTCTAGTACTTTATATCCCAACAATCCTCCCCTAACTTGAATTCTACTTGCTTGATTTCAAGTTCCTTTGTATATGTACCTTTAACATCTTTGTCTTCAAGGAAAGATTATGTCTTTATCTTCAAATTTTGTCTTTGTACTCACTGTGCTTGTATTATCATCATCAAAGTAGTCTTTATCAGCAATCCTTTACAACAACAATCAACAATCTCCATCTTTTCAGATACTCAACAACATATGACAATTTGTGCATTAGTTCATTAAGTTTCAGTCTATTCTCATCACTTCCAGGTGTGTAAACTCCTGTGAGAGGTGAATCATTGAAATTTTAATGGATTTTGATGTCTCTTTACCAAAGCCATTAACTCTGGAGTAGCCAATGTTTAGGTGTGTAAACCATGTACATTGATAACCATATGATTTTAGCAAATAACGCTATCAACGGATTTTTTTTTGTCTTTACCAAAAGCCGTACCCTTTTGGACTAGTTAGTTCTTGCAACCATGGTGAACTAATTACCATATAAATGGTTTTTCCATAGCCTTTACCACAAGCCATTTTTCTTGTGGGCTAGCCAACTCTTCACAATATCAGACAGGGTCAGTTGATTACCATACAACTTATTAGCAAGTTGTCAACTATTAACGGATTTGAGATATCTTTACCAGAGCCGTTTGCTCATGGATTAGCCAATCCTTTTGTTAAACATGGTGGATTGATAACCTTTTGTTGTAACCATCTAAAAAAGCATTAGTTGCTGTTAACCTATGTTTCAAAATATTTTTCACTTAAAAAAAATTTCTTTTAAAATCATTTACTGGTTTTGTACTGCAAGCAGTACTTTGGTTAAAGTACTGTTTGTCAAGCAGTACTTTGAATAAAGTACTTATTTTTCAAAAATTTATATAAGCAAAACCATACCAGTACTTATGCTTCATCATCAACCGTTGTCCATCTGATATACAATTCAATAACCATTAGGGCTGTTTCATTCTCTTCTTCAACTTCCATTTCATGATCCAGCATGCTTCTCATAAGATCACTAGTCAAAGGATATCTTCTTTCAGATAACATATGAATCATAGTTCTATCTTCCAATTCCAAAGCATGCACTCCTGATTCTTCAAAGAATCTCCAGCTTGTAATCTTCTAATTTTCTTGATTTAACCAGATTTCTTCAGTGCTTGTATCCTCAGTTTCCCAGATAGTTTTCAGATCTCCTAGCAATACTAAGCCAACTCCAGTTGATGGAATATGTTCAAAGTATTCTTGCACTAATTGATATAGTTGAAACAGATCTGCTCTATCTATTATGTGTAGTATATCCCATAGCAAATTGAACACTCTAAAACTTTCATCCTCCCTATGGAACATCAGATAGTCTCCATTCTTTGATTGTACCACTTCAAATGTAGTTATTTTAGACTTCTTTACTACAACATCTTTGGATTTGGGATGATCAAACTTGACAACTCTTATGTAATTTCTCAGCTCATCAACTGTATAAGATCTTAACTCAATCTTCTTTGATGACTGTTCAGCTTCAGTTGTTCTTTTCCTTTTTAAGCTTCTTTTTCTAGCATCCTCCTTCAGCTTATCATCATCTTTAAAAGAAATAATACTATCAACTTGATTTTGATAAGCTTCTCTAACTAATTCATACAACTGTTTCATCTCTAAATACTTCAGCTTTTGTAATCCAGTATATTAGCCATCATGTCATTTCTTTCCTTAGCAATACTTGGTCTTCTTGGTAGAACAGGAACATGTTGCTTTTCTGATATAGCAGCTTTAGGTTCCTTCACTGGTAGAGCAACCTCAGCGTCATATTCAGCTTGAAACTTCTTAGCAGCTTCTTCATTCTTAGCCACTTCAATAGCTCTTAGCTCTGCCAAAGTCAGTTTTTTCTTCTTCTTTATTTCCACCAGTTTGCCTTTGCCTTTGTCTTTTGGATCTAAAACTGGTTGAGAAGCAGCTTGAGGATGTTCTTCAACAGCTCCTGGAATAGTAACACCCCTTGGTCTTGATAAGATTTGCAATATTTCAGCAATAGTCTCATCATCACTTGCAGTGTGATCCACTTTGGGTGTATCAACTTCCTCTTCTTGTAGAACTGTTGAAGGACCAGCTTCGTCTTCAAAATCTAGAGTCCTTGGTGTGATTAGCTCTTGTCTATATGTTCCTTGAAGAGCAGCAGTACCTTGATCACCAGCACCTTGAGCATCAATACTTTGTACACCAGTACTTTGAACTCCAGTTCCTTCAGGCTCAGTACTTTCAATATTTACTTGTGCTTCAGTACTTTGAGGTTCATCTTCTTTATCAATATGAAACTCAGCATCTTCTTTCAAATTATCTTGCTCCAGATTCCTCCACAATTTGGATGAAGACTGATGTTGAACCTTTTTTCCTTTGGAAGTCTTCTTAAACTTCTTCCCTTGCCTCTTATGTGACTTGACCCATAAATTGTGATGTTGAACCAAAGGCCATACAAAAGTCTTTAATCTTCTAAACTTGGTCTTCAACGTCACTAGTTGTGCAGCCTGAGCTTCAATAGCTTTCATTAATCTAACCAATTCCCTTGTCAAAACATAATTATCCAGAACCAATCCCTCAGGAAGTATATCGCCCGCATCTCTTTCAGATGACGGTGGGTTGATTTTGGGTTCTGACTCAGCATGGGCAGTATCTTGTTGAGATGGTGTAGGTGAAGTTGCAGTACCTTCTTGTGCAGCAGTACCTTGTGAAGAAGCAGTATGTTGAGAAGCAGTACCTTGATTTGATGCAGTACCTTCTCTTTCTTCACTTGCAGCAGCCTCATCTCTAACTGCTTGAAAAATCTCCATCATAGAAGTAGTCAAAGGAGTGTTCCTTCCAGAGAATCTATCACTCTTCCTAGCCATGAAGGTGAATATCTTTGCAGGTTGTACCACAACAGGTAATAAGCTCGATGGTTTTGGTACATCATGAAGTTGTTTATTCAAGAAAACTTGAATAAATCTTGGATACATTAACCAGGGCAATCCATTAGAAATGTGAGATAGCATACCATCCAGGATTAATCATGAAAAGTTCAAGACACGATTTGTAGCCAATCCCACTAAAGCAGATGCTATATTAGATCTAAATTGCTCCCATGATGTACTCTTAGAAATGATACAATGAAGTAATACATGTTCCAAGTACTTCCAATGTGGACTAAACAAGGGTTTCTTGAATGTTGTTTCAGTTAAGGACCCTTCATACCCGATATCTCGTAAAGTATCCCAAAGAAGCTGTTTGTCAAAACGTATAGCTCCTTCTTCATCATCCAATAATAAATCTTCACAAATTGAAGCTTCACTAACTTTCACCATCTTTCCAGCAACCTTAGCCTGTATATATGACTCATCATCTTCCATGTGAGTTCTAGCAGTTGCCAAAAACTGTTGAATCCATGGATCAATAACATTCGGTTCTACCAAAAGTGCATAATTGATTGTGGATCCAGCAAGGAAATCAATTATGTCATGGAATGCAAGATTAGCTCCAGTCTTATCTAAATTTGCCACCATGTTGTGTTTAGTAACTGTGTTTCGATTCGCCATTGATTAATGTTAACAAAAGAAAGTGGTTCAATGAATAGTAAATGTGAAAGAGAGAGAAATATGGAAAAGATTGATAAGTAAAAAGATGAGAGGGAAAATCGGAGGGTAGTTATTTATAGGTGAGATTTGAAAAATCACAGCCCATAATAACAAAGTTACCGTTATTTGAATTTTAACCCATCTTTTGACCGTTGGAACAGTACGTTGATAAGACAAACAGTGCTTTCCACGTAAGCAGTACTTTCGAAAGCAGTACTTTCACAGCAGTACTTTCATATAACTAAAAAGCAGTACTTTTCCATTCTCTTCTTCACAATGGCAAAAACGTCAAATAGGCATTGGATTGCCTCCCCTCAATCAATGCATAGGACTGTTAACTAACTAATCGTCATCCCCTTAAATGTAGCATAGTAATTAATCATACCAATACTCACCACCAAGTGATTGAATCTTGAAACATCAAATCCTTTTGTGAGTAGATCAACTACATTATCATCTGTGTGAACCTTGACAACATTAATGAGCCTATGCTCATAACAATCTCTGATAAAGTGATGCCTAATCTGAATGTGCTTGGTCTTGGAGTGATAAACTGGATTCTTCACAATGCAAATTGTACTCTCATTATCAATGTTGATAGGAGTATTCTTGAAGTTGAACCCATAATCTAAAAGTTGATTTTGCATCCATAATACTTGTCCACAACAGCTTGCAGCATCAACATATTATGCTTCAGTGGATGATGTTGCTGCAATAGTTTGCTTCTTACATTGCCATGAGACTAATCCTCTGCCAAGATACTGGCATCCTCTAGTGGTTGATCTTCTATCATAATTATCACCTGCATAATCACTATCTGAAAAAGCTTCCAAGTGAAAAGGTGGATACCACAACCCTAACTTAGGTTGTTGTTTCAAATAACTAAAAATTCTCTTCACTGCATTCATATGAGAGACCTTAGGTGAGACTTGATATCTTGCACATAAACAGACAGCAAACATGATATCAGGCCTAGATGCAGTTAAGTACATAAGACAGCCAATCATTGATCTATACAGCTTGACTTCTATAGGTTAACCATCTTCATCCTTGCCCAATGAGTTGATAGATTTTATAGGTGTAGTGACTAGCTTCATAGCATCAAAGTTGAACTTCTTAAGAATGTCAGAGACATACTTATCTTGACTAATAAAAATTCCATCCTTTGACTGTTTAACTTGAAGACCCAAAAAGAAAGTTAATTCACCTATAGAACTCATTTGAAATTCATGTTGCATCAGCTGCTTAAACTCCTTCACCATTGACTATTTTGTAGCTCCAAAGATGATATCATCTACATAAACTGGAACCAGCATGATATCCTTCTTATCTCTCTTGATAAACAAAGTCTTGTCAATTGCTCCCCTCCTGTAACCATGTTGCAATAAGAAAGTGGAAAGCCTTTCATACCAAGCTCTAGGTGCTTGATGAAGGCCATAAAGAGCCTTAAGTACTTTGTAAACTTTGTTTGGATGTGCAGGATCTTCAAAACCAGGAGGTTGTTTAACATAGAACTCATCAGTAATCTTGCCACAAAGAAAGGCACTTTTGACATCCATTTGATAAACCTGAAATCCCATATATGATGCAAAAGCAAGGAATATTCGAATGGCTTCAATCCTTGCTACAGGAGCAAACACTTCATCATAATCTACTCCTTCTTCTTGTTTGTAACCTTGTGCTACTAGCCGTGCTTTATTGTTGATCACATTCCCTCGTTCATCTCTCTTTACTCTGAAAACCCATCTTGTACCAATGACTTTCTTTCCATCTGGTAGATCACATAGTACCCAAACTTCTTGAAGTTTGAATTGAAGAAGTTCTTTTTGCATGGCTTCAACCCAACTCTCTTTAGTTAATGCTTGAGCTACATTCTTGGGTTCTTCTTGAGAGATAAAACAAGTGAATAAATACGTTTGTTGATCCTTATGATTCATCCTGTTTTGTTTATACACAAAGCTAAGTAAAGCATTATGTGGCTTAGAGAAACCTTTAGCCTTGGTTCTTGTCATCACTCTAGAATTAGAAGGTCTAATGATTTGACTAGCAGGATGATCTTTATGAACTCTTAATGTAGGAATCTGTGGAACTTCAAAATCATCATCCAAATTTGTGAAATCAGCTCTTTCATTGGAATTTGAAAAAATACCTTCATCTTCATATTCATCATCAGTATCTTCTAACCCAGGCATGTGTGGATCATTCAAATCATCAGAAGTACTGCCAATTGGTGCAGCAGTACTTTGATCCAAAGTACTGTGAGAGTAATTTGTAGACTTACCCTTCTTCTTTGTTTCTTCATAAACTCTTCTTTGTTCATCCTCATAAGATTGTGCTATTGTTTCTTGAAAAAGCATCCTATTAACTTCATCTTGAATAGCTTGATCTTCAGCAGACAAAGTTGATTTTGGTTCATCAGTACTTTTCTCCTTAATAATGATGGGTTCTTCATTAGGAACAGCATCAGGTCTAATATTGACTCCATGAACAATGTACTGTAAATCTTCTTCTTTGTGATCAACTTGATTTTCTTCTCTAACAGGAACATAATTCATAGAAGGAGTCAAAACCTCAAGATCAAACATCCAATCAGGACCTTTACCCTTTTGATTTTCTTGATCTTCTAAAAATTCAACATGAAGACAATCTTGAACCTTCTTGGTGACCTTGTTGTGTACTCTAAATCCTTTGCTGTTGGTACAGTATCCCAATAAGTATCCTTCTTGTGACTTGCCATCAAATTTTCCCAAAGCATCAATAGTATTGAGAATAGTCAGGGACATCAAAAGGCTTTATAAACGTATGTTAGGTTTGATTCCCATAAGCAACTCATAAGGTGTCTTCGATGCGAGTTTAGTGACTGATACTCTTATTCAACACATAGCAAGCGGTACTTACAGCTTGACCCAATTTGAATAGGTAATTGTGAATCTGCAAGCATTGTTCTTTCTGCTTCAATCAAAGTTCTGTTCTTTCTCTCTGTAACACCATTACATTTGTGGTGTTCTAGCAATGCTAAACTCCTCTTGATCCCTTTCTTGGCACAAAATTCATCCATAAGCTTGTTCTTGAATTCAGTCCCATTATCACATCTAATTCCTCTTACTTTGAGTCTCAGTTGATTTTCAAGGGCTATTATAAGATCATGAATAGCATCAAAGGTTTCATCTTTAAATCCCAAGAAAAATACCCAACTAAATCTACTGCAATCATCTGTCACAACCGACAGTACTTCTTCTTGTTTAGACTTGCAACAGAAATAGGTCCAAACAAATCCATGTGCAGCAACTCCAAAGGTTCTCTAATGGTTCTTTCCTCAATCTTCTTACACGAAGCTTTATGTTGTTTACCTTTCTTGCACGCCAAACATGAGTGCTCATTCTTGTATGTTTTGGAAGGTAAAACTCTAACTAAATTTCCTTTAACCAACTTGTTGATATTCTTGAAATTTACATGGCCTAATCTTCTATGCCACAGATGTGCTTCTTCAAGTGTTGCCTTTGCTATTAAACAAGTTGCTCTTTCAGAAGAGTTAAGACTCTTCATATCCAGCCTGTACACATCATTGGTTCTTGGTACTCTCAGTATCACCAAGTTATCATCAACAAGCTTGAATTCAGGGGAAAGAATGAGACATTCTGTGTCAGTGAATAACACAGTGTGCTTCTTGTCACAGATCGAGAGGCTGACAAAGGTTGAATTTGAGCTCCTTCACATAACGAACATTCTCAAAATCTATGCCTCCTACCTTGATAGTTCCTTTGCCAGTTATTCTTCCTCCACTAGCATCATTCCCAAATGTAACTCTTCCTCCACAATAAGATCTAAAATCTGACAGAATCTCTTTGTCTCCTGTCATGCTTCCAGAGCAACCACTATCTACAATTAGATGATCTTTGAGTTCCTCTTCTGGGTTGCCCTGCACAAAGATAAAAGAGTTAGTTAATTTTAGGAACGCAAGCCATTACTGACTTGCGTTCCCCTTTGTGGAGTTACATACTTAAATTCTTTAAGTATGTAATTTCCACTGTCTTTAAGTACATGATCAATTATCTTTGGTTGTTCTAAAACTTGTGTTGGTTTTTCAACAAAAATCTCTTTTTCATTCAAATTCTCTTTATTATTTTCAACAAAAATCTCTGTTTCACTTTTACTTGCTGAAAGTCCTGTTTGTTCCCCATCAGTACTTTCTTTCTTAATCTAGCTGGTTTTAACTTCTGGTGTAGAGTCCTTTGATATAGCTACTCTTTTTGAGGTGTAACGCCTTCTAGATTGATAGTAATCGGATCTCCTAGGGTTTCCATTCCAAAAAGTGTTAGCAGTACCTTGATTGTTTGAAAATCTAGCAGTACTTTGAGAAGGTACTGCTTGAGAAATTTTGGCTTATCGGTACCTTGAAAAGTGTTTGAAGGTCCTGTGTTGTTTTGAAAAAGGTCTTCTCTGTGAGGTACCTATAGTCTTTTGAAAAGTTGTTGTGGTTAACCCTATGTGAGTGATTCCTGACTGGTTTATTCTCCCTGGTTTTTGGTTGGCATATCTGGTCTTTGGGAATTTGCTTAGATATTCTGAGTGAAAGTCACAGTGCTTAATCAAATGATCAGGACTATAACAAACAAAACACAATTTTTGACCTGTAATCCCAAAATTTGTTCCTCTATGTCTATGACCAAAGCTACCCTGACTTTTTGGTGAATTATGAAAATTATTTTGACCAAAATTATCCCAAAAAGGTTTAGCAGTATTTTGAAAAGGTTTTCTTGAAGGTACTGCTGAACGTGTACTTAATTTTGAGTTGAAGGTCTGCTTGACTCATAACATTATCATCCTTAGGTTTCTCAATTGTTTCTTTTGGAGTTTGAACTAGATTGACCCAGTAGCTTTTTCCTAAACTCTAAGTTTTCTATTCCAAAACGAGAAACATCTATCCTAAGTGGTTGAAAACTACCAGTGGGATGAGGGACTGCATGATAACCCTTGTCTTTATTAAACTCAGGAGGTGTTTGACTAATTGATTCCTCATTACTAGATGTGTCTACATAGTTAATGAGTTCATCATCACTAGTTGTTATATCCTCAAAATTAAGTTCATCCTTATCACTAGGTGGGTTTTCTTCTGTTCTGCTAAAGTCCATACCAAAACCTAGGCTAGTTTTAATGTGTGCCCTTTTCTGTTTTTCAACAAAACTAACATGTGAAAGGCCAGATTTTCCCCAATCAGCAAACTTTTCTAGCAACTCATCCCTTTCTTTAGTCATCTTTTCTAGTTCAGAGACCTTACATCCTAACTTCCATTCACTTAATTTTAATTGATAATCCTGTTGTTCATACTTTTCTGCCCAAGCCATTTCATTATTTTCATGAGTTATTATTTTGGCTTTCATTGACTCTAAGGTTATTTGATAACTAGCTACCTCAGACCTAGCCCTTCTACAATTATCAGACCTAGCCCTTCTACAATTATCTCTTTCAGTTACATAATCTTTAACCACTTTTTGATAAAAATCATGACACTTAGAGCATACCTCAGAGATAGGGGTGAACTTGGTGAAGTAGCTACCATAGCAAGCAGAACAGGTTCATCTTCACTCTCCATGCTCCAATCAAAGCTTCCAAGACCATCTCTGGATTCCAAAGCAACAAATCGGGTTCCTCATCAAAAGCGTGCTCCAATCAAACTCTCCCACTGCAACCATAGAGTAGGTTACTGGTTCATCATCAAATTCAGCACTCCAGTCAACCTCTGATAGATTTTCTTGAGCAACCAAAGCTTTTGTTTCAGTAATTGGAATTTCCTTTAGTTCAAGCTTGGGTTTCTCAATCATTATATTTGCCTGATATTTAGCAAACTTGCACTCTTTTGAAAAGTGTCCAGTTCTTTGACAATTGAAGCATTCAATCTTGGTCTTGTTAAATGTTATACCCTGTTTGGGTTTGAAATCGATGCCTCTTCCTGTTTTCTTCATGAACTTCTTGATTCTAGCAGTGATCATAGCAACTTGCCACCTGATATCAATTTCTTCAAGAGCATCTTCTTCAATTTGTGACAAATCCTCTTCATAAGTATCAGGTAAAGTGGCTTGCTGAGCAAAGAATGAGCATACAACTTCATCAGAATGAATGATGTTAGTAGGTGATGAGCTGGGGGTAGGATAGGTAACAGTACTTTGAGTAGGATAAGTAGTACTTTTAGTGGAAGTACTGCCTCTCTTTTCAGATGACACAAAAGCAATACTGTGAGATTTTGAACTTGTTTGGCCATTCATCTCATGCTCATACACCTTTAAGTGGTTGTAAAGATCATCAAAGTCCATAGTGTCCAAACCAGGTTGTCCCTCGATCATAGTTGCAATCACATGCCATATGGATGGAAAACTCCTTAAGAACTTCAGATTGGCATCTTCAACAGATACCTTAGCTTCATACAACTCTAGCATACTAAGGAGATTCTGAAATCTGTCATAAGTAGCATCAAGACCTTCTCTTTCTCCAACTGTGAATGTTTCAAACTGTTGCTTCAACAAATTTCTGTGCATCTTCTTGGAAGCATCATTACCTCCAAATCTTGTCTTGATAGCAGCCCATAGTTGTTTAGCATCCTTAGCATCATGAAACTTGAGTAGGTGACCATCAGGTATAGCAGACAATAGGATGTTGAGAGCCTTTTCTTGATTCCTTACTACAGCTGCTGGCAAGACAGCCTTAGGTGGTTTAGGTTGTCCAGGAACTTCTATAGGTTCTTCAATAACTTCATTACCATTGACAATTACATTCCACAGTGCATGGTCTTAATAGCAATGTACTGCCTCATCTTCATGCTCCATAGATCGTACTCTCCCTTTTTGATGATAGGAATTTTGAGTGAGGTGATGGATGGGGGTGGTGCAGCATCATTCGACATCTTTAGGGTTTGTTGTTAAAATGGTTTTAAGGGTTTCTTCTTAATCAGAGTTTCCACACAAGCTCTGATACCACTTGTTGGATCGATATACTCTAACCAAGCTAACTTATGTAGCTTGTAAGGGTTTAGCAACTTCGGATAAATCCTAAGTTACTAACAATGAAACACTGAGTTAACTCTATTAAGTATCAGGAATTTACTTTAATAAAGCTAAGAAGAATTAACTTTAATTTCAATGATTTTATTAATACTTAGAACCGCTTATTATCTGATTCTCTAACAACCCTAACAACTCTAATACTGCGTATTAATTCGTACTCTTAAACTCTAAAAACACATATCTCTAATGCCAATCTAGGGGTCCTTTTATAGGCATAAGGATTACCCTAGTCGGTTTACAACTCTAATCCTTGTACGACAAGTAATCTAAACTAAGAATATTCTAGAATAACAAAGCTTTCCATAAACGATGTAACAGTTCTTTTAGCTTTGCAGTACTTTGACGTTGAGCAGTACTTTGACTTTCTTCTTTAGCAGTACTTTGACTCTTCAGCTCTTTGACTTCTTTTGTACTTTGTATTTCTCCAGTAGTTATATCCCATCAGAGAGGGACCAGGGTAGAGAAACCTGGTGGAGGTGTATCTTCCTTTCCTGGTTCCATGCCGGAAAGGTAGCGCAATCGGTTAAGGTTTTAAGACTTGGTGATTACGGGACTAATAGTAGCGGGTCCCACAGATGGCGCCACTGATTGTACAATAAATTGCACCACCAGGCTTCAATGATGATCAAAGGTATGAGGGGTGTACGTTCCAGCCAAGATTGTCTTTCACCTGAGAATAGGAAATACGAAGACACTACGTTAAGTGATTACGCAGGGGTTTGACCCTGCGAACCACCTCCGGCGTGATAGTAAGTATGAGTTATGGTTGTATAAGTGTGTGTAAATAAAGATATGAGGGTTTAATCAGATTACCATAATCCTTTGCCCATCCAACTTATTTATAGTGGAAGAAATAGGGTTAGGGGCACCTTTGCGCAAATGTCAGAGAACATGGGGGTGATAAGGATTTAAAAGGTACCTTTTTGAGGGGTCATTTAAGCCCTTAATTGATCACTTTTGTATCCGTTACTGCTTAATTTCATTCCTTTTCACTTTTTAGGTCTCTTGAAGTCAAATTGCTGGAATGACACTTATTCGGACGAAAAGGCACGAATATACGAAGAAAATGGCCAAAGTCAAGAATCGAGACACTCAAGCTGCTGAATTGAAAGGGGACGGTGTCAGGTTCTATTTGTGACGCCGTCGGAACATGTTTTGTGACGACTCAGTAGCCAAATTGCTTATTTACAAGTGACAACATCAGGTTCTAAATGAGTAGGGCGTCGCAGCTCAGACGACCTAGATTTGATCCAGACGGCGTCACAGGCATAAGGTGACGCCATCACAATGATAACGTGGCCAAGACGAAAACTTAATGACGTCGACCCGAAAGCGTCACAATTAAAGAGTGACGCCGTCGCAGTTTGTAACACTATATATAGAGTTCGAATTGTTTAGTTTTAGAGAGGTAGTTTTTGTGGAGTAAAAACCTAAACCTAACCAAGGCTGTCTCGTACAGTATTTTAGGGTTCCATACCCTATTTTACATCAAGATAAGTGTTTTACTTCATTGATTCAATTATGTCTTCAATTGATTGTGTGTATGCTTGCATGTTCTCCATGTCCGGCTAATTTACTTGTGTGTTTGCTTAGGTAATATGAAAGCTAGTTATTGAATATTTATTGGTTGTCTCTTATCTTAATTGTGATTGACCTAGTATTGCGATAGGTCATTCGTTGTGTTATTAATGCTTGATTAATCTTTATTGAACCTTAGTTTATAATCACCTAGAGTTATTGTAGGCTAAACATCCAAAGAATAACTTAGTGTTAAGTTTATGAATCCTAGAGATTTTGTAGTCATTAACCTTTGTAGCTTCAAAGAGTTAGGGATAAACGCATACCCTACGACCTTAGAAACACAATGCGTTAAGAATAAGGACGTGAGAATTCAACCATCAATAGGAGATAACTAGGGAGTAATAAAACCTAAGTAAACGCATTTTTAATTATCATACGAGCACACAACAATAGACATAGAATACCCTTAGTTTAGTTAATTAGAATAGATAAGTAGAGTAATCGGTAGAAATACCAAAACCCCCAAACCCAAACCCCGAGATTCGTACCTTTCCATTTCCTAAAAAATATAAAAAAGATAAAAAAATAATCTTCCTCAACCCCAACCTTAACGTAGTAACTTCTTACTAGCATTCCTATTCCCCTAGAGAACGATATCAATACCCCGTGGCTTACCCTAATAATACACTACAACGATTAGGTTCACTGCCTAGGGTGTTGAAAAACTTGCTCGACCAAAAGGAAGTTCCTTTGACCCCGAACGCTGTGTAAGCGTATCAAGTTTTTGGCGCCGCTGCCGGGGAATAGAATAGCTAGTTAGATTTCTATCTCGTTTAGGTTTCCTTACTTGATTCCTATCAAGTAAGCTTTTTTCTCATTTTTAGCTTCCTTGTAGTCTATCCCCCTTCTTTGTGTTTGTGTTCGTAAAACCCTTTTCATTTGTCGCTATGGCAAGTGAAGTTGCATTAGAATCATTAACAAATGAGGAACAATTGAATTTTGCATTGGATTGCTTTTTATTGTTCTAATGAATTTGTGAGTGATCTTAGAGATATCCAAAGGAGACGGGTGTAAGGTTGGATGGATTTGATAAATTTTGTGCTTGTGTGGCTTCTATTCAACGATCATTGTTAGAATCAAGTCCTTTTAGTGAGACCCTCTGGAAAAAATTTGAGAAAAGCCTCCTAAGCATAAACCATCAGTTGTCACAACTTGAGGAAATAGATAAGGAGGATTTATCCAACCTTAGGCATCATGATCAAAAAGACCTAGTTTTTAAGAACATAAAACCTAAACCCGAACAAGATTGTGAGATGGTTATAGTTGAATTACCTAGTTGCATGCGTGGGATAGATTTCACCAAAACTTATGACACGCGTGAGGAATCCTTTAGGCAAATTGAACATAGTGATCAAAATTTTGAGAATGATTCTTATGAATCGGACCAAGAATTTGAAATGGCTAAAGAAGGATTTGAGATACTTAGGAGTGTATTTAGGTTAGATCATACTAAAAAACATGATGAACTTTTAGGAGATCTAGATATAATGGAGAATGAGGTGGAAACTCCAAGCCCACAAGCCCTACCATCACTTGAAACACCTCGCCTATAACTTACCCAGAAGAAGTAGAAGAGACTATAGGAACCCCGATTGATATAGAACCTTTGGACCAAACGCCACTAGAGAATGTAGGTTTAGATGCTTGTTGTCATGACCTCTCTCTTAGTCCTAGGGAACTTCCTAATTTTGATGAACCGAAGCCTCAACCAAAACCTTACCCAATTTTCCGTCTTTAGATGTGAATCTTGGAATTGAATTAGGCCCCAATCCACCCATCAAAAAAATAGTCCGGGTAGTCGCTTGATAAAGGTGGTAGACTCTAGGCCATGTAGAGTGGAAGCTAATATAGGAGTAACCCATGACCTTACACACTTATATCACCCATTCATGGTTGATAACAAGAAACATTATGGGTTTAAACCTAGTTTATTAGGTCAAGATGGATCCTTAACTAAGAATCTTTTGAAGTTGATAGAAGATGATCCATTTTTAGGAGAGATATTTGATTCACCCGCTGCACCAATAGAATTAGGTAAGGTTATAATGAATGGAGCACACTCCTTTGAGCATATAAATCACCCATCACCCTCTCCTCACGTAGAAAATTTCCACCCTAAGGGTGTGTATCGCTACTATCACATGCACTTAAGCTTAAGTGTAAGAAAAACTTCCCCTTTATCCGTTAAATAAGGGTAAAGTCAAGCTCGTGACTCGAACAAAAACAAGCGCCTCTTGGGAGGCAACCCATGTGTATTTGTTTTAATTTTTATTTGTGTGTCATATATCTTTTCATTATTGTATGTTCTCATGTTCGAATTTGTGAAAATGCTTTATTTTGTCTTTAACCTCGTCTTCATTACATATAAAGGTATTTTACAAAAGGAATAAGTGTAGGGAAGATTACACACGTTTTTAAAAGAATGTTAACATGAGAATTACGATTATTGAAAATGTTATACAAATAAGCCGTAAAAATGTTTATTTATATTTTACGATCTTCTAATGTTTTGTCGATAACAAACGTAAAATCATTTTAAACGAAACAAACAAAATACGTAATTAGTTTGAACTAACAGTTTCTAACACACTTACGTTTTCACATAAAACACTAAAACAAGTATAAGTGATTTTATGATTTAGTATTACATATGTACAACAACTAGTGTTTACATATTTTGGTAAAATATACACCTAACTAGTATGTAGTATATTGGGTAATATAAATGGGTAGAAACTTATGTATCACAACCCATTGACCAAATACATTGAATGTAGTTGGGTACAACCCAAAGTCCATGACCCATGGAGCTTGATCCATAACCTATTGCAGGACATCATGCTTATATCATATATGAATAATATCCGTAACCCATGGTATTGACCCATACCCATGTGACTAGGTGCATTGCACTCAAAAGATACATTGTTTCTAGTAAAAGACCCATGGATCAACCCATGACCCATGACCCATAACCAAAATACCAATGGGTAAAGAGGAGCATCCCACGGATCCCTAGCTTTATGCTAGACGGATCCCTTGTAGGAGGGATCCATGGGATCCGGGGAACAGTAGACATTTTCCTCTATAAATAGTGAGCCATTTCTTCATTGTTTCTAAACCCTTTCTCACATACTTTCTTCTTGAGTTAAAAACTCTCTAACCCTAGATCCAAGTGATCTATGTTTGTAGTTTTGTTTTTGTGTGATTCTCTAGGTTCCTCTTAAAGGCGAGATCACCACCTTTGAAGTGAAGCAAGCTCAAGTCCATGAGTTTCCATGCTTCCTCATCATCAAGACTACTGAAGTCTTCTTGTTGATGATTCTTTTCTTTCTTCTAAGAAGTTTAGTGTTGAAGACATTAGTGAAAGATGTCTCCAGACGAAGACAATAGTGAAAGGTGTCGATCATCCGTATTGTAGGCATTAGTGAAGGGTTCATAGAAGTCAAGACACAAGACATTAGTGAAGGGTATCTTGAAGATCTAGCTAAAGGCATTAGTGAAAGGTGCCTTAGATGTACATTCGATATGGTGTGTTTCGATATACAAGATAGATTAGCATTAGATCCAAGGATATTGATATCCTTGATGATGTTGTAATAAGGAGTTGGTCTCCTTTGGGATTAGTCATTGGTGTAGTGTTGGTTAGTAGTTCCTCTATTGTAATGGAACTCGATATTTAGCCTAGTACCGGATAAAGGGTAGGCGACGTTGTGGTAGGTATGGTTCACCTTGGTGTGAAAGAACCCGGTGGTTAGCCTAGTACCGGAAAAAGAGTAGGCAACGTTGTGAAGGTTTCTCCACCATAAGGAGTTGGTGTCGTGTAGTGATTATGAACTCTCGAGTAGGTGACTCAGGGAGTGGAGTAGGGCAAGGATGGTGTCCTTGTAGCCGAACCACTATAATACTCGCGTTGTGGTTTTGTGCTTCTTACTCTTATCTTTTCATTACATACTTATAAATCTATATGTTTGTTTATCAACATCCAACACACATCCAAATAGATTGACGTAAGTCAAGCTAAGTAGTTTAAAACGAGTTTTAATTGGCAAAACTATTCAACCCCCCTTCTAGTTTTCCACAATTGGCATTAGAGCTTCGTTACCAAGTTTCTTGAAGTGTATTGAACTTTAAAAACTTGATACGATCCATGGTTAATTGAAAACTACAAAGAAGGTCTTTCATAAAAACAAACACCATGCCTTTTAAAACTCTTTGTTTGGATGTTGATTAGATGACAACATTTTTCTTATTATTTTTTTTTAAATGCACTAATCATTTTTGTCATGTTGATTAGTCAAAGCTCATACCTACCAAGCCATAGGAATCGCTTGGTGACAAGAATACCTTCCCTAAGAAGGTATCTTAAACACAAAGGAGCCGGAATTATCTACTGACATTTGTTGTGTCATTTGTAAAGACATTCCTAAGTGCACTAGAGGTATGACCTTCTACTTATCTCTAAATGACATTAGCTTGGTAAATAAGTATGCTTACATAGGTTCTTATATGTTTATCTTTTGTGCACATACATTTATTACATGTAGCTTCGTTAGGAAGCCTTTCTCACATACGTGTTGCTTTCTTGTCTAAAGTTGTGGTTTATAAAACTTGTGTTTTATTTCATCTAATTCAAAAATCATATCCTTCTAGTAATAAAACAAAACACAAATCTCAAAAATTCCTCCTTCCCTATAAATAAACCATCCGTCGTTCAACCCTATCAAATCCCCACTTTTTCAAATCTTCCACTTTCAAAAATTAACTCTCATTCAAAACTCCATCTTCCTCCTCATCGCATCACATCTCAAACCGAAACCAAGAAGGTTCGTCTACAACATGGTTTACATCGCCCTTGTGCTCATCGCCTTAAAACTCATCGCTCTTGTGTTCCCTATGACGAAGTGTTAGGAATTGGAAATTCCATATTAAAGTGTCGGTCACCCGAATTATGGTCTAGCATATGTTAGCTTGTAGACTTGTCATTAGTTACGTTATTTATTAGTTAATTAGTTAGTTTGTAGTGTAGTTTAGTTTAGTGTAACACCGTGGAGGAAGGACAGGTCTTTACCCACTGTATACCTGATCCACAGGCCGTCAGGAGGTCGTGTAGTTTGTAACTATAAATACCCCTTCCATCCATGGAAGGGGTGGTGCTTCTTAATCTAACCTTTCATATTTTGTACATCAAGTCTCTACCAAGAACACCCTCTCTTATCCTTTCTCTCTCTAAAATGGCTAACATGTATTTCCATCATCCAAGACCACCCGAATTATCAACACAATAAATATTACGATCCTACAATTGGTACCAGAGCCAAGGTTATTGTGTTGTGTTGATTTGTGTGGTTTCGTACCATGGTTATTGTGTTGTGTTTATGGTTTTTTGTACCATGTTGTAAACTGTTTTGGTATTGTTTTTGGTCGGATTAATATTATTCATATCATTGTGATAAACTGTTTTTACATGTTTTCTGTTTTGTATCATTCTTGGTCATAAAATGTCATGTGGGTTTAGTGTACATCTGGTCTTATGTCATTGTTTTTGTCCAGATCAGTTTTGTCATTCATTCATATGTCCTTTTGTACCATTATTTGTGAAACTATGTTGTGGTCAAACAGTCATATTCGTGGCCAAACCCGTCAAAAAGATGCAGTTATTACTATAGTTTTTTGAGTTTTCTGGGTTTCTATGAAGATGGTCAGAAAACTGGTCGGAAAACTCATCAGAAAAAGTCAAAAGTCTTCATAGCGACTTGTCTAAGTGTCTAGATTCATTGTACTTTAAATGTAGTGACTTGTCTTTATAAGTCGTAGCGACTTGATAAAACCAAGTAGCGACTTGTTGAGTTAAAATATGTAGCGACTTGTGTGTTTTGACATACGAAAAAGCTAGCGATTTGAGACGCAATAGAATGTAGCGACTTGACCTGGTGACTTTTTATTTAACAAGTAGCGATTTGGTACACTACATGAAGTTAGCAACTTGACTATACTATCTAGCGACTTGGACTAGCCACTTGGACTAGCGATTTGATTGAAGCAACTTAACTAAAATGAAGATGAAGAAGAATGATAAATGGACCACGACCTCTAAACCATATGACCAATACCAATATACACAACCACATACCATATACGATCAACTTCCACCTCAGTTCACAAACCATCATCAGTCTTAATGACTCAAGTAAGACCAGAAATAAAGAAGAAAAGTGACTAAAGTGACCACCTATCCCAATTTACAAAACTCATGACCTCAGGAATCCATCATTGGTCCATGGTTCTCAATACTAATACGTTTTGCAAAATAATCATATCATAAGTTCCTAATTTAATCACCACTTCAACCACAGAATCACATCTCATCATCAAACTACTTCGAATTTAAATTATGTTTATAGATCTCAGATTGGTTTATATCACGGCTCTCAACGAACCATCAACACCACTTAAGGTCGTTGATTATAAACTACCCTTCATAGATCCTGATGTGTTTCAATATTCGAACAAAATCAAAGAAAGAACAAAACCATCATGGGCTTCATCCTCTCTTCATGTTCTTTTTTAAATGATAAATACGATAACTGATGTTAATGTTCATTCAATATTAAGGTTCGAATCAGGAAACGAGCTTAGCAATTAATGTTAACTCATTTTTTGAATCTCAGATTTGAGGGTTTTATCATTACTAATCATGACCACAAGGGTCAAAACCCTCATTTCACTCATCACTGATTCCGATTCGAAGACCATACTTTTCAGTTATATTCGAAATCCACAAGACAAAGAAGACAACAACTATGTTGCTCCTTCTCTTTGTTTCGTTACTCATCTAAATAAGAAATGAAATTAACCAAAGCTTACCCGTATTTGTCATGATCTATTTGCCGTGTAACAAACCCTAAAACCATTCATGTGGCTTTAATAGCGAGTCCATGCCATCCCTGTGGCGAAACTCATCTAAAGATCTAAATTAGGATGCCTTGTGATTGCATCAGTATTTTGCGGCGGTGAAATTTGTGAGTGTAATTTTGTGTTAATTGCTTCTGAGTTTTTGGTCGTTTTATAAAGGAGGAGGCGGACTGAATATGTGTTAGGGTTTGTGTGTTACGGTATATTAGGGTAAATGTGAGTATTAGTATGTCTTTTATACTCTGAATATTAGGGTTAGTGGTTAATGGATCGGGTTCTTTATGTTTGGACGAGGTCCGACCCCTTTTGGCGTGAGTGGATCCGTGTTATATTTGCAAAGGATTGGATGGGCTATGTGATTGGATCAGATTTAATATTTTCTAAGTGATCGGATGGGCTCGTGATAAACTATAAGAAATCGGATTAGCGTGAGTGTATGTAAAGGATTGGGCTGGAAGGTTACATAAACTATATTGTAATATCAAAATGTGTTATCTGAATTTTTTAGATACATACTTTTGATAATATTTGGTTGATGGGTGGTATTTTGGTCGGATAAAATTTTCACGGAGGGATAAATAATTCATGGCTTGAGCTATTATTTGATTAAAATGTCTTCGAGGTTCTTGACCGGCATTACTTTGATAATGAAGTGACGGCTCAAATGGTTTTATTTGAACGTTGGACTTGAACGATTGGATTGATGTTCATAAATCGGACCTTGATTGGGTCGTATGGGCTTCTCAAGTATTGGATTTTATGTGACTTGATTTATGATGAGATTTGAGACATGGTATGATAATGTGAGTTGTTGTGGTATGTTGTTTGGTGTATGCATTTTCATGAAGAATATTGCATCACGGCTTGAATTGATTTCACGGAAGGGTACTTCGGGGTTGCTTGTATTTGGTATCTCTTATTTGGACTTGAAGTGACGTTTTCCGGGCGCGTTTACTTATTTTCGTCTTCTTTCTTTCTACCCTTCCGCGAAGATGACTTGTCTGGGCGTTTATTGAGTGTGATAAAGATTGGCTATTTAGTTACGGTTGTGATTCTTTCTCGCTTTACCCACAAAGTAGCTACACTTCGGTGTCTCACGCAGTTGAGGATATGTCAAGAGGTTTGGTACATTGGGTACACCATTTCTTTTTCACGAGGATTAGTACAAGTTTAAGTAACAAATCTGAAGAATTTTACTTCATGCTCAAGTTTGGCATATCGGGTCTACTTCTCCATGTTGTCATTGCAACAGCCGACAGAATGCGTGACGATGTGTTTACCAAAGTGTTTATTGGATGGTTGATGATGTTGATGATGTTGGATAATGAACCGTTGATGAACTGCTGCATGTTCCCCTAAAACAGATATTCACCAAAACCAAAGTTGTCATAACACATTCAAGCTGACATTGTTTACGATTTTGTCTTGATTTTGTAAAATCCCGCGAAAGAATCTATTTCTCGGTTTAAATCATAGACTTGTAAAATCCCGTGACAATGGAAACATTTTGGTTAAAGTAATGTGCATTTCCGGATCTACTTTACGGTTTATTCTTGGTTTTGTAAAATCCCGTGAAAGAAACTATTTCTCGGTTTAAACCATAGAGTTGTAAAATCCCGTAATGATGGAACCATCTTGGAGAAAGGAAAGTGTATTTCAGGATCTTATTTGATGCTTTTGCTACGGTTTCTGTTTCGAAGAAGAGATAAAAAGGTGTACTTCATGAATTGGATGTGTGTTTGGATATTCGTCATGACAGTTTGGTTATTACATGGTTTTACGGGATTATGTGCTTTTAACCATGGTCGGGATGAAACCATTATCAGAGTTCACTTAAAACGTCAAAGGAGGCTAGAGTTGAGCTTTTAACCAGAAGATGTGACAACGGGGTTAATCCACTGTTATTTATTTGAGGTTGAAGTGAATTGTCACGGGCAAGTGTACTTAGTATCCGAAGGTATCGGGGATGGTTGGATGAAGATTGTTCAAGATCCTTGTTCGAGCTTATTATCAAAAACGAAGACCTGGAAATCTAGTTACTGTTGGGTGACTTTTACCTTTTCTTTTTACCACTTGGGGGAATTGGGCTCTTATCACCTCAAAATAACTATCACTTTAAGGAGTTACGTTGTAGTGCTCAGTGTCACATTCAATTGTGGATTTTCAAGAGTTAATGTACATCTATTACTTGATGGTTGGTTGGTTGAAGAGTATAGAGTACTTAGAGATTCAATGGAGGATGAAGTCTCGGCACCGCCCTTTGTTACATATATGCAAGTTTAAGTCACGAGTTCGGGTTAGTTTACTTCAGGGTCAAATTCATCATATTGGGTTTTCTCCATCAGCTGTCACAACAAAGATCCTACTGAATGATAATGGGGTTGATTACATGTTTTGCCAAAAGAGATGATGAAAAGAAAGAGATTATGACGTTTGAACACAACAGTTCAAGCCTCGTTCTCTAAAGAAAAGAAAAGTGTACATGTCAGTGCGCTTTATCTTCAGAAGAAGAGAAATCTTCTCATTATATGACCATTCTCATCAACATGCTTCATGCTTTTTCCATGCGCTTTCAATTATCAAGTGATTCGGACTACTGATAATTACTCTTATTCCACTTGCTAAATATAATGAAGATGGCGACATCATGTGCTAATTTTGCGGGGGAGAAGTGTGAATAGAATACATTTGGATGATAATCACTTGTTTAATCAAAAATTGCATCTCCGCATGCAATTCTTGAGGGGGAGAAGAAGTGTGAATTTTCTGCATGGTTGATTGATATTTGAGAATATATGGTCATACGGCTCCTAACTCATGTAAGAACCGAACTTCTTCTTATCGGGTCATCTTTACATGGAGTTTCTTCTAAAAGAGCCGTTGGTTGACATCTTCACATGGGCTGAGTTCATTATCGACAAAGTGCTTCCGGTTAATGCTTCACGTACACATCAACATGATGATTCCGAACAACCTTCTGTTCTTGTTTGATGTGATTGTTTGCTTGGTGTTACCATTTCGTGTGTTCGTTGCGGGCTGATTGCTGATTTCCTTGATGAACATCTTTCTGTTCTTGTTTGATTGGGAGGGATCTTAATTAAGGGGATTTGCAAGATGTAAGTTAATTGGGATGCTTTTTTGTTGGGAATTGTTGAGTTGATGATTACAAAACTATAAGCAAGAAAGAAGAATGAAGAAACAATGAGGGATGATTATGTAATATTTAGATAGCTTTTCTAGTAAGCTATTATTAGGGTTTTATGTAACCTCCCTCTCCTATATAAAGAGGGTAGGCGTAGGTTACAGATGATATCCTTTCATTTTATTTCATAGAAGACATCTCCTAATGAGAGTCTAGACACACGATTATAGCGTGTGTATAATAGTAGTAGTAGTTTCTTTGTTTTAATTAATAAAGAAAACCTTATTAGTAATGTTGATTGTGTTATTCTACTCCGTTGTTCATCCAACAATCCATGTTACTCATACCCTAGTTGAGTCTGGATCTTGGATTCTACAATCTCAACTTGCTTAGTTCTCTTTGCCTTTGGAGCATCTGCACTATCAGCAATCCTCTTCAAATTGGAAGGAGGTATGATCTGCTTCATAATGCGATTGTACATGTTGAGTAAGACATCATCAGACAAAGCCCAAACTTGCTTCTTTGTCATACCAGATTGATAGACACTAGAACTCTGATTATACACCACAGTTTTCATATACTTTTTCTTCTGAGCTGTAGTTTGTGGTCTTTCCCTTTTTGCTTTATATTTCTGAGCAGCAATGGCTTTTCTTTGTGCAGCTGCAGCTTGCTTCATTTGTTGACCAAGAGACACCATCTGTGCAACAAAGTTCTCACTATCAAAGTCTGCTCCTAAGATACTTTGTGCAAGAGTAGGATTAGATGTAGCTTGATTAGTGTAAGTATCCCATTGTTCATCAGTGAACTGAGTGGACATTTCATAAATTTCTCTTTGTCTCTCAGGAGGCAAATTGGTAGCAAACTGAGCTTGAAGCATTTGAGCCAACGCATGACTCTTCTTTATATTTGCACACTCATCTAGCAATCTTTCTTGTTCTTGGCTTTCCTGTTCACTGACTAGATCAGACCCAAGCTCCTCATCAATCATTGCTCCTTTTCCTTTGTCAGCAGGCTCATGAACAGAATCAGCACTTACAATAGGAACTTCAGAAGAAACACCCTTGTAAGCATCATCAGTAACATGTTGAGGAGTGGCTTCAGTAGTAACATTAGCATGAGGGTCCAAATTAAAATTCCTTCCAGCAACAAACACTTCATGATCATCTGCTGAAGGTGAAGGACCTTGTGGTTCTTGTACAACTGAAGCTTGACCGAGTTCAGAATTAGCATCCATCATTGGAGCATCAACATTCTCATCAGTAGTTTGCACATTTTCCACACTTTGCAACTTCGATGACTCAGTGGATTCCTTGCTCAAATATTTTCTTGTTCTCCTTCTAGAAAACAGAATAGGTTCCTTCTGCTTAGATTATCCAGCAGCAACAGGAGTAGAAGCATGTGTTTGTTGAGTAACATCAGCCAATATCTCAAGTGAATCCAAAACAACATCCTCTTGTTCCTCATCAGAAGAAACCACAAGCTTCCTTTTGCTGTTATGCTCACGTTTGTCCTCTAAATTCTTAACCTTTTTCTTTAACTCCACAATCTCATCCCCAAGTGTAGACTTAGTCTCAGGAAGCTCCCTTTTTAGATCTGCAACTTCTTTCACAGTCCTGTTGAGCAAAGCATATATAGATGTGAGAGTAATAGTGTCCTCAGCTCCACCAGCAGATTGCTCAGTGGTAATGGGAGCATCATTGGACCTTTCAGGAGAAATATGTTCATGCTCAAATATAGGAGAGCTTTCAACAAAGGGCTCTCTTATAGGACTAGGTGTGGGCTGTCTATCAACCTCATGTTCAAACTCATCAAGAGTATCATGAGTAGGAGGTGGACTAGGACTAGGTATGGGCAAAGGTGTAGGTGAAGGTTGGTCAGTAGTAACATGTGCTGCTTCAGCATTAGCAGAGGGACCCTCATCCATGGCAACTGATGGATTACCATCAGCAGCAACAGAAGTAGAGGGTGGAGTACCAACAACATTACCCTCATCAACAGAAGGCAACATAACTGCTAGCAAAGGATGATGTTCTCCCTCAAAATGAGTTTTCATTGAAGCAAATAATTTAGCACTCAAGGTACCTATGAGATAAAAGGCTTGGACTTGGGTTGTAATGTCTAAAATCATTTGCAAAAACCTAGGGTACATTAAAAACTTATGCTTTTTCCTCTGAACATTTTCAATCATATTATCAAAAATATATTTAGAAAAATTATAAGTTAACCCCTGTGACAGACATACAATACCACAGCCCAATTGAGTAGAAAATTGATCCCATCCGCCTGACTTATTACTAATAGATTGAAGTAAAGTATGTACCAAAAACCTCCACGTGGGGCAAAGCTTGTTTTTCTGCCACAAATCTGTTCGAGTACTTTGATAACCAATAGCCCTAAGTCCTGCGAGTATCTCCACAGAATTAGAATGATACACCCCATCCACATCGTCCAAATGAAGTTGTCTTCTAATCAAATCCTCTGTGACAACATACTCTGTTCCATCAACTATAACAACAATCTCGGTGTCACTCCATTTTGTAGCAGATGCCCAAAATTGTGTAACCAGTGATTCATATATCACACTCGGAGAATGCGTTAAAGCATAATGAATCTTTGATCGCTTTAAGAAATCCACCATTGGTTTATATAATTCATGACCCTTAGCTTTTCCCAGAAAAGCCACTTTGTTATGATCTTTCTTGAAGTGAAGCGCCATGTGAGAAATCGTGATAAGGAGTTATGATTCACGCAACTGGAAGTGTGTTTAAATCAAATGAAGTGGGAATCTGTTATTTTGGGCGAAGATATGTGAAAAGGGTATTAGTAGAAGTTACCCAATAGATGGTCAAATATATCGGAACTAATGTTGACCATATCTCACGTGGAAAATAACTTCAACCAATTTCAAACTCAACACTTCAGCAGAAACTAGAGTCAAACTGCTAAAAAGGTCAATCAGCAGAAAGATCTCAAGAGCCTAAGAATCCTCCAATAAATATCTTTTTACTGTGACACCAACTCGCATTAATTATCAAAATGCCTTGAATCCACCTATAAGATAATCCCAATGCACACTTACCACAAATCATTTACCCCCAATTATCTTCACAAACCCTAAGTACTCCAAAAATACCACAATCATCAACAAAAGCCATGTCTACCAAACCAGAGGTTATTGATCCAACCTCCTCTCCATCATCCTCATCATCATCATCATCATCCAGTGATGATTTTCGCCAATTTTTACGATCTTCTTATCAATATAAACCTCTACCTTTGAAGTCCCCCTTTCTCCCTTCTTTTGAAGATGATAGTGTAGTGGATCTAAGTGAGTCTTCTAGTGATTCTGATGACTCCTCGGATCATCTAGAGCCAAGTGCTGTGGTGATAGCACTTCCTGCTTCATCTCATATCGGTAAGGGAAAGGGTAAAAGAAAGATGGAGTGATTGCTTTATGGTGGAACGAGTAGATGGAACAATTGAATATTTTCATATCACAAATCCATCTACTGTATTCATCTTCATCATCTTCGTTTTCATCAATCCATCCTTCCCATTTTGATCCTTAGCTTCTTGTCGTCTGGTCATGCATATCCAACGTTTGGAATAGATGATAGAAGCTAGTATAGGTTTAGTAGATCTTGTATAGAAATGGTCTTGTAGATTCATTTGATGATGTTGCACCTAAGATGAGTTCTCCTGTTGTTCCTTCTGAGGCATCTTCTGAAGCTATACATTCTACTGAAAGGGTTCAATCTGTTGAACTACATGGTATTTCTTCTGAAGAAGTACCTAGTGTGGCTACTACATCTTTGGATTCAAAGGATATGAATGCTTCTATTCCTAATGTTGCACCTGTTGGTAAAGTAGGAGCAGAATTGGGTAAGCAAGCTGAACAGGCAGCTGCTATAGCTAAGAGGGCCAGAGAGGTTCTTGAGAGAATGTATGCTTTGCGTGGTGTTGTTCCAAATTCTACTTCTACTTCTTCCATTCCTGCTAAAGATGTTTCTGATGAATCTGAGAAGGTACCATCCTCTGTCTCTATGGGGATCTATATACCAGGTAGGAGGAAGAAACGGATGTCTAAAAGGAGAAATGTTAATCTAAGAAGGTCTGTGAGATCAGATAGGACATACACTTCTAGGATTCATAAGTCACTCAGGGATAGTTCTTTGAATTTAAAGGCTGCTGATTCAACTTTCATTAAAGAAGGATCTGCTGATGCTTTTCGTGAAGGATCTCATGATGTGTGACTGCTTGGGCGTTGGTGATGGACAGCTTAACACCATTTTTAGGTTGGATAATTCTTCTATGCAGTTTAACTTTTTGAAGGAAATCTTTCATATTGTCGATAGGCAAGATTTGAATACACTGTATGGACTTGTCACAAAGCATTATGCTAATCATTCACCACAGGTTTCGGTCTATATTTGTTGGGTGATCTTCAAGTTCGTTTTGATTCTCAATCTTAGATGGTAAAGGTATTCTGTTGGAAGAATTCACATAAGTAGAAGGTTGAGACTTGGAGATTTTATCCTATGACTTGTGTGCATGTGGTGGAGACACAGAATGGCATGACTGTTTGTATGTTCTCTGATAAGTTTTATCCTTTATCTGTGAACTTGATAAGAAGTATGCTTAAAAAGAAGCTAGAGGTTCCTCCTGATCGGTTGGAATGATAGGTTACATCTTAACAATTGATTGGATTGATTAAGACTTCAATTCAGCAACATCTAGCATCTTCTTAAGTCTGGTATCTTGTTGTATTGTTGTATTATTTGTTTTCTTATTTAAAAAAAAAACTATGTATATTTCTTGTTTGACTAACTTTGCTTGCAGATTTGTTGTACATTTCTATGTTCTTGGTTATTAACTCACCAGATGTACCTTGTGTATGTCAAAGAGTTGGCTAGTCCAAAGGGTACAACTTTGGTAAAGACATATCAAATATGTTGATAGTTGTAATGGTTTGCTCAAAATCATAGGGTTTGCAACCACCCATGCTTAATTGTTGAGGGTTGTATGGTCATCAATTCACCATGGTTTATTCTTTTTTGGAATCCAAGAATTGGCTAGCCCACAAGTATATGGCTTGTGGTAAATGGCATAGAAATACCATATTTGGTACTCAATTCACCAAGGGAGTTCTTTCTACCTAAGATTGAGTAGTCCTGAGCAAACGCTACAGGTAAAGACATATCAAATCCGTTCATAGTTCTTTGATTTGCTAGTAAATCAGATGGTTATCGTTACCATAGTTTTCGAACTCAAACATATCCATTAGTAATGGCTATTGGTAAAGAGACATCAAATCCATTATTTTCAATGATTCACCTCTCCAGGAGTTAACACCACCTATGATGTGAGAGATAGTATGAAACTAATTTGTTTTGATGTACATTTTGTCATTTGTTGCTGCAAAGATCTGGCGTTTCAAAGTTTATCATCATAGAGATGTAGTTGTTTTGGTTCTTTGCTGATGGTGTTTGATTACAATCCTCTTGTTATTTTGAAAGATCTATCAAGAAACTGGAACTTAACCTAGTCAAATTCTAGTTTAGGGGAGGATTGTTGGGAATTCTGCAAAGAAGAGTTTCTGCGGAAGTAGTAAATTGCGTAGTTTGTTTCTGCGGAGATAGTTATTCCGTGTATTCTATAGTTTGTTAGGATATGCATGATTTATTTTAGGTAGTTATATGCATTTATTTTATTATTATTGTCTATTTAGGGTTCCTTGTGTATAAAAGGAACAGATGGCTTTTGCATTGGAGAGATACTTGAACAAAAACTCTTGAGAAAAACATTCAAGAAAAACATCTTTTGAGAGAAAGTAATAGAGATCCATAGAGGATCATTGTTTCTTGAGAAAAACCTTGTTGGTAACTTTGATTGTGTCAATTATTATTCCACTGTGCATTCAATCAATCAATTTTATTCATACCCTAGTTGAGTCCGGATCTTGGATTCTACAATTGGTTTCAGAGCCTCGTGGCTCTCGATCTAGGGTTTATAAGGTTTTCATGTCATTAGGGTTTATGCAGCAGATGGGAGAAAGAGGCGTGTGGCATCTGATGATGAATTGAAGCAGTTTTGAAGTAATGGCAAATTCGTTTTTGAAGGCCGTATTATTCGTTTGACATCACTACTGGTAAGTGTGGAATTCCTGGTTATCACAAATACTGGTAATTATTTCTAATCACATTAGTCTATCATTTTTCATATATGATTGGTGATTGGTGATTGGTGATTCGTTCATATACTGATGGTCCACATGATTCGTTTAAATTGATTACAAGGTTATCAATATTCGCATTAAATATTCACGAATGGGTTGATAATTTATTCGCTTAAAATATTTGCATTAAATTGGATCTACATATTGCTACTGATAAGGACGACAATGTATATATATTTTTTAATCAGCAGCACGTGGGTTTAATTATTTGTGGATGTTGATCTTGTATTCTAATTGGTTTTCACGTATGGTTGGTCACGATTCATGTGATCTAATTTAATGTGGTTGATATCATTTTGTGAATCTCGTACTGATTGGCTGTTGGCTAGACGGTGGGTCATATCCGAATATTGGTTTTAATTGGTCGGTGGTGGTATGATGGGTCAATGTATTGCTGCTGGTCAATGCTGCTGATCACACGTGGGGTTGAATGTACATATTCATATTTTGTCTCGTACATGAGTATATTACTGCTGGTCCCATCTTTTGACGTATTCGATTAATGAGTCACGTGGGTCTCATTCCTCCTGATGATTCACATAGGGGCATATATTGTATTTGATTGGTTCACGTGACGTGGATACTACATGGTTTATATTGGCCATTCGATTGTACTGGTTGTAATATGGGTCCCAAGTTTTGGTGATTTATTTAGTACGCATGGTATATATATTGGTGATCTCAATCGTGTGACCAAGAAGGAAACAGCAGTTTGATTAATACGGTACTATTCGAATATTATGTAGACGTTGGTTTATACTGGCAGCGTGGGAACTTAATTCTGGTCGTCTAAATTTTATATTGTTCATGATCAGTTGTTGTATATGTTTATTCCGGTCTTGACAGTTGGTCTTCTAAATGTTTTACTAGTCAATGTTTCTACTGGCTGCATATTTTGATTCGTTTCTACTGATCGGTTTCTGCTGAAGGTATTGGTTTCTGCTGATTGTTATTGCTGATCGGTTTCTACTAGTTGTTTTGGCGTTCCTACTGGTTGATCAGGTGCGTGTCTTATCATATCTCAAAGTGAGTCAGGCACTTTTGAGATAACTTGTTTGTACGTTAATGATGTGACAAAGACTTGATGATTCTAGTGAAGAGGTGAGATCTACAAAAAGTACTTAATGCTCGCATTTGCTATCACTTTAAGGAGTTACGTTGTAGTGCTCAGGGTTAGTGAAGGGGCTAGATCTATAGAAAAGGTGCTTAATGCTCACATTTGCTGGTGCATCATCTGAGTTTGGAGTCACGTGGATAGTACAAGATATAAGACTCATACATTGGTGTTTCTACTGGTTCTCCATTCCTACTGGTGGTAGGCTATTTTGATTCTGCTGCTGATGTGATTTTTCTGCTATTGCGCTTTATTTCCGTTTGTTTAGTTCAAAAAAAAAAAAAAAAAAAAAAAAAAAGATGGTTAGTATATTTTAAGGGGAAGCTTATTACTTACCATCTACATGCATCACTTGAGGGGAAGAAGATTAGTAGATGTGCAGCGGATTATTTGTGATGACATGTTTTTAGCATTGTTTCTTCATACAGGTTGTTTTGTACTTCCAAGAAACTGAAACTTAACCTAGTCAAATTCAGTTTGGGGAAGATTGTTGGAAATTGCTGAGTTGATGATTACAAAACCACAAGCAAGAAAGAAGAACGAAGAAAAAATGAGGGATGATTATGTAATATTTAGATAGCTTTTCTAGTAAGCTATTATTAGGGTTTTATGTAACCTCCTTCTCCTATATAAAGAGGGTAGGCGTAGGTTACAGATGATATCCTTTCATTTTATTTCATAGAAGACATCTCCTAATGAGAGTCTAGACACACGATTATAGCGTGTGTATAATAGTAGTAGTAGTTTCTTTGTTTTAATTAATAAAGAAAACCTTATTAGTAATGTTGATTGTGTTATTTTACTCCACTGTGCATCCAATCAATCAATGTTACTCATACCCTAGTTGAGTCCGGATCTTGGATTCTACAATTTTGGTGTGTTGAAGATGTTAACTATCTATTCCCCAACTGGACAATCTTGAAGAAGGTCGAGTCTACAGTCTGTTCTACATTTTATGCTACATGTCAGAAGACTAAAAACGAGTTGCATTTAAAGATCTAAAGACTTCTTCTTAATTCAAGTATTCATTATAAAGATTGTCGGTTTAGGGGAGAGCACTACTAGGTGTAAATATTCTTTTTCAAAACATGTCTAAAACTATGCTACATTATTTTCAGACGTAACCCGCTTCAAAAATGGCTTGTGTTTTTTTCTTTTGTAACCCGTGCTAAAACTATGGTTTGCTATTATTTCAGATAGCAACCCGCTCTTCAAGAAAGGAAAGTGTTGCACTGAACCAATTTTCAAATATTTCGTGCACTTTTCCTAAAACTAATTGAGGAAAGTATGTCGAAGGAACTGCCTGTTCTACTCAATATTTTTCCTTCTATAAATTCTTCAGAAAAATATTTGTTTTAACAAAATGGTGGAAAATGAGTTGCTTGTAAATCAATCAGTTTCAGAGTTTTCGTAAAAATTAAAAACTCAATCAATGACTTCAGCGCTTTTAACCTTTTCAGAAAAATAAGTCATTGATTGAGGGGAGAATGTTTTCAAATCTATATCATCTAACGGGATTTCTTAATTATCCTACGTGCTTAACTAAAAATGATATTTGCCTATGTCGAAGGACTAGGAATTTAGGATATGATTGTTAGGATTAGATGATTAAAGTTTGATGAACACATTATTCCCATACCTTTTATGATCTGATTGATATGTTGAATTGACTTTTATTAGTCGATTTTTGTTTGGGTGATGTCGACCACCATAATCGTATGTGTGTTCACAACGTATGCAGTATTTTGGTATATAAGAATGTTCCCGATCGGATCCCACAATTGAAGATAATTGGATGGCCGAAAGGAAAGGTAACTATATCTTGTGTTGACAAATGAAGAAACAGAGCTTAATTGGACTTCTATGGAGAGTTGGCATGGAAAAATGCAACGTAAGAGGTCTCCCCTCGCATCGCAGATGGTTTTCTTTCATCGCAAATGAAGAAACAGAGCTTAATTTGACCTTAGTTGGCATTAAAATGCAACGTAAGAAGTCTCACTGCATCAGCAGACGGTTTTTCTTCCAAGCCCTACAGCAACAACATATGCTTCTCAACCACCTAACGTATCTTTGTGCAGGATAATTGTGATGATACCATTTTCTTAAAACAATTTTAAAAATGTTGTTTTGAAAATGGAAAAGTTTTGTTTTGAAAATAAATTGGAATTAATTGTAAAAATCACCGAACTTCATCTTATCAAAACTTAAGTCACTCAATCATCGACTACGGTCATCGATTGAGGGGGAGAGTGATTTAAAATAAAATATTTTCAATCGATGTTTCATCAAAAAGTCCGTTTGTATGAATTAATGTGGTGATCTAAAGATTTAATGTTATGTCATGGTATGATTTTCTTTAAAACTCAAAGATCTTTCAAAATGAAAATTTTTCTGTTCTTGTTTGATTGTGAAATTGTTTTATTTTACCTAAAAGATCTCTTAAAACAATCATACCTAACACTAACAATCTTTAATGTCTTAAAATGGTCCTTATCTGTCATTTTTCAACTATTAAATCTTGCCACGTCTTTCCCCAAAATTTTCTAAATGATTTAAATCAATCGGGATCCAAAATCTCAATCGGTTTGAAATTTTTGTCGGAGAGATCGTGATTTAAATCTCAAATCGTTTTAAAGGGTGATTATTTCTAAAGCACTCTCTTCATATGTCCAAACGATTTTGAAATACATAATGCACATGATTGTGGAGGAACATTTAACCATAAACCAGAAGAGCTTTTAAATCAGGCACATTTTCTCCCATGTTTTTCTAAACCTTATTAAATCACTCGGGATCCAAAATTTCAAAGGGTTTGATATTTTTGATCGGGGGAGAATTTGTGATTTAATATGAAATTTGATAAATGATGATCGATTTGATTCAAATTGTCAGGCTGCTCTCCATATGTGCTACACCCTTCGAAATCTCAAAGCACATATGAGGGGGACATTTCAAAGAAATAACTTTCAAGGTATAAAGGTTTCAATGTTTTATTATAAGTACCTTGCTTGGTTTTAATGGTTTT
>OU343216.1:181794208-181812388 GCA_910596185.1 Chrysanthemum makinoi
TTTTCAGGAAAATTCTAAAAAGTTCTACTGGTTCTATGAAAAATGAGAAATGTAGTGCTTATATGACAGAATCAAGAGCTGTAGTGTAATTGGATACCAAATAAGCACTTAAAAATAAGCTACAAGCTATAAACTGATTTTAAGCTAAGGGGATCTTAAAGTAATCTTAAAATGACAGTGATAGAGCTAAGGGAACATACAATAGGCTAGTAATTCAGGGATGATTAAGCTAAAGTGGAAAATACTTAAAGAAATAAGCTAATAAGCTAGGGGATCATTCAAATAAGCTATATATGAAGGGAGACCTAATAAGCTATCTAAACTAAGGTATCTAGGAGTAATCTAAGCTAGTCTTAAAGTCTAACAAGCTCTACAATCTTACTTGGATAACTGAGATTCCAATTAAGCAGTAAAATGGGACAACCTTGAGCTTATTAATAAGCTAGCAAACAAGTTTCTATTGCCAAATAAGCTAGATCGATTTGACCCATGTACCGTAGAGTACAAAGAACCAATTTTTAAGAGTTTTGAAGCTCAAATGAGGGTTTTACATAATCATCTAAACAGTTTTTGAGGACTGTTAAGCAACCGGTTTGTGATGCCTTGGGACAGATTTTAAACCAGATTTGAGCTTGTTAAAGCTATGGAACTTTTGAAACTGATTATAAGCCAAGTATAACTGCTAAACTCTATACTAAACTAATTTTTTGGGTTTTGAAATGATTTAAACAAAGATAAGAGTTGTAGAGAAAGTGACTTAGAAACTGCTTTGACGTAAAATTTAGACAAAGTGAGAATTTGACAAACTCTTTTTGACACTAACTTACACTAGACCGTAACTTGCAAAGACTTAAAGGATCCTAAATGACTCCAACATGACTCAAACAAAAGCTTAGACCAAAGTTAAGCTAGAAGTCAGTTGTAAATGACTATTGGTATCAAAAACTTGAAAACAACACTAACTGCGGTGAGATCTGATCAAATTTTACCACAACTAACACTAGGACTACTAGATTTAATTGACTAAATCAGTTTCAACCCAAGAGTACCGAAATGGGTCAAAACCTTTGTGCCAAACATTCCTTTATGAAGGGTGTTTGGTACAAATTTGTTGGCTTTCCTTTGTTTGGATTTAACTGATGAAATAAAGATCAGCACATCCCTTTATGATGAAAACACAAATATGAAAATAAGCAATCTCAAAATAAGCAGTTTGACTTTCTTTGACTTTTTTATTTTGTAAAACTGAACAAGATGGAGATAAGATGGGTAAAACAAGCTCACATAAGCTATATAGAGCTTATATGAGCTGAAAGTAACAATATTTAAAGCTAGAACCAATGGATTAATACGGATTGATATCAAACAAGAAATAAAATACTTGAAAACTTATATTAAAACCTAATTGAGAATACAAGATAACAAATTTAAAACATTAAACTACTGAAACCTTTTAAAATACATTAAACATAAACAAAACTTTAAAGGAAATTAAGCTAGACTACACCATTACAATGTGATCACAAAGGTCCTATTTATAGTGAAATGGAGAGGTCTCTGGATCCTGGAAGAGCCTAGAAGCAGAATTGAGAGCCACTCATTCCTCCATCATCACTTTGCCCAATCAAAATGCCCCAACTAGCTCAAATAGGTGTTTCGGCCAATGAAATTGTGACAATTGGACACGTGGCCATCTTATCCGACAAGTCACTGGGAAAGAGAGTCTAGATAGATTCTAATACGAGGTGGGTTGTTTGGGAGGGTAAGTGGTGGTGCAAGGTGTGTTTGGGTGAGACAGGAGATGGGTACGTTGGGGGCGGTGGTTATTTTAATGTTTTCAAATACTTAGACCGGTAGGATAGTGTTTGACTGGGTGAGAATTTAAAGTGAGTTTTTGGGTGGAGGATATAGCAAAGGTGGCCGGTTATGACTAGGATTGATTGGCCTGCTTATATTTGTTAGCAAGTAGTTTTGGACATAGATAATGGATTGGTTTTGGATTATTAGTGTTTAAAGGGCAACCATAGGGACCATTGTTGTAAAACTGGAACTTCAAGGTTCAAACATGTAACTCTGAAATTATCTTCCAAGGACCACTCTTGACAATCTTCAATCATCTAGGGACTGATTTGCAAATTTCAATCTTCAAGGGTCATTTCTGACATTTCTTCAAACTTTGATCAAATCTTCACAAATCATCCTCAGAGATTAGAAATCTTCAAAATGCATATTCTCGACCTTCCGGCCAGCTAAAGCTCTTAATCTCTCGTGCTCGGATTTACGCCTGATTTGGATCCTTTTTGTGTGTTTTTACATATCCATACCTGCACAAGCACAAACTCAAGAAAACCACAAATATTAGCAATAAACGGCTCTTTCTTGGTTATTTTGGGTCTATTTTGATAAAGAAAAGGTATGTGTTTTAGCACATACCAAAATACCCTGACGAAACTCATTGCCGTAAGGTCCTCACGCTAATGCAATCAACTCACACTTCTAAAACCAAGGATTTCAATCTCTTTCTACTAAACCTATGAAGAAGTAGCAAAGATTCCTCAAAAGAGATTAAGAAACCCCTAATTCTAAAACGCCTCGCTTACCTTTTAACTCACATGTAGATATTACGATTAAGCACATCCGATTATGAATGACGATTTGTTGAACTTTCATGTCGATCAATAACTCCAACATTTTTCAAACGACACGCTAGGATCACGGAGTAGAAAACACAACACAGCGTGAAGTGACCATACGGATAGAATACATCGTCCCAGATTTTTCACAAGTCCCAAACTAAGCGTAAAACCGAAATCATTGTTACATGTGACTCTAGATGCTAACACTACCCATGGAAGTTACTTGTGTACTTACCTTTTGTTCCCATTTTCCTATTTCCTCTAGATTTTTTATTTTTGTGAGAAATGAATTTCTTCAAATTCTCGCTTCGATAACTTTTATTCCGATAAAGATACAAAGCTAAGTCGATAATTAGTTATCCGCTTCTTCAAGAACCATTGTAGTAAAAATGAGGTCCACATCAAGGAATTTTTATTCACTTATACTTGATTTTTCATTTTCATTTTCAACATTTTTTTTTTTTTTTTTCACTTATACCTTATTTATATGAGTCATGAACCACGGAGCTTCACGGGTAATTCCAAGACTATAGGCTTCATGAGATGAGGATCCCTACTGCTAGGCTAAGACCTCATTCAATCCGCTAAAGATCCAAGGGTCCGATCTTACACCGCAGCTCACAACTTACTTATTACTTTTCACATATCACCGATTACTATTTATTTATTACGGATCCTTGATGTACCCAATTTTTAAAACAAAGATTCTTTTAAGAAGATAAAGAACTAACTATCGCCAAAAACTCGACATCTCTAATTATTTAGACAGATATGGGGTGAAACAATTTTGTGGGAACAAAAAGCCATAAGTACCTTCGATGGGCTCTAAAGAGAACCAACTACTCCACGCTTAGCATCTAAACTCATAAGTAACTCTATCATTTCTCGATCTCGGCAAATTTAAAATCCCAAATAATGAGATCCGCAGATGCTTAGCCGATAATTTTAGATTATCTATGGTTAAGGGAACAAGCTAGGGCTCAACACGCCCGGTCAAGTCGGAATTCTATTCCTACTCTCACCAGCGGAAAGTCAATCAAGGTGTCAAAACATATATTAACTTAGCAAATGCTTGCCTAATGAAATAAAGTTATGCATATTTAAAGTCACTCAGGAAACTTGCAAAATCTTGGCCTTGTGAGCTAGAATTCGCATTTTATAGCTTCTAATCTAAGAGACTAGAAAAACTTTTCAATCAAAAAGACTTAACAAAAGCTTACAAAAATTTTTTAAATTTTGCTCATTTTGCACAATTTTTCATTTTCTAAGGAAAAACGGGTTACGAGAGAAACACTACGTAAATAAGCAAGCGGTCAAATCAAATCATAGATTACCCTACCCCAGACTAGAACGAAACATTGTCCTCAATGTTTAAAACAAGGGTATCACGAAAATCTAAAAGCCGCTTATTAAGTATGCTAGAAGATAAACGTTAGTCGATAAGATTAGGATATCGGATTTCCATCGCGATCGATCATGAAACTCGAGTGGAGAAATGACAAACTTCGAAAGCACGAGTCTTCATATCGGGAAAATCCTACACAACATCACAAACAACCAAACACGAAATCAAGAGGCGCACTTTCGCGCCACTTATTAGAAAATAGAAAGAAGATAGATGGATAAGCATGGGGTGCCTCCCACGAAGCGCTACTGTTTTTGATCACCGAAGTCGCTAGCCTGACTCGTCCCCGAATTCATTTGTCCTTGGGGAAGAAAGTGGTAGAGATAACAGGGTCAAAAACGGTGTCTTCATTCCGAAAGAATGAGATGGGTGGTTGGGAGGAAAATAAATGTCGGGCTCAAGCACAAAGAATGATTCCTCCCAAACTCACATAAGGTATATGAAAGATGATCCATCATCCTGGTTTGCGGGCGATCTAAAAGATGACGGATCAAGATGAGAATACTCCAAAGTAGAAGGGAGTACATGGTACAAAGAGGTGTATTGCAAAGGTTCAACAATGAAGGCATCCAAGATAGGATCCTTTTTCCGAATAACTTTGGTGATAAGAATGTACTCTTCAAGAGTATCCCGTGGTTAAAAATCTTGTCCTCGGAAAGGAATGAAATCAAAGTATCATCCACGTGAAAATCCTCACGAGAAAAGGAATCACTCTCGGATAAAAATAAGTGGGACCTCTCAATCAACAAGCTCATCACGAAATCTTAACTTCCTTATCTTCTTTGGGAAAAACGGATCATCATATTCTTCTTCATTCTCGAAAGAATCGAAGTCGGTGGGAGCAAGTTCATCGGTGAACTTCTCAAAGTAAATCGACGGATCTTGATATAACAAGTATTCAATTTCAGTAAGCTCCTCTAAAATCAAAGATGTCATCCTCACTTCCCGGTGGAAGGGGATCCATGAAGCGAGTTCATCGGCTAACTCCTCGAGAAGTAAATCAATGGGAGAATCCTTGAGCTCGGGTTCAAGGATTAAAAGACGGCTTGACTTTTTAGAATCTCCTCAAAGCATTTTTCAATCAAACGAATATCTCCTTCGATATCGAGCATCTAAGATTATCAATTTCGTGAAATCGAATCACTTTTCAAATAATTCTCAATTTCTTTCATGATAGAATCATCTTCCTCATATTGAGTATGGGAAGGGATATTTTCAGAAGAAGGAGTGGGATTGCCACCAAAGAAAACTCTGTTTTTGGAACAAGATCAATTCGACAATGTAAAGCGGAGGTGGGAAAAGTGGTGTGCTCTTAGAGCTAGCATTTTCCACCACAACCGTTGTAGTCTCCTTTTCTAGTTTCTTCTTTTGCTCAAGACATATCGTAGACAAACTCTAACCGAAACGTGAAAGACTCGATCAATCTCGATGTCTTAGGCCCAACTTTTAAACTACCGGAGGTTGGACGTTTTTGGTATTTCCGTTATTAGTAGGAATTCTCGGGTCCTTTGTCACCTCGGTGTTACTAATTTTGGCCACATCATATTGTTTGGTAAAAGATTTAGAAGTATTGTTAACGCAACGGACGCTTTTCCAACTCTTAAAGTGATTTCTCCTCCATACACATCAATAAACGCATGGCCCGGCCCTAAGAAACATCTTCCGAGAATAAGGGGCACACGAGGATCCGCATCGAAATCAACAACAACAAAATCCAGGGAAATCGAATCCCCACTTTAACAAAAACATCCTCGGCTATACCGATTGGTTGAGTCGTAGTTCGGTCGGCTAGCTCGAGGTCATACATGTCGTGGTGTGGAGGCAATGAAAGCTTATCGTAAATTGATTTCGCATCAAATTGATACCGCGCCAAGATCGGCCAAGGCGGCAATCGAATAATTCCTTGAAAATCACACGAATGAGGAACTTGCCGGGTCACCTAACTTTTCGAAGTTTCTTGAGAATAACCGCGAACAATTCTCATTCAAAGACGTTTTTGCCAAATCAACAATTTTCTCTTTGTTACTTAACATTCCTTTTAGTGTCGAAACAAACTTAGGCATGAGAAAAAGAGCATCCGCCGGCTATTTCAAGTGAAGATCTTGAAATATCTGAAAGAATTTTTCCATTTGAAGATTTGCTTGTTCACGTTGCTGTTGATCATTCATTCTTGACGGGTACGAAGTGTTGTTTTGAGTTAGTCTTTTAACCGAGATCCTCGGCTCAAGTCGACAACCGTGGGTTGGACATTCTCAAGACTTTATCGCGAGGAAGCACCGGGTCCTTTGTCACCCCCCTCACCGGTCTACCACACCCACGGAGAAGAAGAAATAGTAGTAGGAACCGTGGGTCCATCGTAGAAGCAACACTACTGGTAGTGATAGCTTTCATGTCACCTCTCGGGTTAGGAATCGTATTACTCGAAGAGAACCGAACCCGAGGGTTGAGAATAAAAAGTAGAAGGTTGATTGGCTTGAAAGTAACTAGCCATCATATCCCTAATTTCTCTCATCTGTTTGTTATTCGTAACTTCCATATCTCTTTTGAAATCATTCCTAATGCCGTTAATTTGAGTTTGCAAATTTTTAATGATGCTATCAGAACTCTTCATGTAAGACAGAAACTCATTGTTTGAAATAGTTGGGAGGTGATTGATATTGTTGTTGAGGAGGAGGTGTTTGTTGATAAACTTGAGCTGGAGGAGCTTGGTAGTTTTGATTACCATGATTGAGATTGGCTCCTCGGTTTTGATTGTAAGATTGGTTTTGATAACGATTTTGGTTTTGTTGAGGAACGGGTGCAAAACCGGGTGGTCCCATTTGGTTGGCAAGGTATCCTTGGTTCGATTTTGAACCGATTAGCAGAGGCTAATGGAAGCATTTCGGAGATCGCCATCGGTAGCTTGACAATTATAGTACGGATGAGGACCACCGCAAATAACACATGTTTCAAGAAGGCTTTGACGGATTCGGATTTATGAATCTTAAACTCTCTCATCATAGAATTAGCATCACGCCCCACTTAACTCACTTTTCAAACCGTAATTATCATTAGTAGTGATCTTAGAAACAACCCGACGGTTCCTAGATCGAAGAAACTTTTGACTTATTTTCGATAATCGTTCTAACATCGGTGGGCATACGACTCAAGATGTTACCACGGCCAAGTAGTTTTAATCTTGATCGGATGGAGTAAGAGCATTATAGAACGTATCAATTTGATGAAGATCGGTAAAACCGCGGATTCGGCATTTTCGTAAAAGTTCCTTGAATCTATCCCATGCTTCTCCAAAACTCTCGTCAAATTTTTGTTGAAAATTTATGATTTGATTTCGTAACATTGTTATTTTTGACGGAGGAAAGAATTGGTTCACAAATTTCTTAGAAAGATCTTCCCATGTTGTGATTCGATGAGGGTTCTTTTTCGAGCCAAGTCCGGCCGCCTCGCGGAAAATGGAAACAATCTCAATTTAATTGACTCATGAGTGACTAAAGTTTATCGTAGAAGCAACTTGATTAAACCAACGGAGGTGTGCGCGGGCTCCTCATGATCTAAACCACAAAAGGTTTATTAGACACCAATTGTATTAGATTCGTTTTAGTTCAAAATTTTGGTAGTCAATTGGTGGAAGTACGATAGCATCACCGTAGCCGTCTCACGGAGCTGAAGTAACTCGCTCATCGCTCGAGTGTCCGCCATGACGGGTTCTTCAACGATAGTACGAACTCGGGCACGCCTATTCTCTGATGACGCCTACGCCGTGATTGAGAGCGGTGCGCATGCACTTAAAACCAAGTCAATTAAAAGAGACCGATATTCGAAAACACAATGAACTTAAACCAATAATCCCAAGTGAATAAATCACCTCTACAAGACAAACGCAAGCGAGCCGGAGCTTTGTAGGTGGTCAAGCTTATTAAAACCCTTCTTTACTACCGCAATTTAATGTCGTGCCGCCCTTATACCCACCACATTTGTTTATCCGAGAAGTAAATCAATTCACGTTTACAAAGGCAAGTTTTTGATCTTTGGTTCGGGAACTTATAATGATAACACCTCCGTTGAGAATGTTATATAATTGGTGTCTTCTATTTATTAGCAAAACCACAAGAGAAAATCTTTTGTATTTTTAACTGATATATATATACAAAAGAAAAAGGAAAATATTTTTTACTTTTTAATTTATAGAAAAATAGTAACTTCACGAATGAAGGATCTCGAGTCACTAATCATCAAACCTAAAACGATATTGTCGTGACACAAATTCCTCCACGGCAGCCCAAAATTTGATTCGCTGAAAATTGAAGGCTTAAGGGTTATGTGTGTGGATAAAACCTCAATATCGATATCAAAAATAATCACGAAGATAGATTCAAATTCTCTTAGGAAAAAGAATAATAAATCAAATCGCGGTGATGATGCGGTACGGATTATCAACCCGAATCGCTTTCCCAACGAGGCTGAATTGCCAACGCCGTTTTGGTTCGGAATTTAATGATCGATGTTTTGATTTGTTTGTTTTTGATTATTAAACTACGGGAATGGGGAAAGTAATTAAGGGAATCTATTTTACGGAAATCCTAAGTGCGATTATAACTAAACGTAATTAATAAAACGTAACTAAAATGCAACTACGTCTAAATTATACCCTAAAAATGCCTAATTCTACTTTTATGCTAAAAATGATATTAGAAAACTAATTTAGAATTAAAACTAATTTTTGATTTTTTCTGAATTTTATTTAAATTAAAACTAATTTTTAACTAATTAATCTAAATTAAATTCTAAAAATTATGAAATTTAAGGAGAAAAATATGAAACTACTTTCTAAAAATCTAAATTGTCACTAAAGACTTTTTAAAACTATTTTTTTATTTTTCAGATTAATTTTCTATTTTCTACTAATTTAAAACTAATTTAATCTAATTTAAATTGTGAAAAATATCAAATAAAAAGGGAAAAATATGGAAAAATCTTTTTTATGCTTTTTATATTTTTCTTAAACTGAGAAAATGAAAAATTATTTTTTGGAACTTTTTCTCAATTAATTGCAATAAAACCTATTTAAAAGTGATTAAAAACTAATTTAAATATAGAAAAATAGCAAACAAAGGACTAAAAATGATGAAATTTTCAGGAAAATTCTAAAAAGTTCTACTGGTTCTATGAAAAATGAGAAATGTAGTGCTTATATGACAGAATCAAGAGTCAGAGTGTAATTGGATCAAATAAGCACTTAAAAAATAAGCTAGTTTCAAACTGATTTTAAGCTAAGGGATCTTTAGTAATCTTAAATGACAGTGATAGAGCTAAGGGAACATACAATAGGCTAGTAATTCAGGGATGATTAAGCTAAAGTGGAAAATACTTAAAGAAATAAGCTAATAAGCTAGGGGATCATTCAAATAAGCTATATATGAAGGGAGACCTAATAAGCTATCTAAACTAAGGTATCTAGGAGTAATCTAAGCTAGTCTTAAAGTCTAACAAGCTCTACAATCTACTTGATAACTGAGATTCCAACAGCTAAGGTAAAATGGGACAACTTGAGCTTATTAATAAGCTAGCAAACAAGTTTCTATTACAAAATAAGCTAGATCAGATTTGACCCATGTACCAGAGAGTACAAAAAACCAATTTTTAAGAGTTTTGAAGCTCAAATGAGGGTTTATAGGATCCGATCTAAACAAAGTTTTGAGGACTGTTGCTAACCTGGTTTGCTGATACAGCTTGGGACAGATTTGTAAACCGATTTGAGCTTGTTAAAGCTATTGAACTTGAAAACTGATTATAAGCCAAGTATAACTCTAAACTCTATACTAAACTAATTTTTTGGGTTTTGAAATGATTTAAACAAGAATAAAGAGCTAGAGAAAGTGACTTAGAAACTGCTTTGACAGAAAATTTAGACAAAGGAGAATTGACAAACCTTTTTTGACACTAACTACACTAGACCGTAACTTGCAAATGACTTAAAGGATCCTAAATGACTCCAACATCGACTCAAACAAAAGCTTAGACCAAAGCTAAGCTAGAAGTCAAGTAAATGTAACTTATTGGTATCAAAAACTTGAAAACAACACTAACCTATGAGATCCGATCAAATTTACCACAACTAACACTAGGACTACTAGATTTAATTGACTAAATCAGTTTCAACCCAAGAGTACCTGAAAATGGGTCAAAAACCCTTTGTGCCAAACATTCCTTTATGAAGGGTGTTTGGTACAAATTTGTTGGCTTTACCTCTTGTTTGGATTTAACTGATGAAATAAAGATCAAAGCACATCCCTTTTATGATGAAAACACAAATATGAAAATAAGCAATCTCAAAATAAGCAGTTTGACTTTCTTGACTTTTTTATTTTTGTAAAACTGAACAAGATGGAGATAAGATGAAAACAAGCTCACATAAGCTATATAGCTTATATGAGCTTAAAGTAACAATATTTAAAGCTAGAACCAATGGATTAATACAGATTGATATCAAACAAGAAATAAAATACTTGAAAAACTTATATTAAAACTGAATTGAGAATACAAGATACTAAAATTTAAAACATTAAACTATCATGAAACCTTTAAAATACATTAAACATAAACAAAACTTTAAAGGAAATTAAGCTAGACTACACCATTACAATGTGATCACAAAGGTCCTATTTATAGCTGAAATGGAGAGGGTCTCTTGGATCCTTGGAAGAGCCTAGAAGTGAATCGAGCCACTCATTCCTCCATCGTCACTTTGCCCAATCAAAATGCCCCAACTAGCTCAAATAGGTGTTTCGGCCAATGAAATTGTGACAATTGACACGTGCCATCTTATCCCGACAAGTCGACTGGAAAGAGATTCTAGATAGATTCTAATACGAGGTGGGTTGTTTGGGAGGGTAAGTGGTGGTGTACGGGGTGGTTTAAAGGCAGACAAAGACGGGTACCGTTTGGGGCTGTGGTTTATTTTAATGTTTTTCAAATACTTAGACCGGGTAGGATAGTGTTTGACTCGGGTGAGAATTCGGGTAAAGTGAGTTTTTCGGGTTGGAGGATATAGCAAAAGGTGGCCGGTTATGACTAGGATTGATCGGTTTATATTTGTCAGCCGCAAGTTTGGACATAGATAATGGATGGTTTTGGATTATTAGTGTTTAAAGGGCAAACCATAGGACCATTGTTGTAAAATTAAACTCAAGGTTCAAACATGTAACTCTGAAATTATCTTCCAAGGACCACTCTTGACAATCTTCAATCATCTAGGGGCTGATTTGCAAATTTCTGAATCTTCAAGGGTCATTTTCGACATTTCTTCAAACGTTGATCAAATCTTCACAAATCATCCTCAGAGATTAGAAATCTTCAAAAATGCATAATTCGACCTTCCTACCAAATAAAGCTCTCTTTAATCTCTCGTGCTCTGATTTACGCCCGATTTGGATCCTTTTTGCGAGTTTTTACATATCCATACCTGCACAAGCACAAACTCAAGAAAACCACAAATATTAGCAATAAACGGCTCTTTCTTGGTTATTTTGGGTCTATTTTGATAAAGAAAAGGTATGTGTTTTAGCACATACCAATCATCATGTCGTGAAAAATTGCCATCATACATCGTTGGAACGCGCCGTGAGCATTACATAGCCAAAAGCATACGCCCAGAAAGTTCCCCGCATGGGCAGAATGTGGTCTTTCTGATCCCTGGATCAATGGGGATCCGGTAACAACCTCGGAGAAACCATCTAAGAAACAATAGTATTCGCTCCTCGCTAATCTCTTCAAGCATTTGGTCCATGAAGGGTGAGAGGAAAATGGTCTTTTTTCGGTGGCGCTATTCAACTTGCTTATAGTCAATACACACACGCCTATCCGTAACCAATCGAAGTTGAATTAACTCGCTTTCATTTGTTAACCAGTTATGCTCACCTTTTTGGGAACACATTGAATTGGGCTCCTTCATTATAAGTTCACCGATCCTATGGATTCTTCATTCAGGGATCCACTAGTTATAGCCGTGGATCCTTCGGGACCATTTCCTTCACAGTAACGCTACTCAATATTTTGCACCACGATCAATTTTAAACCTAGTGATTTACATCAAGCATTCATGTATGTAGTAAAGCATAGCAAGCATGGCATTTAAAAAGTGACATATAAGCATGCAATTAGATAAAGACCTAATTTTTGATATGATATCAAAGAGTCGAAAATTCTATTATGTTATCCTAGGTTAAGATGTTCTTGTTTATCGCCATACCATCAACTACCAATGAAGTTCTAAAGAAATATTGTTTAAGCAGTTACACACATTGTTATAAATGAATGTCATTGACCCTCACCTCCCATTACCCTCAAGCTTCTCCTTCAAACCCCTCGCTTCACCTTCGACAATTCCCTCAAGCTCCATCTCATTTCTTCTTCTTCCTACTAGAAAATTGGCAATGCATTTGAACACCCCTCTTTGTTTGTTTGAAACTTTTGGAAGGGCTTGGAATATCCGGCAATTGGTCAATGTAAGACACTGGTCGAGATGGTGAAGTTGCCTATAGGTTAATTCCTTCTCCTCCGCTCGATGAGTCCAAGCAGGATGAGGTCTTTTACCTTCAACCATGAACCTCGCTGCTTTTCATCGGATAGAGGTACCTGCGATCTTGTCAAGCAGTAAGTGGTCATCCATATGTGAGAGGTTCTAAGGCAAATACAAAGTTAGCTAGGCGAGTAAGAAGCATAACATATGGTAGCACCATCTTATCCGTCTTAGAAACTCTAGCCATCCGCTTGACCATGTAGTATGCTTAGGTTGAAAAGAGTTGAGTTGACAAGGCAATAGATCATGTAAATTAGACATGCGTTAGTATGATCCATGTTTCCAAACTGAAGGAGAGGACATTCTCCCTAAGAACTTGTTTCCATTTCTTGTAGAGTGGGAACATCTCTGAAAGTTCCATTTGGAAGGGATCCCGTGGATGACTTTTAAGTTCTAGTTACTCGAAAGAAGGGAGGCTCTTTTGAATAAAAACGAGGTTCTATGGTGGCCTGTCAGCGAGGGTGTCAATAAACCTCGCGATCATTAACCATGTCATGAAGTTGGATATTAACTCGTTCGCTCAAAACTCGGTAAAGTTTATTACACAAATCAACCACTTGTGAATGGTCAACCGTAATAAAAGTCAAAAGTTCTAAAACCAATGCAATATCCCTTGGAATTTAGTGGATTCCTGATCGTTAAGTCCCACCTGAGGTTGAATGGTATTTGAAAAACGTCAGACGAATGATCACTTTCAAGGATAATGATCAAGAAGGATTTTGATTGATAACTACACTATCGGGATTGATTGGAATTGTATTTGGATGTAACTATAAAGCACAACAATCGATTAAACAACGAAAACGCTGCAGACGTTTACAAATTTTACGAAACTTATAAAATAAAACGTAAATAAAAAAGAATAAAACACCTATGGATATGAAAATGATATTTTTACAATCCTAATAATAAAAGAAAATTATTGAAAAATTAAAATTATTTTTATAACTATTTATTTAATTATTATTAATTAAAACTATTTTTAACTATTTAATAATAATTCAAAATATAAGAAAATATGAAATAAAGCTAGAAAAGTGAAATTATGACTTAAAAAATCTAAAATATTAGAAAACTTATTTTAAAACTGAAAATATATTTTTAATGTTTTTTTATTTATTTATTATTAATTAATTACTATTTATTAACTATTTTAAATTCAAGTAATAAATACTAAACAAACTAAGAAAATTTATATTTTTTATATAATTATCCTATGATGACAGAAAACTAAGAAAATTATAAAAACATAAAGTGCTTAATAATAAACTCGGAATAGAAAAATTAAAAAGCTAATTTATATTAAATAAACGCTTAATACTATTTTTAAAATGATGTTTTTGTGATTTTTATTTTACAAAACTATTTAACTAATCGATAATATGCAACTTTAATGAAGACAAAATTTTGGATCTTGAAAATAAGCAGCTTTGAGAGCTTAAGAGCTTAATGAGCTTAAGCTTTTGGCTTATTTTGATGATTCAAGCTTAAATAAGCTTGAAATAAGCTTCACAAATAGAACCAAAGGTGAAATAAGATACAAACAAGCTAAGAGTACTTAAATTAAGCTAAAAGGCACAAACAAACACACTGATAAGCTATAAATAAGCAAATAAGCAATTACTCTAATCCTATAAACCAAACAAGCTGAAATAAACTATACAATTTAAGCTTATGAAATAAGCCTAAAGCTCAAAATAAGAACTGAGGTATTGAGATGGCTTGGTGAGCCAAAAGTCCAAGCTCACACAGGGTCCACTAATAGTTTATGACAAGCTTTTGAAAAGGCTTGTACACACCGAGTATTTAGTGTACACGAAATGGATAAACAAAAGTTACTAGCAAATTCTACCAAATAAGCTAGAAAGTTAAAAATAAGACCGGGCCTGAGATGGCTAGATCTTTCTTAAAACCAAAATACACAAGCTAAGGTTCACTGATGAGATTTTTATGAGCTTGTGAAATAGGCCTATTCAATCAGTAATGGCACTTTTTCTAAAAGTGTCTAAAATAAGCTAAGGAATAAGCGCTTTAAAAAGCTAACTAAAAATTATAAAAATTACCATGATTAAGATGAGCAACTAAATTCTAATATTCCAAAAGCATAAAACATGAAACTCTATATTAAATCCTATAGAAAATTATCTATTTTATTCAAAAACTGACATGTGAAAATTTGACTTTTAAGTTAAACACTAAAGTTGACTTTGATGAACTTTTGAATCAAATCTACTTAATGATTATGTTATATTAAGCTAAGTTAAAATGAATTTAGGCTAGATAACCGTTCTAAGTAACTGCGGATGATTTTACACTATAAATCCTAATGGGCTTAACTAGTAAAGTGAGATTAAAAGAGATTTTGACTATTTCTCAAACAAGGACTGTATTTTATGGTTGCAATGAGTTATTAGATCCTATTGTGACATAAGACAACAACAAGCAACAAATATAACAACCTCTAATAATGATAACACGTTGAATCCAAAACAACCTTTAGACAACTGATTTTAGGATTTAAAGGTTTCATTGTGATAAGACCATGTAACCTGATTAAAACCTTATATTATCATATAATGAGACTAAATAAGCATTAAACAACAACAATAACAACATAAAACTAATAAATGACACTTATGCTAATATGATCAGTAAACTAAGATTTTTTTAGTAACTACAAATTTTAAAGAACAAGCAAACTGTTTTAATGTTTAATTTTACTTAACTATAACCTCTAAACATAAACATACAAAGATTTAAGCTTAAGCTACTTCTTATACGTTAAATGCAAAAATTGCTTAAAAATGGCTTACAATGTAATTCACTGAAAACACGCAACAAGGTCCAAAGATCAACCCTAATAGCTTACCACTAAGCTTCTAAAACCAAGGCCATTCAAGATTTACCCTGCCCACCAAGGATCTTCATTTCTTTTGATTTTGATTTTCCAAACTATTTTTAGTATATATTTTTTTTCGTATTTTTGAGTTTTAACTATAAACTGGATTTTAAAGGTATCTAATAGCTTTCATAAGCTATATAAGGAGCTTATATGAGCTTATAAGTCCTTAACAACAACTATCAACATCATTCAAACATTTTGAGGATTTAAGCAAGTAAATTTGCATAAACTTAAAAGAGTACTTAAAACTGAAATTGGTTATTGAAAAAGGTTCACAATACACTAAGATTGATAAAAACAAAGACTTGAAAGCTAAATTTTATGACGGAATTTAAAAACATTAATTCCATAAGTTGTTAATTTTTTTACACTCTAATTTCTTCCACATTGCTTCATTCTCTCTTTATATTGATCTCTTTGGGCTCGTGTCACCTCTCGAATGTTTACCACTTGATTTCAACCCTTGAATTCATCAATCTCATCATAATCGTCCATTTGGCATTTTGGCGGCAAAAGTTGTTTGAGCGTGTTTAAAGCATTTAATGCTTCGGGAGATGTGGAGTGGAAGGGAGTGTGTATTTGGGAGACATGTGGTTGCAAGTGGTGGAGGTGGTGGTGAAACCACCCCGGGTTTTGGGTTGCGTGCTGGTGAGGGAGATAAACAGTGTAGGTGGGTTTACTTGGGTTTGACTGGGGGTTCAAGTTTGAGGGGGGGTTCAAGTAGTTTTATTTGGCAGGGGTTCAAGGGGAGTAATGGGCTTGGGCTTGTGTTTGGGTTAATAACAAAAAGGGTCCGGTTTTGGTTTTGGATTTGGAATTAATACACAAGGACCATTCTTGTAATTTGGCAAACTTAAGGGACTAAAATTGTAACTTTCCCAAACTTATCAAAAGGACCGATTATGCCATATATGAATAGTACAAGGGTTATATTTATCAATTTTCCATTTTAAATAACCCGGGGACTATTTTTGACAATTTTTAAACTTTAGGGACTAAAGTTGTCATTTTGTAATTTTTAAACTTTGAAGGGTTTGTTTTGACAACTTTTGAATCCCATCGACCTTAAATGATATTTTTCTTTATTTTGATTTACCAGGGACTAGGTTTGACAAATTTTAAACTTGGGGACTAAAAGCGTCAATTATGCAAACTTGATACGTTTTCACCGCTTTTGGTATTTTGCATTTAAAACACATAAAACACTTATTTGTGATATTTTTATCATTTTGATGCTTTGACAGATGTTTTTGGATGTTTTTGGCGTCTAAAGGTACCAAAAATGATGAGTATTTGCATACTCATCAATCCCCACATTCAAGATATCAAGTACCCTAGCAATCTTTTTATGAAAATTTAATGGATTTCATATCTTTACCAAAAGCCATTACTTCTGGAGTAGCCAATTGTTTCAGTCCAAGTAAGAACCTTGGTACAATGATAACCAAATGATTTGGAGCAAATCACCGCCTTTCAACGGCTTTGATTTATCTTACCGTGGCCGCTTGCTTCGACTAGCCAACTTAGATAAATTATCAATATTATCTTTGGTGAGTTGATTACCAATTATGGTTTTCCAACCGCCTTACCACAAGCCATAAACTTGCGGGCTAGCCAACTCTTTACTAATTAAAGATATGGTGAGTTGAACACCATACAATTTTGGGCAAATTGCAAGCCATAAACGGATTTGATATATCTTTACCAAGAGCCGCTGCTCTGATTAGCCAACTTTTGTTTATTAGACATGGCTGATTGATAACCGTAGTCGAGTAAGTGCAAAAACTTACTCCAAAAAAAAAATTTTTGGCCAAAAATGGGAATTGGGTGATATAATTACATGATAAAATTCGTGCCCACACTAGAAATGAATATTGCCCTCAATATTCAAAGTACCGGTTATGCCGAAACATAGAACGTAAAAGGGAAATACTACGGCCATTATTTTATTTTTTATATATACACAATTTTTTTTTTGGTTCTTATATACAACAGCGGGGGCAACTCCCCCACACTAGGGTGGTAGAAAGTAGAAAGAAATCGTAAATATGGGTGAAACCCATATGGTGTGCTATCGTTTTGATTACCGAGTCGCTAGCTTGACTCGATCCCCGCATTCATTGGTTCATGGGAAAGTTTGTAAATCCGACAACCATGGGTGGAATGTCCTCCAAAATAGTGTTTTAATCGATGACCATTCACTTTAAAATTTGGACCATCAGGCTGAGATAACTCAATGGTTCCATAAGGAAATACTTTAGTGATGGTGAATGGTCCGCACGGTAACGGGATTTTAGTTTTCCGAGAAAATCTTCAATCTTGAATTGAAAAGAAGGATCGATCACCGACGGAAAACGCGGTTCTTGCTTTTGGAGTCATGAATCTTCTTTGTCTTTTCTTTGTAGATCAAAGAGTTCTCGTATGCTTGATCACGAGTTCATTTAATTCATTCATTGAATTTTACTCAGGATCACCGCCATGGATATCAGGTTGGCATGTTTTAAGGCCCAGTATGCTTTGTGTTCTAGTTTAATCGGGCAGATGACGCCTTCCGTGACACTAGCTTGTATGGAGTACGCCAGCATGGGTGTTTTATAAGCCGCACGGAAGGCCCAGAGGCGCCATCCAGCTTTATCCGACCAAGAGGCACGTTTTCTTC
>OU343216.1:181812488-181830523 GCA_910596185.1 Chrysanthemum makinoi
TGACTTTGTGAGCATGAATTTGAATGGATGTTGCAGAAGGATGTCCACAGCAATTCTGCAAGATGATTCAGAGCATATGAGGGTTTCAAAGTCAACTCGGAGATAGTTCTTTACAATCTCTCTTGGATAGCCATTAGGTAAGATATCGGCAATTGTGAGAACCTCAGGTGGATCCACATTCATTTGAGCAGCCATGTCGTGATCTGAAATAACATTAGCCAAAAGAACCAACATATCGAAAGACATAATGTTAGTCAACAGAAGGTTTTTATTGACTAATTATTGAATGTACTGTATCATTGATTGTTACGAGTCCTAAGTCACTTGTATGTCCAATATTTCAATGACGTCGTGAAACGTTTCGTGAGTTAGTTAACTTTAAGTTTTAAAGTTTATGTTATCACATATTTTACAACACATTATACATTTAAGCTTATTAGTGACGGTATTGGTTTCGTGACGTTTTGATTTATTTATTTACAAGTTTGCACGCGTAACAATTCATAACGAAGGTTTGATCAAGGCTTATGCGTAGGAATGGTAGTTTATGCGTAAACAAGATAAGTATCTGCGTAGAGCGTAAGCTTATGCGTAGGATCCCGACTTACGTAAAAATATTACGCCGTAGGAACATGAGGACCTTATATAAAACTTACGTGAGGCGTATATAAACCTTACGCCGCGTAAGGCTTACTCGTAAATGAGTAGACCTTATGCGAAGAGGTCACTGTTTTGCATATCCTTCACAGGATACGCCAGTAGTCCCTTTGTAGAACCTTTACGCAGTATAAAGCCGGCGTAAGATTTCTCTACGCATAACTTTCTACGCTAAGGTGATCCTTATCGTAGAGTTACAAAGACCTTGATTCTCGAGTTTTATGCGTAGCAAGCACGAAATAACATCATCATAGCATCAATTTCAACATTATCATTCATTATATAATGTATCATGGCATAAAATACTCTCAAGCAGTTTACGCCAGTAAAGGCTTACGCCGAAAACTTAAATCTAAATTCAAGAATTACGCATAACAATTCTAGCCAAAGAAATTGCACCAAACATTTTTTGGTAGTTCTTATATGTCATGTGAGTGTAATAACCAAGTATTAACATCCAATTAATCAAAAATACCCAATTCTTAAGAACATTAAACCCTAATTTCTAATTTGTAATCAATTAGTGTATCTGGGTTGTTTCAAGGCATGGATATCATCAATACACTATCATATCAACCTCACACAACAATCCTTATGACCAAAAAACGTTCACATTTGAAAATACCCAAAACCACGCATAAACCCTAATTTCACAAATCATTCAATTCGTGATTCTGGGTGAGTTTTGATGATTAAAACGGTATCATTGATGTATTAGAAACGTTTTGACATCAATTCTTTAACCATAAACACACAATATTGATCATGTGTTCATACGCATACACGTAGAACACAAAAACAATATTATACAACGTTTTGACCGTTGGATTCATGTCAAAATCAAAACCAATGTTTAAAAATACGTTAAGATTATGAAACAACTTACAAAATGATGATCCAAAACACAGATTTGTGAGATGATTGTTGTGCGTAGGATGAGTTTGGTGTGTATAATAAATGTGATGTGAAAAAGTTATGTGGGGTGTTTTTTATTAAAATGACTTTAACCTTTTGACAGTTTTGGTCCCTCCACCTTTTCCTTTTTCATCCAAGGCCATTTAACATCCATTTTGGTTACCAAACAAAAGATTTTAGGAAATAACTTTGACGACACTCCCCTCGACTTAAGAAAAATAATGAAAGGTTATAAATTTTAGTCCGAGGAGTGTCAGTTGAACCAGAAAAGTTTACCACCATCGATACAAGAAACAACCAGAATAGAGTAACATGCAAGTACACGAATGTTTTGAAACAGTTAAGTGTTTATTTTCTCCCCCTCAACACTTGATCGGAAAAATACTGAATTTTGAAAGACTAGAGTGTTGATGGAAGAAATGTACTTGCCATGTTGAAAGAAAAAATAGATAGAAGAATATTTTTATTTTTTTATCAGGTTTTATATTTTTGTATTTTGTTTTTTTTTTTGAAAATTTTATTTACAAAAGAGATTTTGGTGTTTGACAGGTTTTTAAGACTGTTTTAGGAGGTCATCAATTCCTCTTGAGTCAAACACCTCATACCAATCCAGTGGACCAACTCATTAAACCTAGCGGGAGGCAAGGCTTTGGTGAGAAGATCCGCCAATTGGTATTCTGTACCCACAAAATATAATTCAACAAGACTGCCATTCCACGTGATCCTTGATGAAATGATATCGAAGATCGATGTGCTTTGATTTCGAGTCTTGGCCGAATCGAGTTGCACGAGATCGCAATGGCACTATTGTCGCAGAGACATCGGGATTCGTCACAATACGTAACCATGGTCTTTGAGTTATGTTCTCATCCAAATGACTTGAGCACAACACGCCGACATGGCTACATATTACGCTTTTCGGTTAAGAGATTGATGTACAATCCGCTTCTTCGATTGCCATGACACCAGCTTTGTCACCAAGAAATTGTAAAGCTCGGAAGTGCTTTTCCGTGAATCTAAGCATCCCCGCGTGTCGGCCCCGTCAAAAGCGAATAGTTCAAAACCGAATCCTTCTGATACTTGATCCCCAAATTAATGGTTCCCTTGATGTATCGGAGGATTCTTTTAGCCTCAGAGAGGCGGGTTTTAGTTGGTCGCGATCCCGATAAGCAGGAGCAAAGATATACAAAGAAGACAATATCGAGTCTACTAGATGTTAGATACATGAGAGATCCAATAATACTACGGTATTTTGTAGGGTCCACCAATTTCCCATGTAAATCATCGTCTAGCTTCTTGGTATGAGCCATTGGTGTGGCATAAGTGTCACAGGTATTCATTCCAAATTTGTTTAACAATTCAAGGGCATATTTGGACTGACTCAAGAAAATACCACGGGGTGATTGATGAACTTGTAGTCCTAGAAAGAACGTAAGTTCACCCATCATGGACATTTCAAAATGTTTCTTCATTAGTTTTGCAAAAGCGATTGAGTACTTTTTATGATTTGACCCAAAAATGATGTCATCCACATAAATTTGAACAATTAAAATATGTTCCCCGTGATATTGTATGAAAAGAGTTGGCTCGACCGAACCTTTGGTAAAGTTATTGGCAATGAGGAAAGATGATAGCTTATCATACCATGCCCGAGGGACTTGTTTGAGACCGTAGAGAGCTTTCTTCGCTTTGTAGACATGATTAGGAACTCGGATCAATGAATCCTTCCGGCCGACTAACATAAACCCCTTTCAGTTGTCCATTGAGAAAAGCAGTTTGACATCCATCACGAAGACCGTGATGTTCATGTGAGCAAATGCCAAAAATCCTAATGACCTCAAGACGAGCAAGCGGAGCAAATGATTCTTCAAAGTCAATACCCTCTTCTGCATAACCCTTAGCCACCGGGCGTGACTTATTTCGATAACATTCCCTTGACATCCAATTTGTTCTTACAAATCCATTTGAGACCAATGACGTAGACCCCTGTTGGTCTTTCAACCAGTTCCCCTACTTCAAGACGTTTGAATTGGTTGAGTTCTTCTTGCATGGATTCGATCCAATTGTCTTTTGTCATTGCGTCTTTGATGTTTTTAGGTTCAGATTGGCAGAAAGTGAGTGCATAAATGCAATGTTCACCATCTGAGTGAAGACTTTGTCTCAGTAACGGCTGCTTATTTGGTTGATTGGGGTTGCCAATAATGTTTTCCAGAGGATGGTCTTTTGTCCATCTATGTGTGGAGGGTTGATGTTGGTATACATTGTGCAGATTTTGAGGATTCAAATGGCTTGTTGAAGATTCCGCGACATCAGTGCGGCAGCTCATTAGCAAACGGGTTAAAGAACGCATTTGGATCAAAATCTGCAGGTGGGGGTAGTTCATTTAGAACATCATCGACCGGTTCATCATTGTTGGAAGCGGTTTGTTCAACTGTGTTGTGAGTCAACGGGTGGTGCTTCTTCAACCGTAGTTGTTGTAGCGGTGTATCGGTATAAGATTATTATCGTGGGTTGAGCGTGAAGCGAAACAAATGGATACACACTAGAGCACGCTCATCAATATCGTCCTTTGAACACGGAGAAAATAACCTTTCCATTTGTTGAGGAGTAAGCTCAGGGCTTGTTTCAGCTGATGATGGGGTTTGGGGGAAGTTTAAGCGGTTGTGACCGGGTTCCAAGCAGTTATACTTAGAAGCCATGTCCGTAAGTTCATCAAAATGAGCTTGAATCGTTTCCATAACCTCCTTTGTTCAACGATTCCAGATTCGGAAACCTTTATAATTATCACAATATCCTATAAAGACTCCAATGTCAGCTTTGGATTTGAGATTTCCAAAGTCATCACGATCATTATTCGGATAACAAAGAGATCCAAATACATGAAAGTGTTTGAGATTCGGTTTTCGGTTGTGGACAAGCTTGAAAGGTGTTTTGTTGTGGCGTTTTGTAATCACAGAACGGTTTTCGGTTGTGGACAAGCTTGAAAGGTGTTTTGTTGAAAATTTATGATTTCATTTCGTAACATTGTTATTTTTGACGGAGGAAAGAATTGGTTCACAAATTTCTTAGAAAGATCTTCCCATGTTGTGATCGACTGAGGGGGTTCTTTTTCGAGCCAAGTCCGGGCTGCCCCTCAAGGGAAAATGGAAACAATCTCAACTTAATCGACTCATGAGCGGCGACTTGAAAGTTAATTGTAGAAGCTACTTGATTAAACCAACGGAGGTGTGCATGGGGCTCCTCATGATCTAAACCACAAAAAGGTTTATTAGACACCAATTGTATTAGATTCGTTTTTAGTTCAAAATTTTCGGTGTTAATTGGTGGAAGTACGATAGCATCACCGTAGCCGCTCTCACGGAGCTTGAAGTAACTCGCTCATCGCTTCGAAAGTGTCCGCCATGACGGTTCTTCAACGATATATGCGTAACTCGGTACGTCTATTCTCCTCGATGACGATCTACGCCGTGATTGAGCGAGTGCGCATGCACTTAAAACCAAGTCAATTAAAAGAAACCGATATTCAAAACACCCGGTGAACTTAAACCAATAATCCTAAGTGAATAAATCACCTCTACAAGACAAGCGCACAAGCGGCGGAGAAGCTTTGTAGGTCAATGAAGCTTATTAAAACCCGCTTCTTTGACCGCAATTTAATGTCAGCCGCCTTATACCCACCACCACAGCTTTGTTTATCTCGATAGAAGTAAATAAACTCTGCGACTTACAAAGGCAAGTTTTTGATCTTTAGTTCGGGAACTTACTAATGATAACACCTCCGCTGAGAATGTTATATAATTGGTGTCTTCTATTTATTAGCAAAAACACAAGAGAAAATCTTTTGTATTTTTTAATATGATATATATATATATAAAGAAAAAAGGAAAATATTTTTTACTTTTTATTTTATAGAAAATAGTAACTTCACCTAATGAAGGATCTCGAGTCACTAATCGTCAAACCTCAAACGATATTGTCGTGACACAACCTCCCCGGCAGCGGCGCCAAAATTTGATTTGTATAAAAAGGCTCAAGGGTTATGTGTGTGGATAAAACCTCAATATTGTTGGGATATGAAAGTGCTGAAGATATCAAAGTACTGAAGATATGGAAGTACTGTAAGTTGAAAAGAACTGGAAGAAGTCAAATAGTCAAAGTACTGCTAAATGACAAAGTCAAAGTACTGCAAGAGGAAGTCAAAGTATCTTGCTAGAACAAATAAACTGGTATATTCGTTTATGGAAAGTATTGTAGATTACTTGTCGTACAAGGTTATAAATTGTAAACCGACTAGGATATCCTTGAGCCTATAAAAGGACTCCTAGATTGGCATTAGAGGCGATTTCGAGAAAAAGAGTTTTAGCGTTTACGAATTAGAGTTTAGAGAAAAGTTCGATTATCTTAGAGTTGTATTAAAGTATCCGCATAATAAGCATTTAGAGTTTGTTAAATAAAGTTTTTCTTCTTAGCTTTGTTAAGTAAATTCCGCGTACTTAATAAAGAGTGCTCATTGTTTCTTTGTTAATAACTTAGGATTTATCCGAGGTTATTAAACCTTAACAAGCTAGTTAAGTTAGTTTGATTAAAGTATATCGATCCAACAAGTGGTATCGAGCTTGTTGGAAACTCTCGACTAGGAAGAAATCCTACAATATCCAAGATGTCGACTGAAGTTGTTCCACAACCCTCAATCACCTCACTCAGAATTCCAATTATCAAAAAGGGAGAATATGATCTCTGGTGCATGAAGATGAGGCAAGATATTGCCATTACGACCATGCTCGTGGAATGTAATTGTGAATGGGAATGAAGTTCCTCCGAGCCCATTCAAGTTGCTTTGGACAACCTCTAGCACCAAAGGCGCTTTACCCCAAAGAACCCTAAGGAATCAAGAGAAGGCTCTTAACATTCTCTTTGTCCGCCATTCCAGATGGTCATCTTCTTAAATTTCATGATGCTAAAGATGCTAAACAGCTTTGGGCTGCACTCAAGACCAGATTTGGAGGGAATGAAGCCTCTAAGAAGATGCACAGAAACTTGCTAAAACAACAGTTTGAAACTTTCACAGTTGGAGAAAGAGAGAGTCTTGATGTTGCATATGATAGGTTCCGTAATCTTCTTAACATGTTGGAATTATACAAGGCGAAGTATCATTGAGGATGCTAATTTGAAGTTTCTACAGAGTTTGCCATCTACATGGCATGTGATTGCTACTATGATCAGAGGACAACAGGGGTTGGATGTTATGGACTTTGATGATCTTTATCATCAACTGAAGGTGTATGAACATGAGATGAGTGGTCAACCAAATTCAAAATCTCACAAGATTGCTTTTCTATCATCTGAAAAGAAGAGCGATACTTCCAAAAGTATCGCTTCTCCTCAAAGTATCTTGTTTCTCAAAGTACTGCTTACAATCCCCATCATATACTCAAGCAGCCCCACCATCTACCCCTTTGAACTCAGATGAAGTTGTGTGCTCTTTCTTTGCACAACAAGCAAGCTTACCTGTCACTTATGAAGAGGATCTAGCACAGATTGAAGAAGATGCACTTGAAGAAATTGATATCAGGTGGCAAGTTGCTATGATTAATGCAAGGATCAAAAAGTACATGAAAAAAACAGGCAAAGCTATTGATTTCAAACCCAAACAAGGAATAACTTTTGACAAATCTCAAATTGAATGCTTCAATTGTCAAAAGACTGGTCACTTTGCAAGGGAATGCAGATTTGCTAAGTATCAAGCAAACAGTAACATCGAGAAGCCAAAACTTGTGCTCAAAGAAATACCAATAACTGAGACAAAGGCCTTGGTAGCTCAAGAAAAGTTATCAGAAGTGGACTGGAGTGAAGAGTTCGATGATGAACCAGTGACTTATGTATGATAGCAAAGGGACGATGCGTTAAAGACACAGTGGAAGCATTGACCGGAGCACTTTTTGATAAAGAATCGAACATGCCGCTTTGGTATCGATGATGGCTTTGGAGGATTTGATTGGAGCAGAGAAAGTGAAGATGATCCTGCTCTTCTTGCTATGGTGGCTACTTCACCAACTCAGTCTCCTATCTCTGAGGTATGCTCAAACTGTTATGAGTTTTATCAAAAATTGCTTAACAGTTATGTGATTGAAAGAGATAATTGTATTAGGGCTAGGTCCGAGGTAGCAGGTTACCAAATCACTTTAGAGTCTATAGAAGCTAAAATCATAACCCATGAAAATAATGAAATGGCTTGGGCTGAAAAGTATGAACAACAGGATTACCAGTTAAAACTTAGTGAATGGAAACTAAACTCAGAAATTGCTTTGAAATTGAGAAATTAACTAAGGAAAGAGATGATTTGTTAGCTAAGTTTGCTGCCTGGAAAGAGTCTGGTTTGTCCCAAGTTACTTTTGTTGAAAAACAGAGAAGAGCTTACAATAGAATGGGCTTAGGATTTGGAATGAACTTTAGCAGTGTAGATGAAAACCAACCTAGTAATCAGGATGATGGTGATTTTGAGGACATAACCACTAGTGATGATGAGCTCATTAACTATGTAGATTCATCTAGTAATGATGGCTCAGTAAGTGAACCACCTCCTGAATATAAGAAAGACAATGGTTATCATGCGGTTCCTCATCCCATTAGTCATCACCCTCTAGGCCCGATGTTTCTCATTATGGTGTAGATAGTCTAGAGTTTAGGAAGAAGCTTGTTGCTCAATCTAGGTCTGAGAAACCCAAAGAAACTGTTGAAAACAATGTTCAAAATCCAGCAGTACCTTTAAAACAAAGTCTGCAACAAGCAAGACCTTCGTAAAACCTTTTCAAAACAAGTACTCGCTAAACCTTTTTGGGATAATTTTGCTCAAAACAAATTTTATCAGCCATCAAGAAGGCAAAACAATTTTGGGCATAGACATAGAAGAAATCACTTTGGTCATATGGGTCAAAACCTGTGTTTTGTGTGTTATAGTCCTACTCACTTAATCAAAGATTGTGACAAACACTCGGAATATCTAAGCAAGTTTCCAAGGAATAAGTCTACAAATCAGAAACCTAGAGAGCACAAACCAGTGGACTAATTCAAATAGGATTAATCACGAAACTTCACACCGATCATAGATACCCACATCGAGAAGACCTTCAAGATCTCACGATTACTTTCCAAAGTAATCCGCTCGAGACAAGGTAATCGATAACACTGCTTGGAATAGGTATTCTAGGAGATCTCATTATCAACCTAGAATGTATCACAATTCATATAGGGGATCTAGATCACGGAACCACCTTAAAACCTGAATGGGTAAAAGGGGAAGTCTTGGTGGACACACAAAGACGTTCAACAAAAAGTGAATCGAGATGTTTTGTGACACAAGAAAATGCTAATAATCTGGTGAAAGAGATTTATGTTGAAAAACCAGAAAGTTTTGAAAATCCACATGCTAAAACTCAAAAGATAATTTTGGATCACCATTTAAAAGATAGTGGAAATTACATACTCAAGGAATTTGAGTTTGTAACTCCACAAGGGGAACACAAGTCAGTAATGGCTTGGGTTCCTAAGAGTTTCTAACTCTTTTCTTTGTGTCAGGCAACCCGTAAGAGGAGCTTAAAGATCATCTTATTGTGGATAGTGGTTGCTCGGAAGTATGAGGTGATAAAGAGATCCTGTCTGATTTTAGAAGTATTAGTGGAGGAAAAGTTGCATTTGGGAATGATCCCAATGGAGGAAGGATTCTGGAAAGGAACAATTAAGGCTGGAAGAATTGACTTTGAGAATGTCAGATATGTGAAGGAGCTAAAGTTTAACTTGTTGTCAGTTTCTCAAATCTGTGATAAAAGGCATCCTGTGCTATTCACTGACACAGAATGTCTTATTCTTTCATCTGACTTCAAACCTGTTGATGATGACTTGGTAGTACTTAGAGTACCAAGGACAAATGATGTGTATAGTTTAGACATGAAGAGTCTAAATTCCTATGGAAGAGCCACATGTTTGGTGGCTAAAGCAACATCTGAAGAGGCACATCAATGGCATAGAAGATTGGGCCATGTGAATTTCAAGAACATCAACAAACTGGTCAAAGGCAATTTAGTTAGAGGTTTACCTTCAAAGACTTACAAGAATGATCAATCATGTTTGGCATGCAAGAAGGGTAAACAACACAAAGCTTCCTGCAAGAAGCTTGATGAAAGAAATATTAGGGAACCATTGGAGCTATTACACATGGATTTATTTGGACCTGTCTCTGTGGCAAGTTTAAATAAGAAGAAGTACTGTTTGGTTGTTACCGATGATTGTAGTAGATTCAGTTGGGTTTTCTTTTTGGGCTTTAAAGATGATACCTTTGATGCTATTCAGACTCTCATAATAGCACTTGAAAACCAATTAAGACTCAAGGTTAGAGGTATTAGATGTGACAATGGCACTAAATTCAAGAACAAGCTTATGGATGACTTTTGTGCTAATAAAGGCATCAAGAGGGAGTTTAGTATTGCTAGAACACCACAACAAAATGGTGTTGCAGAGAGGAAGAATAGGACCTTGATTGAAGCTGCAAGGACTATGTTAGCAGATTCCCATCTCCCTATTCAATTTTGGGCGTAAGCGTAAGTACTTGCATGCTATGTACTCAAGGGTTTCGTCACCAAACCACAGCTGAAGACACCCTATGAATTGCTGATGGGCAATAAACCCAACATTCGTTTTATGAAGCCTTTGGGATGTCCTCTTACTATTTTGAATACCATTGATAATCTGGGGAAGTTTGATGGCAAGTCCAAGAAGGTTATTTATTGGGATATTGCACTAACAGTAAAGGCTTTAGAGTATACAACAGAGTTACTAAGAGGATTCAAGATTGTCTTCATGTTGAGTTCTTAGAAGATCAAGACAATGAGAAAGGAAAAGGTCCCGATTGGATGTTTGATCTTGAGATTTTATCTCCTTCAATGAACTATGTTCCTGTGAGAGAAGAAAATCAACATTTGCACAATGATGATGATATTCAATATGTTGTTCATGATGTTCATATTAGACCCGATGCAGCTCCTGCTAAAGATTTTGTAAGTTCAAACCAAAATGTATCTGATGTTCCTAAGCAAAGTATCTGATTCTTCAAAACAGAAGTATCATTGTTGCACCACAATCCTCATTATCTCACGAGGATCAATCTATTCAAGAGGAACTTAATCAGATGCTTCTTCAAGATGTTTTAGCACATTCTTACACGATGAACAAAGGAGAGCTTATGAAGAGGCAAAGAAGAAGAACAAGATCGCAGAGTTCTCTTACAAGATACTTTGGACAAGATTTTGAACAAAATCTGCTGCACCTGACAATACTTTAGATGATTTGGATGAACCTACCATGCCGGGTTAGAAGATACCGATGATGAGCTTGAACATGAAGGTATTTTCACAAATTTCAATGAAGGTGCTGATTATACTAACTTGAATGATACATATGCAGTTCCACAGTCACCAATCTTACGAATTCATAAGACTCATCCAACTGATCAAATCATTGGTCCTTCTACATCCGAGTTATGACAAGACATAAAGCTAAGGGTTTCACAAAACCTCACAATGCTTTACTTAGCTTTGTGTATAAACAAAACAAATCATAAGGACCATCAAACCTGCTTATTTACTTGTTTCATCTCTCAAGAGGAACCCAAGAATATTGCTCAAGCTTTGACTAAAGAAAGCTGGGTTGAAGCTATGCAGAAGAACTTCTACAATTTAAACTTCAAGAGGTTTGGGTTTTATGTGATCTTCCGGATGGGAAGAGAGTTATTGGAACAAGGTGGGTTTTTAGAGTTAAAAGGGATGAAAGAGGCAATGTTATCAAAAACAAGGCAAGATTAGTTGCTCAGGGTTATAGACAGGAAGAAGGGGTAGATTATGATGAGGTATTTGCTCATGTGGCAAGGATTGAAGCAATTAGAATTTTTCTTGCTTTTGCTTCTTATATGGGTTTTCGTGTATATCGGATGGATGTCAAGAGTGCCTTTCTTTATGGTACTATTACAGAAGAGGTGTATGTGAAACAACCTCCAGGTTTTGAAGATCCTAAGCATCCAAACAAAGTCTATAAGGTGGTTAAGGCTTTATATGGTCTTCATCAGGCACCTAGAGCTTGGTATGAGAGGCTCTCTACATTCTTATTACAACATGGATACAGGAGGGAAGCTATAGACAAGACTTTGTTTATCAAGAGAGACAAGAAGGATATCATGTTAGTTCAAGTTTATGTGGATGATATCATCTTTGGGGCTACCAAACAGTCCATGGTTAAGGAGTTTGAGCAGCTGATGCAGAAAGAGTTTCAAATGAGTTCAATGGGAGAGTTAACATTCTTTTTAGGACTTCAGTTTAAGCAATCCAAGGAAGGAATTTTCATTAGCCAAGACAAGTATGTTGCAGATATACTTAAGAAGTTTAATTTTGATGATATGAAGGTTTACTACACCATTAAATCTATCAATTCATTGGGCAAAGATGAAGATAGACACCCTGTTGAAGTCAAGCTTTATAGATCAATGATTGGCTCTCTTATGTATCTCATGCATCAAGGCCCGATATCATGTTTGCAGTTTGTCTATGTGCAAGATATCAAGTCTCACCAAAGATCTCTCACATGAATGCAAAGAAAGAGAATTTTCGTTATTTGAAACAACAACCTAAGTTGGGGTTGTGGTATCCTAAAGAGTCACCTTTTACTTAGAAGCTTTCTCAGATAGTGACTATGCAGGTGATAACTATGATAGAAGATCCATGGCAACCGGTGGATGCCAATATATTGGAAGAAGGTTAGTCTCCTGGCAATGCAAGAAGCAGACAATTGCAGCAACATCATCTACCGAAGCTGAATATGTAGCTGCTGCAAGTTGTTGTGGTCAAGTTTTATGGATGCAGAATCAACTCTTGGATTATGGGTTCAATTTTAAGAATACTCCTATCAATATTGATAATGAGAGTACTATTTGCATTGTGAAGAATCCGGTTTATCATTCCAAGACCAAGCACATTCAGATTAGGCATCACTTTATCAGAGATTGCTATGAGCATAGGCTTATTAATGTGGTTAAAGTTCACACAGATGACAATGTAGTGATTTACTCACTAAAGATTTTGATGTGTCACGATTCAATCACTTGGTCGTGAGCATTGGAATGATTAACTACTAAGCTATGTTTAAGGGGAGGACTATCAGGTGTTAGGTATAGTCCTATGTATTGCTTGAGGGGAGGATGTTTGTGTATTACTTAGTTTATATGAAGGTTTTTGGCAAAGTACTGTATTTCCTAAAAGTACTGCTTGGGAAAGTACTCTTGGGAAAGTACCGCTTATGTGGAAAGTAATCTGTTTGTCGTATTAAAGTAATCGTTCCAACGGTAATATTGGTGGGTAATTAAAGCCAACGGTTATTTTATTTTGGGCAGTGATTTTTCAAAATCCTACCTATAAATAACAACTTTCCGATTTTCCTTCTCACATTATTCATTACCTCTTTTCCATACTTATCTTCCAATTACCATCTCTTTATTATTCGATATAATCTTTCAATTGTGATTACTTTTTCAACAATGGCGAATCGTTTAACTGTTTCGAAGCACAATATGGTGGCTAATTTGGATAAGAATGAGGCGAATGTGGCTTTCTATGATATCATTGATTATCTAGTTGGGTCGCCTATTAGTTATGCTCTTTTAGTTGAGCAAGATGTTATTGAACCATGGATTCAAGAATTTTGGGCTAATGCTAGAGATAATATGGAGGAGGATGAATATTATATTAGATCCTCGATTGCTTTGGAAAGACTATCAAGAGTACAGAGGTCTCCATTCGTGATGATTTATTATTTGGAGATGAAGAAGGGGCTATTAGATTTGCCAAGCAACTGATTTGGGATACTTTTCGTAATTTGGGCTATGAAGGTTCTTTGACTGAACAAACTTTTAAGAAGGCATTATTCGTCCTCAATGGAAGTTCTTAATTCATGTTTTGCTCCATTGCATAAGTTCTAAAAGCACTTCTTGGGAGCAGTTTGGGTCGAATATTGCGCTATAGTGGTTGGCTTAGCTACGCAGAGTGTTTAACTTTTCACGACTTATTTTGGATGGCATGCTCTCTCATATATCATCTGGGGCAACTTGGTTGATGTATCCAAGGTTTATACAGGTTTTCTTGAACAAGCAATTGGTGATGTTCCAAAACCTACCGCTTACTACTGTCATTGTGCAACAAGCCAAAATCTATACATTCATGGCTAAGAGAAGTAACTTGTTTAGAGGTGGAGATATTCCTTTAACAACATCCATGATGGAAGTTGTACAAGTTGCGGCTGCACTGAAGAGGATGAAGAAACTCAAGGTACTGTCATTAAGGTACCGTGACCGCAAGTGCTTCACAAAGTACTTGCATCTGCAAATCTTGCTTCACGCATCTGCCGCAAAACGCTTCTCGAGAAGATATCTTTGTTCGCTACAAGGTGATGTTTCTTCAGATCCCGAGGTTCAAGTCGAGATTGAGCCACACCTACTCCTCTCCACAACGCTCGCGTTCTGTTCCGAGAGGTTCAGTGCTGCTACTACAATTCCTCGTGAAGGTTTAACTATGGATAACTATGCTTTGACAAAGGTGCTTGCTAGGTTGAACAAGACTGTTGAGCGTCAAGCCAAAACTATTAGGAAGTTGAAGCGTAACTATTTCTGGTTGAGAAATTTTGTTAAACCCTATATTCAAGGTTTCAACTTATGGGTTAAGGAGGAAAACAAACGTCGAAAAGCTCCGTAAGGGATTGAAAAGAAAGACGGTTCCTAAACCATCTTCGTCAACTTGGGAGGAATTTAGAAACGGAAAATTTGAAAGAAGATGTTATGAAGAAGAAAGAGTCTGAAGAAAATATTACAAAGAGGAAAGAACTTGGTTCAGATTCTGAGGAACAAGAAGTACAAGTTCAAAGTACTGGTGTTCAAAGTACTGATGTTCAAGGTACTGAACATCAAAGTACTGATTTTCATGATACGTCAAGGGAAGAAGTAATAACACCAATAACTTCAAAGGTATTAAATTTTGATGAAGAAGCTGGTCCTTCTACATTTGTTAGAGAAGAAGAGGAGGAAGCTACTTACATACCTATTCATTCAGCTAGTGATGATGAATTAATTGCTACATTATTTGATTTGTCACAACCAAGAGGAGGAGTTACTATTAGAGAAGCACAAGAAGAAGAACAACCAAGAACTGATCAACCTGCAATTGATCCAAAAGACAAAGGAAAAGGTGTTATGGTTGAGACTAAGAAAAAGAAGCTCACTTTGGCAGAACTTAGAGCATTTGAAGTGGCTAGGAATGAAGCTGCTGCTAGAAAAGTTCAAGAAGAATTAGATGCTAAAGACAGAGAAGAACAACAAGCTCAAGAAGCTAAAGACAGAGAAGCAGCTCAAAAGGTGCAAGATGAGTTAGATCTGAAACTATGAACCTTTACAGTCTCCAAAACCTGTTAGATTCATGTCAAGAAGACCTAATTTAGCTAAAGAAAGGAATGCAATGATGGCATATTTAAAAGGCAGAGGATTTAAAGGATTGCAAAAGCTAAATTATGTGGATATGAAGAGATTATATGATTCTGAGAGAGAGGCTTATAAGAAAGATGTTGCGTGCATTAAAGACTTTAGAGAAGAAACCTTTGGACCAAGCTGAAAGGAAGAAAATCTTAAAGAGGAAAAGAAAAACTGATGTTACAGATGTTCAATTTTCAAAGAAAGAGAAGGTTGAATTAAGATCCGAGACTAGTGATGAATTGAAGAATTATCTCAGAGTGGTAGATTTTGATTATACCAAGGAAGATTATGATTTAAAGATGAACAGATCAAAGATCAGTACTTTTAAAGTTGTGAAAACCAAGAATGAAGAGTACATGGTTTTTCATAAGGAAGATAAAAGTTTTAAGGTTTTAAAAAGGTTATGGGATTTGTTGCATGTTATTGATAGAGTAGATCTATTCTACTTATATCAAGTTATAAAGGCGTATTTTGAAGATCATCCATTAGAAGGTATTGGATTGGTTTTACATGGGGATCTTGTAACTATGTGGGAAACTGATGAAGAAAGCACTGATAATATTTGGAATAATCAAGAAAACTGGGAAATAGTTTGCTGGAGATTCTTTGAAGAATCTGGAGTTCATGTTCTGGAGCTAGAAAATGGAACAATGATTCACATGTTTGCAGAAAGAAGATATCCTCTTACAGTTGATCTAATGAGAAGAATGCTTGAACATGGTTTGGAAGTAGAAGGGATGATGAAACCGCTTGCATGGTGATTAATCTGTTTATAAACTGGACTACCATTGCTGAAAATGATCTTTAACTGGTATGAATTTTATTTGAATAAATGCTTTTGATATATCAAGACTTTTATTCAAAGTATCTGATCAGACAAAGATACTTTCATCAAAGTACTGTTTGATGATCTAAAACAGTTAAATGATTTTAGAAGAAACCTTTTGCTTAATAATAAATATTTTTGAAATAAAGGTTGAATAAATGGGTTTTGTGATGATAACATCAATAGGTTATCAATCCACCATGGTTACAAAAGGATTGACTAATCCATGAGCAAACGGCTCGGGTAAAGATATATCAAATCCGTTTTTAGTTGTCAACTTGCTAATAAGTTGGATGGTCATCAACTCACCATATCAAGAATGTGAAGAGTTGGCTAGTCCACAAGAAATGGCTTGTGGTAAAGGCAGTGGAAAAACCATTATTGGTAATTAGTTCACCATTAGATAAAAGAACTAACTAGTCCATAAGGGTACAACTTTTGGTAAAGACTAAACAAATCTGTTGATAGCTGGTGATTTGCTAAAAATCATATGGTTATCAATGTACCATGGTCTTACACACCAAAACATTTGGCTACTCCAAAGATAATGGCTTTGGTAAAGAGTTCTAAATCCATTGAATTTTCAATGATTCACTTTGAAAGTGATGAGAATAGTATGCAACTTAAACTAAATCACTGTACAAATTGTCATATGTTGCCGTGTTGCTGAAAAGATGGAGATTGCTGGATGCTGCTGTGAAGAAAACAATTCTAAAGAGATACTTTGACAAAGCACAGATTCTACAGAGATATAATCTAAAGACTGAAGAACAATCCGTTTTAAAGATGAAGCAAAGAAACTTGAAGTCAAGCAAGTAGAATTCAAGTTAGGGGAGGATTGTTGGGATATGAAAGTGTCAAGATATCAAAGTAATCAAGATATGAAAGTACTGTAAGTTAAAAGAACTGGAAGAAGTCAAATAGTCAAAGTACTTGCTAAATGGCAAAGTCAAAGTAATCGCAAGAGGAAGTCAAAGTATGCTAGAACAAATAAACTATTATATTCGTTTATGGAAAGTATTGTAGATTACTTGTCGTACAAGGTTATCAATTGTAAACCGACTAGGATATCCTTGAGCCTATAAAAGGACTCCTAGATTGGCATTAGAGGTACGATTTCGAAAAAAGAGTTTTAGAGTTTACGAATTAGAGTTTAGAGAAAAGTTCGATTATCTTAGAGTTGTATTAAAGTATCTGCATAATAAGCAGATTTAGAGTTTGTTAATAAAGTTTTTCTTCTTAGCTTTGTTAAGTAAATTCGCGACTTAATAAAGAGTGCTAAGTGTTTCTTTGTTAATAACTTAGGATTTATCCGAGGTTATTAAACCTTAACAAGCTAGTTAAGTTAGTTTGATTAAAGTATATCGATCCAACAAATATCGATATCAAAAATAATCACGAAGATAGATTTAAATTCTCTTAGGAAAAAGAATAATAAATCAAATCCCTTGTGTGATTGTGTGTAGGTTAAACTCAAGTTAGATAACCCGAATCGTTTTCCCAACGAGGCGTGAATTGCCAACGTCGTTCTTGGTTTGGAATTTAATGCTCGATGTTTTGATTTAATGATTTTGATTATTAACTACGGGAAGGGGAAAGTAATTAAGGAAATCTATTCTACGGGAAATCCTAAGTGCGATTATAACTAAAACGTAATTAATAAACGTAACTAAAATGCAACTACGTCTAAATTATACCCTAAAAATGCCTAATTCTACTTTTATGCTAAAAATGATATTAGAAAACTAATTTAGAATTAAAACTAATTTTTTGGATTTTTCTGAATTTTATTTAAATTAAAAACTAATTTTTAACTAATTAATCTAAATTAAATTCTAAAAATTATGAAAAAGAGGGGGAAAATTATGGAATTACTTTCTAAAAATCTAAAATATCACTAAAGACTTTTTTAAAACTATTTTTATATTTTTCAGATTAATTTTCTATTTTCTACTAATTTAAAATTAATTTAATCTAATTTAAATTGTGAAAAATACAAAATAAAAGGGGAAAAATATAGAAAAATCTTTTTTATGCTTTTTATATTTTTCTTAAACTGAGAAAAATGAAAAGTTATTTTTT
>OU343216.1:181830623-181901797 GCA_910596185.1 Chrysanthemum makinoi
TTAAAAGACAATAAAGAGTAGTATCCGAATATTTACATGCTAATGCTATGTGTAAAAGAATTACGTATAAATCTTTAAAGTTGATAACTTACGTGAATAAATATCTTGATTTTCCAACGTACCTAATTACGAATCATGAGCTTAATACACTAACACCAACTTACCAAAGCAATCAACATCATGGTATATTAAGTAGCAAAACTGGTTATCTTTGATCCATGTGGGATTCGAGACTTACTATTTAGAAATTTTGCGTTTAACGTTTAAACCCGTTTGTAGTTTCTTCTTTTTTCGTTTGAACTTATGACAAAATTGATGGCAAATTCGAATAAGTTTATTAATTGAAATTTATTTGAGTTAGATGTACACTTTCTCCCAAACTAAGGCTGGTCACAGTCGCATATGAGAAATCGGTTGGTCACCTCTTATGACCGACTTTGAAGTCGGTCATGCCCATTGTGGAGCATGGGTCAAATATCGGTCGAGCATGCAAGAAAAACACAATCGGTCACTTTTCGACCGATAGTATACACACCAAGAAAAAGTCTCATTTGATATTTAATAAAAAAAACTTGGTCATCGCACTGCCAACTTGGGTCGCTCAGTTCCACCAAGAGAGCTCTTACGTATCACTGATAACTGTCACGCATCGCGCTTCCAAGCCTAAGATAAAATGCTAAGCAAAATAGTTTAAGAATATACCATATGATTTCACTGTAGTTGTATTGAGAGCAAACTCAATTTTAAATTTATAAAAGACATACCCGAAAGCTTATATACAACTTTGATGAACTACTTCTCTTGTTTGGTCAATTGGTTAAACTTATATAGACTATAGTTGTCGAGTATTCGAACATCACATCACTCCAACGATCAATAGCAATAACAAGATCAACAAAGAAGTATTCGAATTCAATAAACTCATTATATAATCCGTTTTGTTGAATTAATAATCAGTATATGTCCTAAGTCCTAAAAAGTGCAAAATGCATTTTTTTTTTCCGAAGCTATGAGAAAATTCATTCCAAACTCATAAACGCTTTTTAGTCATACATATGTTAACACAAATTACTATTCTCATTTTAACTTAACCTAAACACACACACCTCTATTCATCCGCTGCTCATCAAGAACATCTCATCTCCTTCTATACATTAGTTTTATTTTGGAGTTATGCCAAACTCGAAAAACAATAATACTATCAATAAGAAGTATCCTCAAGTTCAATAAATTTGATATATTATGCAATTGTCGCAACCTGCAAAGTTTAGTTAAGAACTTACATTGATTGCTGACAAATAATCTTACCTACTATATGGGTTGTTTCGGTATGGGCTGACAAATAATCTTACCTACTATATGGGCTGTTTCGGAAATGACGCTTTTAAGCCATTTTTGGTATGGGCGGTTTAGAATACGATTAGGCCAAGAGAGGATGAAGTTTCTTGGTGTCACGTAGTTTGGTTCCCACATTGCATCCCGATACATGCCTTCCATCTTTGGCTCGTTATTAAGCAAAAATTGAAGACGCAAGATTTGTTACATCCATGGGATGTGGGCGACGATATAGATGTAACCAGTCTAAAATGTCCTCTTTGTGGGTTGCAACCAGATTCCCACTCTCATTTGTTCTTCAAATGTTTCTATTCTAAGGCTATATGGGTTCAGGTTAGTGGAAAATCTGGTATTCTTGTTTAACTCGGATTTATTTGTTCATATTGTTGATTGGCTGATTTCGTTGGGGAAGAAAAGATCGGCTAGGAGTATTATTTCGAAACTTGTTTTGGCTGCGTCTACTTTCTTCATATGGCAAGAGTGTAATGCCGGAATTTTCATGAAGGAAAAGCGTTCTATATAGAGGTGGCAAATGGGTCGGGTCGGGTCGGTTTGGGTCATGGGTCAAATGGTTCATGGGTCAAACGGGTCATACTATAAGAATGGGTTGAATGGGTCATGGGTCAAACGGGTTGGGTCGGGTCGACTCGTTACATTTCCACCTGTAAACTAATCATGCTACTATAGTATGTTTCGTCCCGCTTTCATCCGCTTTTACGCTCATCATTTTTACGCTGGGCCGCTTTTTACGCTTTCGCCCGCTTTCTTAACGCTTTCATCCGTTTTACATTTTCATCCGCTTTTGAGCGCTCGCCCATTTTTTACGCTTTCGTCGCTTTTTACGTGCTTTCGTCCGCTTTTTACGCTTTCATCCGCTTTTGCGCGTTTTCGCCCTTACGCTTTCACCGCTTTGCTGGCCCTTTTACGCTCAACTTTTTACATTTTCATCCGCTTTTGGCGTTTGCCCCGCTTTTTACGCTCGGTTTTTTACGTTTTACCGCTTTTGCTCGTTGCATATGTTTTTACGCTTCCCTGCTTTTGCCCGCTTTCGGCCCCGCTTTTACGCTTCCCCGCTTTTTTACGCTGCCCGCTTGCGCGCCGCTGCTTCGCTTTTTACGCTTTCATCCATTTTTACGCTTTCACGTTTTTTGCGCTGCCATCCATTTTATTACGCCACCGTTTTACGCGTCAATTTATTTTTACGTCATTCTTTTTGCTGCCCCGCTTTTTTACGCTTTCACCGCTTTTTGCGGCGCTTTGTCCGCTTTTTACGCCATCCGCTTTGCCCGTTTTCGTCCGCTTTTACGCTTACCGCTTTCATCCATTTTACGTTTTGTCCGCTTTTTACGCTGTCAATTTTTTACGTCTTCATCCGTTTTGTTTTCGCTCGCTTACGCTTCCTCGCTTTTTACGCTTCACCGCTTTGCGCTGCTGGCCCCGTTTTTCCTTTTTCATCTGCTTTTGCCCGCTCGTCCGTTTTAACGTTTTCCTCGCTTTTACGTTTTCATCTATTTTACGTTTTCATCCGCTTTTGCGTGTTTTCCGCTTTTACGCTTTGTCCGTATTTTACGCTTTCAAACCGCTTTTCGCCATCCGCTTTTTGCCCATTTTTACGCTTTCATCCGCTTTGCACGCTTTCATCCGCTGCTTTTGTCTCGTATTTTTCCTATTTTGCACGTTTTCATCCGCTTTTTGCTGCTGCATGCGATTTTTACGCTTTCCCGCTTTTATGTTTTCGCTGCTTCGTCCATTTTTAACGTTTTCGTCCGCTTTTTACCTTTTCGCCTATTTTTTACGTTTCGCCTGCTTTTTACGCTTTCATCCGCTTTGGCGCCGCTTTTGTCCTGCTTTTTACGCCCATTTTTTATACGTATTCATCCGTTTTTTACGTTTTCCTCCATTTTTTACGTTTTTGTCCATTGTTTTTATGTTTTCGTCATTTTTTACGTTTTTGTCCGTTGTTTTTATGTTTTCGTCCGTTTATTTACGTTTTCATCTCGCTTTTTACAATTTCATAAGTTTTAAATAAGTAAACGGACGAAAACGTAAAAAACAGATGAAAACGGAAAAAAAAATGGAAAAACCGTAAAAAGAAGGGGTGAAAATAGAAGCAAAAGTTAAAAACCGCATTTAAAACGTAAAAATGAAATTTAAAACGCTTAAAAATAGATGAAAACGTAAAAATCAAAAACGTAAAAACAATTTAAAAATTCGATGACGTAATGTCGCGTAATCTTGTACTTTTCTCTCATATGTTCCTTCTCCGCTCTACCGACACAATGACGCTTCTATATAATAGCTTTTTTCGAGCCTCATCGCCGTATTGCATTGATTTTGAACGCACACTTGCATATCTTCAACTATGGGGAGACGGAAAGCCATATTAAATCTTGTGTTGAGAAGTATTTTGAGTTTGAATTGTGTGAAATAGATTTGTGGATTGAAGTGTGTTTGTATTGTGTATTTATAAAGGTTAAAAAAAAATTTAAACCGTTGCAAAACAAAGAAAGTTTGAAATTAAAACCTTTAAACTCGATCGCCGTGACGATCTATTTGGGGTTTGGTTGGCTAACCGAAACCAACACAAAGAAGACGATCGAGTATAATTGATCGCCTATACACTCGATCGAGTGTGTCGAACACCTCTATTGGGGGCAGCCTAACAAGTTTTGAAAAACGAAACTTGCCACAATAAAAAATTAGTTCATTATTTTCTTTTATCTTGAAGTTACGAGAAAAAATTGATACCAAACTCCGATACTAGTAAATAATCCATAAAATGTTGAATCTATTTAAAACACATCCGTTTACATTTCATATGTCATGATACTTTTCATATATTTACACCAGTTACTACATTAAAGGACAAAGAGATGAGATCCATGCAAAACCAATGTTATCCGAAGAACAAATGAGAAGATCTCAACCATCCAATCTTCTTTCATCCAATGGTCCACATTCCATCTAAAAATAACAAGGAGGGGCATATTAGTAAAATAACATGTTACAATAAAAGCAAAAAATAATTCCAAATCCTCTCATTTAATATACCACTTTCTCTCTCATCAAAAAAACCCAAATCCAGATCTCACCTACCGAAATCCAGATCTCATCTACCTCTCGTCGAATTCATTGAAAACACGCCGAATAATGAAACCACCGCTCGGATTCATTGAAAGCACCGCCGGATTCATGAAACCACCATCAAACCGCATCGAATCAAACCGGAATAATAGAAACCATCACGGATTCATTGAAGCCGCGGAATCAAACCGCGGAATCAAATCTATTAAAACCGCCACCATCACATCAAACCGCACGAATCACCATTGAACCACCACCGATTAACCGGAAATAATGCCAAGAGATCTAAACTCATTTAATTGAAGTTCCGAGATGAAAGTCAAGATAAAGATGATGGTGAATGAAACCACCGGTAAATTTTGATTCAATTCTTGTTGTAAAAATGCAAATCCCATGGGATTTCAGTGTTTACATGTTGAAAAAAGCAAATCCCATGGGATTCCAGTGGTTTATATGTTTTTAGATTCAATTGTTGTTGTAAAAATGCCAAATCCCATGGGATTCCAGTGGTTTACATGTGATTAGATTCAATTCTTTTTTAAAAAAGCAAATCCCATGGGATTCAAGTGATTTATATGTGTTTAGATTCAATTGTTGTTGAAAAAAGCAAATCCCATGGGATTCCAGTGGTTTATATGTTTTTAGATTCAATTGTTGTTGTAAAAATGCCAAATCCCATGGGATTAAAGTGGTTTATATGTGTTTAGATTCAATTGTTGTTGTAAAAATGCAAAATCCCATGGGATTCCAGTGGTTTATATGTGTTTAGATTCAATTCTTGTTGTAAAAATTCAAAATCCCATGGGATTCCAGTGGTTTATATGTGTTTAGATTCAATTCTTGTTGTAAAAATTCAAAATCCCATGGGATACTCAGATTAAATCACATGGGATTCAAAGATGAAAATATAAAGGTCTTCACATATAAATCCCATGGGATTCACATATAAATCCCATGGGATTCACATACAATCCCATGGGATTCACATATAAATCCCATGGGATTCACATTTTTTTTTTAAATCTTAATCCCTTAATATTTTTCTTTTATATGCAGATTCTATGAGATCACCAAGACCAACTTTATATGAACACACCGACAACGGGTGGATCGATATATTGGGAGCCTCATGTGGAAGGAATTGTTGTACCGTAAGGGAAATACTATGATACTATAGAGGAAGCTATAGATATGTATAGTACCTATGTTTGAGGGTTTCAAATTAAAAAGCAGGACAACGATTAACAAAACTGAATTGTACAAGCCAAATACATCATGTGTAACAAAGAAGGAGCTCCAAGACATATTAATGTAGACACTTTGGATCCTAAGCACAATGAGAAACAAAAAAGAAATACAAATCTACATGTAAAAGGTTGTCAAGCTCTGTAAGGTTAGAATGGATATCGCTTCGAAAATACAAGATAATTAAGTTTATTGCAAAACACAATCATATGCTTATACCAAAAGAGTATAAACATTTTACAAAAAAGCAAAGAAAAATGACCGAAGTAGAAAAAATGTTTGTTGTTAAAGCAAAGAACAAACAAAATGGTGCAACACTGCCTCACAACTTGTTAACAAGTATGAAAGGTGGATATGAATATGTACATGGGACATCTTCTGATTTTAAGAATCATCAACGGAATATTAATATTTTCATAGGCTGACGCACAAATGCTTATAAATAAAATGGAAAAATGAAAGTTGTATGTGCCAAACTTTACATTTCAGTATAAGGTAGAAGAAAGTGAGTTGGTCGCAATGTTTTGGGCTGATGAAGTTGCAAAATGCAATTTTAAGGAGTTTGGAGACATAGTATCTTTTGATGCAACATTCAGGTGTAATAAATAAGTGTACTTAATATAATTTATTTTGATTAAAATCACATAAGATTCTGTTATAAATCCCATGGGATTATACAAGGGATCACATGGTAATATGTATGAATCACAAGGGATCCTTGAGAATCCCATTGGATTCTCTCAGGAATCCCATGGGATTTTTTTTAAATCACATAAAGATACTTGGCAAGTAAAATTAAAAAAAGACATGGATCATAGAGAATCACATGGGATTCAAGAATCACATTTTATTCTCACACTAAATGTTATGTTATTTTTAGATACAACATGGTGTTTGTACCATTTACCGGTGTCGATAATCATAAAAAGTGTGTCACGCTTGGTTCGGGAATGCTTTCAAAAGAAGACATCTAATCCTACACATGGCTACTAAAGGCATTCATGACTGCTTTTTCTAAAGAACCAACGATGGTGGTGACGGATCAAGACGGGGCAATGAAAAGAGCCATTGAAGCCGTTTTCACTAAATCAAAACATAGACTTTGCATGTGGCATATTCACCAAAAAATTCCAAAGAAGGTAATTTATTGAATGTTTTTATCTGAATCTCAAGGGTTCTTTCTGAATCCCATGGGATTCTTCTTTGAATCCCATGGGATTCTTCTTTGAATCCCATGGGATTCTTCTTTGAATCCCATGGGATTCTTCTTTGAATCTCATGGGATTCTTTTTCAATCCCATGGGATTCTTCAATCCCGGGATTCTTCTCTCTCAATGTCATGGAATTCTTCTCTCAATCTCATGGGATTCATCCGAACCGACAGTGGTTTACATGTGTTAATCAATTTATTTACAGATTTGTAAGGAAATATACAATGAAACCGATTTCAAGAAGCTTAAACAAGATAATTTGGAATATGTTCATGGAACCGATGGAATTAGAAGAGAAATGGGCTAAGTTGATTGAAGATTTTGGTTTGCAAAACCACAAATGGATGACCAAAATGTTTAAACTACGAGAAATGTGGATTCCAAGCATATTTTATCACTTTGTTTGATTGATGAGAACGACCTCAAGGTCCGAGAGTGAAAACTCGTTCTTTAAAAGTTTCACAAGCCCAGGAGCGACACTAGTTAGTTTCATGATGTCCTATGAATCAACAATGGAGAGACAACATTATATTCAAGAACATTTGACTTTTAAAACACTAGACGCAGCTCCAAAATGTGAAACAAAGTTAGCAATTGAACGTCATGCAGCAAAAGTTTATACTAGGACAATATTTCTACTTGTTCAAACGGAAATAAAAGAGGCATGCTAGACTTGTGCGATACAGGAACTAAAAATAGAAGAACGTTGTGAGAGTGTCATTGTTAGAGACAAAAATCCGGCAGCTTATAGAATCCTTAATAAGGAAGTTGCAAAAAACTAGCGCATCTAAGGCTAAAACAAGAGCAAATAAAATATTTGTAGACTATAAGGTATATTACTTTCTGGTATAAACTAGGATTAATCAAGTAATCCCATGGGATTCATAATCAAACCCATAGTAATCCCATGGGATTCAATATGAATCTCATGGGATTATCTAATAGGATTGACTAATAATTATAGGTATTCACCGGAATCCCATGGATTTTTGTGAATCCCATAGGATTCTGTTTAAAATCCCATGGGATTGTCTAATGGTATTGGCTAATAATTATTGTGTTTTAAAAAGGTATCGCTGAATACGTAGAGATGGTCTGTGTGTGTAGTTGCGACATTTTGTACGATTCGGTTTCCTATGCCGACACATATTCTCGGTTTTCAAGAATCGTGATATTAACTTCATTCCAAAACAATATATTTTGAGGCGTTGGACAAGAGATATAATACCGCCTGATTTGAGAAGGAAAAGAAATGTGATATGGTGAAACAAATGAATAAGTTCAAAGACTTACAAATGAGGCAACGTTTCTGGTGGATGAATGTTTGTTTCGATTGAGCAAAGACAAAGTGAAGATGGGTGCTTTTGTAGAAAAGTTAAAGACATTGAAAACATAAGTGGAGGCCGAGGTGCCAAATCCTCCTTCAAGAAATACAGGAGATGTAATTGGTGATCATTTTGCTATTTCTAACCCTGAGAAGAAAATAGTTAACAATCCAACAAAAGCAAGAAATAAAGGGAATATTTCGAGAAGAACGAAATGAAAGGCGAAAGAGTGAAAGAGAAAAAGAGCTTCAAGTTAAAAAGAAACAAATGAAGCCTTGTGGACATTGTGGAGAGAAGACGAACATGCATACGAAAACAACTTGTCCGATGAACCCAAAGGCAAGGCGAAGGCTAAACCAAACTGATGTTTGAAAAAATTAATTTACTTATATTCCTTTTTTTGTTACTTTTTATTATTTTCTTGAATATATAGATTGAATATTCGATGTTTTTAGATGATTTCCAAAAGAAAATTTATTTTTCTTTGTTATTTATATTCTCTTAAAAACTTGTGTGGATAATCTGAATGCATCACAATGAATCCCATGAGATTCAGTTAGAAATCCCATGGGATTCACAAATAAATCCTATACTTATATTCTATTTCAAAAAGTTGTATGCATAATCTGCATGGATTCACAATGAATCCCATGGGATTCACTGATAATTCACATAAAAGATATAAAGCTAGCTAACATTATAAAACTCCATCATAAACTGTTCTAACATTCTCAAAATGATCTACCATCTACCATATCCCATGGGATTCACAATGAATCCCATGGGATTCTGTATAATTCACATAAAAGATAAACAGCAGTTAACATTATAAAACTCCATCATAAACTCTTCTAACATTCTCAAAATGATCTACCATCTACCATCAATGCACATGTTTTCAAAAGAACATTCTCAAAACTGATCTAACATCAATTAACATGTTTTCTAACATTCTACAATCAACTGATCAATCGATCAATGATGATAGCTTCAACTGATCAACTACGACTTTTTAGTCTTTTCTCGAATCACTTCGCTTTTTTCCCTATTCTTAATAGCTTCAACAATTATGTTCATCTTTTCTAGACGAGGAAGTTTATCAAACTCTTTGGCTAGATCAATAAGCTTACCAAAGATGCATATTAATCTCATGTAACAAGATCTTGGTAGCAAACTTGAATCTTAGTCTCAACACATGTCGACCCTCATCTTGTAACCATCCACTTCAGCAAAAGCACTCGAAATCAAGCCCACAATCCCATTTTGTAGCAGGTTCACCATGGTAACATTCCATATGTACCATGGCGAAAATACCACAATCACTAAAATTTTTCTTTGTTCTCCATTTTAGCTTTGGGACTTTTGGTTTAGCTTTAAGAATGTTACCATGTTTCTTGTGACCATAGAGCTTCAGTGTCGGAAAACAACTTTATCTACAAAATTATTTAAAAAAAGATCATAAATTACTAGAATTATGGGAAAATGTCAATAGCGATTCAAATGGAAATCTGATGAATCCCATGGATTATGTTTAAATCATAAAGTATTCATCAAAGAATCCCATGGGATTCTCAGTAGAAAGTAAATACTACTCATATGAATCCCATGGGATTCTCGCAGAAGTAAATACTTACAAGTAGTAAGTTCAAAAAAAAATACTTACAAGTAGTTCACATGTTTTTATATATTTCGAATCATATGTTGCTCCCGAATCCATGTTATCTAGTATCGTTATCGATATTGTTTTGGTAAGTCGATGACGATGACATAAAAGTGGCCACCATTGCAAATTGGAAAGAAAGCATGTTTTAACAAAAACAAAAATAATAAAAATGAATCCAAAGTAAAAACACAAACAAGAATTTATAACAAAATAATAATAATAATAATAATAAAATACCAAGTCAATGTCACAAGAGCAACAAAGCAACATTATCGCAAACCGAGCTACAATTTTTTTCAAAACTTTCAAATTTTTGTCCTCGACGCCAAAGTCCCATCAAACATAGATTTTATCTCAGATATGCAATTTACAAGATCATGTTATGATTTGTATTGCTTTGGGGTGTGGTGTCGATAACATGATCAGCAGCTTATTAAACAAAAAGAATACTAAGCAAATCAGAAATAAATACTTACAATACATCCGATTGGGAAAAAGTGCCGTGATGGAAAGCCATGTTCTTTAAATCTTTCTTCATAATTCAAGCACTCTCAAACCAACAACATTGGGCCTATCCACAACCGGGCGCTAATGTTTCCATAGCCAAACGAATTGAAAACACCGTGAACTCCTGAGAATGGGATTCAAAAATTCTCTCACTATATGAGTAAACAAGAAAAAGAAAAAAAAATCATTTCAGAAATACATTGGAGTTTGTATGAATCCCATGGGATTCAATACAGAATCTCATGGGATTTGTAGTGAATCCCATGGGATTCTCAGATGAATCCATGGGATTAGATGAAATTTTATTAACTATATTAAAAATACACATGTAAACTTACAACTTGTCGCCTTGAATCACAAACAAACTATTTCCGAGAATAAACTCCATCTTTGTAATTTTGGCTACAACCTTTGTCTTCTTATTCATATAGGGAGATAACAGGTACGAAGAAGGTTTCACCACACGCTTTCCAGCGCGAGTAGCCATTTTTTCAGAGTCATTGGATCCGGATCATTGATCCGACCTCCATTGAGCGATTCTTTTTGAAAACAATAAAAGATTTAATTAAAAGAAACAAAATTTTCAGAAAAGAAAAGATTCAAGAATATTACATATGCGTGCTCACAGCCTATACACATGATAATCTCATCAACGTTATCTAAATTATTTTCTATCCATCGCTTAACCCTCGTGCATCAACTTCTCAAATTCCTCATCCTCTTTTATCGGATCCATCAACCATGTTGTTATAATCATCTTGTTTCTCGGCCACATCGGCCAAATCTTCTAAACTTACCTTATTCCCATTCTTACCATCGTCATCATCATCCTCCTCATCACCATCGTCATCCTTCCCATTACCATCATCATCATCATCCTCCTCATCATTGTCATCCTCCCCATTACCATTATCATCATCATCCTTCCCATCATCATCCTTCCCTTCATCATCCTTCCCTTCATCGACATCCTCAATTAATGGCTTCGATTGGCAGAAAATTTGAGCATACTTTTTATGTAGCTCACGCAACTTTGCATCACCGGGTAATCATTGCTTTTTCGAAATAATCTTCTACAACAAGTTTTTCATCACAAATAAACTCTAACTTTTTTTCAAGTTTATTAAACAAACTCAAATAAGAAACATTGTAATAATCATAATAAAGCTCATTGCAATGAATCCCATGGGATTTCTAACTGAATCCCATGGGATTCACATACAATCCCATGGGATTCTGACCAAAAAAAAATTGTAAGTCATAATAAAAGCACATTGCAATCACATGGGACTGTATGTGAAGGATTTTGACAAAAAAAACATTGTAAGTGATAATAAAGCACATTATAAATGAATACTATGGAATTGCATGTGAATCCCGTGGGATTCTCTGTGGTTGTAAACAAGAAAAAGAAAAACATCATTTCAGAAAAACATTGGAGTTTGTATGAATCCCATGGGATTCACTTCAAATCTCATGGGATCATGTTTAGAATCTCGTGGGATTCTACATCATATCATTTAATAACAATAAATGAAAAACAAATAACAAAATTTTAAAGGAACCTCTTTCAAAAAAGAATCTTCCGAACCGCCACAAATAAACCCTTCAGCCTCTTGAACCTCGGATTCACCCATTCTGAAGTTCTAGCAAACCAACACATTCTTCTTTAAGTTCTAGATCCCGCCGTTGGGACATTAAATATGAAGGCCACTTTTGATTGCGGATCGTCCCGACAACAGGAATCTTTTCATGCTTTGTGGAATCCATACAAAAAGCTGAAAAACAAAAAGTGTAAAGAAGGTTATAACAAATCTGTCACACAAACACATTTAATAATCAAAAAAATAGAGTTCAAAACTTAGAAACTTACAACGAGGAAGGTATATGGACAAGATAATGATTAGATAGCTTGTTGGGACTTTTATGGCAGGCGCGAAAAAATAAAGTCACACCAATCAATATCCTTAACATCAAGATCTTCACGCAATCTTAACACAACATCCAAACATATCTTCCACTTTAACCCATCAACCTCACCCATAATGTTTGCAAACAGGTACGGTTGACTCTAAAAAGGAAGTCGGCTTCTCGAGACTCGATCAATTTATGAGCAATGTCATTAACACGGACATCCTTGAGTTGTTTAGGTTGAAACCGACCATCCAATGCCTCACGGTCATCATTTTCTCGTCTAGGAACTAGAGAAAAAAGAGATTGACCACCAAACGGAACACCTAATATCTCATGAATTTTTGAACTAGTGACCTTGATTGACTTGCCATTCTCCAAAACCAACTCACAAGTTTCTGAATTAAATCTAGAAACTACATACCTTCCCAACTTTGAAGGAATGTGATCTATGTTAACATTGTGTAACGAACTAAAACCGATATCGACCAAAAATCTCCGCATATCAACCTTAGAATCACGGATGGTAGAAAAAGAGTCAGAGGTGTTGTCCGTGCATGAAGGATCGTAAACATGGCAACATACTTTTCATGCGCTTCCTCTGCTGCCGTCAACTCCTTCTTACCTTTCTTCTTCATCTTCCCCTCTTCATCATATTCTTCCTTCTTTACAAGCGCCAATCTGCTTCTTATCATCAACGCTCATGAATCTCCCTTTTCTCTTAGCCAAACCCTTTCCTTCAAAACCTTTTTCGTATCTTCAATGTCATCGTAATCTACGTAAAAAGAGACATTATAAATATGTTGGTCAACAAAATCCATTACTTATATTCTATTTCAAAACTTGTATGCATAACTTTGTATGGATCACAATGAATCCCATGGGATTCACAATGAATCCCATGGGATTCACATAAAATCCCATGGGATTCAGCTAGAAATCCCATGGGATTTACATACAATCAACCAAATAGCCCTGATTAAGCCCTCAACTACCTACTTTAAGCCCTCGATAAAGCCAAACTTAGAAAATTCCTAAAATTATACTAAAATAGGCATGCTAAACACAACAAACCAAATAGATTATTTCCAGAATTTCAACTAATTTGGACATGCTATGAGGAAATTAAAAATCAAAACTATAAGCTATTTGGACATATGGAGAACTAATGTGCAGAGAGTATAAGGTGAAAAGGGTACTTGCAGATCTAAAAAGCTAATACTACAAGGCTCCTATGGTGAGATCAGATCCTAACAATTATACCGCTAGATGTGCAAAAATAAACTCAAGTACATATAACAGAAAAACAAATTTAAAACAAGTAGCATACTGTGGTGCGGGCATTACCTTTGCCTGCCTTTACATTCTTATCCCCTCGCTCCTTAACAACAGCCTTCTTACCCTTCTTACTCTTTTGCTCCCTAGCCTCTTCATCCTTCTCCGACGGCACTTCTCCTTTGAAGGTGCCTTCTCCGACACCTTCTTAGCCGGCACCTTGTCTTTCCAAATGGCACTTTCTCTTTATCTTGAAGACATAAGTAAATGATTTTTATTATTTTTTCCTTTTGGGACTACTGAAACAAGCTAATGAAAAAACTATTTTTGATTTTTAAATTTTTTTGTAACAACTGAATTGGACTAAAATTGTTTATCAAAACCAAATAAAACTACTTTATGACTTCTAAAATGCAATTCATTAGTAAAATTAGAAGAACTTCTGTCTTAAACTGATTCAAAACTGATAATTAACATAAATCTCAACATTAAAAACAGATTAAAACTATACCTTTTTGTTGCTTGACCTTCAGTTTTTTTCTACTCTCTTCTAATTCAGATAAAGACAAAATCCTTTTACGCTTCACTTCATCTGGTTCAACAGACTCCAGTTTATCCAACTTAACAGCAGAATCTACGTAAAAAAAGACATGATATAAATATATTGATCAAAAAATACCATGATACAATCCCAAGGGATTGTATGGAATCCCATGGGATTCATTAGCTGATTTAGAACAGTTTAACAAACCAAAAAACGGAGCATGCAAAATCCTCTTAATAAATCCCATGAGATCAAAAATATACCTTTTTTTCAGTTTTTTCTGATAGACCATTAAACTCTTCTGTTTATCTTCCTCAACCTGGCTTAACCTTAGCCGACTTATCAACCTTAGCCGACTTATCAACATTAGCCGACTTATCCGTTGGCTTCTTTAAAAGACTAGCATGAGCCTTGCTCCTCTTACCAAGTGGCCTTAACCTCTCTATCCTTTCCCTCTCTCTCCTTCTTGCTCTCCGTCTCTTTAACATATGTCTTCTTATCCCTCGCTCCTTACCAAGACCCTTCTTACCCTTCTTAGCCTCTCTGATCCTTGGCTCCTTGGTCCTTGGCCTTATCCTTGCTCCTGGACTCTCGCATCCTTCTCCGACATCTTCTTAGCCTCTCAGATCGATTTTGTTACCCACTTCTTCCGTGGGAATCTCCGACAACACCTAACATAAAAAGATATGCAATAACTATGCATTAAGAATTTAGATTCATATTGAATCCCATGGGATTCAAGATCAATCCATGAGATTCGAGCATGAATCCCATGGGATTCAGTATGAAGCAAACTGATTTTGAAAGGAATACGCTACCTATTAACCAAATTAAGACATTCATACAGTATTAGAATTTTATTCTGACAGAGGACTAGAACAAATATCATTACATTTAAATGTAGATTATGCTAAACTTACTCAAGCGGTCAAGTATTTTTTAGTAGATGAGGTGAAATCAGTGGTTTTATATATAAGGAGTTTAATAAAATCTATCACTTATATATAACAGAATAGAAATTAACGGTGTTATGAATTATAATCAGAATAGAATAAAATTTGCTACTTTCAAATTTTTAGATATACAATAACTATGCATTAAGAATCCCATGAGATTCATAGTGAATCCCAACATCAGTTATACAAATTTACAATAACAATGAAATGAGCACATGTATGTAAGCCAAATTATAAACTCGAAACAATAACAATGAAATGAGCACATATATGTAAGCCAAATTATAAACTCAAAACATACAATAACATTGTTATGGTTTAGTCAAGACTAACAACACAACAACAAGCCATATTTCAAGTAGCAAAATATGCATACCAACATCAGTTATACAAATTTACAATAACAATGAAATGAGCACATGTATGTAAGCCAAATTATAAACTCGAAACAAACAAACCAAGTGTACCCTTTGTAGCTCTCGATGGTGGGTCGAGCAGAACAAACACGCACACCCTTGTGGGGTGGCTGTAACACGCAAACAAATGCCCTCTGATTTCCTCTTTTAAATCGAACCAAGACAGCCAAACGCACTGGGTCTGCCTGTTATACGCATACAAACACTACCCTTATGGGTAGTTTTTAGCCGAGTCAAACCCACGCCACAAACACACCGTGTTGGCTGAGACAAATAACAAACAAACACGACCCACTTGGGTTGGTGTTTAACCGAGAGCAACAAACACCTCGTGGTGTCGTTGCGTGAGCAAACAACCCAAGACAAACCACCCTTGTGGTGTCGTCTGCTAAACTCGAACACTCGACCAAACAAATTTTAAACGCCAAAACTAATAACTATGTATACTCAAATCTTTACATATCCCGTGGCTAAATATATCCGACTGAACTTTGTCGGTCGTGGAGCGACCCAAGACCAAATCAATTTAACAATTTTTATGTTGATTTCAACCACACCTAATCTACATAATACGTTTTTAAATTCCAATTTTTGTTTCCACGAAAACTAAATAATTCATTTGTTTAATTTGGTTAAACGAAAGACGCTAACGTTATGTTGATTTTTTCTAACGCTACTTTTATGTCATTTCGCACATTCAATCAAAAGCTAAAACTACGCACCAAAATAAGCAATCTAATCACAAATTTCAGCCACAACTCTTCAATCACAAATTTCAGTCACAACTCTTCAATCACAAAATTTCAGTCACAACTCTTCAGTCACAACTCTTCAAACACAAATTAAGCTCTAAAATTAGCAATCTAATTTGATTATTGTGGCTGTCCTAACAAAAAGAAAAAGCAATTTAACCTAGTTACTGAAACCTATAACACAAACTTTAATCCATCACAAATTGCAATCACAAAATAAGCTACTGATGTTAATTAAGCAAAATAATTAAAAATGAATTTTGAAGCTTACTTTTATCAGAAACGTTAGATGAACGAGGTTTTGCCACTGAATCGCCTTTAGATAGGGCTAATTCATCTCGAATATCCATTTAAAATGAGTAATTACGGTTTCACGGTGGTTTTGGAGGTGGTTTGTTTGGCTCAGTGGATTTGGTGGAATTCATGCGATGGTTTAGGGTTTCGTGGTTTTGGGGATCTGAATATTGAGAGGGTGAGAGGGTGAGTGAATCGTGTGTGTGTGTTTTCACGTTTTGTGTTTTCGTTTAATGAGAATCTGAAATTACAAAAATGACCCCTTAGTATAATTTTAGTTTCAAATGAAAATTAATCTAATCCGTTGGATTCAAATGGATGGATGGTTGAGATCTAACCATTTGTTCTTTAGATAAAACTTGTTCCGTATGGAACTTTTCTCAAAAGACAAATCGTTTAATGTTCAAAATCACCAAAGGGTGAGAACATCTTTTGTTGTTATAACAAAATATATATATATATATATAAAAATAAAAAAATTTGCATTTTCTAGGTTCACATATTATTAATTGTGGTAAGGTGTGCATAAAAAAACAAATTGAAAACTTATATTAGCAAGATGCATAATTTATTTATTTATTTTGAGAATACTATGAATTAACTAAAATACACGATGATGAACCAACAACGATAAGGATGCAAATTTCAACTTCAGTTGATCAAATACACCAAAGTTCGTAAAAGTGTAATATAAAAAAAGTCAAAGATAACAAAAAGTTATAAATTTGCATCAGATTTTCATTGAAGGAAATGTGTGGTGGTTATTTCAACCATCACATGCAAGACAATAACAATATAATACTAGTCAAAACTTAACAATGAAGTATACACCACACTATATAAATGTGTAGACTTTCTTTTCTTTACCCGATGTGGGACTAAAACGTGCACCAAGGTTTACAAAAGTAAACCCATGCAAAAAGTTGTTATAAAAATTTGAAACGACACTCAAACACAACACTTTTATTTAGACATGTCAATTGGAGTCTTCTATGTATGCGATCAGTCACATAACAATTCATCCAAAGGTAAAAAATCAAGAATTTTGGTATAATAATATACAACTTTAGTTTATCTTTTTAAAGTCAATCGTAAGCAAGAACAAGCAATGATTAAGGATCAGAGAGGTATTACTGTATTAGTGTGAATTGGCTTAAGTATAAAAGAACAAGCCCAAAATAGAAAGTAATAACTAATCAGGCTACCGTACTTGCTTAGTTTGTATTTATATGTATAAAAGCAGACCAATGTTTTTCAACGTTATCATCCAAAAGTATTTTTACCTTAGCCTAACTCGATTCAAACAATTAACTATAAAACCAGTTGACTTTTGGATGTTGTGCCCCTTATTTTGTATATCTTAAAGATGTGGGAATAAACAAATTATAAAAGGTTATAAGAGTAGTATGTTTATGTAGATGTGTATGATCATTGTTTTTTTAGTTCTTTTAAAATCTTTTTGAAGTTATATAATCTTTGATTTCCTTTAAAATACTGGTTGTATGTATCATTGTCGGGTTGGCTGTGTCCATACGCATGTACAAAGGTACGTTGCTAAACAATAAGATACACACGGCCTTCATTTAAGCTAACAAAGGTAATGCAATATAGCAATCGTGAAGCTAGTACTCCAAAGAATAAAACACTGCCTTCCGCACATTATATTTACTGCAAGACATGCAAATCGGTAAGCATTGCTCCTTGATAGCGATTTTCTTAAAATTGACCCGAAATAAGTTTATGTTTTACCTACTATTTACATATACAATGAGAATTGTTGAACTACATTCCTATTGTCTTTTAATATATAAGCAAGCAAAATTTCTACTCTTTGATCTATGTGGGACTGAACTTTATACTATTTTCAAAAAGATTGCTAAAGAAACATCTCGTCTTTGTTGATTGTATTCAATTGATATATGTGCTCTTTTATAAATTGTTTTTTCGTATGTATGAGAAAATTGATACCAGAATCACTCGCACGACATAACTTTTATAAAATTTGTAGTTCACTCTCGAAAAAATTCATCCCCCAACACTCGAGGGCAAGATAAAATATATTCAAAAGTTTCCTTAAGTCAATATGTAGCCGGTATAAAAGTTGACTTAGCGCTAAATAAGCAAACAAATCCATTGCAAAAAGATGAATAATTAACGGATAAGAATGTCAATGTAAAACATAATTAACATGCTGGTAAATCATCTAAGTGACATAAAGTTGATAACTAATATGACTTACAAGAATACGTGGTGGATGTTTACTCTCCGCGTTAAATAATATTCAACATGATATATTCCAATAACATATACGAGGTCTAAATCATAGTTGTTAAGATCTCGATCCTGATTTTATTATCTGATGATTTAACGGTTTTATAAAGCAAAAACGATCCAGATCCTACGTAGGATCTTTACAAGCTTAAAATTTAATAGTATCCTAATCTTGACCATAAGATCATAAGATCTACTCCGATCTGATTTACATTTCTCGAACCGCAAACTATAAAACTACACATTTATGGTTTATAATTTTATATAATTTAAAAAATAACATATGATTCTTCTTAAAATTCCATATTCAAAATTTAGGACAACATTCTCATGAAACATTCGTATAATTTCGTGTTTATAATATATAATAATTTACAAATTTTAATAATATTAAAAAGATCATTAAAAATAACATTATAGTAGGAACTTAAAATTTATCCGATCTTACGATCACGACTTGCAAGACAAAACTACCCTAGATATGATCCCGATCTTAAAAACCTTGGTCCAAAGTACTAACTACATCAAAAATACATTATTTACATGATTTTAAATCTTAAAAAGGTCTAGTAAATGAAAGGTCTATTTCCAATCAAGTATTTACTTTTTTCTTGATACAAAGGTCTCAACTTTTTTAACGGATTTACGTTTTTGGAAAAAATTTTAGCGATTTATGCTGAAAAAAATGAATACCTGATTGGAATAGACCCTGGTAGTAAGTTTCTTTTTGTGCCATTTGCCCTTCATTTTATTGCTAAACGTTTTCTTTTTTCTTTTTTTTGTGATTTAAAATTATGTAAATAGCAGCCCATTGATTGATAGTGTTACTGTTCGAGACATCCATAGGGCTGGTTTTAATTTGCATACTAAGCTGCCGAAATAATTGATGGGGATGGATGGCGATGGCCCAATGAATGGCTAGTTAAATACCCCTCTTTATCTCTTATTACTATTCTTGTGTTGTATTTGAACCAAAGGGATTCCTTGGTTTAGAAAAAAATAGTGGGGATTGATAACAGGTTTTGGTAGGGCTTGGGAGGACATTCGTCCTCGTGGTGATAGAATTTTGTGATTTAGTGTGGTTTCCACATTGTATCCTCGTCCGCTTTTCATGTTTGGCTCGTGTTACATAGAAAACTTAAGACCCAAGATCTATTAAGAAAATGGGATGTCGATCCTTCGGTCGACTTAAGCCTGTTTCGATGTGCTCTTTGTGAAACTGTTCCGGACTCACACAATCACTTGTTTTTTGAATGCTCCTTCTCCTCGCAAGTGTGGTCTCAATGGTCTAGACAGGCTCATGCTTAACTGCAACTTGTGCAGAACTCCCGTTGACACTAAGTCCAAACTCGATGATACGGGTGACCCGGCTTATGATCTGACACTGTATCGTAGTTTAGCCGGTGCTCTTCAGTATTTCACTTTTACATGCCCGGATTTATCTTATGCTATTCAGCAGGTGTGTCTTTATATGCATGATCCGCGTGAACCATATATTGCTGCTTTGAAGCGTATCCATTGCTATGTTTATGGTATTATTGATCATGGTTTGCAAATTCATATTTCTTCTATTTCTCACCACAGCATATTAATGCCGATAAATGGCTGGCCCCGCCACTCGCGGTCCACTGCCATCGTGGTTCTCTTGGTGATAATTTGATTTCTTGGTCCGCTAAAAGACAAGCTACATTATCATGATCTAGTGCCAAGGCTGAATATCGAGGCGTTGCTAATGATGTTGCTGAGATTATATGGGTTCGGAATCTCTTACGTGAGCTTCATGGCCCGATCTATACTGCTACTTTGGTATATTGTGATTATGCGAGTGCCGGTTATTTGTCTACTAATCTGATACAACATCAACACACCAAGCACATTGAGATAGATATCCACTTTGTTTGTGATTTTGTTGCTTCTGGTCAAGTTCGTGTTCTTCACGTGCCTTCGCGGTTTCAGTGTGCCGATATTTTCATTAAAGGCCTTCCAATTGCATTGTTTATTGAATTTCGCTCTAGTTTGAACGTTCGAAGACCTCCCGCTCAAACTGCGAGGAAATATTAGCTTAGCAAAATTCTATATAATGCACATTGGGCCTAGTAGTCGAATTCCATATATTGCGCATTAGGCCTTAGCCCAACTTGTTTCTCAAGAAACGTATTGTATTTATATTTTGGTTAGAGATTAATGTAAACTATGGGAAAATACCATCACAATAGCCATTGCTATGCAGTATTTCCCATATTTCATCACGTTGATAGGAAATCGTTAATCAAGTGAGGTACATATTAACGAAAAAGAAAACTCCTAGATATTTTTCTCTTAACGACAACATTTTACACGTTTATATCAGCTATGTTACATATAATGTTTCACAAATGACTCCAACAATATTTGAACCCACAACCTTTTGATTGATAAATCAATCACATACCACCATACCGAATATTAAAAAAGTTATAAATTTATATGAATTGTTGATTTCTCGATAGGGGTATTGTTATTCTTCTTAACAATATCCTAACACTAGAAACCAACAAACATAATACCACTCTCTAACACAACATTTTTCTCTTAACGACAACATTTTACACGTTTATATCAGCTATGTTCATGTTTCACAAATGACTCCAACAATATTTGAACCCACAACCTTTTGATTGATAAATCAATCACATACCACCATACTGAATATTAAAAAAGTTATAAATTTATATGAATTGTTGATTTCTCGATAGGGGTATTGTTATTCTTCTTAACAATATCCTAACACTAGAAAGCAACAAACATAATACCACTCTCTAACACATACGAAATATATACACCAATGTATATAAGTAAGCAAATGTATTTCTCTTCACCCCATGTGGGACTACAAAGTTACTCCAGTTCTATAGAAAAAGTTAGGGGTGTGCACCGTTCGGTTTGGGTCGGTTTTTGGCTAAAACCGAAACCGAATCACAATGTTCGGTTTTTGTAGAACCCAAAACCGAAACCGTTCGGTTTTTGGAGGTTCGGTTTTTCGGTTTTTAACCATTAATATTTGGGTATGGCCAAATTATAGCAACAAACTTGTTTTATGTACAAAATTAGTTATTCTTTTTTACTTTTTTTCAATCTATGCATAATTTTACAATTACAAACATATAAATGAGACATACACATACAAGTGAACATACACGTAATATAATCATTATTGAATACTTATTGATATATTCACACAAAACACGCGACACGACAAACACACATATAAATATAAACGTTAAGGTAAATATATTATAAATCCACTCACAAAATGACTATGAATTTATAAATTTGATTTATTTAGTTATTTAATCATACTATATTAATTAGATATTATTATATAATAAAACCGGTTCAGTTCGGTTCGGTTTTTGCGGTTTGGTTTTTGAACGAAAACCGAAACCGAACCGCATTTTTCGTTTTTTGAAAAGGTAAAAACCGAACAATCGGTTTTTAGTTTCGGTCGGTTTTTTCGGTTCGGGTTTTTCGGTTTTCGATTCGATTTCGGTTTTTTCGATTTGTTTTGCTCACCCCTAGAAAAAGTAATGAACCAAAAAGTTGCGTACAAATCTGAATCTACATGGCTTGTGTTCTTTTTATACCAAGTAGTTTTGTGTGTTTTTATTATTTTATTAATTTTATTTTTAAAGAATCTTTTGAAGCTATTAAAAATTTGATATCAAACTTAATCAAAGTTACTTAGTGGCATGAGAGTTAATCCCGAAGTTTAAAACTATATCATATAATTTTGATGAGCATTAGCTCATTTATATTAATGTCAATTATAAGCAAGAAGAGATTTATCATAAGTAATTAATGATTAAAGAATTTATTAAAGCGATGACATTACGAGATTGGACTAGATATGTGACTAGCTTTGTCCGTAGGAACTATTATTGTATAAGTGGCAAAGTTAGGATGTGATAGGCCTATAGATATCTCTCATGATTCTCTATAAGTGATTTGGTTTCTGTAGATCATTCTTTCATTCTAATAAAACATTCTTATTTGCTTACACCCTCTATAATTTCTCTCACTAGAATACATCATGGTATTCAACTATTTCTCATCCCACACAAGATAAGCATGTCGCCTGCCAAGCAGGCGCTAATCTAAGTTATCTTCCATTAACTGTCCACCAAGTCAAGTGCAAAAAAACATGAGAATCATGACCACCCGATCTTGACTCAAATGGAACTTGATGTAAACTCATTAAAATTTGTTTGAATGTTTGTTTCAAAGGTGTATTAATAAGGTTATTGACAAAGACGTTAAAAATTGTCTCAATGTTTGTTTGAAAGGTGTTTATAACAAAAGATTTTGAATGTTGTTGATATAATATTGTTCCCGATACAAAACACTTGTATAAATTTAGTTCGAGATTGACAAAAAAAAAAATATATATATATAGTTTGATATTGACAAAAAATATTGGAAACATAAATAAATTGAAAGCAAAAGTGCTTTTTATTCCGTTAACTTTATTAATCTTCATTTTACATATTGTTTTATTCTTTTCAAGTTATGATTAAAAATTCATACTAAACTCAAATACACTTATTACTTCTATACTTCTATTGAGCAAGTTGTTGATTCTACTATCGCCACGTCGGTTAAAGCTTCTAACCTTTAATTTTAAGAAATCTCAAAGGACAGAAGCTATTCTGCATGAATGGAGGCTTCCTGTAATTCTCATGGAAAATCACATAGAAGTCACGTAGTGTTTAGTTTTGGCTAGTTGTTTTGTTTTGTTTTTCGTTTTTCTTGTTTGTAAACACCTAGTCATTGTCGTCCAAGATTTGGTTGGAAGGAGATATGGTGCGTTAGTTGTAAAGTCAATATGGTGCTTTGTCATGTTGCCTAAACTCTATTGTCATTCTACCTCATACTAAACCCGATATTCATTGTGATTCATAGCAACAAACCAAACGACCCTTAAGAGTTTCCATTTAATTTATTTTTCTTTCTTTTGAAGCTACGAGAAATTCGATACCAAACTCAAACACAATAAGTTAGTGGCACGATAAATTCTTAAAAAACATGTTTGTATAATTTTAGTTCATCAGTCGCATCAGAGATGAACCGGTCAAAACCGAGAATTTGTGACCAACCGGTAGAATCGGACCATGATTGCAGACATGAGGATTTATACATGTGGATTAACCAAAATTTTATAAATGGGCCCCTTGTTTTATAGGCATCTATTTCGAGTTGGATTTAAGAGACAAAAAAGTAGTATATTGTCTTCCTACTAGGATTGGGGTATAACTTATGGCAAATGTATGTTTTAGAACTACAAATTACTAGGCACTTAAAAGACAACTAGACAATAAGAGGAGTTTCCAAATATTCACATGTTAATGCTATGTGTAAAAGAATCACGTACAAATCTTTAAAAGGTGCTAATATATATTTTGATTTACCATCATACCAAGATACGAAGCATGACCATATATTAGAGCACAAGATGTAGTGATATACAAAAACTTTTTATTTGGGGCCTATGGGTTGCCACATCATTTTAACAAACCCCCTTCTCAGTGTGTAAGGTGTGTTACTGGAAAAGGCACGGGAAATGTGCCATGTAGACAAAGTAAAGTGAAAATACCATAACATTAATTTCCGGAAAAGCTAGAAGGAAATATGCACGGGACTCAAGTCCCGAATCTTTTTGGAGAGAGATGGGTTCTTTTATTAGTTAATATGGAGAGAGAATATAGCTTATTGGTTAGTGTTAATGTATGTGTGTGTATTAGGGGTAATTTTAAATGATAAAAAATAGAAAAAGATATATATGAAAGAGAGATAATGTATTGCAATGGTTGAGGGAAAGTTAAAGAAAATGTTTTGGAGAGAGAAAAAACTTATGTAGAGTCAATGTGGCGAGAGAAAATGCATAACCACACCCTCTACCCTCACAACTAACCTCAATTTACTCATTTGGGTTCCACATACACACTTATTCACACACACAAACCATTATTTAAAAAAAAAAAAAAGTAAAAACTTATGCTCACTGTATGCACGACGAGAAGGGAAATGAGGAGCTTTGGCTAGATGGTGTGGTGTGGGGCAGGGACGAAACCAGGATACAAAACGACCAGGTGCACTTAGAATAAACTAAGCAATGCTACAAACACAAGTTTTAGGGACATGGTGCATTTAAAAAAAATCGAGGTTTTTTAACAAAATTAACACTACGCAACAAAAATCCATGGGTGTCCCGGGACCCCCCAGGACACCCCCTGGTTCCGTCACTGGTGTGGGGACTATCTATGGCGAAGGTGCCATGTCATTTTGGCGAGCTCCGACGAGCACCCAACCCACCGCTCTTAGTACCAACTTGTCAAAGCAATCAACATCATGATATATTACGTAGAAAAACTTTTTGTCTTTGATCCACGTGGGATTAGAGACTGACTTGTTAGAAATGTTGCTTTATAGTTTTTGGACAAGTTTGTACATTTTCTTTTTCTTTTGAAGCTATGATAAATTATATATATATATATACTTGAGGCACTTTATTTTGCTTACCAATAAATTCATGATTACCAAGGGACAAATCCTCACCATCCATCTAGTTTGATCTAATGATGGGATTAACCTAAGATTTAGTAGATAAACCTAAGTCCATGTTTTTTTTCTTGTCTTTTGTTTCTTTTTTATTCACTTTGTTTTTGTTTTTTTTTTTTTTTTGTTTTGTTTTTTTTTTTCTTATTCACGCTTTTCTTAATTAACGTTTTTTGCGTTTTTTATTCGTGTTTTTCTTCGATTTCATACGTTTTCATCCGCTTTCATAATTCTTATCCGCTTTCACGCCGCCCGTTTTCATCATTTTCTTTCATTTTCGCAATTTTTCATATGTTTTCATCCGTTTCACATACGCCGCCTCACATATTGCACCGTCTGACTTTACGTTTTCATCCATTTCTTAAGTTTTCGTTCGTTTTCATACGTTCTGACTATCACAAGTGATTTCGTGATATTCGAATATCACTTGTGATTATTCAATATCACTTTGTGATATTCTGAAAAACACAAGTGATATTTTGTTAATATGACTTTGTGATATTCTCAATATCACTTGTGATTTTGTGATATCACTACATATTCTCAATATCACTCTGTGATATTATGAATATCATTTTGTGATATTCTAATATGAGTTTGCGATATTGAATATCACTTTGATGATAGTATGAATATCACTTTGTGATATTATCAATATCACTTGTGATTTTCTTGATATCATTGTGTAATATTTTGAATTTATTTCTTACGTGTATGTGTAGCAAAGTAGGAGGCAAGTCTTCTTTTCTTTTTGTTACTGTCAATCGAATCAAAACCAAAAAGCCACAAACACAAATGAAATCCTTGGTCTTCTATCCTACTCATGCGTGTGGTATGGAACAAAAGAAACACAAAGGACATGCTAAGATCTTATTATACCAACCTAGGCATAACATGACAGTGATATTTTGAATATCACGTATGATTTTCATGTTACAAAACATTAGTTGAAAATCACTTGTTGTACAAAAATCACTTGTGGTATTTAGAATATCACAAGTGATATTCTGAATATCACAGAATATCACTTGTGATATTCAGAATATCACTTGTACTATTCAGAATATCACTTGTGATATTCAGAAACATATGAAAACGTTTGAAAACGGCCGAAAACATTTAATAACGGACGAATACGTATGAAAACGGACGAAAAAGGACGAATATGTATGAAAACGTAAAAACACGTATGAAAACGTATGAATAATGGAAGAAAACGTAAGAAAACGGACAAAAAATGTATGAAAACGGACAAAAACATATGAAATCATACGAAAACGTATGAAAACGGACGAAAAATAAAGAAAACGATGTAAAACGGACACGTAAAACGTATTTAAGAAAAAACGTAAATAACGAATTAAAAACAAACAAACAAAAGAAAACGTGAATAATAAAAAATGCGAATTTTGAAAAAATTAAATGTGAATATTAACAAAAAAAAGTTTATTAAAAAAAAAACTTTTGTAACAAAAAACGTGAATAATTAAAAAAAAAACAAAAAAAAAAAAAAAAAGAAGAAGAAAGAAAGAAAAAAACAAAAAGACAAGAAAAAAACATGGACTTAGGTTTAGACATATTAAATCTTAGGTTAATCACCACCATTAGATCAAACTAAATAGATGGTGGAGATTTGTCCCTTGGTAAGCATCAAAATAAGAGTAAACATTTGAAAAATCCTTATATATACTATTAGAAGTTGGGAGGTGTATACAAAAAGTATAAATATACGCTAGGTTGTCACCATTTAATTGGTCCGTTTGTCTCTATATACAAGCTACAGTACCCATAACAAAGATGTGGCATGTTATGATTGGTAAATGTGTGTTTGAGGTTTTACTGTTCACCGTACATATACATTACATCGATGAGGTGACTAGCAAACATGATTTAGAGACCTTAATTCAAGATGTTCGGTTACAGGATAGGCGAGACGATTGGGCGTGGTATGATGGAAGTGAGGTTGGGTTTACAGTGGCAGCGGCTAAGAAATGGATGCTGGCCTGGGGACAAGTCACGATAGTTTTGGCTTCAAGTGAGTAAATGGATTCAATAAATGTAACATTTTTATGTGGAGAGCTTCGGATCGTCTTCCTACTAAGGCAGCTTTAATGAGAAGAAATATCATGGTTGACAATCACAAGTGTGTTTGGTGCGACACCAGTGAAGAAACGATTGAGCATATACTCACAGGTTGTAGTATTTCAAGGTATCCGGAATGGAATTTCTATGGTGTAGGATTCGAGGATGTTTTATTAAGCGTACGATTTGGTGAATATCTGCTTGAAGCAATCTAACGGGGTTTGAATTGCTAAGAAGGTGGTTCTTGAGGATTATTATTATGCCTTGTTAGCGGATAATGGTAGGAATGAAAATTTTGGTGAGGCAGTGTTGTAGAGATGATTCTTGAACAGCGAAGACTTTAGGGTTTTGTGGGTATAAGCATAGGTTTAAAGGAGGAGTGGTGGATTGGGATCATTGGTGTTCATTCGATTTGATGTAATTTGTTATTTGTGGTTTCGGCTTCCTATTACGTCTTGAAATAGTTAGTCTTTTGGTAGGTGGTTAATGAAAGTCAATTTTCAAAAAAAAAAAAAAAAAATGTATATGTATAATGAATCTAGACCATTCGTCCTCACAAAAAACAGACACACCCAACCCTCTATCTCTTTCCTTTCTGTCTAGAAATTTCTCTAGCATTCTTCTCCTACATCTCTTCAAAGCCACAAACTAAAATCTCTTAAACAAAAAAACACCCACTAAATCATCACCAAAACCCAAAAACGCACGCACATCACACACAAGTCGAAAAATTAATTGAAATCTTGAACGGCGGAATAAGTAGACGGATCATCAACAACTTCGCAGTAGGCATATAAAGCTTCATTAAATGAAAGAATTGATTAACATCAAACGGAAAAAATCAAAAGGTACTAACTTAGTTGGTGAATTTTATTTTATGTTAAAGATGGTGGTTTTATGTGTTTATAATGTGCGAAACGATAGGTGTAACAAAGAAGGTTGAAGATGTGATGACTATTGCGATTCGTCATGATCGTGAGGAGCTTCAAGCTAAGCTTCAGGTTATTTGGTTTTCAATTTTTTTTACTCATTTAAGTTTTGTATATGTTTATTGTTTTATAAAAAGTTGTGTTCTAAGGCTAAATTTTTTATTGGGGTTGTCCTTACAATATGTTTGATGAAAGACCTAAAAAAATTGAAAGTATGGTAAGGTTGATTTCCAGGATGCTGTTAGCCAGAATATTAGTTTCGTTACGATAGCACGGTTTTCTATGGCACAAGGCTGCTACCGGGTTTTCATTACACCTCAGGATACCAGGTGTCCAGGTAGTCACATATCCTATATGAAAGTTGTTTCTCTACAAGTTCTTTCAATGAGATTATGAGATTAACAATTACTGTTAAAAATAAATAGAATAATATTATAGGAAATGATAAATCGAAGATGCTACACTTACGATTCGTTACATGAAACAATTAATTTAAGGTTAAGGGGGTGAGTTCAGTGAATCAATTGAGTGTTCGGGGGGATGTGTTCACAAGGTGGGGTTAATTTCAGGTTGCACATGATCAATTTCTGGCATATGGATATAAAACAACCCATGTGTTCTTTTCAGGTTTACACAAGCTGTAGCTGATCATCTTCGGTAACAAATTTGGATCAGGTGGTTCTTAAGGTAAAAAAATCTATACGTGTCGCATCGTAAGCTAATATGTTGTGTAGCTGATCATCTTCGTAAGCTAATATGTTTTTATGATATTCTTTTACAAAAGAATTGGTGACATGGATGACATAGAAGACTAATAACGCAAGTACCTCAAAGGCCTGCCATTTTAAAGCGTTAAACTAGAATTGCCATCTTTACTAGCCTGAAACCACAACCACAAGAAAAAAAAAGAAAAAAAAAAGGTAGTGGCAGTGGTTTAATCTAATTCATGTTCATGTTTGGAGCTTCAACGATTAATGGGTTTTTTATGTTATGCAGAAGCAATTACCGAAGCAAACTATGGAGCTTCCGGTGTGGATGATTATCTAGATTCCATGTTCAACTGTCGGTTTAGTTCCGTTGATGGTGATACTAAGGTATGTTTTTTTGGATTATTATGCTTAAGCCTAGAAAATAAGCTCATTAGCCAGAAAATAAGCCACAAACATAGGCTGAACTCAATAACCTAATGGGTTCTATAATAAGCCAATATAAAGAGACCCTTAGTTAACATGTTTTAGGTTCTAGAGATTGGGGCGGGGGAAATATCAAAGGGCAACAGCAAATATGTACTTGAGAATAATCAATTCAACACACCCCCCTTATATCAAGAGAGTAGACTCTAACATGTTATGATCTGATCCGTATAGTTAAAAGTTTGAAATTCCAATAAATAACTAATACTTTAAATATGATTACCTAATATTAAGTACTATAAAAGTAGGCTAAACTTTTTTTGAATAGCTATGTTTTAAGTTCGAAGCTTTTTTTTTCCACTTCTTCATTTGAGCCATTAAACATTTTTTCAGTCCATTCATAGTTAATTTCAGATTTGATGCATGTGATCTGTTAAGACGAATAATATTAGAAAACCCGATAGGATCCATTTTGCCATATTGACATGTTCTTAGGGGCTATTTGGATAACTTAGTTTTAGCAGCCATTTGGCGTCTTCACATGTTCTTACGAGCTGTTTGGATAGCTTAATTTCAGTAACCATTTTTTGCGTCATGATGTGTTATTAAAAGAAATGTAAGAATCCTTTTAGGGGCTGTTTGAAATGACGTGTCTTTGGCAGCTTAGGTACTGTTTGAGCTGCCCCACGAAAGATCTACATGTTTTCCTGATCGGACCCGTTCTATCAGACCCGTTTGATAGCTAATTCTTTTTGTTTTAATTGACTGACCTGCAGGAATGATCAACATCTTGCACGGGGCTGCATTAAAGAGAAAGGGAATAAATTCAACATCATGTCTCTTTCACTTTGTAAAAAAAGTGTGCGGATACATTGCTGCAGACAAGTATTTATTTCCCTCATTGTTGCTAGATGTCGGGATATTATTATTGTTAACATTAATTTGAAGTGGAACAAGGTAAGTCACCACCCATTAATCAATATCCTATTTAATTGTTCGTATATATATGGGACATATTATGTTTTCTATTGTTATAGAGGTAACATTAAACAAAAATGAAGTCACTCCGACATTGAAGAAAAAAAATAAAAATAAAAAACTTTTGATTAAAAAAAAGAAATCCTATAAGACTAATAAACATAAACAGATCAAATGATTAAGATGGAAAGTTCAGATTAGTGATTTTGTGATATCCAATTGGATGCTTCTTGAGTGGTGAGTTAAGCTCATTGTGGGGGTAAGATTTTGGAATGTACTTTGGTAGGAATATCAGAATCCTCAGCTGCATGATAAATTCCTTTTAAACTATCACAATGCTTCTGCACTTTTATTTTTCTCTCTTACTTCGGCATCTTCTTCCTCAATGAGAGTTGTTTTTCTGAGTTCTTTGTTGGTGTATGGGTCTATTATTAGAGTTTGTATTGGTGATCACAAATTACTTTTGAGCACCTTCTTACACTCATTTTTTCAAGCAATGATTTGTTAATTGACTTGGCTGACATGTAATAGGTACTAAAAGCCTTCAAAAATCTAGACTTCTTTGGTGTGGTCTTCCCATTATTGTTTGAATTGTGCAATGTGGCCTTCAACTCCATTTCTAAACAAGTGTCTTCACCAAATGATGCTGACAAAGCAGGTCAGATATTGACCGCTGTCAACATGATTATTCGCTATGCTTTAGTTTTAAATGCCATTTCAAATATATTAATTATATATCATATATGGGTCTGCATATACAATTGTATATGGTTCTGCATATACAATCTATATATCATATACGGGTCTGCATCTCAAATATATTGTTTATACCACTTGAGGTTGAACATCAAAGCGATTTATAAAAAATATAATAGGCACATAGCACTCCTGGAGTACTACAGTTGTTACCAGTAATTATATATGGTTATTATTATTTGATTTGTAGGGTTTGAATAGTTTTCAATTTGAGCGTGCAACTTCCAAGAAAGTTACTTACGGTGGTATAAATGGAGCGTGCTACAAAGCCACAACAACCAGGAAGTCCGGCAGTGACAAAGTAAGTAACAAATATGTAGTACTATATACACTTGACCATGTTTGCTGTTTTTTTTGTTAACATATTTTCCTTCGCGATTAGGTTATGCTTGATGATAACTAAAAAGCTGATAAATACAAAAGTAGGGAGATAGAGGCTATCAGTAAGAAATTGGTTGCAGAGTGTAAAGTTGTTAACAAAGGGTGACTACCTTTGGAGCTGCTATGGTTACCCTCTAACATTGTTATTATGGAAATAGTAACCCATTCGATTGTCTAAATACAGAAAATCTGGAGTTTCTTTCAGCTAACCAAACACTTTACGACTTGGCTGCTTTTCGTCAATTTTATCAGGTATGTTGTGGGTATTTAACTTGCAAGATAAACTCTCAGGTATACTAGAGTACAATTAGAATTACGTAATTTTTGTTTTATCATACTTAGGCTATTCGGCCATTACTATGACGATGGATGGTGTCACTACTACAGATGTTTTGGTTGAGATTAATGCTATCATGAAATGGAAAATTGGCTAAAATGAATTAGAATCTTTAGTTTCATACCATGATGTAATTTTAGAAGTGAAAGAAAAGATCATCTGATAACGTCATGTAAGTTTATTCAACATATAAGCAGGCATGTGCAACTTAGTGGATTATAATGATGCTTACTACGGATGTTGTCTCTTAAGGAAATGAGACTCAAAACCAAAACTAAGATGCTAATTTAGTGCCATTAACCAAAGCATTAAAAACATCATTTCTATATTTGCTTTTGATTTTTGGTAACTAAACACCTGAAATTGGCATCTTGCAAAAGCCAAATGCATAATTAGTTGAGATTAGTGGTGGCACAAGGAGCGGAACGGAGTGCATAATGGGCTAAACAAGTAATGTTTAGTACATTTTTGCTTTAACATAACCACAAACACTCGATCTTATTTATTCCAAATAATAGCGGTAAGTTTGACAGTGAAAATGCATGATTACAATAATACTCAATACAATTATCTTCCAATAACAGTTTAGAAGGTTTAGCCATATAAATAATAGAGTTGCATTATTAGGCTTATGTTTTTGGACAATGGCTGTTATTTCAAGGCCGGTAGGAGACTTTTGATTAGGCTTATGCTTAACATTTTGCATTGATTTTTGTTTCAGGTGACGAATGTTTGCTAATGCAGAACAGAGTTATGAGTGAGTACACAATTCGAGCATACTAACTTCTTCATATTCAAGATGTCATGGTTTCTAAAAATCGCGAGGTTGCTGCTAAATAACCAACATGGCAAATGGATGCATTTGACGATAACGACTTCTATAAGTGATTGATAAACCCAAGAACCAAAATTTGGAGTTCTTTTTTTGTTCTCCTTCCTTGGACATGAGACTTTGAAAGTAAGTGAATTCATTTGATGTTGATTTTAGATGGATGTTGTAAATATAATTAGAGTTGATGTGTACATTAACCACAGGCATGTCATTTTATACTAATATTTTTATTATCACGTCATATAATTACGATGACGGAAAGCAATCATATCATGTGAGTTTATTCGATAATATATTAAAAAAACACATAAAATAACAATTACTGTACACCAAAATAAACATTAACACAATTGTTCTATACATCAACACATTGCTCCCGCAGCAAGGCGCGGGCCACCCAGCTAGTTGAGCATCAATAAGTATATTTTCTATGATGTTTAAATATAAATCACGTTACATAATGTATTCTTATCTAGTTGATGCTAAACTCGAATGAGTTTAACTAAGATTTAATTGAGATAAATGCTAAGCTTAATCATAAATAATGTATCGTATATATGCTGGCATTTTGTTTTTTAAGATACTAACTAAATTTACATCAATTAAACATAAATCCAAAGCTTAATCTTTAACTCATATATATATATATATACGTATATATATATATACGTATATATATATATATATATATATATATATACTTAGTGTCAAAACTTGTCAGATGGGCGGTATGACTTGTAATGGTTTTATTTTTTTTAGGATTTAGTTTAACAAATATATTCTAAAAAGTAATTAAAAGTTAAATGAAAGAGTTAAGATATATAGTTGATGTTACCATAATCCATAAAATGGCTAAAAGCATGTAAGTATTTTGATTTTTGGTTTTTATTTTTAGGATTTAGTTGAACAAATATATACTTAAAAGTAATTAAAAGTTAATTTGGGTATCTCAACAGATGATTAGTCTTAGAAGAATCATCATCTTCGACTGCATAGAGTGGACCCAGCTACTTACTTTGTCAGTGAGATAAAACTCTATTAGGAGGCTTTGAACTTCCAACCAATGATCTTGTACATTTTCAAACTTATTCCATCAGCTTTGCTTATTGTTACAAGTTCCTATATCATTTAGGACCGATAGAAAAATGTATGCCTAATGGTGTAAAATGATGGTGCGGGTAAAATAAATACACATGTGAAATAGTAGTCCCTGTGGTGGGATGAGGATTCTATGTTGGCACTTCTTCGAGCGTGATGGTATTCTAACCCAATGCTAATCTCATCTTTGCATATCACGCTTTGGTGTCCATGAAACTCTTCTAGGCTAATTAGACGATTAACGTGAATAAAATCTTTAGTAGTTGGTTGACTTGCGCTTGTGTGGCATGTTGTTCCGTGTCAAAAGATGAACTGTTTGTGGCATCCAGTGAATGAAAACTTGTGTTTCTAGTGATTGATTTCATATATGATGATGATTCTGTGCAGTTTGTGTATTCAGGTTTAGGTTGAGTTTCAAGATTTTACGATTTTGGCACTTTTTTTCAGGCAAGAATGCCAATCTTCATCTCGTTATTAGTCCGGCCAAGGTGTGATATTAAATACCACCTGGTTACATAATATACCAAATTAAATATTATTATTTTTTGGAAAAATGAGTTTGTTGGAATCACTCCTAAACAGTATTTCAAGTATTTATATTTCATATGTAATAGGTAGCTTAATTATGGCCTTTATGTTTGTTTAAGGTCAAGCTTATGTAGAAGGCCCATAAGCTTGATCCAAGCCCAATAAGGAATAGGGAAGGAGAGGGAGTGTTGCCCTAGCTCCTTGCATATAAATACCATGTAATAACCTTCATTTGAAGGTTGGTTGTTCAAGTTTTTCTCTCATTCACTCTCTTTGCATAACCGGTTACATTTATACGTGAGTGTGTGTGTGTTTAGCTTGTTCAATCGCCTTATCTCTTCTCTCATAAGCTTGTGTTGTAAATCTAGTGACCTAACAGTGGTATCAATCGCCAAATAGTTGGGTGTACAATTTGTTTTTTTTTGAAGTTTTGGTTTTGGGTCTTACGCGTAAAGATAACACAATCTTTGGTTAAACTTAAAACTGATTTTTTTACACTTTTGAATCCAAGATTCTTGTACTTTCAACGTTATTAGGTGTTAAACTATTGGTTTTTGGCAAAAGTTTGGAACTTTACGTGTTTTCCTTGTTTTTAAGCTTGTTTTTGTACATGCAAGTGTTATCCACGCGTAAGCTGTTTTAAGTGCTTTGGATCATCAAGTTTCACACTTTTGTGTTATTTTGGTGTTATTGAAGCTATTTCATCACACAAAAGCTGGTTTAGAAACATCTTTGGACAAAATCATTCTTACGAGTAGGATTCGCATTATCAAAACCCTAGTTTTACGAGTAGTTCTCAGCGTAACTTTGTTCTGGCTTGATCTACATTTTCTGGTTTATTCCGTGTTTTCTTACTTGGATAAGTCCTGAAAATCACGTCGACTTTGGGATATCTTTTGCAGCGTGAAGTGTAAAAGATCATTTGAGCAAAACCCTAAAATTACGCATAAGCATAAACTGCAGCGTAGAAATCCTACGCATAAGATTCACTTTCCGCGTAAACTTAGGTCTACGCATAAGGTAATCCTACGCCTAACTTTCTACGCCAAACTTTTGTCTACGCATAACTTTAGTGCTTTTATCCTACTTACGCGTAAGCTAAAACCTCTGGCGTAACTCCTCATTGTTAATCGTAACTTTTGGTGTTTTTACGCATAAGTGCTACTTGGTTCTTGTCTTTTCTACGCCTAAGGACACTTCATCAACAAAGGTTCATTCGACTACAAAGATCCATTTTTACCACACAAGTTTTTCAACATGTCACAACCACCATACTCTAACTATTTCCCTTACACTTATCCTCAACGACAACAACAACTAAGTCCACAACATCAGCAATGGAATCAACAACAAGCAATTTATCAACAACAATTTAATCAACAACATACTCCACAACTTGCTGCAAATCCACAACCTCAAATGGTTCAACCACCACCATGTCCTCAAGTTCAACCGTACACAAATGAATTCAATCAACATCCATCAAGGAACACTATGAAGGAACCCACTTGGTTTGCAAAGATGTGTGAAGCTTTAAGCGGCCAACAATCAATTCATGAGGCTGGATCACTTGATAGACCTCCAATGCTCACTCCGGGAAACTATGATCAATGGGTGATAAGGTTCTTTAGGTTTTGTGATCTGAAGAAGCCACATGGAAAGTTCTAAAGAAGGTTATCTTAGAAGGTCCATTTGAGATGCCTACTATCATTGTACAGGAGATCCAAATGCCATTCCACCAAGAGATGAACAAACCAACATTACTACATTTAGATTTAAATCCCAGAACTTCTACATTATGAAGATGATGAACTTGCAATGGAATACATCCTCTTAGGATTACCAAACCCAATTCTTAGTAGTGTTGATGCTCAAAGGCGCACAAAAATGTGGGATCATATTCGTCTTCTTATGGAAGGATCTGTACTCAATCGGGAGGATTTGGAATCCAAAATTTACTTGGCTTATGAACACTTCATGATTGAACTTGGAGAGACACTCGAGTCCTATCATCATAGATTTTCAGACATCATCAATGATTTGGATAAACACAACATCATCATGCCAAGAATTGCAGTGAATACTAAGTTCTGAGTAGTCTTGGTCCTGAATGGGAGAAGTATGTCATTTTCTCCGTCAAGCGAAGAACATGCATCATTCTACCTACGGATTGTTGTACGATTACTTGAAACCTCATGAAAAGGAAGTTGATAGGGAAAGGATTCTCCGTGCTCAAATTGCTCCACCAACACATCCGGAAAATCAACAACAACTTGCCTTATATGCTCAAAACCGTTATTCTCCTCAACCCGCAACTCAACCAAATGCTTCAAACACACCTTCACAACAACAACCTCAACAAAATCAATTGGTTCCATACAACAACAATGCTCAAGCATATGGGTGAAGCGATTGAGGAATCCGATCCGTTCGAAGCATTGCAACAAGGATTTGCTATGATTGCTAATGCCTTTAGTCGTTATACCAACAAATCCAACAATCGTATTTGTTCCTCATCTAACACACGGACTCAATTTATTTGTGAACAATGGGCGTGTTGAAGTTGAATAAATCGTGATTATGGTGTTCGAGATGGGGGTGGTCAAGGGTTTAATGTCTTTGTGGGTAGGAATAACAACAGAGCTCAAGTGGTGGAAAAGGAAAATGCTCAGCATGGGTTGAATGGTCTTCGATGCTACAACTGCAATGAGAAGGGACACTGGCTAATGCATGCCCAAAGCCAAGGACTAGAGGCAGGTGCTTATTTCAAAGAGGCTCTACTTTTGGCTCTTAAGGATGAAGGCTGGTGGATCTCTCGGACAAAAACGAGCTTTATGGCAAATCTTGACTCGGATGATGATATGGAGGACTTGCGAGCCAATCGGTTGTTATGTTGATGGCTAATATGCAGGCGTTACACATAGTGACACAAGCCCGGTGTATGACAACGATGGCTTGTCTCGGTACCGAACAAACCATAATCATATCTCGAACTAATCTCCGCCTCAATATCTGATCGGCACGGATCGAGGTGTTCAAAATGAGTCTTTTACATCTTTTTACGAGGATTTTCAAGTTAACCACGTAGTTACATTTGGCGATCAAGATGACCTTATCGTTTCCTTGATAATCAAATTGACTCCGTGGTGCGATACTTGAGGATCTAAAGAATGATCATGTTGAGACTCACGTTGAACAAGATGATCGCCTTCATTGGATTTTGCTCGATTACTTCAAGATCATAAAAGCAAAATGGAGGAATGTTATGCATTAAACAAGGACTTGAAAAGTAAAAATGCACTGTTAACAAAGGATTTTGAATGTTTACAAAACAACTCAACTTTTCAAAACTCAAGAAAAGCGTGAAAACGGTTTTGAAGCGACCTTTGCCAAATCTTATCAAAACGAAAAATATTTAGAGCGGCATCGTGATCTAGCGTTTGAAGAATGCTTTGTTGTGAAATAGAACAAGCTGAAACATGAACATAAAAAGCAAATTAGCGCTCTCACCTTGGAAAATCAAAAAGCTAAGGCTGAGTTGTTAAATTGTCAAAAGCAGTTCTCTGCATACAAAAAGCATTCAACGAAGCGAATAGATGATCATCTTGAAGAAATCATCGGCTTGCAAAACAAACTTAAAGAGTTTACAAGCTCATTGTTGTTTACAAACATGGTGAATCCGTAAACTATTGAAAAGTTTACCTTAAAACCCAATCCAAAGGATATTGAAAAATCTAGTGATTACAAACCAAAGCTTTCACTAAAACATTCAAACCAAATCCTGAAGTTTCCAAGGCGTCACGGGAATATAAAATTGATAATTCATTTATGAATGTTGTTGAATATCATCGTCAAGAGGAATTAGATCAGAGAGGCGAGTCGATCAAAATTAAAAGCATTGTTTACAACAAACCTTTTAATTATTCTAAACCGGTCACTTTAGTCACACCAACGCAGTTCTTCCAACACACCAAGAGTTATCATCAAAACACACGAGTCTCTTCATGTTAATCCCAAAAGCAGGACTTTGCACAAACTTATGGTCCTTTACCTTCCATTAGTGAAGTAAACTCACAACATGAAAATCGAAAAATTCTTCGATATTTTGACATTTTCATGGCTGACCTCAAAATTTTACAACATGAGATAGAATATCGATCTGAAATCAAAGTTGAACATTTTCAATGCATACTCTGGCGAGAACAAAGAGACATTTTTCAGGAAAATCTTTTACCTAATGTTAAAAACTTGAAAAGTTGTGCAATTGCACAGGAAAAGGATTTTCATAAGGAACTTGGGATAATGAAAAGCGTTTTCGAGAAAGCGAAACATCTATTTCTAACACAAAACGCGTAAAAGAAACTATTGAGAAAAGATGTTGATCGACTCTTGGAAGATGTTATCGTGGCGATATCCATAATGTTGTGCTATTCTATTCGTTGCCATATGCATCGATCATATCTCTGTGATATTCTTTGAAAGTTGTGTAACTGTTGAGAACACCGATAATGTGCTTGGTCGAGTCTTTAAAAGTTTGAAAATAGCGATTACACACGGAAATTTACAATGCAAAACGCAGCGTCTTCATTGGTGTGAAAAGATATTCACAACCATCAACTTAGTTTTCAAAAGAAATTGCTTTCGGTAGTGAAAAATCTTCGATCCTAAAATTGAGCACTGATGATCAAAGCGTGTCTTTGAAAAGTCAAATCTCAAAATATGAACAAGAACTTGTAAAAGTTAAACGGGAATATGGTGTCATATTTGATTTACTCAAAAGACTTCGAGATGATGAGCATCAAATGCGAACTTGATCACTATCTTGCTCACACTAGAGAAGTCATGAATTTTCTTTGGTAATCTTCGTTCTGAAAATCAAGATCTGATTCACACCATCTCTAAGCTACGGGAAATGTTAGGAAAGTATGAGCAACTTCCACCAACACCATCTCTAAGCTACGGGAAATGTTAGGAAAGTATGGTAACCAAAATTGGAAGTTAAAAGGCTCTGGATGAAAATGGAAAAGGTGGAGGGACCAAAACTGTCAAAAACTTAAAGCTATTTTAAATAAAACCTCCACCTAACTTAACTCTTCTCATTTATTACTATCAACCAAACATATCCTACGCATAAGAATCAATCTTCAAATCTGTGTTTTGGATCATCATCTTGTAAGTTGTTTCATAATCTTAACATGTTTTCAAACACTGGTTTTGATTTTACGATGAATCAACGGTCAAAAGATGTATAATCTTGGTTTTGTGTTCTACGCATATGCGTATGAACACATAATCAAGATATGTGTGTTAATGTGGTTAAAAGATTGTTTCAAAACATGTTTTTAGCATCAATGATAATATCTTTATCCTCAAATCTTACCCAGAAACATGAATTGATTGATTTTGAAACTTAGGGTTTATGCGTGGATTTGGGTTCTTCCAAATGTGAAGTGTTTTTGGTCTAAATATTGCTGGGTTATGTTCATATGATGTTGAATTAATCATATCCTTGCTCTATAACTACCAGATACACGATTAATTCAGATTTTAAAATTAGGGTTTAAGGTTCATAAGTTTGGGCATTTTTGATTCACCATGAGTTAGATGTTAATACTTGGTATATAAGCTCATACAACTCTCTTGAACTACCAGAACAAGTTTGGTGCAAATCCTATGGTTAGAAAACTTACGCGTAATTCATAACCCTTAGGGTTTTGACTTACGCGTATGACTTTCTACGCTTAGCGCATATGAATGATTCATACCATGTTTTGTTGATAAAATGAATGATATGTGTTTAAATTTGATGATATGATGTTTTATTTCAGGATTGCTACACTTAGAATTCAGAATCAAGGTCATTTGATTATCTACGCATAAGGATTACCCTACGCGTAGTTATGTTACGCGTAAGAAAATCCTACGCATAACGGCTACAGTAAGGTTCTACAATGGACTACGCGTATCCGTGAAGGATATGCGTGAACAACCTCTACGCATAAGGTTAACTCTTACGAGTAACCTTACGCGTAAGGTTAATATATGCCTACGCATAAGCTCTACGCATAAGGTCTCCTTTTCCTACGCGTAACATTTCTTACGCGTAAGTTAGGATTCTACGCGTAATTTTACGCCTAAGCATATATCATTCCTGTCTACGCGTATCTTTGCCAATACTACGCTTAACCCTGGATTGACCTTCATGATGAATTGTTACGTGTACAAACTTGTAAATAAACTAATCATATCATCACGAATCCTAAAATGTCACTAATAAACTGAAATCGTTTGATATGTTGTGAACAATAAGTGATAAAATAAACTTTAAAACTTAAAGTTAACTAACTCACGAAACATTTCACGACGTCATTGGATTATTGAACATACAAGTGACTTAGGACTCGTAACAATCATTGACAATGTACATTCAATAACTAGACAATAAGACCTTCTGTTGACTAACATTATGTCTTTCGATATGTTGGTTCTTTTGGCTAATGTTATTTGAGATCACGACATGGCTGAACAAATGAATGTGGATGCACCTGAAGTTCTCTCCATTCTTTGATATCTATCCTCATGGCTATCCAATGAAGATTGGAAAGAATAACCTCCGTGTTGACTTTGACACCCTCACTTGCTCTGAATCTTCATGTCTTATTGCTATTGATATTCTGAGGACTCATCCGTATCAGAACATGCTTACTCACTCTGCAACCATTCACGAGATCTACATCCAACGGTTACCGGAACACTATGGAACGGGTCAAAGGAAGAACTGCTGTGACGGTGACTCTGAACCACAAACAAGTCACCATTACACCTGCAGACTTAAGGGTTGTTCTACTAATCCTCTGAGAGTCGAACCAACCAAACTTTATGCCACCACTGTTGAAGAGCTCACTCTCCAATTCTTAATCAATATCGGTTATGGCGAGGCTACAGGAGTAATCACCAAGCACTCTCACGTAGAGCTTAAGAGTATTCCTCAACCATGGAGAACACTCTACATGATCATCACCAAGTCTGTTACAGTGCATTGACGGCTATATGAGCACCCTAAGATCATAGAACTGCAAATATTCTGGGCATTGGTCAACAAGAAACACATCGCTATCGAAGCTCGGATTTGGGATGACATGATGTCATTTCTCAACAAACTTGGCTCAAAGATTCCCTACATCAGATATACCAAATTGTTGATCCAGAGAGCACTTGGACTTCACCCTGACATTCCCAAGAGGCTCAATGACCCAGACAATCACGATATGTTGACGAAACCCATTCTCACTGTTAGAATCAAGGAAACGTCCACAAAGAAACAAGTCTTTGTGCTACAGATTTCCTTCTAGCGAAGATGTCGAAAGCTCAAGCGTACGCAAAAGGTATGCAGAAGCGGTTAGACAAGGCAAAGTTGGTCACCTCGACGAAAAATCTTACGGAACACCTGTAAGGAGAACCAGAAAAGGAAGTGCTGGAAGTGTCACAAGTACAGATAGTCAAAGGAATGTTCCAAAGAAGAAACCTATTCCAAAGAGAAACCCACTCCTAAGAAGAAAGTTCCTTCTCAGGAAGCCACTCCAATCCTTTCACTTGAACCGCAAAAGAAAGCTTCGAGGGGCGAGGATTAGAGATGTGACCTACAGATGAAGAGATCACATACTCACTGAAGCTGCAAAGGATGAAAATCCTCGATGCAAAACCTCCAAGTCCTCAAACTACTAAAGGAAAAGGAAGACTCACGCACTTGTGTCACGGATGATAGCTCAAGAAGAAGAAGAAGAGCAATTGGATAAATCATACAAGAAAAAGTTTCACATCGCCAGACATCTTCATAAGGCCGAAGAATTTGCTAAAGATCAAATGGGTGGCCCAGGGAGGATCAAGTGGAGCCGCCCACTCCTCTGATCTGATGCGGTTAATCGACCCGATAAGGGATGCGGTGCCACCACTCTTGCAACAACAACGACCTATTGAGGACACTATTGAGTATGATTTTGAAAGCGAGGGAAGCTGAGAAGAAAAGTCTAAGGATGACGAGGATGATTATGCTAAGTTTCTTCTAGACAGTCCAACACACTCAAAGGAGAAAACCTCAGAAACTCCTAAGGACATGAAGTCTCCTCATGTCTCCTCATCATCAGACTCATCATCTCATTCATCACAACCACCATCTATAAGATCAACAAAATCATCATCCAAATCTGTGAAGAAACCACCTCGATCTTGGATTTCTCAAGCTCATAAAGCGAATTCACAAAGTTTGTCAAACAAGTCGGAAAGAAAAGCGTGCTCTACAAAAGCTAAATTTCTTTCTTCACCACATACAAACATATGTATGACGAGCATGACAAGATGGAGAAAGAAAGGGAATTTGTTCGGAAGTTCATGAAGAGTCATCGTAAAGAGGAACTGAACGAAATGATCGAAGGTTACACTAACAAGTACCTTGTGATATCATTCCTAAAGTCCTAAAGGGCTGGAACAGAGCGACAAGAGATCATACTCACAAGTTTCTTCTCGACACCTGTCCCGGTGTGACTAGAGATATATTTTCGGACAACTCACCCCTAACATCGTAGCATTGGTTAAAAATACAATGGCCAAAGAAGCCGATCTCTCGAATCGAGTTAATCGCTAAACTTGTGATACAAATGTCAAAGCGGAATGTTTACCCGGATGAAGCTAAATTTTCGAAAATCTACTTGATTTTCAACTCAGATCATCATGCAAAGTGGCACCGATCAACCCAAACGACCAAGAGATGGCGATGATAAGGATAAGGATTACGCACCTAAGCGTCGACGCGGTGCGGTAAATCTACCTCTATGCCACCTCCTCCACCACGAACTTCTTCTCAACAAAGTCTCCTCCACCTCGGTCTTCTTGATAAACCTCGATCGATTCCGAGTTACCACCCCGACTCATAAAGCGGTGATTACTTTGAGTATACGGGTGGTGAAGATGAAGAGGTCCTTGAGCTGACAACAACCCACCTCACCCAAACAAGTCTAAACCGATTATCATCATCAAGGCCTTCCAAAGAAGAAGAAGACAACTTCGGCACCTCGAGTCATCTCATGGCTAGATGACGATAAAACCGAAGAGTTTGAATGGTTCTCCACACTTGTCAATCAAACTCCCTACCATGATGAAGGTCAAGAATTGGTAAGCGGTTCTACATTGGAGCACGCAAAAACTTTTGCAAGAAAAGTTCCATGTGAAGAAAATGGAAATCAATTGAAGCGAATCAAGAATGAAGCATTCCAACTTCTTAAAGACACTGCTCTGAAAGCGCCAGATTTGAGGTCGAATATCATCTTGAGAACATCGACCGAGCTATGTCTAACGACATGGATTGGCTCAATCCGGAAGCAAACATTGACTTCACACAAAGGAACAACCCTCCATACTACAGGTTGGACCAAACCCCTACCGACCATTGGCCAAACAGACGAACCATGGATCCCCTTCCGATACTTCTTTAACAAAGACATGGATTTTCTCTTACACGGTAGCGATGGTTCGCGAAAATACGCTACATCATTGACTCTTCCATTCCAGTGACTATTTACTCAAACTGCGCATAGCTATCGAGGAGCGTGCAAATCACTTGTTTTCGACAACGTGCAAACGCATACGACCAAGATGCATTGTATGGGATGCATGGTTGAAGTCTCAACATGCATTATATAGTTCTAAGGACATCGTGGCCATCAAACACATTGATCTCAAGTCTAAGTGGGACTACACATTCTTAAAGAATATCATAGTCAAACGACAAGATGAACAGGACTATGGATTCTCCGAGGCTGACTTTGAGAACTTGTCCCTCAACGACATCGAAGACATGTACCTTGCCAAGGTGCAGGGTCGTATGAGACAATTCTCCGAAGTTCAACGTGAATTTATCAAGTCGGTTCTCATCTTCATTAGGCGCATTGTGATCAAAGAAGCGTGTTGAAGATATCCGGATGGTACATTGAATCTTATCGGGCGCGTGTCAACCCACTCCTCCAATGCTTACTCTTCCCGATCTCAATCAGCTACCTCAATATACGCTCATCGGCAAACCTTTCGGAGTTGTTTACCGCAGTGAACTTCAAAGAAACTGCTTAATGGCGTGTAGTGATCTTCGTGATCGGGGATCATACTTTGAAGGCGGTTAGGGACGGATTAGCATACGAGGTTGAAGGATATACGCTGAAAGTTGGATCTCGTAGTATTGGAATTCTCGGGGAAAGGAGGGATGTGAGAAGAATCATCACCATGATTGATGAGCGGTTGTTCGAAGGGATCGATTCCAGAGCGATTGGAAAGCTATGTTGGTGGTCGACCCGGGAGAAACATCACCGACTTTCAGCGCAGCGCATTCACGGGAACATCACTGCACTTCCCGGTACCCCTTGAATTGTTTCCTTCATAATTTTGGATGTGTGATTTAATATGTCTATGGCTTGTGCACACATAACGAGTTGTACAACCCGTAATGGTCAAGAAAGGACCACGTGGTGCGCCTGATGCCACAATCCTTAGAAAAAGGAGCGAAAGCTTCTTACTTTTGAGTAAAACCTATCAAACCGTTCAATTTTCAAGGTTTTGCTCAAAAAGACAAGTACTTCCCCTTAAGACTTTCAAAACCTCAACCGTTTGTATCACTTGTTGAGGGGGAGTATTTGAAACTTTGTTCACAAATTGTTCATAGTGGTCATCTTCCCACAACACTCGAAATGGTCATATTTATTCTCAACCGTTCAAAAATAACCTTTTATATGCCATTTTTGAGGGGGAGAAAATTGTGTGATAAGAAATATGTTGTACAAAATGCAAATGAATCTGTATCTCGGACTTAACCAACGAATTGTGATTAAGCGTTAGTAACTTCGAAAAGACTTGTCCTGAACGGGTAATAATTTCAAGCTAGTTCGCTAGTGATGTAAACGTGTCTCGCAAAGGACTTGTGCGAGTAGAATGTACCATTCGAGAAACTCTTGATAGACATGAACTCTGACGGGTATGACAACCTTTCGAGGTTTGTCTACACCTTCAAGGTAGTTATTAGAGCTAGTTGTCACCTAAAAGCTGACAATGTAACTTTTTAACTATGCAACGTAAACGTGTCTCGCGGGAGATTGTCTATCTTTAGTGGATCAATTCAAAAAGTGTGCGCTCTTTCCTCACTGTGCATTTTAACCGTTTATACTCTTAAGCACATGTGGAGGGGGAGTATTTATGCAAAAATTCATCTCTCACAGTGGTTCAAACATGGTTTTCATTAACAAACCCTTTGAGAGATATTTTCACATACAATGGTTTTAATGGCAAACATAGGTTAGTCATGGAGTTATAAGGTGACTAAGGTTAGGAATAACCGTCTATGATCCGCCAGGCGGAGGGATCTACCCAAGGACACTACCATTAGTTAGTGTTAGAAGTCCTTAGGAATGATTGTAAAAAGGAGAATATGAGAATCGGAGAAAGAAGGAGTTGAAGAATCAAAAAGAAATGTAAAGTAAAGGGTGAAAAGAAATAGCCCTCCAGTTATTCAACTTAGGCGGAACCGGGTTCAATTCACATGCTACTGGTTGTCACTTAGTGACACCGGTATTGAAGATTAAAAGTCGTCATGGACCCAATGGCGCATGCACTAAACCTTCTTAGCCACTCAAGTTTCTCTCAACAGAAGCTTGTTTCATTCTCACAGGAACCCTACGTAAACTATCGGCTTTCTCTTAGAGATCATTGGTATTGAAGAAGGAGACCCTCTCCCTAGTCTCCGCTCCGGAAAACCAAAACGCACTATTGAGTCTAGAGCCACGAGATTCATCAAAAGATCTCTTAGGAACACTTGACATTTAATCACTTGATGATCAACAATAAGATTATCGATGGTTCATATCGAGTCCTTCACGATCTTAGCAATGTCAAGAACATTTATGAGAGGTTCACATCTGTGATCCTCGGTGATTGAATGGAAACTCACGCGGCAGGTCAACATCAAACGGCCCCGACAAGAAGCAGGTCACTTCGGTAACTCCCGTGGTTTCTGGAGTGTGTCTCAAACGGTCTACGTGGGTGAGGTGATGCTTCGGTGTACCTCGGCTGACTCATCAATCGTAGATGTACCGATTTTGTACATCGCGTTATCTCACTTGTGGGACTCCAGTTCGAGGCGGCCTTTGTAAATTAGAGTTGTGTTTTCACATTATGCTTTGTTAACACTCTCGAAGTTCAAACTTGTAAGTGACGGAAACCGCTTATTACTAACCGTTTGAAATGTTTTCTTCTTATGGAAGCTCCGGGCGGGATGATCGTCGCTTTGATTCTTCTCATGCTCACGCCAACATCATCACTAATAGAAGTTCTATCCAATGCAACACAACAGTCAGAATGATTCTTCATCTACTCAAAGAATCTACAAAGTCAAAGACTTAAAGAACTTCATCAGTATTGATTTCCAACGTCAAAGAGCGTGTGAGCATGTTGAAGAATGACGTGGAGACAACTGAAGCAACGAAGCAGGACACTGAAGCGGGCAGATCAGACAACAACATACTATCAGTTTCATCACAAAGAACAAAGATCAAAGAACAAAGTTAAAGATGGCGTCGAAGCATAGCTGTTTAAAGATAACAATCTCTCTACACTGGGAGATTGTTGAATCAAGACAATTCCTCTCACAAGAAGAAGAATGTCGGGAAGGCGTCCACGGCTACTATTACATCAACGCCTTCACCGTTTACATTCATATATACTTGAAGGGGAGATTGTTGGAATCACTCCTAAACAGTATTTCAAGTATTTATATTTCATATGTAATAGGTAGCTTAATTATGGCCTTTATGTTTGTTTAAGGTCAAGCTTATGTAGAAGGCCCATAAGCTTGATCCAAGCCCAATAAGGAATAGGGAAGGAGAGGGAGTGTTGCCCTAGCTCCTTGCCTATAAATACCATGTAATAACCTTCATTTGAAGGTTGGTTGTTCAAGTTTTTCTCTCATTCACTCTCTTTGCATAACCGGTTACATTTATACGTGAGTGTGTGTGTGTTTAGCTTGTTCAATCGCCTTATCTCTTCTCTCATAAGCTTGTGTTGTAAATCTAGTGACCTAACAGAGTTAATCATGCAAAATAATTAAAGTTGCTTACTTGTTGCCTAAAACGCCATGAAGCGTAGGATGGTTTCTTCTTCTTGAATAGAAAATGCTCATTTCTTTAATCTAGGTAGAAGATAGTTAATCCATCTTAATCTGCAAATTTTTTCATTTCTTTATAGACCTATGTTACATTACATAAAATATTATGATTGATATTCATAAGGGTTAAGCTTAATAGTACGGCTTTAATAATAACTTTCGAGCCTTGATGATAAATGCGCTTATGAAATTTAGACTATAATTGTAAGATAAATAGGTAAGACACAAATAAAACGTTGTCATTAACTGTCATAAATGATTTTTACTATCCAAATCAGACTATCTATCCAACATAAGCAAGACAATGACGAAAGATCGTTAACTTATGTCATGTAGATATTTTTAGCAAAAACATGGTCAATATTATTTAAGTGAATGTTATCCTATTCGATATTAACATGGTTAAAGTCAACTAAAAAACCATAATAGTTAATATCAATACAAAAACATGGTTAAAGATTCATAAGAATATGGAAATCTTTGGCTGAAATATTGGACATGTATGGCTTAATAAAAATAATAAATTACTCACTTGTTATGAGTATATAAAGACTGAAGAGCCAAATGCACTGGCAAGACTTAAGATCGTGATATAGTATTCATATATAAATACAATCAACATTAGGAAGTATAAAAGCAAAAAATGACACATTTTCTCTATATTAAATTGAAAGAATGTCATGTACATTAAATAGTGTGATAACTACTACATAGAAGGTTATGAATCGGATACAAAAAGCGAAATGTGTCTCAGTAACATCGTTTATCTTAGTTATATAGCTAATTAGCCATATATGTAGTCTTATTTGTTTAATTTTTGGTCTACAAAAGTTTAGAACACACATAATCTAGGCTTAAGAACGAAAAGAAATAAACGGTTATCGAATATGAGAGAAAAAAAAAAGTTTCAAAGTGGTACGCTATAATAAAGTATTAAAGCATAGCCCGTTCGATGGGCGAACAAACCTTATAAATATTGTTAAAAATCTTAAGTTAACGAAAAATAAGCTATAGGTATAACAAACACTCAAATGAGTCATATCTAGCTATCTAAACGGGAACCATTCCTCCCGCCACTTGTTAGCGTCTGCATCTCTTTGTTCTTACGGTTCAAGATTTCTTGTGATGTTTCAACTTGCCTAGTGTTTTTAAAAGGTATGTACGTAAGTCCAAATAGGAGTGAGGAGCTCACATAGGCCTTCTGGCTTTGGAAATTGACCGACTTTGTTTTTGCTCATCTTTTTTCTACATCTAAATTACCCTCTGCAGATCTAATTGAAACTTTTAAAGAAAATGTTGCCTAGTTTTGTTAAAAGGTTTGTCCCGTAAGCCCAAACAGGAGTGATGAGCTTACTTAGGTCTTTTTTCTTGGGGAAATTGATCATTTGACCTTGTTTTTTTCCAGTCCTTTTTTACTACATTTAAGGTAATAGTATATTGACTTCCGTTCCTCCATCTTCCAAATAAAAGGCAGGCATTTTCCATCCCGAGCTGTTTTAGAAAGATGCAACATTAGAAACTGTCTTATTGTTTGTCTCTCAATAATCATCAATCTTGGTTCAAAAAAGAGTCATTAAGTATATTTTATTCTTATTAAGGGCCATTTTAATACACATGATAACAGTTAGACATTATTGTTAAACCATGCGCCAATTTAAAGTTTCCAACGTCACACAGTTGCAATATTTGTTTTTGGGATATATCGTGCTTATGTATGAGGTTACATGGTGTCGAGATAATGTTGCGCGGCTAGTGAACTATGGTTACTTTAGGAAGTGCACTGTCATTATTTATATCAAAACATTTGCTACATTTTCTCACCAAAGTGAAATGCGATTACCCAGTAGTCATCTATCTCAATGTTTAGTTGGTCAAATAGGCCATGCCTTGATATCAATGAGTATTAAGCTAGTTAGAAACTTTGTTTTGTATCTCGTTTTTTTTTATGGTTCGTGTATCCTGTCACTATGAGGTGGGTGTTGTGCATTTAGTTTACGTACATTGTGAAAAGATATAACCTCTAATTTGTGCTTATATATATGCGGAGGAAATTGATAGTGATACCAAGACTACTTTCATGTCACGAATTCAGGCGGTAGCAGAATCCCATTGATCACATCAGAGCTTATATTGATCCGTGAAAGAAAGCTGCATGGTACTCTCTACAAACACTTCTTTTATTTGATTTAATGGTGGCAAATGGGCTGATTGGGTAAAGTATCACATCAAATCTGTTTGTCTTGAACACTAATTTTTATACGTATTAGGTTGGGTCGGGTTGGCCTCTCCAGATTTTTCTTTAGACATTCACAAGTAATTAGCACATTAAATATTATTAGAAAAACTGGATTATAAAATAATAGATGATTTGTTTGAATTAATAGATTCAAAAGAAACACTTGAATTACATGTTCGGAGACAATCAGCCCGTTTTATCATCTCTACATGTTTAATTTGTAGCAATGCTTTAAACTTTTTTAAATGGCGTATTTGCGATCGATGTTTGTCTGAGTTCAAATGTAACCCAAATATGCCATAAAGTACATGAGTTGCGTTTATGTTTCGATTTTTAACGACAAAACGTAAATCTCCCTAACGACTATTTCTTCTAGGTAGCAGCGAACAACTAACTTAAGCTTGTCAATGGTATTCATATTCTTACTAAAGAACCGAACACCAGGTGCTCTTTTCAAATTTTTATAATAAGAACACGGGTGCGAGTGATTCTTTGTAGGAAGTCTCTGTATACTGTGTTTTTGGTTGTGTTCGGTGGTCGGTTAGGCTGGTCTTTGATAAGAATCTTTAGGCCTTCAGGAGATGTCGCTACTATGTAGTGGTATCCTTACAGGTGTTCCAATCTTTAGTTGCAACCTATGTGGTGGTATCCTTACAAAAGATAATGTATTCAGGTACTTCGTTTAGATACAGACAACTATCTCGCCCTCAATCGTTTCCACATGGTATAGCCGTCGTTGCTTTGATATGTGTGAGACCATGTAACATTTCCGAACTTGAGAGGTTATTATATCTGTTGTCTCATTCTTTGAACGAGACTATTGCTCTTTTTTGTAAAGCTTGCGGTGTAGGTGTCTGTAGTATGGAATCATCATATATAAAACTTATTAGTTCTAGCATGGCTATCGGCATCCGCAGATACAATAGATGCAAACCGAAGCTTTTCTTTGCGCTTGGGCCTACTTCTCCATCTTTCTATTCAGATCTACACCAACTACACTTACACTGAATCGCACCTCCATAATATTTGATTAGGACCGTCCCTATCCCAATCTTCTAATATTTTCTCAGCCTTTTTTTCTGTCAAATTTGCAAATAGTTGTGACTTTAAACACAAATCTTATCAAATATCAAGTGTCATTCGATTTAGACCAACAAATCTGGTTCACCATTAAAATTATTAACTTGATTACTAACCTCGGCCTCATAAGTTTTCATTGCTTTATCCATGGCTCCAACATAGAACTCCTCATATAGGGTGGTCACGGGTAAAAGCGATGGGTCAGGGATCAATTGACCTACCATTTACGCTACTTCATTAATAGCTACTTTTGTACTAATTTAACCTGTTTGACATGCTAACAATATAATACAACCTTAATTGACATGTCAACATATAAAGAAGATAATTACGATCTCTTATATCTTTCTTTAATGCTGCATTAAGAAATAAACATTGGTTCCTTCAACTTCATGAAACGAACTGAAAGTTATAACATGACACACACTGAAAGCTTTATAGCAAAAGTATCTCATGATCTCGCTTAATTAAGTACTGAGTGCCGTTTTTCTTCGACCATCATTGACTTGAATGACAGGTGCTTTTACGGTAGCACCTTTGCTCAATCCATATGAACCAAGCATGAATAAGGTTGAGATACGAAGGACTGGGATAAATGGTCCAAAAGAAGAGTATGTACCTTTTAGCACGAAGTTTTCGTCCACTTCTTCCTTCTACCACCACGCCTTCTTGCCAGAAACCTTGATTATAAGTTAGCACATGAGACAACACAAAATACCATAATTATAAGTTAGCACATGAGACAGACACAAAAACATGGATGCCATATGTAGATCACAACTACGTTATCAAATTCCAAAGCAACGTGGGCGGAAAAAAATTACTCGTGTTAAATACGAAGCGAACACACAATTACAATTTATATTTGTCTTGGCTAAAATCAGAGTTGACTTAGAAGCCATATTGCGGTATGCACGCATTATATCTAATAGAATGAATCGATTTGGTTCTAGTGGGTCATACAAAGAAACCCACTAAGAATAGAACAGCAAAACAGTCGAAACTCACCCAAAGTGTAATTCTATAGCTTACAACCTCTTGAATCGATTTATTCTAGCATCCATAACTTTAGAATAGTCCGGATATTATGTTATTTGATATTTGTAATTTATTATTAAAGTGACAAATTGTTTAAATAAGTAGGTTAGTCTTGCAATATGCAAAGGCGAGCTATATGAGAAAATTAAAAAAAAAAACAAGAAGTTGACATACTCAAATTATTTTACACCCTCACCTCATCTTACCACTCATCCTAAACTTACGTCACCTAATACAGTTTATCCCTTTCGACTTCAAAAGTGGATTTTCAAAGTTGCAATTTAGCGGAGGTGTGATGCAAAGCTTGCTCACATTAACAATTGATCGAGAGTTTCCAATTATAACTGTCCAACGAAAGAGTATAAAAGGCACAATCCCAATTTTACTTATTTTGAGATCTCTTGCACACATGTAGATTGCGGGTGAGTAGGAGGGAGTTGTTGGTGACTTGGTGGCTTAAGGCTATATTTGAATGAAAGAAATGCAATTATGAAAAAGGTTCATCGTGATCTTTGAATGCATTACTTGAGTGTCGGGTTTAACATGGTTGTAATCGACCTAAAATAGAAATCGAGCAGGCAAAAACTTAAACAGGTTGCCCTCAGTTGTTGGTGACTTCTAATCTGAAGCGAAGGTAAAGATAATAAGAATAGCATAGACTAAATTTAGAGCTAACAAAACATGTCCATTTGTATACGTATTTTAAGTGTCCTATATTAGAGTCTTGAGAGAGGAAAAACAGAAAAACACATAAAAATAAAGCAAAAACAAGGACCTCGCATACAATTAAAGAATTCATTAAGATATCAAAACTTTGTAATATATTTCCAAAGTTGCAAAATGACCATTACCATGAGTATAAGAGTGATTGGAACTTAAAATCCACAAAGAAATGAAGGTCACATGTTCTTGGAGCAGGTCCTCGATTGAATTCCCAAGCGTTTATTAAATGATCAAAAGGCGCTTTGTGATGAAGTCGATGCGAAATTATAGCACAAGCAAAGACAATAGAGATCAATATTTAATGATAACAAGTATTGCACCATTGAAACTTAATATGTTCTGACATAAATGTTTTCCACATTATAGCCTTATAGGTTTAGAAAGAACAAAACCTCATCTTTACCATTTTCGGTTTTACCAATTGCACGTGAGACACGTAGCTTTCAACAAGAAATTTAAAACCAATCTCCAACTCAGCATCAAATGATGAATCGAATGATGTCGAATATATGCGATCGTTGACAAAGGGGAAGAAAATCTTGATACATGTCAACAGCAGGCAACTCACGCAAATAATTGCTCGGGGAATACCTAAAACAAAAGTGGATCAACCCATACAAGTTAAGTAAGCAATTAACCGGTTAGGGTTGTTTGGCATGTGTATTTAAAAGTGATCATCCGATTCTGATTCTACAAGTCACGGATAATCGGTTTACGCGTTTGCTTATAGTGGAACCGATATAGACTATTATGTAAGGGGTCAAAAGACAAGTTCGAAATAGGAGCAACAAAAATGATTCGGATTATACATAGGGATCGCGCCTTACATGTAAATCCTCTAATGATAATCACAAATTCAAGCTGCTGAAGCATCCAACACCGATTATTTGTTTTCTTAATTTTAATCACATAATCACTTTCGAAAAACAATGCCAAACACCCCTATCTTTTTTGGTAACCATGATTTCCGACCTTATTCCCCACATGAGCAGATTTGTGTCGGGTGATCGTTTGTATTTGACTCTCACGAGATTAATATACACCCATGTTTCTTCCTTATGTAGTACTCCTGTAATTATAATTTATTTTTGTTGGTGCTACATTATTAAATAATAAAGTGTGAAAAATATATCACGTGCACGATAAGCAACGGACCCCGGATATAAAGAGAGAGCACATGGGTCAACTCTACTTGAGATGCCCCAAAGTGCTCCATGGCCTCCTCATACCTCCCATTTCCAAAGAGATGGTGATCCGAGAAGAGGTTGTACCTGCTTGGTTATCCCAAGTTAGTTTCATATGGTAATAGTATGTAACTTTTAGTATTACACTTGTTGTTTAATTACTTACACGTTTAGTATCTCTTGCGTCTCTGGAACTTCAAGATTTACGTAGTAGTATGTCGATGGCGTGCTTGACAAATGAAGCCCTACGGTAGGTAAATTATGTGTTAACAGAAATGGTCCCACATCATGAGGTTGATGTTTGCAAGTAGTTCAAGACATTAATTAACCATCCACATATTTCAAGCAATAGAAAATATAAGAATACTATAAATATAAGTCAAGTTCAACTGTCTTTGTAGCTATATGCTGCAATATATATTAATAGTTAATGAGATGCAGACATTTCAAATTAGCATAATGTAATCTTTGTTAACTATGATGATTGTTACAAACATGTCCCTATATTAGGTTGTTAAAGCTTGTTGCTCAAACTGTATTCCGAAACTAATCATGAAAGTTTTTTAACTCCTAAAGCATTGGCAATTTAACTATACCCTACTAAAGAACCTATTATCGATTGGTTAGCAAGCGTAGTAATCGATGATCATAATGTCAATCCACAGAGCTAATGTATGATTAGCAACTTACCAGAACATCTTGGCCCATTCTGGCATTCAAAAACTCTAAACTACCAATGCTATTTTTTGTGTAACATACTTGTTAACATTCAGGCTCACTTGTGTCATTTACATAAATCAAAGCCAAAACATCTAAATCAAGCACACGTAACTACAAATGTCATTCATATACTTAAAGAACGATAATCAAATCTTTATGAAAATAACATTCATATACTTAAAGAACGACAAATAAATGGTGTCGTAACTTGAAGGTTCAGGATGTCGTCAATATACTCCTAAAGAACCACAAACATGCTACAAATAAATGAAAAATCTTAAAAATGGCTCACTTGGGAGAGAATACAAATCTTTATGAAACCCTTTAAGCTCAGTCATCTTGGACTCATAAATTCTTTCGTCTTTTGAACTTGAACCCGTACCAAATAGACTCATAAGTCTCTTATTTTTCAACTCGTAGCAGATGAGAATGAGAGCCATGATCAATATGGCCTGTGTGACTACATAATACTTAAGTTGAACCAGAGAAAGTGATCAAATTCACAAACACACATACACAATAAAATAAAATCATGTTTAACCTAGTTGCTTTATTATCAATGTACCGACATAGTAGATCTTATATCCATCTTCTTCGATCACCAGCTGTCTACAAAATATTCAACAAAAGAAAAACAATTGGCATCTACAACATCTATTGTTAGTATGCGTGTTTGAAATCAAATAAAAAAATGTGTTAATAACGAGATTTGATTGGGCCGAGATATCAAAAACTAACTTACAACATCTTTTGTTCTTAAGTTCAACGTAGCAATCAATTTATAAAAAACAATAATCATGATCAATAAGATCCGGAATGTCTTGTGGCAACATCTTCCCTTGTTGTAGTTCTTGTTTACCTTTGGAGTGAGATGCATCTTCTCAAGAGTAGTCACAATTGCAAAAACTCTTAAACATATATTAGTTCATGATCAAACTAATACTCGATTTGGATAAAACTTCAAACCTTTGTAGACAATAGAAAAGAAAGAGCGAAATCTAAGCAAGAACATAAACAATGATATATACTAACCTTAAAAAACATGAAAAAGCAATATAAATCAATGCAAGACCTTGAACATCAATGTTTTCTTGCAAACCTATGATGAAGAAAACATAGAAATTAAGTAAATAAGTTGCATGCATAACTAAAATTCAGGACAAGCGTGATACCTTGATTGTTGTTGTGTTCTAGGGTTTCATGATGGATTTGTTTTAGGGTTGCAGATTACGTAGAATGAGTTGGGATCAGTTGGGCCGGGTTCTTCTAATTAAAGTAAATAATTAGGCTTTTTTTTTGTTTATAAATTTGGGCTTGAAAGATATAATCAAAAAAATGTGTTGGTCTAATGGTTATCATGCTTGATAATGGTATCAACACCCTAGGTTTGAACCATGCAAGTGGCAAAAATTTTCAAAAATTCCGAATTTTTTAAAAACCGAATTTTATTTAAAAAAATGGATATGTATTGATAAAAAAAAATTATATACATATATTAATTAAAACGCCACATGTCATTTAAAAAAATAAAAAAATGCCACGTAAATAGAATGATGACATGGAAATATGACATGGCATTATGGGATGCCAAGTGGCATTTTACGATGGCATGCCTCTATCTTATATATAATGTATAGATATATATATATATATATATATATATATATATATATATATATATATATATATATGGATGGTTAATGTGAGATCAAGCTTAAAGTTGTAAAAATAAGATCAAATCTAAAAAACCAATAAAACATTTATAAATAACAATTTTAGCAATCATACAAAAAATAAATATTTTAATACAAGTTAACATTTTAGCAACTAATAACCAAATGATACATGAGTTTGGATTAGTGATACACCTGATACACATTACACTAATATATATTCCAAAACCTGATACACATACAAAAACCTGATACACATTACACTTCTAACCAAAGTGTATCACCTAGGTTTCAATAAATTTTAAAAAGAAATCTATCGAAACTTTAACAATTTTAGTTGTAGTAAATAAAAAATTATTTTTATTGTAAGGAAAGTATCTCTTGTCAAATTTTAGTTCGATCTCATTTTAACAACTTTAAGTTTGATCTTATTTGATCTAGATTCTATATATATATATATATATATATATATATATATATATATATATATATATATATATATTTCTTCACGAGAGATAGTTGTTTGTATATCTTTCAATTTATATAGAGGTGCAAGGCAAATGAGCAATAGGCTCGCTACCCTTTTGAATTGCAAAACTATTTTTTAAAAAGCTACGTTTCTAGATCTAGGTGTCAAAACATTGTTATGCATAACTCGTTGGACTCTGTTGAGGAGCTCCACAACCTCAGGTGTAAAGAAACCAAATTTATCAAATGCTCGTAAATAGTTAAGTACCAAGTTTTTAAAGAAAACGTATATCAAAGGTTTGAAAAAATAGATAAATCGTATAAATTGGCCATAAACGACCACATTAGATGGAAAATTTATATATGCCATCTACGATCGCCATTTATAACTAAAGGATACTAATATGAACTTGAATAACCCATTTACACCACCATATAAAATTAACCAAACCTTTTTTTCTTCCACCAATGTGGGATATAAGACTTCATCCAAGTTTTGAGAAAATGTTGTTTAAAACCACAACAGTCTAACCAAATCAATATCAAATAATCTTTATGTTATCCTTATACACAAGTTTCCAAAACAGATTGCTATGGGTAGAGTTCGGCTAGATGATTAATGGTGCATACAATTAACAAACGATTAACTCGTAGAGTGAAAAACAAACATCTTCCACCTTTCAATTCCGTCATAACAATGATCAAAAACATATATGCAGGTATGTTATGGCGATAAAAGTTGTGCCACCATGACTAAAACAACAATCTTTAATTAACACATAACTGTATTTTGCAATATGAGAACACGCCTTTGTTTATACATTTATAGACGACCAGAATGTAACCAAGTATACAGTTTGTTCCCGACTAACTAACTTTCGGTATTCAATTCATATCAAGTAGTCATGTAGTTTTTGTGTATCGTTCTAACATTAAAAAAAGAAAAAAAAAATTGCTAATCTTACGATATATGTGATGTAAAAGATAAAAATAAAAAAAATTGAAATATATATTATACATGTTGCCCGACATTTTACATGATGATGACTTTTAGTTAGCCAACACCCTAGGATGCCGATCAACATATAATAATTATATATCAAGACAAGTGATGAGTTTACATTCTAGTATATAAACTAGCAATGTTTCCTATGTTTTACCTATGTGGGATGCAATAAGTATTCATTTTATCCAAAATATTCAAGGCACATAAATGTTTAGCCGATTTTCGAGTTAGTAACGATGTTATTCGATTAAAATCTGATATGCCATCTATCTATCATGTAGTTATGATGTTGTTCATTTATAGTGGGATCTCTGATGATGGACATACTAGTAACATGGTGGCCGTGTTTTTTTATTCGACTTAAAAGTCTACTTCTTGTTTTATGCAACTTAAGATATATATGAGAGAACATCTCTTTGTGAAATTATATACGTAAATACTTAAGGTACATAAGGGTGAAATTCATCAAATACTAACCAAGTTTGACATTTGTTCTAATTTAGTCACTCAAATTTTATATCAACTATAAAAACTATCAAAGTTTTAAAACTGTTTTATTTTTATGTAATTTTTATGTTAGAGTAATCAGAACAGAACACACTTTCCAACTTGGTTATTGTTTATGTTTGATCTGCATTAATAGATTATACATAAATTTGGTTGAAAGTAGTTAAATTTCAAAGGTGTGTGTTAAAAATAATGCACGTTATATTAATTCCTATATGGATACTTTAAGCACACCGAGTTTAGAAAATACACAAAAATAAAACATTTTTAAAAGTTTGATAGTTTTTATGGATAATATAAAGTTTGAGTGACTAAACTGGAACATTTATGAAACTTGGTTAGTAATTTGATAGGATACAAGATAATTATATCATAATCTTTGATCAATTTGCATTGTTTTAAATAAAATGTGGGATGGACAATATCCAAGAGATTATGTTCTAATACGCTGCTATTAAATTCGAAGTGTAGACATATACTAGTCATCTTTTCAATCAAATATGGAATCACTAGTCCGTCTGATGAAGTGCTATTAAATTCGTGGCTCGTTAAAGTGCTAATTTCTATCGTTATAATGGCGTCTTGTCAATTACTACTAGCTTGTGTAAGTATACACATTAAGAAGATAAACTCAAAAAAACAATTTTTTTTTTGTGTGGAGAACTTGTATTAATTATGAGACACATGGTAATATGTCGAGAAGTTTAGCTCACACACGAAATCTGGCAAGGACTAATGGTGTATTTTACTCAAAATAGTTTAGCACATACACAATGGTTAGAGATGGTTTAATACTTTCCAACATTATTTGCATGCATACTTTAAAATGGAAACATAAATAAAGCTCAACACACACACACTTATCAACTCTATTCATTTGAAAACTAGAAAGCATAGAATGGAAACTTAAATGGAAAATTAACACATACACGTTTGTCAACTATATAAAAACATATTTGATACTTTGATTTGTCAACTTAAATAATATATTAAATACATATTTGATACTTTGGTTTGTCAACTATATAAAAACATATTTGATATTTTCGTTTGTCAATTATATATACTAGATGAGTACCCGCGCCTAGCGGCAACGGTGTCTAGTTTTCTGCAAAATTCCGACGACTCATAAGTTTCTTTCAACAAACTGTATTTTTAGCGTTAGAGAATCATTTTTGAATAACTATAATTCTGATGCGTGGTTGCATAGCAGCAGAAATATACAGTTTTCAAGAAAATTATGTGGAGTCAATCTAAGTGTGGGGGTATATTTCTAATAGGATTGTTTTAACTTTTAAGTTATTAAGATTTTAGTAATAATAGATTCAAGCATTACAAAAAGCAACGGTAGTTTGTAGTTGGCAATATTATATTGTAGTTTAGAGGTATAGCCAACGTGTGTGACCGCCTTTTCTTGTTTTATAAGTAATTATACAGTGATAACTATTTTTTTACATGTGTAGCGTTTATTATTTGGTGTGGCTTTTAAACTTGTAACCTTACAAATTTAATATCACCATAATAAGATTATCTTGTACTATCATTTTGCATAGATATTTAAGCAATGTTCAAAACTATTTGTTTGGGGTACAAATAATTATCGCTAAAAATAACAATAATATTTAGTTTTTGAGATTCTAATAAACTTACATAACATTATTGATATACCGAACAAAGGGCTATACAATATATATTAACTTTTAAAAGACGATTCATATACCGAACAAAGGGCTATACAATATATATTAACCAACATTTTTCAAAATATTATTATACAAATAACAACATACATGTGTCAAAGCAAAATAAACAACAAAAAACTACAATTAATTGGTCTATCATTTTTCCAAATTTGTCACGGGTTCTACAACTACTTCATCATTTATCATATAATTTTGTCAAATTTGAAACACGGTTCGACGGGTGGTTCAACGGTTGAACCGTTCGGTCGATTTAAACGAGTCAACCCGGCGGGTTGGGTCGAAAACAAGTCAAATTAAATCGGGTCAACCCGCCGGGTTTGAAGCGTCCCGGGTCAACCCGGTTTTCGATGTGTATTAATAGTTTTCTTTTGAAATATATGTCTTCAAAATTTTCACTTTTAGTTTCAACTTTTCACTTTTTACTTTTTGGTTTTTCCTTTATATATAGTATATAGAAGGGTACTCGCGCGTTTTGGTCGCAGATACTGTAACACCCCCAAAATGGCTCAGCGGAAGCACACAAGTATTTAGGGTGCTACTACATAAATCAGAGTCATCGATGACCATGCCATGCCTTTGCCTTGCGCCTCCAAAGATAAGCTATCACCTCAAAACCTGAAGGTACATGCTAAAAGGGGTCAGCTTACGCTGGTGAGTTCATAGGTTTATTTAAAAGGGGCACATCAATACACTATTTCACATTTGGTTTTTGATGATCATTACGTCTTGCATAATGTCATAAAATTTATGATTACATTTCATAAAAGAATTTCATTAGTGGACCATAAAAAGAGTATATGCACATTACAATGAATATAATGCCATATATTGTAAATTTAATTACGCTAGCACTAAGTTCATGCAACCGAAGCTACGACAGTTTCTGTATGCACAAGGAAGTCATACAAATAAGGAGCCCATGGCGAGTGTTTACCCCAATACACTCGGTTCCGACATGCTATATGTTTAGCTTTGACCCAAGCGGGGCCAACCGAACAGGGGAGTCACCCCAAATAGATCTATTTATAACATTGGCGGCTTCAAGCAAGAATTGACGGTTCATGAAGAGGGCAATTTGGGATCTAAGGACTTAGGCTAAGCTGCGTAATATTCTAGGTCAAGCATTATGGTATGGTCCATAAAACATCTAGGTATGATGTATCTTAAAACATATCAAACATAAAACATAGTATGCATGGAAATGCACAATTTCAATAATTAAAATCATTTAAGTAAAATGAGCATGTATCTCCCCCCAAAACAGTTATAAAACAAGTAAAAGTAGGGGCTATGAAACTCACCTTGGCAATTAGAAGTCTAAAGGGAATTAAATCAAGGAGTGATAGTGCACGGCTCCGACACGCGACCTAATTAATACGGCAATTTAGTCTTTATGTTTAAGACTCGATAAAGTTTAACTAACTTTATAAATTTTTAAAGGGTTTTATATCAGACAGGTTACCCAACTTTCCAACTTTATTCGCCTAAGTTACCAAACTTTTTTGTGTGTGCAAACAGGGTATTGGACTACACGGAGTTGACATTCAGTTAGAATTTGTAAAATGAGACATTTAGGTTACTTAACTTACTTAAAAAAATGCATTTTGGTTACTTAACTTACCTAAAAAAATGCATTTGGGTTATTTTGATTACACTGAAAAATGGAGGTTGAATGCTTAACTATAGTTCAGTAACCTAAATGAACAAAATGAAAGTTTGGTAACTTAGGCGGACAAAGTGGGAAAGTTGGGTAACCTGTCTGATATAAAACCCATTTTTAAATGTTTGGTTTGTTGTTGTTGTTGTTGCGGTGGCATCATTTAGAAAAATTTACAAGGAATTGGGTGGATTTCGGCTTATGAAGAATGACATTGAAGGAATCTCGAATGAGGGATTTCGACTTTGATTTAATGATGATCAATAATAATACTTGGAAGGGTACCTTGAAGAGATATCCGGGATGAATAAGACTTGGTTTGTTGATAACCCGGAGGACAATGTCTGAAAAGTATGTACAATTGTTATGAGACATTATCGGATTAATTGGATATCATGAATGAAGAAAGTATATATATATATATATATATATATATATATATATATATACATACTAAAAGATTTAAGTACAATATAACTTGTATACATTAGTAAATTTCAAAATACATTTCACGGGTCATTAATACAAATGTATATACTTTAAAAGAATGGTTAAGAAAAATGATTAAGCTTGTACTTTGAAAGATGAAGTAAGTGTCGACATAATCATTTCAATTGTTATTGAAAATATATAATATAGTTGTAGAAAATTTGGCTTAAATAATGTTAGAAGTAAGGTAAATATTTACTTATGATATTACATATATATATGTGTTCTCCGATGGTCTTCATTAAGGTTTATAAAAATATCGAGTCGTGATTATTTTAGAACAATAACACTTATGTTTTATCGTTATGAGTAAAGTGTATGTATATTTATATATCTACAAGTATATATAACATTTTCATTAGCGCCTTTAAAGTAAAATAGTATGTTTATAATATATTTTAACCGAGGTTTACAAATTTACCATCTTGATGAGTCCATTATGGAAGAATAGTTTTGTACGTATAGTCTAACTTGTTTTATCTATATAAAAGTATCGGCCTAAAAGAAAATGAAATATTAGTTTCCGAAGAATCTTAATGTAAACATTTCCGTCATTTTAGTCCCATTTGGTTTAATTGTTTTTACACGATTACAAATCTTTGTTTATACAATTCATTACTCAATATATATGTAACTTATGATGACGACGCAAATAAAACATTATTTGAAGAGAAATATGTGAAAAGGCGAGCGAGTAAGACGTCGTGCTCGGGCATGCGAAATGCCAATCGGACCCTTGGTATTACTCTTCGACCCAGTCCTTCATATTGACAAAACTATTAGGGCTTGGGCTATGATTTACTAGACACATTCTAGCCACACACGAATGGGCTTGCAGCCCATGTGACAAAAGAAGTATACTCAAAACCAAACTTCAAACAAGTCTGATAGTAGTTAAGTCTCGTTTATACAAACATGAGGTATATATTTGACACCAGGAGGTTTAAGCCGGACATAAATTTTCGTAAAGGTCATCGAAGGCCTCTTGGGTTGGTGAATATACTTGTGACTACTACGACCCCTTTGTGGTATAGGATTATACATGGTTACAAGCACCCTTCGGGGTGTTCTCCCCTTGACTCGAAGTAAACAAACATGGAAACAGAACAATTATTTTGAAACAAGCAATAGGTATGACACAACTTGAGACCTTACTTATCGATACCTTCGGCCATGCGCCTTTTACTTCGACAAGCTACCCACAGGTCAAAGACTCAAGGCGAAAGAATATGATACTTATCAAACAAACCTATCTTTGGAACAAGTATGCCGATACACTAGAATCAAGCTGGAACATGAAGAAACCAAATTTTTACGCGAGCCAATATCAACCGAAATAAATAAGCCGAAGATTTTAAAATTAAGTCAAGATTATTTCTGTTTTCTTTTTCTGAGTATACGATAGCCACAACAACAACAATTAATTAAGAAACTAATCAATTCCAATTCCACATTTATTTATGTTACACGATCGGTTTCAAACAAAACCATAGTATCTTAATAAAATTAAATAAATCGAAAATGTGTTAATTACAAGAAGTGGGTAACATCCTTACAAAGGTGGTGGTGAGTCGAATGAACACCGAATCAAAGAAACCCAATTGGAGGGGACTCGCGATGGACTGGAACAATTAATCACTTGGGAAGCCTTCCTTATACATCAACTAACAAGACCCCCAACTCGATTTCAAAAACCCTTTGATTTGAAGAACCCTAATTTTCGGATTTGTTTAAGAATGGATGAAAAACTCTGTGAAGTTTGACCCTTATATAGGTGTGTGAATGGTATGGGGATTGTGACTCAATGGTGTTCTCAAAACATGTTTGTTTCCTTTCTAAGCTTTCTTCATCCAAAATTCGGCCACGCATGGCACCCCTATAACTGATTAGGGTGTAGCTTACTTTGTTTTGGAATGAAGACATGGTGCTTTTCATTTGAGGAAACTAGTTTGATGAATATTTGTGTTGCTGTGGTGTTGCAGAAAGAAAGAGGGGGTGAGGGGTAGAGTCTAGGAAAGTGATGGGTCGAAAGAGGAGGGTTGAATCCGGATTTTTGGGTTGTATGATTTATTTTATTGTTTTGTCTTATACTCCGTATTGTATAGATTGTACCTCGAGCAATAACGTAACTTTGTGTAAACGTATCTTCCCGATATCCGGAAAATGATAAAGTTACGTTTTTGGAAACGATTTCTTAAACGTAATAATATGACATTCTTGTTATGTTGAAATTTGATTATAACTGTTTGTCGTTATTAATTTGGTGTGTGGTATCGTCTTGGTCGTGACTTTCTAAATTCACGAGATAACCTCTCGTTTTCTTCCGTAAATTATCATTGAATGATAAAATGTACTCCTATTTCACTTATCTCATTATTTATTTTTTTGTCTTGTATGCTACTGGAATGCAGTATACGGAATAACTTTTCGAAACAATGGATTAAGCTTATGTATGCTTACATTTTAACTTGGACAATAATAAATTTCACAGATACTTTGTGGGCAAGTATTGTATGTGCGGTGTCTTATTTCTAAAGAAACGAAATGACATCTCGTTTTTAAATTTTAGATATTGGCGTTTTGTCAGAAAATAATTGATTTGAATATTCTGACGTGATAAATATTATTATAATAATCCAAAATTTTACGGGTTGTTATAGATACCCTGTGAAGATTAACCGCAGAAATACATCTCGATGAGACTTGATTCACCAGTTTGTATCAGTTTCAACGGGTCCTCTCTGGTTCATTTTCGGATGGCTTTAATTGGTTAGCCAAACCAGTGGCTATACCGGTTCCCGGTTGAACACGTTGGTCCGGTCCGGTCCGGTCCGGTTTGGTTTTCAAAACTATATGTAACATCAACTTGTTAGCTTGTATGAAGTTTTGTGTGTTTTATTAATTTGTATAATGTTTATAATAACATGTACTTTTTATTTTAGAGTGTTTTAAAAATATCATTAATTAATGTGTTTAATTATTTTATATTTTGGATTATGTTTTAGCTTCGTTAAATTGTACGTTATGAAAATTTTATTGTACTTTTTAGTAAGTGGTGTTTATATTGGTTGTTTTTAATTTGGTAGATGTGCTTTTAATTGGTTGTACAATGTGAATAAGTTATTGTACTTTTAAGTAATTATGTGTTTTAATAAGAGTATTAATTACACTATGCATTTATCTCTCATTTGACCAATTTTAAGAATTCAACTTTTCAACTTTTCACTTTTGACCGTTTTTCTATTATATGTAGTATAGATATAGATTTGACGAGTATCTATGCTTATCAATGGGTTTTTTCTAGCGGCAAACAACTACAGTTACACAAAACAGTTAACCAAAATATCACTATAATTATATGCCTTTATAAATCCCATTGCTATGCACGAGTACTCGTCTAGTTTTAATAATGCATACTTGTAATCAAGGTTCCTGGGTACCGCCTAGCGGTTAATCGGTTTGGCAGGGATTAATCGGATCGGATTTTTTATATACAAAATTATAAAATAAAATTATAAAATTTTGAAACTATATGCCCGATTTGACCGATCTAGCCGATTTTTTTTCCGATTTTGCCGATTTATGTTTGATTTGACCGACTTTTGTTCGTAACTGAGTTGGCAGATTTATCCGTTTTTTGCCCGATTTATGCCCGATTTGACCGATTTTTTTTCTGATTAATCGATATGTTAATCGATTTTTTACCAAACCTATATCATACTATGATATTACCAGTTTTAATATCAGAATAAATATCCATTTATAATAGACCAGTTTTAAAACGGATAATAACAAAAAATATTAAATATCAGAATAACTATCCTTATATGATATTAAGGTTATTGATATCAGAATAACTATCCTTATATAATAAGACCAGTTTTAAAACGGATAATAAGAAAAAAAGATTAAATATTAGAATAACTATCATTATATTATATTACCAGTTTTAATTTCAGAACAACTATCATATTAATGTTATTAATATCAGAATAACTATACACATATCAGAATAAAAAAAATTAATATCAAAATAACTATCATATTAATGATATTGATATCAGAATAACTATCCATATAAAAATAACCTTAATATCATATTAAGGTTATTAATATCATAATAACTATCCTCATATCAGAATAACAAACTTAATATCAGAATAACTATCATACTAACGATAGAAACATCAAAGTGTAAATGTCCTCATACTCAGAATAACAATAGTAATATCAGAGTAACTATCCTCAAAATCATAATAACAACCTTAATATCATAATAACTATCATGAAAATACCTTCAACAACGTTTTTTGATGAAAAATGTACCGATATATCAGGACCGATACGAGAATACTGATCAGTTAATTCCATTTGATAAAAACATTAAATCAAAAAATTTGAGAAAAATAAGGAAATAGAATATTCTAATAAAAATAAAAAGATGCGGAGAGAAATAAGGGATGAATTTAATCAAATCTCAGCCGCTAAATGAAAAAAGATCAACGGACGACGTACATCCGCACGTGATCCTCACTCTATATATATATCTATACATTATATATAAGAGGAGGCATGCCACTTGGCATCTCATAATGGCATGTCATCACAATTAAGCCACCTAAGCAAACTTTTATGGCACTTAAATTCGGTATAATTAAATTGTTCAAAAATTTTGTGCATAGAAAGATTCGAACCCGGGTCTTGACATCCACTCACAACCTCTACAACCAGTGGAGCATGCCAGTTTTTGTGACATACTTTGCATTCCCAAATTGATATAGAGTAACACAAATCCGACTAATCACTTCATTAACTATAACTACGCCCTACAATTTTAATTAAAAATAGCATATTCACAAAATCCATACCATGTTTATCTTCTCAATCTGTACCATGTTTATCATCAAATCTACATCTTCATCACAGGTATAATTTTTTTTAATCACTTTTTATGTTTTGTAGTATATATTTTTTTTAATCACTTTTTATGTTTTCTGTGTTTTTGACAGATTAATCAATACCACATATGATGCACCAAACGAATTTCATCGTCACTTTCGATTAACCAGGTTTGTGAAGTTTTTATTTTATAAAAATAAATTGATTGATTGTTTGATTGGGTGTTTAATTAATTATTATAAAAGATAAGGTAGCTATAAGAGTTACTTATATCTTTAGATTATGAACCTTCTACGTTACTTGGATAGCTGAGATTATTAAGAAAAAATAGATGTTTATGTCAATGTTCCGTTGATCTTTTTATTATGATTCCCGGAAGAAACAGTCTAGGATACAAGCGACCAAGTCCTTGGACTGAAAAATCTCATAATGTATATTTAGCTGTACAAGGTTAATTGGTATGCATTTTTAAAGAAGCCTTTGTAGGTAAAATTTTATACGTACTTCATGTTCACCATGCCTAGCATCCTAAATTCAATATTGGTTTATTTAATTTCATAGGTGACTATGCTGATTGCCAAAGAAGTTTCAGTGGCTTAACATGTGTACTGTTTTTTAATTTGACGTACGGTGCTCAACCTCTTGGTGGCATACTCATCATCGAGGTTGTAAAGTTTTAGATCTTTTGAAATAATATTTTATTTGTTTTAGCTGCATATTTAGCTTATCAAAGCTCTAATGATTTATAGCAGCTATATCCAACAAGCACAAAAAGTGATTCATACGGATCACTTTTGATGAGCTTCAACAAGCAAAGACAACAATTAGAAGTGCAACAATTTTGCAATGAGCTCGAAAGGGTGGAGACCGAGTGCCAGTGCGAGGCTTTGTAGGAGGTTTACAAGCAAGCCCATAAGCAACAACAACAAGGTAGTTGTCATTCTATATGTACTTCAGGTTCACCATGCTTAGCATCCTAAATTCAATATTGGTTTATTTAATTTGGGTGATTTGGTTTATGTCTTATTTATCTGTGTAATGAATTACTTCTTTTGACTGATGACTATAGTAATGCCGCTTTTGTAGACTAAAATTGTTTTATTTTGACAACTTTTTGTACTTATATTTCTTTCCATAGGCTGCATAGTTTCTAGCCTCGATCATAAGTCATTAAGTGTTTAATTAGATTTAGTTGTCATTTTTTGAATAGGGATTTGTGGCGAGATCCATGTTCGTAAAAATGAGGACTCGAATAATGAAAAGTAACGACTTCATGGCTTTTGGTCTATAGCATATTCATTATCTGAAAGAAGGCTAAGGTTTATACATTTGTTTAGATAATGATTATTTACTAAAACGAACATGTGTATGCTAGCTTAGTGGTTTTGTCTATGTGACATTGTGTGTTATTATTTCGTTTTTGAGTATTCACTGAGATTCACATCCCAAATGTGTTATATTTAATCTTTGTAGTTTGGCTCTTTGAATTTTTATAAAGCTATTTAATATTAACCCAAAATTAATTTCCGGTTAGTGCTCGCTAATACACTTTTGACAATCATGGCGACTCAATTGAGCAAGAAACGAAAGGTTAGTCTCTCATTAATCACATCTACAAGTTTAATTATGTTGTCTCAGTTTGTAAATGCCGATGGTGTGTTCTTTGCTTGAGTTGAACGAGGTTCTTATGCGGAACTTGCTGAGTATGGTTACTCCGGTGTTCGTGGTTGGTCAGAAATGTACGCGATTGAGAGATTTAACTGACCAAGATTGGATTGTAGGTGATCATGATCGGCAAGGCGGTTACGAATTAGAAAGTCTCGATTCTCAAAAGTGAGGTTGTGGACTTTCTGACTTAGTCGAGACCGAACGTGGGCTGAATCTCAATTTGTCTTTCCAGTTTTTGTAGGGATTAATCTTATTGATTCTGTGACAAAAGGAGTAGTTTGACTCAAGTGAGCCCTCTGTTTTGAGGTAATGTACAACAGTCATGATCACCAAAATGAACTTGGTACAATATGCAACTGTGGTATCTTTATACATTAGCGTAACCATTTTGTTGTATGCCTACCAATTGTTGCGCATGGACTGTGGAATCGTTATTAGTATTTTTTAAAAACAAAATTCTCCATTACTTCCGAATCGCGTGCATTGAGCGCATGAATGTAAATTTAACAAATATATTCTGCACTATGTTTCAAGATTATTCCATGTCACACAATCACTTTCAAAACTAAATCAAAACGATTTTATTAGTGTCAAGTGTAAAATTGTTGTACTGCCATACACGATCACTAAATTTATTGTTAGAAGTAGTTAACTTATTGTTAGAAGTAGTTAACTAATACAAGTTAAAGTTGCATGATCTTATTATTCTTTCATGTAGAGACCCATCAATATTCATGAAATCAAAGTTTTGGCATTGGAGTGGTGAAGAAACTCTAGAAGTTAGTGGGCCACGGAGTGGTCAAGATATGCCAAAGTTCAAAGGTTCTGGATTTCCTAGGCATCAAGGTACATTAAGCATAAACTGATGATTTAGTCATTAAATGATTTTAATCTCATTCCTTTTATTACCAATTTGAAGTTATCTGTTTTTTTTAAGTCGGGAATACAACTTTCAGGCTTGACAGGCCTAAAAGAACCAGGATATCGTGACGGGCTATGGCCTGATTCTCTAAGTTCAAAGTTACAGAAGCATGTCTTTTGTTTATGCAGGAATTGCATAGCATAATAATATAGTAGAACAGTGTTCGATGTTATTGTACCTGCTGTAACCCTACTCAGCTTAAAATGGTACACATTTAATAAAGACTGAGGACTGTGAAAGTTTCTACAACTTTTTTAGCTCAATAGAGGTGCCTAATGAACAAGAAGCCCACAGTTGATGACTGTTTGCACCGCTACATCCTCTGATTATGCGGTAATATGTGTTTCAATCTCCTTTTTACATGTATAAAGATTTTTAATCTTATAAGTGAAAGAAGCTATAAAGCCTATGATTCAGATTATAAATGGTCAATCTATCTTAGTGATTTTTATTATACAATCTATTGGAGTTGCACTAGGAGCGATGGCCGTGTCCACTAGATTCTATACACCCTCATTCTTTAAGCTTTCCACAGAAGGGATTTTGAACTTTATAAAATTGAAGCCTGCACAAGTGGTTGGGAAATAATCTGAAAGATAGGTGTCTCTCATTACAAATTTCCAGACTTTCAGTCTAATAAACAGGGACAAATTTTGCAGACCCTTTATCTTCTAGCGAAAAGCGCAAGGAAATGGTAACCATGTACTCACATTAATATATTGGTCAAGGAAATGTTACAGATGGATCATACTCGGTGGTACATTTTCTTCCCTTCAATCCAGTGGACAAACAAATAGCAATAACATACATCAATCAAAGTGGAAACTGGCACATAGTAAGCAAAGAAGCACCTGGAAAAAAATCGATGACGTTAGATGTTGCTATGACACATTTGCTTATGATGGGTTGGATTGAGTAGGGTTTAACGGGTTAGACAGACTAAAAGTTTTCCAAGTGTATTTCATGTGTTAACAACCTTCTAAGTCACTTTTTACAAAGATTTAGCCTGATATAGGGGACATCACCAAAGCTTTTGAAGAGCTGGTAATTAGTTTTGTATTATTTCTTTTGTAATCAGACCTATACATCAATGTAAGTCAACCCAACTTATACTAAAAGTGACCCGTTACCCTCCTATCTTGGTATCTATAGAAGATCTGCAGAAATTGAGGAAACATATGTCCGAGGGACATCTCCAGCAAACATCAAGTCTCCTTCGTGGTATTTGTACGTGAACACGTACTCAAACTTTCCGCTCAACAGATAGAGTGGTCCCACTCCTTTCGTGTTCAACCCTAGACATAATTTTTTGGCAAGATGAAGATAGTATGCAAGTCTTCACTCTTGCTGCAGTCTAAGGTCTCAATTCCATAGCAAAATCAGCCAACGCATGGCCAAAGGTCACAAATGGAATTACAGCAGGAACATGCAATACCATAAACACAGTTAAGTTAGTTGTTACAAAAGTTAAAATATGTTGCAACGGGATATGCAACAACTCGCTTTTAGCACCAGTTGTCTTTCAGCAAAAAAATGTAACAGATCAAGGCATGCCCAAGATCTTTTTCATGT